>CM046037.1:51133786-51733786 GCA_025215565.1 Flaveria ramosissima
TAATTTTAATTGCAGCTGATTTTCTGTTAGAGTATCCAACTCTCCTCAGGAATTTGTCATCAACAAGTGTAGAGGAGTTGGATTTGCATCTTCTCTGCCCTTGATTTCTTCTCTTGTGTTCTGTATCTTCCCTTCTTGCTTCCTTAAGAACATCATCCTTGAACTTTGTTTTCAACTTCACCACTGATACAGAGAAACTTCTTCCTCTTGGGCTTATTGGGTAGTTGGAGATGATTAAACTTTGGATATCATGAATATCAGCATCAGGCAGCAACAAGATTGTCTCAAGTAAGTGGAAGTACTCAACTCTTGTAGATACCCTTTTAATAAGTGCATAATCCCACTCTGAATCAAATTTCCAGGCCATAATCCTACTTTCTTCAGCAACAGTGGGAGCTGTGATATAATCAAACAACTAGATTAGAGAATATTTTTCTTCAGTGATCTCTCACAGTTGTGCCCAATGGTCATACTTTTCCACGTATCACCTATCTTGGTTCTCTGATGAGCTTTTCTTTCCCTTTGTGTTGATCATGGCTTTCAACTGTGACTGGTTCAGCTAGGGTCTTTGCTTGATGTTCATATGCAGGATTTGGAGCTTTAGTTCTAAATTTTACCCCGGTCTCCAATTCTACCTTCATTACATTTTTTGAGTTTTGTAGTTTTGAATCCCTTTCAGCTCATGCATCTTGTAGTTATGACTTTGCAACCAACAAGTCATATTATATTCGCTAAGTTTTGCTACATCAAAGTGACCTAGCTCTCTCTTTATTTTCTGAATGGACTGAAAGTTATGAAGGTTTCATAGTTGCAGTTGGGGATCACAAATCTTGCAAGCTCGAATTATTTAAGCACATCCTTCATCTCTGTCATATTCATTCTTTCTACCATGTCATATGGAAAGCCATGGTTGACTAGTGTCATGAACATTGCTGCTTGTGGCCTCTCTTCCAAGATGTCTTTTGTAGTCAGCAGTTGATCACCTATTGGTTCCTTTTGTTCTTTTGGAGAGTCCACCTTGGTGAGTTCTTTCCATTCTTCATCACTCTTAGTATCGTCATGTGTAATTGGCTTCAAAGTTGACAAATCTAGTGAATGTGTGTGTTCTGGTGACATAGTTCTTGCTCTTTTTGGGGAATCCTTGACTTCTATTACCTCCTTCTCAGTCTTTCCCAAATACTATCATTTCTTGCTGTATTGGATGATTGCCATTAAGGTTTCAGTAGATTCTTTAGTTGTTTTGTTGTTGGACCACTTGATTCAAGAGCACAGAGTCTTTTCTTAAGCTCATCAATTTCTTGATCTTTTCTTTTCAAAATCTCAGATTGATTGCTCAAAGTGTTGTTTGCTTTTTCCAATGCCACTTGAAGCTTCTCCTTTTCATCTTTTCATGTTTCATAGAATATTGGAGCTCTCTGACCAGCTCATGCAAGACATCTATCACTTTATTGTTTTCTTGAACATCTTCTCTCAACCTCATTCTACCTTATCATCTCATTCAGTTCTCTTATCCTTTCCAACCTCTTATTTGACTTAATTGTCAACTTGTTTTACTTAGCCACAAGATAACTTTTACTCACATGAATGTCATCATCACTAAGATCATCTTCATGGTAAGCAATAACTTCAACATAATTTGCTTCACCTTCACCTTTTTTATTAACTGCTTGATCTTGTTCACTAATCTCTTCCATACATACTTCTTTATTATTCTCAGCCTGCTCAGTATTATCATCTTCTTCATGGTTTATCAGTTTAGTGGGAACTGCACTTGCAGTGCTTGAGCTTGATTCAGCTGCTGGAAGTACTGGCTCTTGATAAGGTTGTTGATGGAGTTGAAGATCAGTGGTGGGTGAAAATGGTTAGTGTTATTTGAGTTAACAGGTGTTTTATATATAGAGATTGATTGTGGAATAGTGCTGGCTTGTGACACTAGTTCAGTCTCACCAGAGTCGACTGATGCTTGGGAGTGAACATGGGAACTAGGCAAAGTGTGATCACTTTCAGTTGATTGAATTGGTGGGGTGATGGAGGGTGTTGATGAATGGGTGATTGTGGGGGAATGGGAGAGGTAGACAGTGTGTTTTCACTTGCAGGTGATTGTACTTGTGGAGATAGATGGTGGTGGTGCATGGGTCATTAAGTAAGAGAGTGAGATGCTTGTTCAGTTGCAGCAGGAGAGATGTCTTCTTGGTCTTCATATACTAACTCTTGTGGAACATAAGCATCTGGATCAAACATATGGACAAACATTGGCATTTCTTCTCCTTCATATTTTCCACTTATCTTGTTAAGCACAGATCTGCCTAGGTGAGCTTGAATAAACACATCACCTTCTCTTTCAATTGAAGCTAGCTCTGCATTGAAGATCAGTTGGATGAACCTTGGAAACATGAACATCTTTTTAGCCTTATGGACTCTTATTTGGTCACACAAACACCTAAAGATGTACTTTGAGTAGTTGTATGTTCTTCCCTTAAAGATTCCAATTATGCCTGAAGAGATGTGCCTTGAGAATCTATCTAATCCGGATTTCGTGTTTGAGATACACCTCAGGTAAGTGTGACATAGAAACCGGTAAGGCTTGCATAATCTCCCTTTCTTGATTTCTCCCCTTTTATAGTCACCATCATATCCTAACAAATTGAATATCTTCTCAATATATTCATGTTCAAAGACATCCGAGTGACCTATCTCTTGCTCTCCCAACTCAAGAACTCTCCTAATGATTTGTTCATCAATTCGCAGTCGTTCATTCCTAATCTCTACATATAAGACTTCATTCTCTCCTTCTTCTTCTATTTAAGCAGAATTCTAGAAACTGACAATGTGCGATTGATAAATGACTGGATCTCCTAACAAAGCATAGAACAACCAAGACCGTCTTAAGTACCGAATAATTTCTCTACACCCTTCAGATACTGGGTCGTTAGCATTTAGAAAAGCACAAACATTATGTTCTCTAGCAAATCGATTTGTCATTTGCGCAAAGGAATGAGAAAGATTAGATTAAAGAAAAATTTCAATCATAAGAATGTGAAGAGTTTTGATGATAAAGACGAATCAAAAAATTTATTATTGATGATTATGATATATTTTACCTTCTAAACAATGATCAAGAAATGAATCAGAGATTAAGTTTAGTGTATGGTTTGATGTTTTGATGAGGGTAATTTGAACGTTGGCGGAAAGAGGGGTTAATTTTTTTGTGAAGGATTTTCGGGGTCTGAAAAGTGTTCTGAAAAAGTGAATAAAGAATAATCAAGTTAAAAACATCATGCATACTCCCTCGGACTAATTAATTTCATTTATTAAATGATGTGGAATCCTCTTTCCTTATTAACCTTCCATGGAATTTTTATTCATTCCGTAGTTACTAGTTCTTCCATACATCATCTACGGATGTCTAATTTTGTGTTGATTCATCATGTTCCTAGTTTATGTTCTTAATGTAAAAGTCTTTCATTTCTTACACATGTGTAATGTAACTACTTAATGAAATATGATATGCTTTTAATGTTTATTTGTATTTGAATATTTCATATTATTATTGTATTTGGTATAATTCATATATATGAACATTATATATAGGTTTGAGGTTGTTGTACATGATTCTAAGTCAATAATGATTGAGAAATGTGTTCAACTTAGTCGGGTGATTATTCATGCTAATGGACCATACTTATGGGTCATACGCATGAATGAATCATACTTATGGACCAGTCGCACGACTAAACCAGGAGACTGGATCAGTCGTATGACTAAGACATAAGACTGATTCAGTCACACGACTGAACCTTCAGTCGTGCGTATGAATCAACCGCATGAGTCAGTCGCACGACTGGACCATGCCAGTTCAGTCGTATGAATGAAAACTACAAACCTATAAATACCACATAATTCGTGAAAAAAAAGAGACTTCGAAGATTTACAAACCCTAGCCGTCCAAAGCGTCCTAAACAGCCTATCCAACTTCATAGTTCGTCCCTGATTGATTTCTAATCATTTCTTAACGTTTGTTTCATCGTTAGATAGATCAGGTTGTCGTTATCACTGATTGGATCACCAATCAAATAGGATTCCGCACTATTTGATCTGGTCTCACGCAGAATCCGTTAGTACTCCGTACGAAAACTGTCCTAAGAAGTGGTATCAGAGCTTTGGCTCGTGATTTTGCGTGGATTCAATTGGTTTTGGTGTTTAAACCTACTTTTTCAATCAAAAGAGTCACCTTTTTGCTCCAAAAAGTGTTTTTGACGTTTGCATGTGTTAAAGTTTAGATTGTTCATTGGACGGCAGATTAGAGTTTCTTGAAAATTCGTATGTTGTGTCAAAGTATTCAAAATATTCGATTTTTCAAACACAACAGCCTTTAATCACACGATTGGACCATTCGTACGACTGAACTCATTCATATACTCTCATTCGCACGACTGAACTCAGTCGTATCTCTCATTCACAGGGTTAACCAGATCCAGTCGGTTGATTACAATCGTTCTGTTCATTCGCACGACTGAATCCAATCGCCCAATTGAATTCATTCGTATCTTTCATTCGCACAAGTGACCCATTCGCATAGCTCATTCACACGAGTGAATCTGTCCTATTCCAAGTTTACCAAGTTTAAAGCAATGGAAGACCAGTTTGCTGCATTCACTACTGGAAAGGACTCGCATATCCAGAACCTTCTACTTTTGGAGAATGAGATTGGAAACCACAACAAACCGCCAAAGCTGTTAACTTTGGATGAATACCCACAGTGGAAATAGTGGTTTGATATCTACTTGAATAGAGTTAACCCAAACCTTTGGACATCCATTGAGACCAGTTACACGGTACCAGTCAGTGCAAATAGAGTTAAATTGACTTTGGGAGGAATGAGTGAATCCTAGAAGACTCTACATAATGCTGAAAAGAAAGCATATGCCTTGTTGACTCAGTCTATACATAAAGACATATTTCATCAGTTCTCTGAGAACAAGCAGTCTAAGAAATTATGGGATGCCTTGGAAAGGAGATACGAAGGAAACACAGCTTTGAAAGCACTAAAGGCAAAAGCTCTTAAGAAAGAATTTGACAATTTCTCTTCAATTGGGAATGAAAGCTTGGATGATATCGTTGATCGATTCTATCATCTGATGAGTGAGTTGCACACTCATGGCGTGACCACATCCATGGAAGATAAAGTCTATAGTTTTGCTGATGGTCTGCTAAACAAATGGGATTCATTTGTGTCTAATTTGAGACAAAACGACACTCTTGCTACTTTAGACATAAATGATTTCATTTTGAAGTTAAGGGAGGAAGAACTACGTATGAAATATAAGTCAAAGAAAGGATCCTATGTTCAGAATCCTGCACTATACAATTCAGTTCCAACTCCGGCTACTTCAGGTGCAACACTACAAACGGCGTTTGTGTCTAGCTCTTCTGCTCCTTCCCAAAGCAGTGCATCAGGAATCGTAATGTCAGGGTCATCTGGAACCCAATACATAGTTCCTGAGGCAAATACTACAAAGTTGAAGACCGAGAATCTTGAAAATGTCACCGTGGAAGTTGCTAAAGAGCACATGGACCTTCTAGCTGCTGTTGTTCAATCTTATGATGGATTAGTTACTGGTAAGATTGGAAACTGTCATCTTGCTGACGAGGACTACGAGCAAGTTGATGAAACACAGCTAGAACGCATGGATATTATTTGGGCCTTGGCTAGTGCTGTTAGAGCCAAGAAGTTTGTTAAAAAAATGTGGCAAAATTTAGTTGCCACTAAAGATACGACATTTGGATTTGACAAAACCAAAGTCACGTGGTTCAATTGTGGTGAAAAGGGGCACTTCAAACGTGAGTGCGTAAAGCCAAAGAAGATTGGAAATGGAAATCCTTTTCCTACATTCAACCGACAAGACAAGGATAAGATTGGAGCTTCATCTTCAAGTCAAGAGTCTAAGGCTTTGGTTGCTCAAGGTGATGAAGGACAAGACTGGTCCTTCTGTCGTTTCTTAGGGTGAATCAAACATTGCTTTAGTTGATACATTGGATGATGGATTTGCAAGCGAATGAGACATCATAGCTTAGCATTCACTTTCAGATATCGAAGAAGCTATGAATGTTGTTGATCATTTGGTTGAAGAAGAGCTAAGTGCTACAAACTCATAATCTCTGGTCACCGAAGAGTCTGACACTGCTTTGATGGTTGATTCGTCTAGTTCTACACAGGTATGTTCTAAAGATGAATTATTTGAAAAACATGCATTTACTGAGTGTGATAAATTTATGGAAAGCATTGATTTAAATTTTGCTAGGTTATTATAACATAATGATAATCTAGTAAATGATTTACAACTCTCCACTGAAGCAAATCGTGTTTTAAAACAAAATGAGTGTAGCTTCAAAGAAAAGATAGAACTGTTGGGAAACAACTAAGGTTAACCGAGGTTGTTGCCTTAAATCAATCAAATGACATCAAGTTCTATTTAAATTCTTTGGAAGAAACTAAGAAGGAAAAACAATTTTGCAAGTCGAAGTTGATATATTAAAACAAAAACTGCAAAGTTTGGCAAGTTCTTCTCACATTGTTCAGAACCTAGTGAAAGAACGGAATGCAGGGGAAGGTCTGGGTTATAAGGTAGTACCGCCACCACATAAAATCCTTTTGAACACAAAATGTAGACCAATTACTAATAACCCTGTAAAGGATCATGTGGTGTCTACTCCTCTGGTTAGTGATCCAGATTCTATGGGTAAACCTGTGAAATCTGTCACTAAACAGAAGGATTCTACTTTGGGATCATAAGATAAGATACCTGTTGAGGATTTGGGTAATAAAATTGAAAAGGTTAAATTAGAGTCAGGTTCACAAACGTCTATTTCAGAACCTAAGAGGTCTAATCCAATGAACCTTAAACGTGTTAATCATCAAAATCCAAATAAAATGAAAATGAAAGATTTTCAAAATGTCAAAACAATTAAGTTTGTTAAAGAAGGTGAAACATCTAAAAGGGAAGAGTCGTCACCCAACCGGACATATCTCAAACCACGACCAAACTCAACCCCACATAATAACATTCCTCAAACTGTTGAAGGAAGATCTTGCTAGAGTTGTGGAAAATGAGGACATATCTCTCCAAATTGTCCTTATTATCAGACACCTAAAAAGAAAATTGAACTTTTTGATGAAAAACCAAGTTTTTTTAAAATTAGATCTAATACTACTCCTAAGGTTACACCTAAGATTATTAGTGAACCTAAAGTTCAAACCATAAGCAAGTCGTCTGTTTACCACAAACAGGCCTTACACAAAACTGGTTTATGGAAGATAAAAACAAGTAATGTGTCTGATAGTGAGAATAAGAAGAAGAAAGATATTCCCTCATCCTTTGAAGGACAGTGGGTTGAGTTCATGATGTGTTATACCTCTGGGACACCAAAGCCAGTTAAGGCTTGGGTCCCAAACCTAAACTAATCAATTCCTTTGTATGTGCAGGGTGTCGACTATAGCGCTATCACTAATACCTGGATTATTGATAGTGGGGCTTCCAGGAACATTACCGGGAATTCGTCTCTCCTTTTTAACGTCAAGCAAATTAAAGGGGGACACGTATCGCTTGCTGGAATAAAGGAGGTTACATCACCGCTCAAGGCGAAGTGGAAAATGAGAAAGTGAAGTTTGACAAGGTCAACTACGTTCAACAACTATAAAACAACTTGCTTTCTGTCTCCCGAATCTGTGATTAGGGATTCAAAGTTATGTTTGAAAACAAGAAGTGCTACATGTTGAAAAAGGAGTATGTTGTCGAGGAGGATAAAATTCTAATGTCAGCTTCAAGATATAACGATCTGTATGTCTTGGATCTATCAAAAGCATCCACAACTGAGTCTACTGCCCAATGCTTCTTGTCAAAGGCAATAGAGAGGGATTCAGTCTCCTGGCATAGAAGAATGGGACACATTAATTCCAGGAAGATGAATCATCTGATTTAGAATGATTTGGTGAATGGAGTTACAGTCAAGAATTTCCAACTCCCAGATTTCTGCGTAGCATGTAAGAAAGGGAAACAGACAAAGAAGTCTCACAAAACAAAGAAAGTCAATTCTATCGACATTCCTCTCGAGCTTCTACACATGGATCTGTTTGGCCCAGTCAGTACAAAGAGCATTGCTGGTGATTTGTACTGCTTTGTAGTAACTGATGATTACTCAAGATTCTCTTGGGTGATGTTTCTGAAAGCAAAGTCAGAGACATTTGAATCATTCAAGCATCTAGTCACTACATTGGAATCACTCTACAAGCTGAAAGTAATTTATATTTGATCAGACAACAGAACAGAGTTCAAGAATCGGTGGATGGAGGCATTATGTCGAGAGAAAGGAATTGTTCATCAATTTACTTCTGCTTACACTCCACATATGAATGGGGTTGCTGAAAGAAAGAATCGGAGCTTTATAGAGACAGCAAGGACAATGTTAGCCGACTCTAAGCTGCCCATTCAATTCTAAATGAAGTAGTGGCTAATGCATGCTACACTCTCAATCGAGTCTTAGTGGTCAAACGTCATGGAAAAACGTGTTATGAATTGCACCAGCGACGTAAACCCAACTTGGAGTATCTAGAACCATTTGGAGCATCGTGCATGCTGTTAAAGAAAAATCAGACTGGGAAGTTTTGTGAGAAGGCAGAAGAAGGTATCTTTCTCAAATATAGTATACCAGACAGGAGAGTTTATAACAACTCAACGGGTCAGGTAGAAGTGTGGTGCAATGTTGATGTCCAAAGATACACCACCCCCCTGCTGGCAAAGGACCTTCCTTCTTCTTTGACTATGATGGATTCTTCAAGTCCTTCAATCTACCTCCTTCTCATCCTGATGATGAGTTACCTACTCGAATGATGTACAATATTCTGAATACTCCTGCAGTAGACCCGACATCATCTTTTCTATTAGCTGATACTTCTAGCCATTTATGGGAAGAGTTTGAAGTAAGTGAGTCTTCCTTTGATGATGCAGCAGTTGAGACTACAAATATGGACCAGGAGGAACAGGTTCCCACTACCGAAAGTACACAAGCATCTGATCTTGATGCCACTGGAACATCTGAACCCCATACTCCAACAGCCATAGAAACTGAACCTGGGATTCAAAATCTAGATAATGAGGTAGCTGTTCCCACCACTCCCGGAGTTTGAGTTAATATGCATCATCCCCTGGACAACATCATCGGGGATATTCTATCGGGAGTTCAGACACGAAATCAGCTATACTCAACTGATTATGCCGCATTCATGGAAAAAGGATATCTACACGATGGAGCTTATCGATGTTTTGTGTCTCAATTCGAGCCAAAATATGTAATTGAAGCTTTAAATGATGAGGCATGGGTTAGTGCTATGCAATAAGAACTCCTTCAGTTCAAGAAGTTAGGAGTGTGGACTCTTGTAGACAGACCAAAAGGGGCAAAGGTGATTGGCACTAAATGGGTTCTTAAGTGTAAGAAAGATGACCAAGGGGTTATAATCAGAAACAAGGCTCGACTTGTTGTTCAAGGCTTTAGACAAGTCGAAGGCATTGACTACAATGAAGTGTTTGCCCCTGTGGCAAGGATGGAAGCAATTCGTATCTTCTTAGCCTATGCATCCTACATGAAGATCAAAGTTTATCAATTGGATGTGAAAAGTGCATTCCTTCATGATGAAATTGTTGAAACGGTGTACGTCAGTCAACCCGAAGGATTTGAGGATCCTTATCATCGTGATAGAGTTTATAAACTGGACAAGGCTCTTTATGGGCTTCATCAAGCTCCTCGCGCCTGGTATGAGAAACTCTCTACTCATTTGCTGAAACATGGTTTTCGCAGAGGGGTTATTGACTGCACGTTGTTCATCAAAGAGAAAGATGATGATTTACTACTGGTACAGATATATGTGGATCACATAATCTTCTGTTCCAAAAATGAAGCATTGTGTAAAGAATTCGAATCAGTGATGAAAGCTGAGTTTGAGATGAGTGCCATTGGAGAGATGAAGTTCTTTCTTGGGTTACAGGTGGATCATACACCAAATATGTAGGAGATATCCTTAGTCGATTCGACATGGAGAATGCAACGGTTGCTCGGACTCCACTTGCCACGAACCACGATGTAGCACCTGACGAAAATGGTGATCTGGTAGATGCCACTATGTACCGAGGAATGATCTAATTGGGGTGAATCATCCTGATATTATGTACGCCACGTGTCTTTGTTCCAGATATCAGGCTAAACCAAAAGTGAATCATCTAATTGGGGTAAAAAGGATCTTTCGTTATCTGAAGGGTACTTCAACACTCGGGTTGTGGTATCCTCATGATGATGACTTTGAGCTTACAGCGTATAGTGACTCAGACTATGGTGGTTGCCAGATGAATTACAAGTCAAAATCAGCGGGATGTTAGTTCTTTGGAAGACGCTTAGTCACCTGGCAGTGTAAGAAGCAGACATATGTTGCTCTGTCAACATGTGAAGCTGAATATGTTGCTGCTGCAAGTTGTTGTTCACAAATCATTTAGATTGAACAGCAAATGCGAGACTACAGTTTGAAATTTTCTAACACCCCTATCTTTGTTGATAATGTTAGGACCTGGTATTTGAACGAAATACCTAGTGATTAGCGTGTAAACCAGATCAAATAGTGCGGAATCCTATTTGATTGGCGATCCAATCAGTGAGAACACACGAAGAATCAACCAAGAATTGAATCTAACGTTAGAAGTCGATTGTGAATCAATTTAATGTGTTCTGTGAACTTGGAGAATGATTTGGGAGGCTTCTGGACGGCTAGGGTACGTCTGGAGTCGTAATGGTATGAATGCTTTCGTTTTTCCACGAATTGGGTTGTATTTATAGGTTAGTGTTGTTCATTCGTGCGACTGGACCATAAGTATGGTTCAGTCGTGCGATTGAACCATGCGGTTGATTCATCCGCACGACTGAGTGTTCAGTCGTGCGACTGAGCCAATCTTATGTGTCAATCATACGACTGATCCAGTCTCCTGGTTCAGGCGTGCGACTGAGTCAATCGTATGAAGTTATTCATGCGTATGGTCCATTCGCATGGGCCATTTGCATGAGAACTTCATTAAGTTAAGTTTGAATGTATTAATTAATATAACATTTTGTGTAACCATTCAAACAATCACAAACCTAATTAACCAATTCAATATCGACTCATTAATGAAATATTAGACATTACAAATCACAAACAATCAATATCATTTCATTAATCATTACAAATTACATCATAATCAGACAAACAAGATCTATTACATTTCGTATCATGATCTAGGGACATACATGTATCAACAAACTCCCCCTTGGACCTAGATCTCTCTAATCTCTTGTTTTCTGTATAACCTCCTTGTATTTCTTGTACTTCTCCTCTTTTGTGACTCCCGCGTGAATCTCAAACGCGAAGCAGAGTGGTATAACGTTCTGAAACTGGAGGGCTTGTACAATGTCCTGCGTGTCATAGAACAGTGGCCATTTGTATAGCGTATAGACATCATTTGCCGACAAGTTAGTAAGCCACATCGGGTCGAATACCCTGATCGTATCCATTTGGCCCTCTTTGCTTAGGACTATGACCGCTTCAGCTGTTCTCCAATCATAGTACCACCACTTAAAGTGTGGAGTGAAGTCCTGTGGCATTTCCCTGAGTGGGATTCTTGACATTATGCGCGGAGGACTCCACTTCAACACTATCTTGGGCTTGCCAGTAATGGCATCAACCTCAGACCTTCTGATATACCTAATAGGCTGTTGGGGTCTGAAGTTAACCCATCTGGTGTGGTACTCCTTCTTTAGGGCAGCCTCGAACCAGCCTGACATCTTCCTCGGGTCAGCATACAAAAGCTTTAGCTTAGCCAGCTGGTTGAGCTCAAAACCTGGTAGAGTCTTCAGATCATGTGGGAATCTGAAGTACTATATGCCCTGTTCTCTCTTAACTGCATAAACATTAAGATCATCAAAATACGCCCATGCTATAATCCTGCCAGACACCTTGTGATGTTTCTTGACTCTATAGAGTTTGGTGTAGGCATCCTTCTTTGGTGCAGCACGTTGGGCTCTAACTTCTTCAAAACATGCAGCCCACTCAGCCTTTCGAATGTCAACATCATCATTTGAGGCTTGGGCTGTTCCTTCTGCTTTCTCTGTTTCTTGCTCCATCTTGTTCAACACCTCAAAAGTATCACTGACGAGGGATTCACCCAGATTGGGGACCACATTTCCCTCATTGTCAGCGTACTGAGGGTAATCCTCGGCGGTGACATCTTTGATCTCGACTTCATCAACATCGTTGAGCTCTTCATCACTAGTCGAATCGCATGTCGGAGCGTCTTTTACTATCTCATCCGGATTTAGCTTGAAAATCTCTGCGAGTTGCTCGTTTGATAGGTCATGGATTATTTCCCCTTCTTCAGGGGTATAACTCACTGACCTCCTAACGATCCCTTGCAGATCAAGAATCATTGTTAGCTGAGTCTTGACCTGCTGAAGGGGAGCAACATCAAACTCATCTCTTTGGTAATTTGGATCTGTTTGATTTAAACATTCAACACATAAATCATTAGTACTTAATCAAACAGAAATGCATTAACTTAATATGACCATTCAATACATAGTTTTCAATACAGGATTCAAATACAAAAGTAAATAAATACATAAACATCTAGTCTTTACTTTTATCCTTAATCATCGTCTCGTCACTTGGAGGAGCAGAGGTAGAAGCTGGTTGGTCTTGTCTGTTCTTTGACCTTCTCTCTTGACCTGAAGCAGAGGCCGATGCAGCTGCATCCCCTCCTTCTGCTTCATCATCATCGTCCTTCTCCTCTGTCCTATCTCCTTCGGTGTCCTCATCCTCTTCTGTATCATCCTCATCATCATCTTCATCATCATCATCACCGTCATCTCAATCATCTCCATCCCCCTCTTTGATCTTGAGGGGCTCCTCCTTAGATCCTTTCAGCTTCAACATGATAGTCTTCTTTGCCTCCTCCAACTCCTCTATCTTCTTGCTTGATGTGACACTATGTGCTTGGAGTTAGGCTATCTCTGTGCTTTGAGCAGCCATCTGTTGGGCCTGCTCCTCTATAACTCGAGCCTGCTCTGCAATCTGGTGAGATTGTGCAGCAGTCAGGTCGGCAAGTTGGCGGATCTGGGCCGCCTTCTCCTCATCTGCAGCAAGTAAGCGCATCACCATCCTGTTCAGCGCAGACAGCTGTTCCTCTACCCCGATTGGAGGTAGAAGAGATCCATAAGCATGAGAGGGATGGGCTGAAGGTCCTGCTTGGTGTGAAGTGGTGGTGGTGGTGGCTGTAGTGTAGATGGGTCTGTGAAATGGTTGAGGTGATGTGGGAGTAAAGGATATGGTGGTGGATGGAATCTGTACTGTGGTGGGAGGTATGGTGGTGGCTGTGGTAGCTGTGGTGGATGTGGTGGCTGTGGTGGTGGATGGTGTGGCTATGGCAGTGGTAGTGGTGGTGGTAGAAGTAGAGGCTATGGTGGTAACGAAGGTCAACCGACGCTTCTTCTTCTTCTGACCATGGGGCTGAGCCATCCTCTTCCTCCTCATCCCCGTTGAGGTGGATGCTCCCCCTACAACCCTGCTTGCTGACCCCGGTGCATAACTCGGGTCAGTGTCAATCTCTCCGGAGTCTCTCGGGTGTTCACCAACCACCCTTAGCCCATGTTCTGTGGGAACAACTTTGCTTCCCACAGTTCACGTTAGGGGCTCCTCATCCGACTCCTCCTCCTCCTCCGCACCATGAACAAAATCCTGATGAAATCCAGCTGACTCGGCAACATCTCCAGCTGGGGCAGACACTGGGGGTATAACATCAGACACAGTGCCTCTCGGTGGAGCAGGCATATCGTCCCCAGCGTCCCCACTATCATCATCGTCAGAGTCATGCTCTGGGAGCAGCAGCCTCTCATCATCAGAATCACTGTCCTCATGACGCCATTTGCGTCTCTCCGATGCCACATATCTCTCGTTGGCCAGGTGGCCAATCAATCTCTTAACCTGGGGCTTCACCTGCTTGCCCCTATAAACCCTCATCCGACCTAGAGTCGTATCATCCATGATCTCCAGTGCAACTGCATCATAACTCTCTTTGGGAAGAAGTGGCAGCTTCTCGTTGAAGATCAGCTGTAAAAACCTGGGGTACATACAAAACCCCTCCTTCCCCTTTGCCTCCAAGTTCTCCACCAGGTACGAAAATATCATACTAGAAAAGCTGAAGGGGTGGTTCAGCACCAGTGCCACGTAGGCATTTTGGATCTGGTCTGATAGGTCGTCGAATCCACCCCTCCGTGAAGCAATGCACTTAAGGATCACATGAGCTAAGTACTTGTACTGGGGGCACAGGTTGCTCTTGTTGAGCACACCTGAGTTTATGTCCCCAGCGTACTTGATCCTCAGAAAGCATCCTCGGACAGTCAGTGGATGTAATCTGGTAGGGTGATCTGTATCATCTCCAAACTCTAAAACTCTCTGGATATCAGCAGCAGTGACCTCGATATTATGACCCAGAATAGAGCTCCGAATACTGTAGGGCTCACGAGAGCGATCCACGGAGGCATTCTCCCAGAATGCCTGGTGTAGTGATCTATACGGCGTGCAAGGAGTAGATATAGCCTTATGGATCCGGGAACGTCTGAGGAAAGGTATAATCTCGGTGAACTAGGCCCCGTTCCGAGTAGTATGATCCAAGTGAGCACAGATGTTGTGCTTTGGATTTATGGACCATCTATCAGCCATTTTCCTGAAACACAAGACATAGAACCATTAGTACATAATACATCAAAATTCAGTTCTAAGTGAAATGTTGAAATTCATTCTGATTCATTCGTGCGAATGAATCATGCGACTGAAGTCAGTCGGCTGTCCTTTCATGCGACTGAGCTCATTCGGGTGAATGAGACATGCGATTGAGTTCAATCTGCTGACTGAGTCTGCGATTGGTTCAGTCTGCCGACTGAGCTCATTCGCATGATTCATCCGGGCGATTGACCCAATCGCAAGTTTCAATCGTGCGATTGGAGTTCATCCGGGCGACCAGTCGCCTGTCCTACAGTTCAGTCGCCTGTTGTTTGAATCTTTACTAAAACAAGTGTTTTAACATGGATAACCGGTTCATTTGACTCGCATTCTTGTTACTAATAACCTATTAAACTTAATTTTAACATTTTGCATAGTTTAAGTAGGTTATTAGGTCAAGTTCAGTCCGTTTCTTGTTGTTCATTCGAATAACCCAAATTAGGGTTTAAATCCTTCTGTGTCCGGTAAGATGGAACTTCAAACTACCTGTGTAATCAACAACGAAGGTCAGTGAATCAATAGCAATGAGAAAACAGGGTCTAATGAAATTTTGGCAGAGTAACGGTATAGTGTGCGATTTGAGAGCGATTGGGGTGTGATGAGTGAAATACGATCGACTGTGCCCTTTAAATACTGAAGCTGAGTTCAATCGTCCGACTGGCCTCATTCGCTCAGTTCATTTGGGCGACTGAGGCTCAATCGTGCGATTGGCCCAGTCAGTCGCATGCAGTTGACCGACTGAGGTTCAGTCGGTCGACTAACTCAATCGTGCCCTTCATTCGCAAGTTCAGTTGACCGAATGAGTCTCAGTCGGTCGACTGACTCATTCGCCCCCTTCCAATCGGTCGATAAGCCATTCGTGTGAATGGCTCAATCTCATGTCCAGTCGTGCGAATGGGAGCCATTCGCATGGTTGGTCCATACTCATGGTCCAATCGTGCGAATGGGTCACACTTAGTAATTTTTCTGCCATTTTGACCAATTTATATTTAACATCCTTTTAACTTTTGAAATTAACGTTATGAGCTTTTGATCATCTCAGACATGATCATTTTAACTTGAAAACTTTTTGATCACCTCAGACGTGATCCTTTTAGACAATTTAGTCACCTCAGACGTGACTCTTTTAAACACTTTGTCACCTCAGACGTGACTATTTTAAACTTTTAAAACACATGTGGTCATCTCAGACATGACCCTTTTAGTGAGTTGATTCCTTACTGATTTTCCTGATGTAGTCCGACAAACAAACAAACTAAAACGACTTACTAAATTAGAATATTTAAACTAAAGAAACAAAACAGGACTTGTTTTTGGCTTTTTGGTGAGAGAAAATCCTAAGAGGGAAATCACTGGATTTGGTTCCGGAATAGATAGCTTCAACTTAGATTGACCACACCTGGACCAATTCAATTTTGGAATCATACAGGCAAGTCAAATCATTTGGGACTTGTTATCAAAATCTTTTGATCCTCAATCCTTGGTGTTCATCCAGAGTCGTTAGCAACTTTAGGAAATCATACTGGAACTCTTAGATTACCACATTGATTTGAACTTTCAAGAGTTGCAGCCACAATGATTGTCAATATGTTTGTCCACTTAAATCCATACACAGATTTTTGACACAGACTGGTGACTGTTTTAGGTTTAATTGTTTCAACCAACATTTGTGGATCCCACACTTATATGGTAATCAACATTCCTCAGGAGCTTTTGAGCGGTCTACGGGTATTATTTACAAGAAGAGACTATTCTTAGAGCTTTCAAAGAGAAGCCAGTCCTCAGGTCAGTGCCATCGCACAGCAGAGAGGCGGAAAACAACAATGAATTCTAGAATATCTAGGTTATGCTTATCCTCAGGTCAGTGCCATCGCACAGCAGAGAGGCACACAACCTATCTCCTTGTTAGAGCAGCTTATTTTATTTTGCACAAAATGCACCAACAACATAAGTCATTAGCTTTATAGCATTTGACTTTCATTTTTTTTCTTTGCTTTGCTCTATTTATGGTCATCCGCACACGTTTGTGGCGTTTACATGCTCATTACCCCTTATTGGAATATTGTTGATTGTGTTAACCAGTGATAAGATGGAATCCCACAGTCAGTTGAACAACTTAGTTTGATCTCGAGATCACCAGTCAGGTCTAATCATCTATTGTGTTGAATCTACCGACATATCATTTGTGGTCTAGCAACCTCTAGGTCTACTTTCTTTGTGTTACCTTAGGAGTTACCAGTTTTTCTATCATCTTCCCTTTTATATTGCTTAGGCTACACAGACTTATACTTTGAATTTTTGCATCTTTTCTAAATTTAAATTTTAAAGTCCCTCTTGATTTGTTCCTGTGTACTATCATTTTCCAAAGGGTTTGAATCGGTATCACAGATACGATCTAACTTATATCAGCTATCCACTCCTTCTCCCTCGTTTTTTTTTTACTTTTTTTTACTGTTACTTGCTGACATATTCTCCCCCTAAAATACTAAAATCATAACTGGTTTAATTATTTTAGGATTTTAATACACAGCAAAATAACATGAGTTTAAATTAAACAGACTAAAATAAATGAATAAAATAAAATAAAAAAGAAAAAAGAAAATTAACTTAAACCAACATCGGACTACACATTATCATCATCAGGAATAACCTCACTTTTCTTTTTAACACCGTTGACCTCTAGCAAATATTGAAAACGTGGTTTATCAAAGGCTTTAGTATAGAGATCAGCGCGTTGAAAATCAGTATTAATTTTTACCACATCAATTAAGTTCTTTTCAAAACAATCTCTTATGAAATGGTATTTAATACCGATATGTTTGGTCTTAGGATGTTGGACCGGATTTTTAGTTACTGCAATTGCAGCAAAGTTATCAACAAAAATAGGAGTAGAAGAGAACTTTAAACCGTAATCCCGCATTTGCTGTTGAATCCAGATGATTTGTGAACAGCAACTTGCAGCAACAACATATTCGGCTTCACAGGTTGACAATGCAACCGATGTCTGCTTCTTACACTGCCAGGTAACTAATCTTCTCCCAAAGAATTGACACCCTGCTGATGTAGACTTGTAGTTCATCTTGCAGCCCCCGTAATCCGAGTCACTATACGCGGTAAGCTAAAAGTCATCATCATGAGGATACCACAACCCAAGTGTGGGTGTACCCTTCAAATAACGAAATATCCTCTTGACCCCGATCAGATGGTTGACCTTAGGCTTAGCCTGATATCTAGAACATAAACATGTAGCATACATGATATCAGGTCTTGAGGCAGTGAGATACATGAGGGATCCAATCATTCCTCGGTACATCGTGGCATCTACAAGATCTCCATTTTCATCAGGTGCTATGTCGTGATTCGTAGCAAGTGGAGTTCCAGCTGCAGAAGCATTCTCCATGTCAAAACGACTGAGAATGTCTCCTACATACTTGGTCTGATGTAGAAAGATCCCATTTGGTGTCCTGTAACCCAAGAAAGAACTTCATCTCCCCCATAGCACTCATCTCAAACTCTTTCTTCATAACTGCTTCAAACTCTTTGCATAACTCTTCGTTCTTTGAACCGAAGATTATGTCATCAACATAGATCTGTACGAGCAGTAGGTCGCCATCCTTTTCTTTAATGAACAGCGTGCAGTCAATGACTCCCCTACGAAAGCCGTGTTTCACAAGATGAGTCGAGAGTTTCTCATACCAAGCTCTTGGTGCTTGATGAAGCCCGAATAAAGCCTTGTCGAGCTTGTAAACTCTATCCCGATGATAAGGATCTTCAAATCCCTTGGGTTGACTGACATAGACTGTTTCTCTGATTTCCCCATGAAGGAATGCACTCTTCACATCTAATTGGTAGACTTTAATCTTCATGTACGAAGCATAGGCAAGGAAGATACGAATGGCTTCCATCCTTGCCACGGGTGCAAACACCTCATTGTAGTCAATTCCCTCGACTTGGCGAAAACCCTGAACCACCAATCGAGCTTTGTTCCTGATAATGACCCCTTGGTCATCCTTCTTGCATTTCAGGACCCATTTGGTGCCAATGACTTTAGAACCTTTAGGTCTATCAACCAGTGTCCATACACCTAACTTCTTGAACTGAAGAAGTTGCAAGGCACTCACCCACGCCTCATCATTTAGTGCATCACTGACATATTTTGGCTCAAACTGCGAGACAAAACACCGATAAGCACCATCATGAATGTAACCCTTTTCCATAACCGAGGCGTAATCAGCTGAATAAAGCTGATTTCGGGTTTGTACTCCTGATCTGACATCCCCAGTGACATTGTCTAGGGGATGATAGACGTTTAGTCGTGATACTGGAGTAGTAGGAACAGCTACCTAAGAGCCAAGATTATGAACATTTGGTTCTGCATTTGAGGTAGTTGGAGTTTGAGGTTCCGAAGTCGAAGGTGCATCACTGGTAGATGCTTGTGGACTTTCAGGAACTGGAACCTGTTCCTCCGGACTGTTCTGGTCATCTTCTTCAGCTTCATCTTCAGAGGAGGAGTCACTGTCATCGACTACTCCCCCTGACTGAGTAGATGATTCTCCCTGTGAGCTAGATGGTGTATTCAAGATATCATACATCATTCTAGTAGCTAACTCGTCATCCGAGGGAGAGAGAGGGATGTTGAAAGACTTGAAGAATCCATCATAGTCGAAGAAGTAGGCGGGTCCTTTGCCAGTAAGTGGTGTGGTGTATCTCTGAACGTCAACATTACATCACACTTCTACTAGACCCGTTGAGTTGTTGTAAACTCGCTTGTTCGGTATGTTGTATCCTAGAAAGATTCCTTCATCCGCCTTCTCGCTGAATTTACCTTCTTTTGTTTTCTTCAGAAGTGTGCACGGCGCGCCAAATGGTTCAAGATACTCCAAATTCGGTTTGCGTCTTTGTAGTAGCTCGTAACATGTCTTTCCGTGGCGCTTGACTATCAGGACTCGATTTAGTGTATAACATGCGTTGGCCACTGCCTCATTCCAGAATTGGATAGGCAGTTTCGAGTCTGCTAGCATAGTCCGTGCTGTCTCTATCAAGCTTCTGTTCTTTCTCTCAGCAACGCCATTCATCTGAGGCGTGTAGGCAGAAGTGAATTGATGCACAATTCCCTTTTCCTTGCAGTAAGCCTCCATCCACTGGTTTTTTGAATTCCGTCCCGTTGTCTGAGCGTACTTGTCTAACTTTCAACTTGTAGAGAGATTCCAGTGTGGTTACTAACTCCTTGATTTGGATTTCAGAAACATTACCCAAGTGAACCTTGAGTAGTCATCAGTGACCACAAAGCAGTACAAGTCGCCTGCAATGCTCTTTGTACTGACTGGACCAAACAGATCCATGTGAAGAAGTTCAAGAGGAAGTTCTATTGAATGAACTTTCTTTTCCTTATGAGACTTCTTTGTCTGTTTGCCTTTCTTGCAAGCTACACAAAAGTCAAGAAGCTGGAAATTCTTGACATTTACTCCTCTCACAAGATCCTTCTGAATCAAGTGATTCATCTTCCTTTGACTAATGTGTCCCATTCTCCTATGCCAGGAGATGGAATCTTTCTAAGTAGCTTTAGATAGAAAGCACTGAACCTCATGATCCGTTGTAGCAGCTGCTGACAGATCCAAAACATAAAGATCTTTATATCTTGAAGCAGTCATCAGAACTTGGTCCTCTGGGATCACGTAGTCTTTCTTTAGCACGTAACACTTCTTGTTGTCGAAGATGACTTTAAATCCCTTATCACAGATTTGGGAAACAGAAAGTAAGTTATTTTGAAGTTATTGAACGTAGTTCACCTTATCAAACTTAACTTTCTGATTCCCCACTTTCTCCTGAGCTGTGATATAGCCTCCCTTGTTTCCAGCAAATGAAACATGCCCTCCTTTTATTTGCTTGATGTTTGATAAAAGGGCCCTATTTCCTGTCATGTGCCTGGATGCTCCGCTGTCTACAATCCACGTGTTAGTTTCAGCACTGTATCGAACACCCTTCACATACAAAGTAAAGAATTAGTTTAGGTTAGGAACCCAAGCCTTTACTGGCTTGGGTTTCCCAGAGGCATCACACATCATAAATTCCACCCATTGACCCTTAGAGGGTGAGGGTAGCTCAGGTTCCTTCTTGTCATCAGTATCAGACACGTAGGATGACTTCTCTTTCCATAAGCCAGATTTGTGCAATGCCTGTTTGTGATAAACAGTCGACTGGCTTACAGGTTGAACTTTAGGTTCACTAGTTCTTCTAGGTGGAGTCAGAGAACTCCTCTTAGAAGACCTAGGCTTTGAATCCTGAAGTTCAATCTTCTTCCTAGGTGTCTGATAGAAAGGACAATAGGAATCAATGTGTCCACATTCTCCACAGTTGTAGCACGACCTGCTATCAACTTTATGATTAAACTTTCTTTGTGGAGAAGTGTATGACACTCTAGTAACATCACTCACTTTAGGTTTTGACTCTGGTTCTCTTGATGTTTTCTCTGGTTTAACAAAGTTAACTGTTTTAACCTGTTTAACATCTTTCTCTTTTTGGTTAACTGGTTTTTGACTTGAAACATGTGAAAAATTAACATTAGAAGTTTTTTTTAGATTCTGATTTGACTCTGTTTGACCCTGACTTTAAGTTAACCTTTTCAAATTCCTTTTCCAGATTAACACAAGGCAATTTACCTTTTGCCTTTGAAGTGGCCTCCTTTTGTTTGTTTCCAGATTCAATAGATGAACATGAGGAATCTGGATCACTAACAAGAGAAGTAGACACCACATGATCCTTGATGGGGTTATTATTAATTGGTCTAGTCTTAGTGTTCATCAAGGTCTCAGGTGGTGGTGGAACCACTTTGTAACCCAAACCCTCCCCGTTGTTTCTTTCTCTCACTAGGTGTTGAACTATGTGTGAAGAACTAGTCCAACTGTGCAGTTTCTGTTTTAATGAGTTTACTTCTACTTCTAGAACTGCTTTTTGCTTCTTAGTGTCTTCTAGGGAGTTTAGATAGTACCTAATGTCATTAGCTTGGTTAAATGCAACTACTTCGGTTTCCCTAAGTTGTTTATTCAAAAGGTCTATCTTTTCTTTATAACTATGCTCATTTTGTTTTAATACTCTATTAGCCTCAGTGCACAGTTGCAAATCTGTTACTAAGTTATCATTATGATCTAATAACCTAGCAAACTTTTCATCTATGCTATTTCTAAAAGTATCACAATCAGAACAAGCATGATTATCAAACATTTGGTCAGTAGTACTTACCTGAGTTGGTCCAGAAGAGTTAGCCATCAACGCAGCATCAGATGTCTCTGGTTCTGGTGATTCTGTCTTTTCTGTCTCTAACGTGGTAGTCTCCTCTTTAGGCTTGTAACTGACCTCGGTTGCAGTTGCTTCTTCACTATGTGACATCGCTATCCCAACTGCTAGATCTCCTTCACTCGCGAAATCATCGTCAATATCTTCTACACTTGCAATGTTTGATTCCCCTGGTGAGACAAACCTAAAGCTCCAATCCTGTCCTTCATCATCATGTGCAGTCAAGGCTTTTGGATCCTTGCTTGATGAAGTAGAACTGGTAGCTTGCTTGTCTTGACGAGTGAAAGACGAGAATGGGTTCTCGTTACCCGTCTTCTTTGGCTTGACACATTCTCTTTTGAAGTGCCCCTTCTCTCCACAGTTGAAGCAGGTCACTTTGCTCTTGTCAAAGCCAAATGTGGTATCCTTAGTAGCTACCAAGTTCTGTCCGGTCTTTTTAACAAACTTCTTCGCCCTCCGGACAGCGCTAGCTAAGGCCCACATTATATCCATCCTCTCAAGCTCCATTTCGTCCACCTCTCGTAGTCCTCGTCTGCCAGATGGCAGTTTCCAATCTTTCCAGCAACCAGTCCATCATAAGAATGAACCACTGCAGCTAAAAGATCCATGTGTTCTCGAGCTACTTCCACAGTCACAGTTCCGAGGTTCTCGGTCTTCAGTTTAGTAGCACTTGCTTCAGATCCAATATAGTGGGAACAAGAAGATCCCGACGTGTCTGATCCTGAAGGAGAAGCATGTGAAGGACTCGACGAGCTACACACAAATGCAGTTTGGAGAGGTGCTCCAGATCTCTTAGCTTGCGGCGTGGCGTTGTACAAAGCTGGATTTTGAGTGTACGAAGACTTCTGAGCTCTGTACTTCATCCTAAGTGCCTCTTCTCGCAACTTAAGAATGAAGTCATTTATATCCAGCTTTGCTAGCATTCCATTCTGTCTCAGGTTAGACACGAATGAAGCCCACTTTTCAGGCAATCCGTCCGCAAAGTTAGTAACTTTCTCTTCCATGGTAGTAGTCACCCCATGTGTATGCAGTTCACTCATCAGATGGTAGAATCTATCTATGACATCGTCTAAACTCTCGTTCCCCATCGATGAGAAGTTATCGAATTCCTTCTTTAACTCCTTGGCCTTGATTGCCTTCAACGAAGCATTCCCGTCGTACCTCTTTTCTAGCTCATCCCAAAGTTTCTTGGACTGCTTATTCTCTGAGTACTGGTGGAATATGTCTTTGGGGATAGACTGTGTAATCAATGCATAAACTCTTTTCTCTACATTGTATTTAACTTTCTGCGCGTCCGTCATCTCTTCTAACGTTAGCTTAACTCCATCAGCTCCCATCGGTGTACTATAGCCAATCTCGATGGCTTCCCACAGATTCGAATCCACTCCATTGAGGTAGATCTCAAAACGTTGTTTCTAGTGGGGAAACTCATCTAACGTCAAGAGCTTTGGTGGTTTATTATGATTACCCACCTCACTCTCAAGCAACAGCAGGTTCTGTATCCTAGAGTCCTTCCCAGCAGTAAAGGCTGACATTTGAACTTCCATGGCGAATAACTTTAAGTCTAGTAAAACAAACTTTCACCGGTGCGACTGAAGGATGCGAATGGTCTAGTCGTGCGTATGAACTCTGCGACTGGTTCAATCGTGCGGCTGAACTAAGCAATTGGTACAGTCGTGCGAATGAAGCTGATGCGTATGAGCTATGCGAGCGAACGGTTCAATCGTACGAATGAAGGTGCGACTAGGTCCAATCGTGCGAATGGGCAATGCGAATGGAGTCCAGTCGTGCGAATGGGTCACTCGTGCGACTGAAGATGCTGTTTTGCGAAATTTTCTAGGTTAAACGTGGTTTAGCCGTAAAAATTCGAATTTTCGCAAAGTCTAATCGCCTAAGTACGTAGAAACCAAACTTTGATGAGCAGGGAACGTCCAAGATCACTTCTGACACCAAAGATTGCGTTTTTAGTGCAAAAACACAAACTTTTATGCAATCTTGATTGAATCACACGTAATCAAGAGCCAAAGCTCTGATACCACTTGTTAGGACCTGGTATTTGAACGAAATACCTAGTGATTAGCGTGTAAACCAGATCAAATAGTGCGGAATCCTATTTGATTGGCGATCCAATCAGTGAGAACACACGAAGAATCAATCAAGAATTGAATCTAACATTAGAAGTCGATTGTGAATCGATCTAATGTGTTCTGTGAACTTGGAGAACGATTTGGGAGGCTTCTGGACGGCTAGGGTACGTCTGGAGTCGTAATGGTATGAATGCTTTCGTTTTTCCACGAATTGGGTTGTATTTATAGGTTAGTGTTGTTCATTCGTGCGACTGGACCATAAGTATGGTTCAGTCGTGCGATTGAACCATGCGATTGATTCATCCGCACGACTGAGTGTTCAGTCGTGCGATTGAGCCAATCTTATGTGTCAATCATACGACTGATCCAGTCTCCTGGTTCAGGCGTGCGACTGAGTCAATCGTATGAAGTTATTCATGCGTATGGTCCATTCGCATGGGCCATTCGCATGAGAGCTTCATTAAGTTAAGTTTGAATGTATTAATTAATATAACATTTTGTGTAACCATTCAAACAATCACAAACCTAATTAATCAATTCAATATCGACTCATTAATGAAATATTAGACATTACAAATCACAAACAATCAATATCATTTCATTAATCATTACAAATTACATCATAATCAGACAAACAAGATCTATTACATTTCGTATCATGATCTAGGGACATACATGTATCAACCGATAATTCTGCTGCAATAGCTGTTACCAAAAATCCGGTCCAACACCCAAAAACTAAACACGTCGGTATTAAATAACACTTTATACGTGACTGTTTTGAAAAGCAATTAATCGATGTTGTTAAAATTAATACGGATTTTCAATGCGCAGACCTCTACACAAAAGCTTTTGACAAACCTCGTTTTTTCTATCTTTTGGAGGTAAATGGCGTGAAAAAGCAAAGTGATGTGATTCCAGAAGAATCGAGTTCTTAGTCCGATAAAGTTTTCTTATTTTTTTAATTTTATTTTCCTGACTTTCAAAATCCAAAAACACAAAAATATTTTCGGTTTTAGAATTTTAGGGGGAGAATAGTTTAGTTTCAGTATTTAATTACTTTAAAAAAGGGGGGGTGGGCAGAAAAGCTGAAAGCAAAGAAATCAAATCTGTGATATTGATTCAAAAATTATGGAAAATGATAGAAAAATTATGGAAAATGATAGTACACAGGGAACTAATTGTTTGGGTCTTCAAAAAGATTGATCAAAATGCTATATTCAAATTACAAGTCTGAGAAGTCTAAGCAAAATAAAGGAAAAATTATAGTAAACTAGTCTGCTACTGAGGAAACATAGAGAAAGTAGGCCTAGGGGTTGGTAGTTCATTATATGATGTGTCGGTAGATTCAACACAATAGACGAGTAGACTTCATTGGTGAATCAAATTTTAACTAATTTGTTCAACCTGCTGTGGGTTTTCATTTTATCCCTGGTTGAAACAATCAACACATTTCCAATAAGGGGTGACGAGCAAAATAAACGCCACAAATGTGTGCGGATGACCATAAAAATGAGCAAAGCATATGAAAAATGTTAAGCGCAATCAAGCTAATGACTAATGTTGTTGGTGTGTTATGTGCAAAAAGAA
The DNA here is from genome assembly GCA_025215565.1 of Flaveria ramosissima. NCBI lineage: Eukaryota > Viridiplantae > Streptophyta > Magnoliopsida > Asterales > Asteraceae > Flaveria > Flaveria ramosissima. The sequence goes on from CM046037.1 coordinate 51,159,608, forward strand.
ATAAAAAATGCTCAAACAAGAAGATAGGTTGTGTGCCTCTCTGCTGTGCGATGGCACTGACCTGAGAATAAGCATAACCTAATTATTCTAGAATTCATTATTGTTTGCGCCTCTCTACTGTGCGATGGCACTGATCAGAGGCTCGACATCTCTTTGAAAGCTCTTAGAATAGTTTTTTCTTGTCAAATACCCGTAGACCGCTCAAAAATCTCCTGAGGAATGTTGATGGCCATATAAGTGTGGGATCCACACATGCTTGTTGAAATAATAAAACCTAACTCATCACCAATGTGAGTAAAAAATCTGTGTATGGATTTAAGTGGATAAACATACTGACAATCATCATGGCTGCAACTCTCGATAGTCAAAATCATTATGTGCATCTTATAACTCTAGTATGATTTCCTGAAAGTGCTATTGACTCTCAGACAAATAAGGATCTAGTATCCAAATACATATCATAGGGGTCCCAAATGATTATGATATACCTGTATGATTCCATATGAATCTTTCTAGATATGATAAAATTAAATTGAAGCTATTCTGCTCAGGAAGTAAAATCAGTTAGAAGATTTCTAAAAGCTTTTAATTCACCTCAAACCAAAAACATAAAAATTTGTCTTGTTTTGTTTTAATTCAAGTTGTTTTCTGTTTTCGTTATCTTTTTTGCATCGATGTCGGACTATATAACTAGATGAACTCTGTGAATCACAAATTAAAAAGGGTCACGTCTGAGGTGACCAATCGGTTCTAAATTAAAAGGATCACGTCTAAGGTGATCAAATGATTTTCTGTTAAAAGGGTCATGTCTGAGATGATCATTGGTCATAATGTCATAAATCAAAAGTTAGATTTTGAGTGTATGGAAATATTTGAGGTCAAACTCATAAGTATGAGCCAATCGCACGATTGAATCATAAGTATGTGCCAATCGCACGATTGAATCATAAGTATGAGTCAATCGCACGATTGAACCATAAGTATGAGCCAATCACACGATTGGACCATATGAGTCAATCGCACGATTGAACCATAAGTATGAGCCAATCACACGATTGGACCATGAGTATGGGTCAACTATGCAATTGGATCACAAGAATGAACCAATCTTACGACAGGATGAAGCAGTCTAAGTCAGTCGCACGACTGAATCCCAGTCGCACAAATGAATCATACGTATGGGTCCAATCGCATGACTGAAACTCAAAACAATATAAATAGAGGAGTCAGTCGGTCGTATTCCTTACCACCCATCAAAATACTCAAAAACTGCCTATTACACATACATTCTGCCCAAAATTTGATTATTGTGATTACTTTCTGATTGTCATCCTAACCTATTTCTATTCATCTTCAGGTACTGTGAAACTGAAATCTAATCAAAAGATCGGATTAATCGAACCCATAATGACCGAGAATGTTAAAATCAATAACTAGGACAATACTCTAAAATAGACCACTTAAATGGACATAAACGTTGTTTTAAACAACACTAAGTGCTATTTCGAGTCCATGCGGACCTAATGAATCTAAACACAAAGTGTATAGTAACGTTTTGACAAAAATTTAACTTTATGGTGTCGAACAGAGCAAGATGCGAATAGACATGCCATATGAACCTCAATCGCATGATTGAGCCAGTCGCATGATTTAATCGCACGAGTGAATAAATCGGTGACTCGGTTGCACGATTGACTCAACCGCATGGCATAGCATACGACTAAGTTCAGTCGCAGGCTCAATCGTACGACTGAAAAGCGCAGGCTCAATCGTACGACTGAACTCAGTCACAGGCTCAATCGTACGACTGAACTCAGACGTATGGTTCAATGGCACGATTGAACCAGTTGATCAAAATCAGCTAAAATTTAACTGTTATCTCTTATGCACAAATCTAATGAATATGTTTCTTGTGTTGCAGCAATATGGCTAAGAGATGGACTATGAGCACTAAGCACAACATCTGTGTTCATCTAGATGCTACTTCTCGGAACACCTCTTAGTTCATCGGTATTATTGCCTTCCTGCGTAGATCGAGGATCTATAAGGCCATTTCTACTCCATGCACAACATATAGATCTGTTCAACAGGCTTTTTGGGAAAGTGCCATAGTGAATAGGTCGGTTGAGCCTCAATGTATCTGGAGCTCTATCTTCGGACAAGACATTGAAATCCGTGAAGAAGACCTGAGGAGAGTCTTGGATTTGGGGGAAGACAGAGCCCATCCAACCATGATGCATCCACTGACTGTTCGTGGTTGCTTTCTGAGGATCAAGTACACCGGAGACATCAATGCCGGCGTAGTGAACAAGAGCAACATGTGCCCCCAGTTCAAGTATTTGGCACATGTGATCCTCAAGTGCATAGCCTCCAGGCGTGGAGGATTTGATGAGATGTCGGACCAAATCCAGAATGCATACGTTGCACTGATACTGAACCACCCGTTCAGTTTCTCTCGCATGCTCTTCCCTTACTTGATAGAGAACATCGAGGCCAAGGGCAAGGAAGGCTTCTGTATGTATCCAAGGTCCATACAGATGATCATTGATAAGAAGCTTCCTTTGCTGCCAAAGGAGAAGGACGATGCTGTTGTATTAGAGGTGATGGATGACACCACACTGGGGAGGATGAAGGTGTACCAGGGGAAGCAGGTGAAGCCCCCGGTCAGGAGACTGTTTGGCCATCTAGCCCATGAGGATTACGTGGCACCCTCTCACAAGAAGTGGCGTCACGATGACAGTGATTCTGAAGAAGATGACGACGATGATGACGACCTTGATGATGGTCAAGGTGGTGGAGATGCTGGCCCCAGTCAATCACAGGCCACTAACACGTCTACTATATCTCCACCACCTTCGCACAGTACTTTAGATGCACCTGGTGAATCTAAGCAGGCTGCTTTCCACCAGGATTTCTTGTTAGATGAAGAAGATGGGTCTGATGATGAGCCTCTCACTAGGAGAGTCGGTAGCCGGGTTGTGGCTATTCGAGAAGGGGAAAAAGGCGGTTGGTGGACGCCAAGCTGTGTCTAAGGGTGGTGATACTGTGTCACAGATCCAACATACACACCCGACCAGCCGATCAGCTCAGGGGGAGCCCCTATAGCCAAGGGGTACAGGAAAGTGAGGATGGCCCATCCCTATGGCAAGAAGAGTAAGAGACAGAGGATCACCTTGATCAGTTCTTCCACCACCACAACCACCACCACAACCACAGCCACAACCACAGCCACAACCACTACCACAGCCACTAACACTCCCACCACCACTCATACATTCAAATCCACCTCACCCACAATACCCAACACAACTCCACCACAACCCACTTCCATTCCTACTCCCATCTTCACCACATCCACCACTACACCCACTACTCACCAAGCCGAAATATCCACCTAATTCCCACCTACACATGGCTCTTCTCTACCTACTGTCAGGCTAGAGGAACAGCTAGCTAGCCTCAACAGACTGGTGCTCAAGCTGCTATCTACAGATGATTTGAGAGCCAATCAGATGAACCAGCTGATGGCGGTCAATACCACACAAGGCAAGCAGATTGCTCAGCTTACTGAGAAGAACGCTGCTCATGAGAGAGCGTTAATTTAAAATCACCATGCCCTGCCAGCTCAAAATGAGCTTGTCAAGGCATCCGTCAAGCGGATCGAGGGGTTATAGAAACAGAACAAGAAGCTAATGTTGAGGTTGAAGGGAACAAAGGGTGAGCCCCTGAAGATTAAGGGTGATGGAGATGATGGTGAAGATGATGAGGATGAGTTGACAGATGATGAATCAGAAGAAGGTGATGATGACAAGGAAGCTGGAGGAAGTTGAAAGGGAAAAGGAGATGATAAGGATGATGATGATGATAAAGAAGGTGATGCATCTGCATCAGCCTCAACTGAAGCAGATGCGCTCCAAAAGAGCCACATCCTCCGCAGCTCTAGCTGAGGAGACACATGATCAGGGCAAAAGCAAAGCTCCACAGGCTGATGATTATGATGTTCTTCCCCTTCAGCAAGGCAAGACTCAACTAACCATGATTCTTGACTTGCAAGGGATTGTGCGAAGGTCAGTGAGCTACACTCCAGAAGAAGGAGAAATCATTCATGACTTGACTGACGAGCAGCTCGCTTAGATGTTTAGATTGAATCCAGATGAGCTTGTTAAAGATGCTCCTAAAGTAGATGATTTGAGTGATGAGGAGCTACAAGGAGTGGATGAGATTGAGATTGAAGATGTCACATCAAACTACTATTCACAGTACATTGACTTTGAGGGCAACGTTATCCCAGAATTGGGTGACACTTTTGGTAGTGATACTTTTGCTAAACTTGATGAGATAGAGAAAGAGAAAGAAAAGGATGAAGGTAAAGCCCAAGCTACAGATGCTAATGTTGATCTTAAGAAGGCTGAATGGGCAGCTTGTTTATTAAAGATGAAGGCCCAACGTGCACCTCCAAAGCTAAATGCCTACACCAAACTGTACAGAGTCAAGAAACATCAGAAAGTGTCAGGCAAGGTCGTCAATTGGACCTATTTTGAATATTTGGATGTTTATGCTGTGAAAATAGAGAAGGGGATTGAGTACTTCAGATATCCACATGATCTGAAGACTCTTCCTAGTTTTGAGCTAAATAGATTGGAAAGTTTAGACCTTTTGTATGCTAACCCGAGGAAGATGTCGGGATGGTTTGAGAAGTCGTTGAAGAATGAATACCACACCAGATGGGTCAACTTCAGGACTCAACAACCTAAATGGTTCATTCATAAGACTGAAGTTGATCCTATATCTGGAAGACCTAAGGTGGTGTTGAAGTGGAGTCCCCCACGCACAATGTCTAAGATTCCTTTACGGGAGATGCCTCAGGGACTTCAATCCACACTTCAAATGGTGGTATTATGACTGGATGACGGGGGAAGCGGTCATAGTTCTGAATAGAGAAGGGGCGATAGAGACTATCAGGGTATTTGACCCAATATGGCTTACCAACTTGTCTGCTGAAGATGTCTACACTTTATACAAGTGGCCACTAATTCCAACATGTTATACGGCTCTGCTTTGCATTTCAGATACACGCTGGAGTTACTAAAGAAGAGAAGTACAAGAAATTCCTAGAGCATGTGAAGAATCTTAAAAAATAGGATAAACTAGGTCCAAGGGGGAGTTTGTTGATTCATCATGTTCCTAGTTTAGGTTTGCAGGACCGGTGAAGGGTGGTCACTTACAACACAACAACACAAAGAGGAGATTAACCAAACTTAATCGAACAGTAAACTGGATTAACCACAAGAATGATACTAAGAACACAAGTAATAAGTAAGAGACTGAACAAGAGAACACAAGAGATTGGGTTTCAAAGATGCAGTATATTGCTTTCTCAAGTTCTATTACAAGTGTTACAAAGCATAAAGAAAGATACAAGAACATGGAATACTTATACTACAACCTACAGCCGGCTATACTTAGAAAGCCAGCTGGATACAATTGACTAGACACAAACAAAATCAATTGTAGAGTCAAAAGGCATATCTGCCTTTTGACTTGTGACTATGACATGCCATAGCTCACATCCTAATATATTACAAAACTGATAAAAGTACATAAAGTAGAAAGCATGGACTCTAGACCTCAATGCACAGTTACCAAAAGCATGGACCTTTCACAAACTCATGTAAGTTGGTGACTTTATAGAGTTGCAACAGAAAGGTGGTCCAGCTTTATGGTAAAGTACATCAGATAAAGGCATATCTCTAAAAGTCTTCGGAAGAAATCTGTCTTCACTATTTGGCTTCAGAAGACTTTGTCTTTGAAGCTTCTGATGACTTCACTTTTGGCTTCGGAAGATTTTACACTTAGAATATTTCTAGTGCATGGTGTAAAACTTCCGAAGCATTTCTACTTCAGTTTTTTAGTGCATTCTTGTAGAGAGACTTTGGGTGTTTTGGCTGCATCAGACTTATAGGAATCCTTACAAACTCCCCCTAGGCTGATGCTACCAAAACATTTAGAAGATCTTCAGATGTTTGTAGTCTTCACCACAATGATGACCATACCCTTCTTCATTAGATGGTCAGGATCATTCAGACTCTCATAGTATCTTCTCATATCAAAGAGATCATGCAAAGGTAAGTTGATTATGTCTTGCCATGTATAGACATTCTCAACACCTTGATCTCTGATCACATGCCATCTTTCTGGATTAGTAGTGAAGGTCCAGGATAAGATGGGTGTCTCAGCTACAAGAGGAGCCACTTGAATTGGAGTTGATTGGGCTGCCTCTTCATGCACTTCCTCAGGTTGATCTGACTCAGCCTGAGGTGTAGAGGTGGATGATTTAGGCTTCTTCTTCTTAGACTTAGGTTTAGAAGCCATCCTCTTCTTCTTCTTAGAAGATTTTAACTGAGAAGACTGGTCTGCAACATCTTGTTGATCATCCTTGTCTTTCTCAGTTGGGTATTCCTCCCTCACAGGTTCAGAAGGAGAGGGAGTTTGACCCTGCTGTGGTCAGAAGATGAAGCTTGCTGAGGCTGAGCAGGAGGTCCGGGTTGTGTTGTCTCAGGTTGTTCAACCTTAACCTCCACTTCAGGTGGGATTTGATTAGGACGAGAGTATAAGTCAATCAGCTCTCCACTCTTGATCTTCTTCTTGATTACCCTGATATGCTCATCCATTGTGGATAGAGACATAGGGCCAAGTCTCCTTCCAAAGAATCCATACAACTTCAAGAAGCTCATCATCCTCTGTCTGTCAGCAGACTTCTTCATACTCTTTTGGATGATGGCTCTTGACTTTGCAGCCTCTTCCCTCATCTTTCTCTTTGTAGCTTTTTGTTCTTTGAGCACTTGAAGTTTAAGCAGTTTAAGATACTCAAACTCAATGTACTCAAAGGACAAGGGAAGAAGTGCAGATGCCTGGTAGAGACCTGTGGCACTCAGGTAGTTGATCATGTTTTGTCTATCTGTTTCTTTGTCTACCTGAGGTTCTTGTGTAGATGCCATAGTCTCTTGCACAGGGCTTTCTTGAACTGGGGAGAGAGTAAGAGCATGCTTGTATAGTCTTTTCTGTCTCTTCTCCTCTTTGAAATGGAGAAGTAACCTTGCATCCTCTTTTTCTTTCATCTCTCTTGACACTTCCATGTCAGCCAGTTCATTTAATTGCTCTAAGAGGAGAGATATAATCTCATCTATGTCATAGTTCCTGGTCTGCAGGTAAGTAATCATGACTGCCCTCAACTCATCATCTTGAGTGTTTGGTCTGGGGGCAGCCCTGATTGTAGCTTGCATAAAACCCGAAGACCCAGAGGAACTTTCACCCCTTAGCTTCCTCTTTCTTTCTCTCTCCTCCTCCTTAATTTCCTCAGAAGTCAAAATCCTTTTCCCTTTGTCACCCACAGACCTTTGTGACTCAGGGTGGATAGAGGTTTGGCCTTCATTGCTTGGTGTAGCATCCATGCTCTAGCCAAAAAGAGGTTGTGAGACACCTTCACCAGTAGGTGTTTCACCAAGGGAATGAATTTCTGAAGCAAGTGTTGGGGTGACAGTGCTCTCAGGCTCTATCACTGGGCCTTCAGCCAAGGTTTTCCCTTTGAAGCTAATCTCAGGGTCTGCCTCAGCATCCAGTTGACCAATGACATTACCTGATTGCCTTTGTCTCCTTCTTAGGCTGAACTCTTTAGTAATTCTGTCTGGAATTCTGAGTGCTAACCGGTCAGCTTGTCTTGATTTGCTTGGATTGACAAGTGGCATGTTGACCAGATCAAGACCTTCATAGTAGTTCAAGGTTTGAAAATGAAATACTTCTTGTTTCCCTTGAACTCTGTGAAGAATAAGGACTCTTCTATCAGCATCATACCTCCACCCAATAATGTAGTTTGAAGTTCCTTGAGGTGGGGATGACATAGCCCTTGGTATACGTTCCTCAAAGAGACTCCTGATGATAGAGTCTATAGAGTCCACATTAATGTGAACTTGAGGAAGTTGCTGAGTATGCACAATTGCAAGTGAGGATGGTGACTTTCTCCTCCTTTTTGGTTGCATCACCCTCTGGCATAGGTGAGCTAGAGGTTAGGTCAACCATATTCACAGGTTCTTGTGTTCCTGGTTGAACTCTTCTTAAAGGTCTCCCAGCTAGTTTTTCCCTGAGATTAGATATCTCAAGTTGCTGATCATTGACCCTATTGTGAAGGGTAGTCACCTGAGATTCAAGGTGACTAACCTTAGAGACTAAATAGGAGCATGTTTTTGACAGTTTTTGCACCTTTAGTCTCATATTCCCCTCTTCTTCATCAGAAGAATCATTGGGGGGGATGAGATGATTGGACCAAAGTCCTCTCTCTCACCACCAGCTTCAGGTTCTTAGCTGCTGGATTTCCTGTGCTCATTGACATTCTCAGTTGAGATGTCAATGGGATGAGTTGCCATGGTTGAGGTCTTAATAATGTAATCACTTGCAAAAGTGAGAGCCTCTTCCATATGGATATCCTGAACAAGTTCAGAAGTATCCACCATAGTTATGGGTGACTGATGTGGGCTAGACTAAGGAGATTCAGGAGTACTCATCTCTCTTTGAGTAGGGGAAGAGAAGAGAGACTCATGGTATCACTGAAACCTAAGTCTTTATCAGTATAGAATGAGTGGTTGGGAATAGGTTGATTTAGATCTAAAGGCTGGGGATGGTAGTTGTCCCCTAAAGGTTGTTCACTTGAGTGTTGAGACTCAGAGTGAAGGCTTAAGGCAGTTGGGCTTGTGAGCTCATCAGGATGAGCATGAGGAACCTCAGCCCTGATTGTTGAAGAGATGGGAGTGGTTTGCTCCTCAGGAGAAGTGGGAGCTCTAGTGTCCACTTCCTCCTGTGTTGGTGAGCATATGGGGACCTGCATAGACTCAATAGTTTGAGTAGGGGTTCATTTGGATTTTCTTTGGTAGGTGAGGGTTATTTGTGACCTTTTTGGTGGTAGAGAGGTAGAAGGTGTGGGTTCAACACTAGCTTGTGTTGCTAGGTTGTCACCTTGAGCAATGAGCTCTAACATTTTTGGGACAAGGGCTGTTTCTACCCTTGAGAAGCCTACAGTTGGCTTCTTAAAAATTTTAAAGATGCCGGGCTTCATCTGTCCCAATTTAAGAATATTATTTGTTTCCCTCAACTGTGAGCCCAGTTCATAATTAAGAATGTGTTGAACATATCTAGGAAACATATAATACTCGAAGGAGTCAAAGTTAGCAAGCAAATTTGTATAGAGAAATTGAGAGTACCTGAACTTGACCCCTTGAACCATTCCATGCACTATGAATGAGAGATCCTCAGGAATCTGGTCCCACCCTCCATGCTTGTTTGACAAGTTGTGGATAACCACATGAAGTAGGTATTTCCACTAGGATGAGACCTTCCCTTTCCTGAAGGTCTTTACAGAGAAATCTCCCTCATAGCCTATCTGCTCAAAGGAATGATTGACAGCTTCCTTTGGGAAGGACAACTCACCTTCTTCATCATCCAGCTGTAAATGAGTGCTGATGATGGCCGGAGTGATGAAGATTGTCCTCCCTTGCACTATGGCAGACAGTGCCTTCTCCCCATCCATGATAACCTCTTGGCAGGTCTTCCAAAATTCAAGCAGATGATCTTCATAAAGAGTAGGATCAATGGTTAGGGAGGTAAAGTAATTAGATAAAGCTAAGAAACGGCAAATCTCTGAGAAACTATCATCTTTCTCAGAGCTTAACAGAGCAACCTGATTGTGTTGCCTGTGAAGTTTCATGGAGAAACCTGGGTTGTTTTTGCGGTTAAGGTTGGCCATTTTATAAGCTTAAGGATGAAAAAAGGTGAAAAGCAAAGGCGGTTTGGGAATTAGGTTTGAGGAATAGTAGAATTGAAGAAGATAGTGAGGGAGAGGGGAAACCGTTGGGTATTTATGTGAAAAGGATTTGAACCAAAGTTAATGATAGAGGATAAACTTTGAAATCCGAATGTCGGTCCCACCTCTGAAAAGGTAGTTTACTTTTGCTCAAAAAGTAGTTTTCTTGGAATTCGAAAAGCTTCCGAAGGTAAATTATCTTCGGAAGTTTTAATGAAAAAGCTTCCGAAGCTAAAATGACTTCGGAAGAATTTCCTGAGAATTTTGAAAATTTATGCTTCGGAAGAGAAATAAAAACTTGAATGCTTTGTATATAAAACAACAAAGCTTCCGAGAGTCAATTTTGCTTCGGAAGGAAAAAGTCCATAAAAACAAATAAGTGTCTGAGACAAGGATTTAAACTTCGGAATATAGATTGAAACCTCTTCCGAAGGTAAAATTTCTTAGACAGTTATTTATTTCGAAGACATGATTTGCTTCCGAAGGTAAAAATATATCTTCCGAATGATCAGAAAATTTTCAAGAATCTAAGGAAAATCTTCAAAAAGGATTTTTTATCCAAAGAAAACATGAGCTTATGAAAGTGATGAACTAGACAACATAGGATACACATATTTTAAGAAATAATTAGAATTAGTTTTAAGAAAAGATCTACTCAAACTTAATCATCCCAATAGCTGATATTAGATATTTAAATCTCTGTTCATCAAAAGCTTTTGTAAACAAATCAGCATATTGTTCATCTGGAACTTTGACTAGTTTAATTAATCCCTTTTCATAGTTATCTCTTAATAAGTGATACCTGATATTGATGTGTTTGGTCCTTGAGTGCTGAACAGGGTTCTCAGTGATAGAGATAGCACTATTGTTGTCTATGTGAATGGGAGTCTCCTTGAAGTTAAATCCATAGTCCAGCAGCTGATTTTGAATCCAAAGCACTTGAGCACAGCAACTTGCAGCAGCAATGTATTCAGCCTCAGCAGTTGATGCAGACACACAGAATTGTTTCTTGCATTGCCATGAGACAACCCTTCCACCAAGGAATTGACATCTCCCAAATGTAGACTTTGCAGTCATGTTGCAACCACCATAATCACTATCTGTAAAAGCATACAGATTGAATTCAGGATTCTTTGGATACCATAAACCAAGTGTTGAAGCACCTTTGAGGTATCTTAGAATCCTCTTGACAGTGATGAGGTTTGACATCTTAGGGTTGGCTTGATATCTTGCACAAATACATGTAGCAAATATGATATCAGGCCTGCTAGAAGTAAGATACATAAGAGACCCAATCATAGCCCTGTATAAGTGTTCATCTACACACTCCCCCTCAAGATCAGGTCCAAGGGAGTGGTTTCTGGCTATGGGTGTCTTAGCAATATTACAATCAGTCATGTTGAACCTCTTGAGTATGTCCTGAATATACTTTGACTGACTTATGAGGATACCATCTTCAACTTGCTTCACTTGAATTCCCAGAAAGAAATTGAGTTCTCCCATTGCACTCATTTCAAATCTGTCTTTCATCAGCTTCTCAAAGTCTTTGCAGAGCTTTGGATTAGTTGAACCAAAGATGATGTCATCCACATATACTTGAACTAGCAATATGTCATTTCCCAATCCTTTAATGAAGAGAGTTCCATCTATAGTACCTCTCCTGTATCCATGTTTGCAAAGGTACTCAGACAATGTCTCATACCACTTCCTGGGTGCCTGATGCAGCCCATAGAGAGCTTTGTCAAGCTTGCAGACATAATCAGGATGATCAGGGTCTACAAAACCAGGTGGCTGTTTGACATACACCTCTTCATCAATCACTCCATACAGAAAAGCACACTTCACATCAAGTTGAATGACCTTGAAGTTCTTAGATACAGCAAATGCCAGGAATATCCTAACAGCTTCTAGTCTTGCTACTGGAGCAAAAACCTCAGTGTAGTCAATCCCTTCTTCTTGTGTGTATCCTTGAACAACTAGTCTTGCCTTGTTCTTGATAATAATGCCTCTGTCATCCCTCTTATTCCTAAACACCCATTTGGTTCCAATGGTAGTCTTCCCATAAGGAAGAGGACAAAGGTTCCAAACTTTTTGCCTTTTGAATTGAAGCAACTCTTGTTGCATAGCTTCAACCCAACTTCCATCCTTTAGAGCCTCATCAACTTTCTTTGGCTCTATCTGGTATAAGAAACAAGAGTGAAGACAAACATTTGCTTCATGGGTTTGTCCTCTTGTTCTTACCCCTATGACAACATCTCCAATAATGTTTGTGGTGCGGTGAGACTTGTGGATCCTATGCTGAGGGATCACAACAAGTTGCTGAGAAAGATCTAAATTTGAGAAATTTAAATCTGGCATAGATGTTTCACCCTCCACATCTCCAATAGTGTGTGACATCATTGATGTTGCCAGCTATGGTGTGGTTATTAGCATCAAGGAATTCTTGATCACTTCACCACCACCATTGTTGTCTTCTACAATTGAGGTATCCTTATCTTGATGTGGAGCCTCTGAGCTGGAATTTGAAGGCACCCCAGATGTACCAGCTTAGTTTGTCATTGTAGTGTTGATAGAAACCTCATTTGCTCAAGTAGTTCCAACTGGAGCTGAAGATGTATGAGTTGAAAGCCTTCTTAGCTCAAATCTTGGATCAGGATCACCTGTATTTAAATTTTCTGCAGATCCTAAAACATTCTCACAAGATTTGTTAAAACTCTGTGCCAAAGTTCATAAGGAGTCTTACCATGTGTCTTAACTACTAAAACTCTGTTTTGCACATAGCAAGCAGTATTTACTGCCTCTGGGCAGAAGGTGATGGGCAGTTTAGAGTCAGACAACATAGTTCTTGCAGCTTCAATTAGTGTCTTGTTTCTCCTCTCAGCAACACCATTTTGCTGAGGAGTCCAGGGAGCACTATATGATCTTGTAATACCTTTTTCATCATAAAATGTATCAAGGGTTTGATTCTTGAATTCAGTCCCTTGATCACATTTTATGGTTTTGACCTTGTGATCACTTTGATTCTCAATTTTTAAGATGAAATTCTTTATAATCTCAGGGGTCTCATCCTTAGTTCTAAGAAAGAAAACCCAAGTGAATTTTGTAAAATCATCTGTGATAACAAAACAATAAGAGGTCCTTCCTAGACTCATTACACTGGTGGGGCCAAAGAGATCCATATGTAATAAGTGTAGGGGAGTAGTGATAGAGTTTCTATCCTTAGGCTTGTGAGATACCTTATGTTGCTTCCCTTTCAGGCATGCAACACAATGATCATCACTTGTAAACTCTTTCTTTGGCATTCTAGTTACCAAATCATGTTTAATTAGTTTATTCATGTTCTTAAAGTTTATATTGCACATTCTTTTATGCCATAGGAAAGACTCATCACTATTTGCTTTAGACAGAAAGCATGAAACTTCTCCAAAGGGAGTTGTTTCTTGCAAGTCCATCTTGTACATGTTCCCTTTTCTGGGGGCTCTAAGCAGGATGTGCTCATGAGGAATGACCACTCCAGGCTTGAGAAGAATGCACTCATGCTCAGTAAAGAGCATGTTATGACTCTGATCATAAAATTGGGATACACTGAGAAGATTGTACCCAAGCTCTTTGACGAAGTTTACCTTTTCAATGCTGAGCTTACCATTTGTGACCTTGCCCCTTCCAGAAATGAAACCACCTTCATCTCCTCCAAAAGCAACTGGTCCTCCATCAATCCTTTCAAAGTTATGGAGTAGTGACCTATTGCCTGTCATGTGCCTGGAACAACCACTATCAATGATCCAGACATTTTTGTTTGTCTTGAGCTGTTTTCGCACAAAGAAAATGATTAGTTACATTTGGAAATTTTTGTCATGTGCCTGGAACAGCCTTATTTGTCTTGGGCTCACTAAGTATAATAGAAGGTAATGCAACAGTAATAGATCCTATGGTTGTGCTAGGAGGATCTTGAGCTGTTGTTGATGGAGAATTTTCAGTCACTTGGTCTTTCTTAGACTTCCACACCACCTTTGTAGTCTTGGACTTGACCTTCAAAACTTCGGAAGCTTTTGGGACTTCGGAAGTTTAGATGACTGAATCTTCGGAAGATTCTGCAGTCACTGCAGCAGACTTCAGTGCTTCGGAAGATTTCCTTTCTTCCGAGACCAGCTTCTCTTCCGAAGGTAATTTTCCACTTGCCTTCTTCTTAGATTTGGAGCTTCCGAAGGAAACAGATTTTCCTTTCGAAGCTTGAATCTTCTTGGAACTCTTTGAAGTCTTTGTCTTGGTCATATGGATAGTACTTTTAGGATTGTATGGACAATACTTAGCAATGTGAGAGGTACTTTCACACATGACACACAACATTTTCTTCTTCACAATAGTCTTCTTATGAGAACAAGACTATCTTTGGTCACATCCCTTCTCCACCTTCATCTTTGCAGATGCTGAGACAGTCCTTTTGGACTGGGAACTGTTCTTGGAGTTTGATGGTCCAGGCTGTGCAGTAGTGGTACACAGCAGATCAGTCTTCTTCTTGGTACTGAGATGATTTGAACAAGAATCAGAACTCTTAGCTGAAGAGTTTTGGTTGATGTCTTCAGTCTTTACTACTTCAAACCCTGCAGAGATAAAAACTTGTTTCCGCTTAGAGTCAAAAGTAGCCTTGATCTCTTGAGTCTTCCTTGCTTTTTTTTTTTGCTCTTCCTGATCAAGTTCTTTCTCTTTGACTTGGTCATCACACTAATTTTCTTCTCCTCAGAAGGATAGTGGCCCTTCTATCTTCCTCTTCACTCTTCTCAGAGGAATTTTTCACTATCTCTTCTTTATCCTCTTCACTTATAGGATCTATGAGAGGAAGCTCATCTTCACAAGTTCCACACCTAGGAGATCTTACAGACAAGATTGTGTGTGGAGGAGCTATCTCATTGGATCCCAGTCCCTATCTATTTTGATAACACACCTTGTTGTGCAGGGATGAGGATATCATGTTCTTGAAGGTCTCTTCTTCAAGAACACTCTTTTCTACCCTGGCTTTGCTGATCACAAGCTCAGCCTGGCACTCAGTCAGCTTGGTTATGAGATCTTTGATTTGAGTCCTAAAATCTGTATGCTCATGTTTTAGAACTGAAATGGTTTTCTCTAAGTCCTCTATCTTTAGTTTATAATCATTTTCAGACTTTCTAAAATCAGATTTTAAAACGTTTAAGGACTCAAGATCAGATCTCATCTCCAAGTTATATGACCTGTATCTATTAACTTTAATAATGCATTCAGGAGTCAGAGATGTTCCAATACCTTGGCTTCATCATGATCTGCCATTAGTGCTTGGTTTGGAGAAGCATCTTCCATCTGGAAGCTCCAGTCAAAGCCTCCTTTTTCAACAGCAACAGCAGCTTGTTGCTTTGGCTTCTCATTCTGAGGGGCTTTCTTAGTGTAGTTTGGTTTGTTTGTGCTTGGCCACCATTTGTTTTAGGTTCCTTACACTCTCTAGCAAAGTGGCCCATCAGGTTACAGTTGTAACACTTGACTTTGCTTTTGTCCAAGCCAAACTTTCCACTGGTTGCATTGCTTGGAAAGCTCCTTCCTGTTCTCTTGTAGAACTTCTTGGCTCTGTGAGTGAGAAGAGCCATCTGCTAGACTATTTCTATATATTCCAGATCATATGGATGGATACAATCCAAGTCTTCAAGAGTGAAAAGAGAGTTGCCACAGCTTTCATCAGAAGACACGAAGGCTTGAGAAGAGCTTGTCTCTTGGAATGGGCTTCCTTGAGTGTAGTTCTCCCTGGGTGTCTCTGGGAAGGTGATGAAAGGACCCTTTGGTGAATTGTCAGGGTAGCATATGAGATGATGTGGTGGTTCTATGCTATCCCTTTCAACCACAAGCAGGGCTGAACCCAATTGATTGTTGGAGTTGCCAGATGAACCTTGCATGTTCATCTCCATCTGGTAGCCACTAAGAATCCCATAAAACTCTGTCAGAGTAAGAATTTTGAGATTTTTGGTCCTCTTGATCACCATACATTAGTGTGTCCACTGCCTAGGAAGTGAGGACATGAACTTCCTTACAATGTCTCTATTCTCAAGAGGAACTCCTCCATCCACAAGGGTATCCACTATCTCAACATACCTGAAGTATTGCTGAGTCATGGTTTCACCTGTTTTGAAGGTGAAGTTTTCAAACTGCTGCTTCAGGAGATTCTTCTTGTTCTCCTTGGCTTCAGAGGAGCCTTCATACATCAGTTTTAGTGCATCCCATAGCTGTTTAGCTGTTTAGCACTTTTTGAAACCTCTATACATAGAGTTTGGAAGGGGATTTTGAAGATCTGTCATGACTTTCCTGTCAATCTCTACTATCTTCCTATCTTCATCAGAGTAGTTAGCCACATCTTTGGGGATCATACCAGCACCAGTAGCAGAAGGTTTGCCGGGTATGAAAGGTCCATTTTCAACAGACTCCCACATTCTTGAGTCTAGAGACCTGATGAAACCTTCCATTCTCATGCACCAGGTATCAAAGTCATCAAGAGTGATCAGTGGGAACTTGTTCATGGTCCCAATTTCCATATCAGTCTTGGAAATGGCTGCCATTTGAAAAGTTTAGTATTTGTGTGTGTGTGAGGGATCTTAAGATGGTGAGATCTTATATCAAGAGCCTGAAAAGCTCTGATACCAATTGCAGGACCGGTGAAGGGTGGTCACTTACAACATAACAACACAAAGAGGAGATTAACCAAACTTAATCAAACAGTAAACTGGATTAACCACAAGAATGATACTAAGAACACAAGTATAAGTAAGAGACAGAACAAGAGAACACAAGAGATTGGGTTTCAAGGATGCAGTATATTGCTTTCTCAAGTTCTATTACAAGTGTTACAAAGCATAAAGAAAGATACAAGAACATGGAATACTTATACTACAACCTACAGCCGGCTATACTTTGAAATCCAGCTAGATACAATTGACTAGACACAAACAAAATCAATTGTAGAGTCAAAAGGCATATCTGCCTTTTGACTTGTGACTGTGACATGCCATAGCTCACATCCTAATATATTACAAAAAGGATAAAAGTACATAAAGTAGAAAGCATGGACTCAAGACCTCAATGTACAGTTACCAAAAGCATGGACCTTTCACCAACTCATGTAAGTTGGTGACTTTATAGAGTTGTAGCAGAAAGGTGGTCCAGCTTTATGGTAAAGTACATAAGATAAAGGCATATCTCTAAAAGTCTTCGGAGAAATCTGTCTTCACTATTTGGCTTCGGAAGACTTTGTCTTTGAATCTTCGGAAGACTTCACTTTTGGCTTCGGAATATATTGGTCTTGGCTTCGGAAGATTTTACACTTAAAATTTTTCTAGTGCATGGTGTAAAACTTCCGAAGCATTTCTACTTCAGTTCTTTAGTGCATGCTTGCAGAGAGACTTTGGATGTTTTGGCTGCATCAGACTTATAGGAATCCTTACAATGTTCTTAATGTAAAAGTCTTTCATTTCTTACACATGTGTAATGTAACTACTTAATGAAATATGATATGCTTTTGATGTTTATTTGTCTTTGAATATTTCATATTATTATTGTATTTGGTATAAATCATAAAGATGAACATTATATATAGGTTTGAGGTTGTTGTACATGATTCTAAGTCAATAATGATTGAGAAATGTGTTCAACTTAGTCGGGTGATTATTCATGCTAATGGACCATACTTATGGGTCATACGCATGAATGAATCATACTTATGGACCAGTCGCACGACTGAACCAGGAGACTGGATCAGTCGTATGACTGAGACATAAGACTGATTCAGTCGCACGACTGAAACTTCAGTCGTGCGTATGAATCAACCGCATGAGTTAGTCACACTTAGAAAAGCACTTCAGATACTGGGTCGTTAGCATTTAGAAAAGCACAGACATTGTGTTCTCTAGCAAATCGATTTGTCATTTGCGCATAGGAATGAGAAAGATTAGATTAAAGAAAATTTTCAATCATAAGAATGTGAAGAGTTTTGATGATAAAGACGAATCAAACAGTTCATTATTGATGATTATGATATATTTTACCTTCTAAACAATGATCTAGAAATGAATCAGAGATTAAGTTTAGTATATGGTTTGATGTTTTGATGAGGGTAATTTGAACGTTGGCGGAAAGAGGGGTTAATTTTTTTGTGAAGGATTTTCGAGGTCTGAAAAGTGTTTTGAAAAAGTTAATAATGAATAATCAAGTTAAAAACATCATGTGTACTCCCTCGGACTAATTAATTTCATCTATTAAATGATGTGGGATCCTCTTTCCTTATTAACCTTCCATGGAATTTTATTGATTCCGTAGTTACTAGTTCTTCCATACATCAAACGGATGCCTAACTTTGTGTTGATTCATCATGTTCCTAGTTTATGTTCTTAATGTAAAAGTATTTCATTTCTTACACATGTGTAATGTAACTACTTAATAAAATATGATATGGTTTTGATGTTTATTTGTCTTTGAATATTTCGTATTATTATTGTATTTGGTATAATTCATATATATGAACATTATATATAGGTTTGAGGTTGTTGTACATGATTCTAAGTAAATAATGATTGAGAAATGTGTTCAACTTAGTCGAGTGATTATTCATGCTAATGGACCATACTTATGGGTCATACGCATGAATGAATCATACTTATGGACCTGTCGCACGACTAAACCAAGAGACTGGATCAGTCGTATGACTGAGACATAAGACTGATTCAGCCGCACGACTGAACCTTCACTCGTGCGTATGAATCAACCGCATGAGTCAGTCGCACGGCTGAACCATGACAGTTCAGTCGTACGAATGAAAACTACAAACCTATAAATAACACATAATTCGTGAAAAAAAGAGACTTCGAAGATTTACAAACCCTAGCTGTCCAGAGCGCCCGAAACAGCCTATCCAACTTCATCGTTTGTTCCTGATTGATTTCTAATCAATTCTTAACGTTTGTTTCATCATTAGATCGATCAGGTTGTCGTTCTCACTTATTGGATCACCAATCAAATAGGATTTCGTACTATTTGATCTGGTCTCACGCAGAATCCCTTAGTACTCCGTACGAAAACGGTCCTAACACTTTGAAAGAACTGACTTTAAAATATCAACACATCCGTAGGTTACCAATCTACTGGTGGTGATATTTTTCTTGTTTAAAGTTTCACACTGAAGCATCTGCTGGTTAAGAAAAAAGCACTGTAACTTCTGCTGAAATCCAAATTTTGCACTGTAGCTTCTACTAAACTCCAAATTTTGCATTATAGCTTCTGCTGAATTGTAAAGTTTGAAACTTATTTGTTTGTATGATTCTATCAAAATGTTAGAACCATTTGTTGTTTTGGGACCTTGTTGACTTTGTTTAGATGGCAATTATGCAGAAATAATTTAACTTGAAGAACCTCTTGTATCCTACAACCAAGTTAGTGCCCAAGTCCCAGTTCCTTCTTTTGACTTTTTGATAATTCAGATTTCATGAATTCATGCATTAACTACTCCCCTTAAATTTGGGATTAATGATGAAATGATTCATTTATCAGAAATTTATGTAAAATAATAGCATGAAAGGCATAGGTCTGTCCAACAGAACTGAAAAATAAATTAACTAAAATTATAAACAAAGATGAATTAAAAACCTATGTACAAGCATATATAGATATATAATGGGATCATACTATGACTCTAAGCATCTTCCTGTTTATATTTGTTTGATGATACGTGACATGAATCTAGTGCTGATTGCAACTATAATGTTTCACATAAATTCAAACAAGAGTATGTGTTCAACTTGGTGTTGTTTATCATGTTTTGATGTTGATTAAATATAGACAATTATGGGCTCCACATTCAATTCACATTAAAGTTTGTCCTCCGTTTGTGAGTCAATTCATCACTTTTTCACTCTTGGAAATTATGTACTTTGAGTTATAAGTTCTAACTTGAGCTGTATTTGAAATCTTATTAATGCTTTGGTTCAAAAGCTTTTAATTTAATTTATAGTTGATCATAATGGATTCTTTTGAGAGCTGAGATATGATCATCATCAGGTCACCAGGTCTTTATTTCCATAAAACAGAGGTGTCGTTAACCCAGGTCTTTGTTTACACAAAACAAAGGGATGATGAGGATCATAATATGTTCACTAGTTGGTTATAGATACATACCAAGGTGTTCATAAACCTAGGTCTTTGTTTACACAAAACAGAGGGAATATGATTTGCAAATATAGAAGTTATAAAGTGTTGTTACATAGTGTGCTTGGGTGAGTGAGTTGATCACATCAGGATAAGACTTACTTGCTTGATCCTCAAAATGGAATTTCCCACAAATAATAAGCTTTTCATTATGTTATGCATGCACTGAATGTATTTTCCACTCAAGCAGAACCTACCCACATATCAAAGACATAGTGTACTATCATTTCCCATTGTATGATAAGTTGAACAAGAAGACAAATTAACTAAAAAATTATTTTTGTATTTTTATATGATTTTATGAATGTTTTTGGATTTTACTTATGAAAATATATACAAAGACAGACTCATGCTTTTCTGTGTTGATGATGATTAGTCTAAGTTGATCATGCCCAAAGTCTCAATTAGAAAATTAAATCTAACTGAATCAAAGGCTTTTGTGAATAAATCAGCAAGCTTATTTGTTGTATCCACTTTGACTAACTTGATTAAACCTTCATCTGAGCAATCTCTCAGAAAATGATATCTGATTTCAATATATTTTGTTTTACTATGTTGCACTGGATTAGCAATGATGAACATTGCAGCTGAAATTATCAATGAGCATTGTTGTTTGAAGGAAATTGTAACCATAATCAAGTAATTGGTTTTGCAACCAAAGAACTTGAGAGCAACTAGTTGAAGCAGCTATGTACTCAGCCTCAGCTGTGAATACAGATACATTTTTTTGCTTTTTGCACCGCCAAGAAACAAGTCTTGGTCCTATGAATTGACATCAACCCGTTGTGGATTTTCTATTGTTGTTGCATCCCCCATAGTCACTATCAAAGTATGAGTAGAGGTGAAATTTCCATCTTTGGGATACTAGAGTCCAAGAGCTGGCTTCCCTTTGAGATATCTAAGGATCCTCTTAACAACATTCAGATGGGACTCTTTAGGATCTGATTGGTACCTAGCATAAACACACACAACAAACATTATGTCAGGTCTTCTGGCAGTTAAATGCATTTAAGATCCTATCATTGATCTATACAATATTTGATTAGTTGATTTTCCGGTAGGATCAGGTACAATCTTGTCAATTGTTGATGCTAGTGTTTTGCAAGAAGAAGTATCAGCAAGATTGTACTTCTTCAAGAGTTGGTGAATATACTTCTCTTAACTTTGAGGATGCCATATGATTTCTGATGAACTTGTAAGCCAAGGAAGAAGGTTAATTCTCCTATTGATCTCATCTGAAATTCAGATTTCATTAAACCTTCAAAGCTTTCACACAATCTATTATTTGTTGAGCCAAAAATAATGTCATCTACATAAATTTGGACAACCAAGTGGTCTTGATGTTCTTGTTTGAGAAAGAGAGTCTGATCTATTGTTCCCCTTTTATATCCATGCTTGAGTAAGAATGATGATAATGTTTCATACCATTTTCTTGGAGCCTGATAAAGAACATACAAAGCTTTATCAAGGTTGTATACCCTGTGTGGGTAATCAGGATCCTCAAAGCCTAGAGGTTGAGCAACATAGATTTCTTCATCAATTTTCCCATATAAGAAAACACATTTTACATCCATTTGGTAAACTGTGAACTTCTTATGTGAGGCATAGGCTAGGAATACTCCTATGGCTTTAATCCTTGCAACTGGTGCAAAAACTTCGTCATAATCTATTCCTTCTTCTTGGGTATATCCTTGTGCTATCAGCCTTGCTTTGTTTCTCAAAATAATACCTCTTTATCTAGCTTGTTCTTGAAAAGCCACCTTGTGCCAATTAGAGATTAGCCTTCAGGAAGATCAACTAGATTCCAGACTTTCTGCTTTTTAAATTGTTAGAGTTCTTCTTGAACAGCTTCAATCCAGTTGTTATCTTTCAATGTAGTAGTTATGTTAGGAGGAACCACTTGTGAGAGAAAAGTAGTGAAGATGCAAATTTTGGCAGCTCCCCCTTTGGCTTCTTGTGGTTCTTTTATTTAGATCACCAATAATATTGCCTATTGAATGACTCTTGTGAATCTTGTTGTTGAAATAGATGCAATTAGAATGGATGATTCAAAGTTAGTCGTATTTATTAATGGAGATGGGTCCAGCTGAGATGGAGAGTCAAGAAAGTAGTCAAGATCTTCATCGTTTTGATGCTCTGAAGCTGACTGATAACCCTCCTCATGAGTGTGTGTAACATCAGCATTGTGAACAGCCTCCGCATGAACATCTACGGATGTGTTTTGGGCATCCACAAGAGTTACTGGAACATCTACTGATGTTGTTTGTTGATCTACTTACATAATATCCTTAGAATATATTGTATCGTCTCAAGAGCATAAAATATCTACTAGGGTAGATGGAACATCTGTTGATGCAATGCCCATTTCTCCGGATGCAGGAAAACCATCTGTGGATGTAGAGTTAGCTGCTATTGATGCTATGATTTCATCTGAGGATGTTCATCTATTTGTCTGATCTTGTTATGCATTGCTTGGATGATATGAAGTGCTAGGATAAAAAACACTAGAATAGTGTGGTGATGGTCGTGGAGGATTAGAAGATAATGACACTTCATTCATATTTGAAGGAACATATGGATAGCATGTATCCATAGAACCTGCACCATTCAAATAATCAGAGTTAAATGAGTTTGTTAATGCATCTATATCAAACAACCATGATGATCCTTTAATAGATTTTGTAAATAAGGATTCATCAAATGATACATTAGGTGTTTCTTCCATAATGTTTTGATGTGGAATGTAAACTATATATGATTTAGATGTTGAGGAGTACCCAACAACGAAACCATCGTAGGATTTTTTAGAAAACATGCCCAATTGTTCTTTTGTGTTTAAAATAGACACATGACACCCAAAAACTCTAAGATATCCTATGAAAGGTTTTCTTTTAAATAAGAGCTCATATGGTGTTTTGTTATGTTCTTTGAAAATTAAAGTCCAATTTTGAACATTGTATGCTGTGTTCACTACTTCAGCCTAAAAGGTGATTGGTAATTGTGAATCAGCTACCATTGTTCTTGCTGCTTCATTGAGAGTTATGTTTCTTCTTTTAGCAACTCCATTTTGTTGTGGTGTTCTTGGAGCACTGAATTGCCTTGCTATGCCTTTATTCCTGCAAAAGGAATCTAAAAGATTATTAACAAATTCAGATCCATTATCATTCCTGATAATTTTAACTTTTAGATCAAGTTAATTTTTAGTTTTAATGACAAACTCCATTAATTTTTTATGATGTTTCACTCTTTTGTTTTAAGAAAAAGACCCATGTGAGTGAAATCATCCACAATCACCAAACAATATTACCTTTCCCAATGCTCTTCATATTGGTTGGACCAAATAGATCCATGTGAAGCAATTTGAGTGGTGTTGAGTTTGTGTTGATTGTTTAGGATTTATGTGACACTCTATGTTGTGTACCTTTATAACATGATGAACAATGATTGGAACAATAAAATTCTCTCTTTGGTAGTCCAATGACTAGGACATTTTTCACCAATTTGTTCATGTTCTTCATGTTGGAAGGAACAAGCCTTCTATGCCACAACTAAGATTCATCTTTTGATGACTTAGACAACAGACATGTTTCATTGCTTGTGAGTGTAATATTGTTCATATCCAAAAAATATGTGTTTCCTTTTCTTGATGCTTTAAGAAGGATCCAACCTTCTGGAATGGGAAAACCTAATTTAAGAATGTACCAGTTAGTGTTATCAAATAAAGTTGTATAATTTTGATCACAAATTTGAGACACACTCAGTAAATTGTATTGTAAATTTTCACAATAATTTACTTTCTCAAACTTGAGCATACCATTAGTTACCATTCCTTCACAAACAATTTTACCTTCCTTCTTATCCCCGCCAAATGCCACATAGGAAGCATTTTTATGTTTGGAATCATGGAGTAGAGAACAGTTTCCTGTCATATGCCCGGAACAACCATTGTCAACATACCACTTGTTGTCAGTCCTCCATGTTCCTGCATACATAAAGAAATCAATTAGAATGGGTAACCCAAGCCTTAATGATCTTGGGTTACCACTTGTGTCTAAAATTATTACTCCCTCGTGAATGAGTCTTGATGTTTCAGTGTTGTCAGGATCAGTGATCACAAGTTTGATAGTTTTGAGTGTAACGCAGCGGAATAAGATCAAGAATTAGACAAATTGTAGCAAGAATTTGATATTCGTATGCATTAAAAACAAATACGAGAGAATATATTTCTGTGACAAGGAATGTTTCAATTATAACAAATATTTCTGCTCAATCATTCACTTATTACAATAAGGTTGACACTCCTTATATAGAGTGCAATCACTGCTGTTATCACGGGATAGTGACAACTGGCAGATCTATTACAAAAATAACTAACACTTAACAAACTACTGAAATGTTCACAACTACTAAGAACATATCAGGGTGCTAAGTACAAAATATAAAACTACTGATAAGAAACTACTGAAACTACAACGACTGAAGAACAAGCTCTTCAGTCGTTTTACAAAACTACTGAAAACATAAAACTACTGAAAGTAAACCGTCACAACTACTGAAGAAGTCCTCTTCACCTGTTATGACAACGTCTGATACTTGGTCTTCAGCACTTGTCTTCAGACTTTGTCTTCAGCATTTGTGTCTTCAGACTTTGTCTTCAGCACTTGTCTTCAGACTTTGTCTTCAGCACTTGTGTCTTCAGACTTTGTCTTCAGCACTTGTCTTCAGACTTTGTAATCAGTTGTTGTCTTCAGTTGTTGTGGACTTCAGCGGTTGTTGTGACGTCTGTGGGACTTAAAGGTTTTTCTGATCCGGCTCATTGGTTCTTTTGGTCCAACAAACTCCCCCTGAACCAATGCAGCCAAAACCTTTAACTTTATTGAGGTCCCACTTATTGTTGGCAGAATGGTTGGTCTTTTTCCTTCTTGATCAGTTGAGAAGATGACCCATTATAAGCACTGGCCTGGGAATGAGTCTCTGATGATTTGGTTGGCAATGTATGGATGGGAGCTCTGTATTGGGGAATTGGACACTGAGCTGTTCCCCCATCCATGAGACTCACTTCCCATGTATAAGCCTGTAGGATTCTCTGGTGTATGCTCTGAGAAACATAATTTGTTCTTCCATGGTAAGATTTTCAGCTTCACCATCAAACAATGCTTCACGCCTATACAGCTCTGAAATGTACTTAGCCTGTTTGCCATTTTTGAGCTCAACTGTTGTAATCTGTCTGTATGCAAACTCATCTGGGTGAGTACCTTCAAGTAACAGACTGAGCTCATTTTGTTTGAAGTTCTCAAGCTTTTTGTAGACTAACCCCTTTTTAATTACTCTGTTCTCTAACATCTTTTGGCATGGCTGTTTAGTCTCATAGGCCTTATTGAAATCTTCTACAATTTCCCAGGGTGATACTACCAGGACCGCTGTGATCTCTTCATCTACGATCCTTTTTACTTGGCCCTTGTATCTCGCAGGAATGTCTTTCTTCACAATTCTGTGAGCCACCCTAGGATCAGGCCATATTCTCACCTTTTCCTTTTGATATTGAAATGTGTTAGCAAGGGTGTACAATCTCAGAGCTTCTTTCTTCATACTGATTATTGATGAAGAAGCAGCATAAGTTTTGTCTATGCTTTTCAGCATCTCATCATCATGAAGCCTTTGCTGCTGTTCTTCTTCTATCTTTACTCTCACAGTTTCCATCTGTGAGGTGGGAGTGATGGGCATAGGTTTGGCTTTAGGCAAAGTTAGGACTGCGGAAAGAGGCAGCCTATCTTCTTCCTCATCATCCTCTTCTTCTTCTTCTTCTTCTAGCCTCAACATCCTTCTCTTCTTCTTCTTGGGTGCATCATCAGCTGTTGGTTTTGAGGGTAAAGGAGTTGGTTTAGTGGTTTGTGGTAGTGGTGATTTTGAAGTGGGAAGTTTTGCAGGTTGTTCTAGTATTCTTGTAGTGAGTGAGGCTTTTGAGTGTTTGCTAGTTCCTTTCTATTCCCAGCACCTGCCTCATTTAGTGCTTCAATCACCAATCCCTTAGTGTATGATTCAAACGAACAGATCTTGGTGGTTATTGCCAAGATACTGTCCCTGGTCCATGACTTAATCTCGATCAATGATCTCCCAAGGTGCTTTGCAATGATCTGATCATGATCTCTAGTCTTTCTCTTTCTAATGCATCATAACTTGCCCATCTTGAGTTAATTTCTTCAACTTCAAGTCTCCTAATCTCTGAGTCAAGCTGTGCAGTATCGAACCCTTGTCTATACAGTTGATCAATAATGGAGTCCATTGATTTACTATGTGTAGCATCCGCCATTTTGATCATCTCATCGAGTTGGAGTTCTTTTTCTTTTCCTTGAACCTTCCTCTTCTTATATGTGATATGAAAGTCTTTGTGACTTTCACCCACTTGATCGATGTCGGCTCCCTTCACAAACTCCTCTTCCTTCTCAGTCTCCTTCACAAACTCCTCTTCCTTCTCAGTCTCCTTTTCTTTCAGTATGCTCTTCCTCTTTGCTTTCACTGACTGACTCTCCCCCTTTTTGGTTGCATTGGTTGCAAGGGTTTGAGTAGCAGAAAGCCTTGTGCTCACAGTCTCCTCCACCAGAGGTTGTATGATTGAGGGAAGCCTCTCATCCATGGTTTTGATCACAATGTATATGATCATTGGGGTAATGAGAGGTAGGGATTGCTGAAAGATAGCAGCTGTTTGCTCAGAGGGGTTCTGTCCCTGAGAAGCAGTGCCAGAAATAGAGGCTGGTGGGTTTGAAGTTTTGAGTGGCTGAGTGTGTGGGAGACCTTCAGGTGAAGGTGCCATCTGTGGGTTTATGTTGGTGGTAGATGGACTTGCTTCTTGAGAGAATTGGTGAAGTAGTCTTTGTAGTCTACGGACTTCTTCCTCAAGAATTGTGTTCTGGGCCAGAACATCATAAAAGAAGCCCAGGTCATCATCAGCAGATGCTGAATCACCTGACCTCCTGCTTGTAGCAGGATGTACATGCACTAGGTGTAGACCAGTTTTAGCATGTGCCCCTATTTCTTGGAACTGGGGACTTCCAGCCTCAGGACGATGTCCTTCATCAGCTGTTGCCTCTGGTGAGGTCTTAGCAATGTTACCAGCCTCAGTCTGATCATGTGCTGATTCAGAAGAGGTGGCAGCCTCACCAGATATTCTGATCTCCATATCCACACTAGGAGACAGAACATTTAAACCCCGGTGCTGTGGGTTGTCAGAAGCATGTTGATCCTCTTCCTCAATGGCTGTGGTTGTCCCCTTTGTTGGTGTTTGGTGGGGAGGAGGAGAGGCATGCAGCTGAGTCAGCACGTTTGCAATTATAATGGTTGGACTTTGGGGGGCATCTGCATGGGGAGATGGGGTAAAAGCATTATGCACCTGGGGAGAATGGTGCTCTTCAATGGCAATCTCTTCAAATGAGGAAGATTCCAGATTAGTGGGTACCCCTTCTTTGGTTGCTGCAGGCTCCTTTTGAGAGGAATCCTGAGCGGCTGTGGCTGGTAGAGTCTCTGATACTGCTGGGGGGTTTACACCAGCAAGTATATCCTGCCTTGGTAGTACAGGAGCATCTTCAGGGGACTCATCTCCCTGAATAGCTGTTTTGGGGCGTTTGGTTTTTGGTTTGGTGGGGACTCTGGATCTGGTGGTGGTGGCTGTGGGTTCCAGCTGCGTGGGTTTGCGCAGCTTGGCAGCCATTTTTAGTGATTGGTCAGAGTTGTGCCGGGAGTATACTTCAGGCAATACAGCCATAGCAGGGACTCCCAGGCCAACAAGTCCCTCAGCTTGAAGCTGGTTTTCAATTATGGCCATTATGAACCGAGGATATAATATCCAACGGTTAGCAAGTTGTTTTTGGGCCATATCCTTGAGCTCTAAAAATAGTATTTCAGAAAAATTTAAAGGTTGTTGCTCAAGGATGGAGTACATTACCTGTTGCCACCTTGTGGACATTTGATCCCATGATGAAGTCTTGGGGGCAAGGCAGACATTTACCATATGAAATATGAGACGTTCGGCATCCTGGAAATGTTTCTTCAATATGGTAGATGCACTCAGGTTACCTTGGTATCCATGGTGAGCAAATGATAGATCTGTTGTGCCCTTTGGATAACCAGTTGGGAAAGTGGCATCATCCAGATTGAGGGTTTGGCGAAGAGTGTCTGGAGTAATGACCACTTTTTGACGATGGACAAACGATTGAAGAGACTCTATGTCATTCTCCTCAGAGACAAGAGTGACGTTTGTCCAGAATTGGTTAAGAGATTCGGCATATATGGTGGGATTTAACAGAAAAGCCGTTTGGTAAGGTGACTGAACCATTAAATCAATGGCGTTGTGAAACTTGGTCCAGTATGGCGATTTTGTGAGATGTGCGACACAGTTGTGTCGTGGTTTTAGTTGCATGGTCGCCATTGATGAAGAGAGGTTACAGAGTTTTTGAACGTTAGGTTTGAGAAGAGAGGAGAGAAAAACTCTGAAGGTGGGATAAGGTATTTAAAGGGTAGGGTTAGAAAACGACTGAAGGTTTTGGTGTTAGTCATCAGTTGTTGAAACTACTGATGACGTGGTATTAACTTTCAGAGGTTTGAAATGACTGACCGTATTGGTGTGATCAGCAGTTGTTATAAAACAACTGAAGACTTGGTTTTAACCGTCAGACGTTGAAACAACTGAAGTCTCTGATTTAGTTATCAGTAGTTATAAAACTACTAGAGACAGTTTTGACTTCAGGTGGTGAAACAACTGAGGATGGTGTTTGTCATCAGTAGTTATGAAACTACTGAAGACAGTGGTTTTGTCATCAGTTGTTGTAAACAGCTGAAGACTTGGTGTTAGTCTTTAGTAGTTGTAAACTACTGAAGACATAGGTTTGGCTTCAGTTGTTTAGAAACAGCAGTTGTAGAAACAACTGAAGAGAAATTACTCATCAGATGTTTTCGTCAATTCATAGCTTTTCAGCTGTTTCAGTCTGACCTCCACACTTACTCATCAGACTTAAATCTGAGTTTCAGAGGTTTCATTGGTCATCAGTACTTATCTACATTTCTGACATCAGTAGTTGTAGCTACATCAGCTGTTGTGATTTCATCAGCTGTTGTAACTACATCAGCTGTTTTAACAAATAAAGTACTTCAGTACTTGTGAGGCATGTAGCCTTCAGTAGTTATAAAAACTACTGAGGGTAAAGGAACTCATCAGTACTTATATGTGACATGGTTACCAATGATCATCAGTACTTATTACTGAGATCATCAGTAGTTGTCACTTATTCTAGCTGCAGCATACCAAGCCTTAACACCAGGTTGTGGAAAGTTGAACTATCCAAAGGCTTAGTAAAAATGTCTGCAAGCTCATCAGCACTAGGAACAAATTTTGGATCAATCAGACCTTTTTCAAAACAATCTCTAATAAAATGGTGTCTGATTTCAATATGTTTAGTCCTAGAGTGCTGGACAGGATTCTTGACAATACAAAGAGCTGAAGAGCTGTCCATTAACAATGGAGTCTTAGTCTCTGTTATGCCATAATCCAATAATTGGTTTTGAAGCCAGAGTACCTGAGATGTACAGCTTGCAGCAGCAATGTACTCGGCTTCAGCAGTTGATGTAGCAACTGAGGTTTGTTTCTTACTCTGCCAAGAAATCAAACAGTTGCCTAGGAATTGACATCCACCAGAAGTTGATTTCCTGGTCAACTTACACCCTGCATAGTCACTGTCAAAAAAGCAACTAATTTACCAGAATGTCTAGTAGAATACCATAAACCTAGAGATGGAGTGCCTTGCAGATATCTAAAGATCCTCTTGACTGCAATCAAATGAGACTCCTTAGGTGCAGCCTGAAATCTAGCACAAACACATGTAGCAAACATAATATCTGGTCTAGAAGCTGTTAAATACATCAAGGACCCAATCATACATCTGTAAAGTGTTTCATCAACCACTTTACCTTTCTGATCTGTATCCAGTTGTGTGGTGTTGCACATGGGAGTAGAACAGGGCTTACAATTTTGTAAATCAAACTTTTCCAAAAGATCTTTTGTGTATTTGGACTGATGAATGAAAATTCCATCAGCCTTTTGTTTGATTTGCAAACCCAGAAAGAACTGTAATTCTCCCATGGCACTCATTTCAAACTTCTGTTGCATCAACTTTGTAAAGGCATCACACAACTGTGGATCAGAGGATGCAAAAATAATATCATCTACATAAATTTGAACAAGTAGATTATGCTGCCCAGCTTTCTTAATGAATAAAGTCTTATCTATGGAGCCTCTAGTGAAATTATTTTCCAGAAGAAAGTTTGATAATGTCTCATACCAGGCTCTAGGAGCTTGTTTCAACCCATAAAGAGCCTTATCAAGCTTATACACCCAATTAGGTTGTTTATTGTCCTCAAAACCTGGTGGTTGACATACATAAACCTCTTCTTTAATTTTCCCATAAAAATGCACTTTTGACATCCATTTGAAAAACTTAAGATTTTGATAAGCAGCATAAGCTAAAACAATCGAATTGCTTCCAGTCTAGCTACAGGGGCAAAGGTTTCATCATAATCAATACCTTCTTCTTGTGCAAACCCCTGAACAACCAGTCTGGCCTTGTTCTTAACAATAAGCCCATTTTCATCAGTTTTGTTCCTAAACACCCATTTAGTGCCTATTGCACACTTACCTGGAGGTAGAGGAACCAGTTCCCACACTTGCTGTTTCTTGAACTGAAGAAGCTCAAGCTGCATGGCATCAACCCATCCATTGTCCTTTAAAGCAATGTGATAATTCTTTGGCTCTTGCTGACTGATGAAGAGAGCATAGAAGCAGAAATTTGACAATTGACTTCTTGTTGATACGCCAGCAGTGATATCACCAATGATTTGAGACATAGGGTGATTCTTCAGATCTTGGTACACAATGAGATCAGTGCAAGTGTTTGTAGCAGGCTCAGCAGCAACAGATGGTGATGGTGAAGCATTTCCTTGAAACCAATCAGTAGATGGTAATTCAAAGGAAGTTGAAGTTGTAGAAATCTCATCAGCATTTGTTGTGGATTGTGCTACTGGAGCTACAGGAACATCAGGTCTAGCTGAATCAGGCAGTTGATCACTAAACTTGAAGAGGTGAGTACTGCTATCATCATCATCATCAGCACCAGCAGTACCACCAGGTGGTGAACTGTTGACAGGAGAAACAGCAGGAGTTTGATAAGGAACATATTGCAGTATGTCCAAATCAAATATCTCCACAGGGCTTTGTGGAATCTTGTCCTTTGGAGATTCATTAAACTTAACATGTAGAGTCTCTTCAACCATCTTTGTTCTACAGTTGAAGACTCTGTATGCTTTGCAAGTTGATGAATAACCAACAAAGTACCCTGCATCCACCTTAGGATCAAATTTTTGGAGTTGATCCCGTGTGTTGAGAATGAAACAAGGACATCCAAAAGCTCTGAAGAATGAAATTAGAGGGGCCAAATGATGAAGAACTTCATATGGAGTCTTCATCAACCTCTGATTTACTAGAGCTCTATTCTGTACATAGCAAGCTGTATTGACAGCTTCAGCCCAAAAAGTCATTGGCAGTCCAGAATCAGCCAACATGGACCTTGCAGCTTCAATAAGGGTCTGTTCTTTCTCTCCACTACTCCATTTTGTTCAGGAGTTCTTGGAATGCTAAACTGCCTCTTGATTCCCTTTGAGAAGTAGAACTCATCAAGTGTATTGTTTCTGAATTCTGTTCCATTATCACTTCTAATACACTTGACTGAGAGGGAATACTGCTTCTCAACATACAACACAAAGTTGATAATCTTCTGAGCTGCCTCATCCTTTGAATGCAAGAAGAAAGTCCATACAAATCTGGAGTAATCATCCACAATTACCAGACAGTATTTCTTCTTAGCCATGCTCATCACTCTCACAGGACCAAAGAGATCCATGTGAAGAAGCTGTAAGCAGGCAGTGGACTTAGGTTCTTCTATGGAGGGAAATGAAGCTTTGTGTTGTTTTCCTTTTAAACAAGCAGTGCAGTTATCTTCACATTTGAACTCCTTCATAGGCAGTCCCCTTACTAAACCATGGTTTATCAGCTGATTTATGTTTTTGAGATTAACATGACCCAGCCTTCTATGCCATAGAGTAGATTCTTGAGGGGAAGCCTTGGAAAATAGGCAAGGATGGCCTTTGAGATCTATTTTCTTGGAAAGATCTAAGGCATACACTCTTCCTGTCCTGTTGGCCTTTAGGAGAGTGTATTCATCCACACCTTATCAATCAAACTTAGAACTTTGGATGACAGAATCCGACAGTTCTGACTGGTGAAAAGAGCAACATGGCCTTTGTCACACATTTGACTGACACTCAAGAGGTTGTACTTGAGATTTTCCACATGGTTAACATCATCAAACTTTATTTCCCCATTGGAAACAAAGCCTTTGCCGATGATGTAACCCTTTGCATCATTGCCAAATGACACAAACCCCTTCCTTCTTGAGAGTAGTCATTAAGAAGTGATCTGTTTCCTGTCATATGCATGGATCCTCCACTGTCTACATACCAGATGCCTCTGTGGCATGTTGAAGAACCCTGCAAAACAAAACAAATTAGTTAGATTTTGAGACCCAAACCTTTTTGGTTTTGGGCCTGTTCACATCAACAGATGGTAGACTAACAGGTTTGTTGGAAACAACAGCCTGAGAGGAAGAAGATGGTGAAGAAGAGGAATCCTTTGGCTTGGACCTCCTTTTCTGTGGTTTTAACATAGGAACATCTAATTGGTTAACTCTTCCCAATAGATGTTGAACCATCATAACCAGCTGTGTCTGATTTTGTGATAAAGCTTTCAGCTCTTCAGACACATTGGCATTGGAGTTTGATAAGTTCCTATGTTGCACCTTCTTCTTTTGAGCAATCTCAGCTGTTACCTGTTTAACCCCTTCCTTTTTGGATTTCTTTTTGGACTTAAGGGTTACAGGATTTGATGTTGCTGGTACAAATGTGGCTTCAAACTCAGTTTTCATTTTAACCATTTTCTCTTAATTTCCTCTTTATGTTTGAGTTTGGATCCTCTTTTGTACCAACAATCATCTGTAAGATGATTAAACAAACCACATACTTCACATGGTTTCTTCTTCATCTTATGTTGATCATCAACTAAAGAGAATGAAACTACTGAAGACTTGCTCTTCAGTACTTTGGAAGCATTATTTGCTTTCTTGACTTCTCTTTAGTAGTCTTCAAACTCTTTCTACTGACAGTTTTCTTCTCTTCAGTGCTGACAGTAGTTGGAGTTTGAACTTCAGGTGTTAAAT
Organism: Flaveria ramosissima; assembly: GCA_025215565.1. Lineage (NCBI taxonomy): Eukaryota > Viridiplantae > Streptophyta > Magnoliopsida > Asterales > Asteraceae > Flaveria > Flaveria ramosissima. The sequence goes on from CM046037.1 coordinate 51,192,977, forward strand.
CTTGCTCTCCAGTCCTTTCAGGACTTCCAGAAATAACTCCTGAGTTGATCAACTCTTTGATCATGTGAGTGTCAGCAATGGAACCATCAACATCAGCTGATTGGTTCTGAGAGGGCTTAGTGCTGACTTCTACTTTTGATGATGCTCTATCAAAAAGTGAATCACATGATGAGGTGGATTGGTTATTGCTTTCTCCATCAGATTTCACTTCTGCTCTTGAAGCAAAATCTGTAGGAGGAGCAGTGTGATTATAACCAATGCCAAACTTCACATTGGAAGCAGATTGCTTACTAAGAAGCATTTCAAAACCTTTGCATGATTGTACCCATCGATCACACTCTACTTGGGTGACTGCAAGGGTTTCTTTGAGACTTCTCTGGTCTTCCAGAATAACCTCTAGCTTGGCCTTTTCATCATTTAATTGGCATTTAAGCTTATAAATCTCATCACTTTTACTATTAAGAGCAGACTCATACTCAGCTTTTCTTTTGGAAATGGTTTTCTCAAACCAAGTTTTTGATTTATTAATGCTACATTTGCCTCTCTAATAGAGACAAAGGCAGCTATGCATGATTCAGAACATAACTTGGCTTTAGCCTCTGAAGATACCTGAGTTACCTGTGAAGATGATGCATTTGAGCAGGAACCCTCAGTAGACTCCAGAGCCATAAGTGCCAGATTCCCAAAAGGACTGTCACCACCATGTTGATCAGCACCTGTGAACAGTTGTTCATGACCAGACATGTCATCTGGAAAACTGCTCCAGTCAACAACTCCAGGGGTGAAAAGCTGTGTTGTTGAGGTTGAGGAGGTTGATGAGATGGTTGAGGTTCTGGTAGTGCATGAGGTTGTGGTACCATAGGAGCTTGAACTTGACTGGTTTGTGGCATGTAATAACAAGGGTAAGGATATGGCGTTTGACCCTGAGGAACAAAATATGCAGGAGATTGTGGTTGAGAATGATGACTAGAATTGACAGGATGTTGCCCTTTGTTTTGTTGACTATTGCCAGGGAAAGTCACAAAAGGTGCAGAGGAATTAGATCCAGATGATCTACATTCTCTAGCAAAGTGTCCAAGCCTGTGGCATTTGTGACACCTCAACTTACTCCTGTCAAAACCAACTTTGGTTTTGCCAGAGAGTCCTGGGAACTTTCTTCCAGTTCTTTTGTAGAACTTCTGAGATCTGATATTTATCAAGGCCATTTGGCTCAAAATATCCATCTCTTCTAAGTCATCATCAGCAATCCCCTTGAGATCATCCATGATGAAGCATAGATTGTCATTATTACACCCAGTAAACTGACTATCAACACTCACAAATGCAGAATCAGAAATGTTTGAAGAGAAATCAATATGCTCATCATACTGGCATTCAGATGAAGCATATTCTGACTCATGACCAACCAAGGCAGTGTTGCCTGGTACAAAGTCTTCAGTGAGCTTACCAGATGAAGACAGTTTTCGTTTATGTTCTATCTCTCTCTCAAATGTGAGCAATTTCCCATGGAGTTGGGTGAGAGATAGTTTGTCCAAATTTGCAGTGGAGCGTAGGACAATAGTATATGTGTCCCATCTCTCAGGCAGTGATCTGAGAAATCTGTTATTCATCTGGATATTGGTGTACTCATGTTTAACCATTTTTAATTCAGAGATCAAACAAGAGAACCGCTCAAACTGTTGAGTCAGTGTCTCACCCTTCCTATGAGAGAATGTCTCATATTGTTGGGCAAGGATCTCTATTATTTGCCAAGACCTCATCTGTTCCTCCAAATTGTTCTTTCAAGGCATTCCAGAGGTCATGGGCAGATTCATAATGCATTAGCCCGGAATAGATTTCATTGGGCAGTGCCATGGCCAGAATTCCATGGGCTTTTGCATCAATCTCAAATAATTTCTTATCCTCATCTGAGTATTGATCCTTCCTCTTCGGAACCATTTGATTGGTTTCCGGGTTATTCACCATAGGCTTGTGTGGACCATGTACCACTGATGTCCAACAACCTGAGCTGTTAACAGACAGGTGATGGAGCATACGTCGTTGCCATATGTTATACTCATTCCTAACCAGCTTTGGAGGCTTGGTTGAGGAACCAGTATTGTGAGGATCATTGGAAGGAGTAGTCATTTTAGGTCCAAAAACAATTTAATTCAAGCTTTTAAAAGATTTTACACAGACCACAACAGACTCAATGAAAACTAAGAATAAATCTCAGGATGAATGACCAAAAACACAGAAAATTCAATCTCTATAACCGTTTCTTGCAAAAATGCTAATTCAATCAAACTTGGATCTTGAATAGCAGTTTCAATGATCAATTATTAGATCGATCAATGATTAACCTGCTCTGATACCATTTGTCAGGATCAGTGATCACAAGTTTGATAGTTTTGAGTGTAACGCAGCGGAATAAGATCAAGAATTAGACAAATTGTAGCAAGAATTTGATATTCGTATGCATTAAAAACAAATACGAGAGAATATATTTATGTGACAAGGAATGATTCAATTATAACAAATATTTCTGCTCAATCATTCACTTATTACAATAAGGTTGACACTCCTTATATAGAGTGCAATCACTGCTGTTATCACGGGATAGTGACAACTGGCAGATCTATTACAAAAATAACTAACACTTAACAAACTACTGAAATGTTCACAACTACTGACAACATATCAGGGTGCTAAGTACAAAATATAAAACTACTGATAAGAAACTACTAAAACTACAACGACTGAAGAACAAGCTCTTCAGTCGTTTTACAAAACTACTAAAAACATAAAACTACTGAAAGTAAACCGTCACAACTACTGAAGAAGTCCTCTTCAGCTGTTATGACAACGTCTGATACTTGGTCTTCAGCACTTGTCTTCAGACTTTGTCTTTAGCATTTGTGTCTTCAGACTTTGTCTTCAGCACTTGTCTTCAGACTTTGTCTTCAGCACTTGTGTCTTCAGACTTTGTCTTCAGCACTTGTCTTCAGACTTTGTCTTCAGCACTTGTCTTCAGACTTTGTAATCAGTTGTTGTCTTCAGCTGTTGTGGACTTCAGCGGTTGTTGTGACGTCTGTGGGACTTAAAGGTTTTTCTGATCCGGCTCATTGGTTCTTTTGGTCCAACAAGTGTTTATTTTAGACTCAATTGATTCATTATGTTTTGTTTATGGTGAGTATGATTCTGTTGAAGATGAGCTTGTGGAACTTTATTCTTGTTTCTCAATCACTTCTTCTTTCACCTTTTCTTTGTTTGGCGTCTGCGTTGATTTTGATGATGATCCCTGATTGAAGAAAGTTTCACCATGCTTTGATTTTGATTGTGGTATTTGAGTACCCTTTTCAAAATGATAAAAAAATGTCATGAGCATTTGTTGTCTTCTCTGTCAAATGCACCTTCTTGTGTGGTGTTTTGAGTTGAGGATGTGGTTTTTCCTTCTTCTTCAATGACTTACCTTGCTTCTTTGCTTGTGTTAACTTGTGTTTTTGCTGCTGCTTTCTTTGGCTTTAAATCTTCTAGACAATAACTTGATTGAGAGTTTGATTCAGCCTTTTCAGATTGTTGCTTCTTTATGCTCTTTGTTTTGTTCTTTTTGTTAAAATAACATTCCTGAGCTGAATGGTTATTTTTGTTACAAATTACACAATGTTTGTTAAAGTAACAATCAGAGGTCATATGATTGTTCATATTACAAATGGCGCAGTAGCTGCTGAAGTAGCAATCTTCAGTCTTGTGATTATTAATGTCACACCATTTGCAATACTTCTCCTCTTCCTCACTTTAATGAACAATCACCTTCTTCTTCTTGTTATGTTCTGCCAATTTCATCTCAAACTTGACAGTTGATGAATCCATGTTATTCCCTAACATGATATCAAAGGGTTCTTGTTTAGCAGCAAATGATTTCTATTGCTTAGGATTCATAATATTTTGTTGCTTTGTTTTCTTGATGGTGGTTGCATCCTTTTTCTTCCGCAGATCATCTACGGGTTCAACTTATTTGTGTTTCCGCAGATCTGCTACTGATGAAGATACCTTTTTCTTCCACAGAAGTTCTGCTAATTGTGCTTGTTTTTCCTTTTCTACAGAAGGTATTTTAACTTCTTCCGTAGATGTGCTCTTCACACCATCTTCTTCTGTTGAAGGGTTTTGTTGTTTGTTAAGCTCATGAAGTCTCTCATTTAACTAAGCTATCCTCTTGCATATTGTTTTCAATATACTTCTTTTCTTAGGAGGATAAGGCAGCTTGATTTCTTCAAGAACCTTGGGAATGATGGCTTCAAATGAAACATTCTAACCAATACCCAAATCACTCACATCTTTCTCAACATGTTCATCAGAATGATCCAAGTCATGATGTGATAGTGGCTGTTCGCTCCTCTTATAAATCAGAAGACTCAGTTTCACTCACCGCAGTATCATTACCATTTACCAATTGATTAACTTTAGTTTCAAAATTTGTGATGGTTATAAAATGGTTTGATAAACTGTTTGTCATTGATTCAAGTAAAGGTGTGTAGTTGTTATTTAGAGAGGTGCAACAGCATTGAATCCCAACCCATACCTATTCTTTGATTCAATATAAGAATTTAACAAATTCTCATATTGCTGAGATGACAATTGAAACTTCTGAAGTTTCACTTCAGTTGATAAATGATTAGACATGGATTTTGTGAAGGAAGTGGTCAGATGCTCTACTTGAGCTTTTAAGTTGTAGTTTTCAAAAACAAGTTTATCTAAATCTTTTTACAAAAAGTTGATTTTGATTTGATATAGTTTATGCTCTCTTACATGAGATTCATTTAAAACCATTGTTTCTTTTACTTTGTTTGCCGGTTGTTAAGCATTGACTCTATATCTTTCAACTTCCTCAACACACATTAATGAACACAATCTATCCCTTACCTCTCTTGCCATAGGTGGCACTTTTTTTCTCCATGTTGGCCATTAGAGCTTGATTTTCTACCAACACCTCCTTCTCATAAATGCTCCAGTCACATGTTCCATCTTGTAAAATTATCAGCCTAGTTTTTTTTGAGTTGCTTGACCCTGCTGATGAACTTGTAGCTGGTGGGGATGAGTTGAATAACTGAAGTTGTCTAAAGGATCTTTGAGATGTTGATGAGACTGATGTTGCTAGTTTTGTCACATGTCAGATTTGATTATTGATTGCACTCCCTTAAGAAATGTGCATAGAGACTGCATTTGAAACATCTTACCTTTGAGTTATCAACTCCAATCTTAGTTGTTCTTCCTGCTGTAGCCAAGTTTTTGTTTCTCCTCAGATACTGCTTGACTTTGTATGAAATCCTTGCCATTTTCCCCTTAATATCCATTTCCTTTACTTGATCTAGGTGAAGTTCTTCCCGATCTTGTTGACAAATGTTAGCAAGTGTTAGAGTGCTGCCCAAATAAGCTTGGAAGCTTGAGCTGAAAGCTTCAAATGTTGATTTTTGTTCTTTAAAGTCCAGAATCACAGTGATGGGCTTTGCTTGATTGTTGTTGTTGGAGGAAGTCTTTGTTAGTGATGCAGATGGATCTTTTCTTTTATTAGATCTTCCTTTCTCCTTTGATGACATACTTTGAGATGATGATCTTGTAGGCTTTGACGCATAGAAACTGACTTCTTCCTCATCTTCACTAAAAGTACAAGAGCCATCATCATTATGGTTAGAAATAATTTCAATTTCAGCACTTTTAGTTTCTTTAAAATGATATGGAGCAACATGTGATTTTACACTTTTGTTTCTTGACTTTTCATCCATTTCAAGAGCTTCTACTTTAGCCACCAATGTATCTAAACCAATGGTTTTGAGATCAAGTGTATTCTTGAACATGGATACAGTCTGCTTCCAACTTTCAGGCAAATTATTGAGCGTATTTTTGTTTAACTCCTCATCGGTATACTTTAATTCTAAAATGTTCATCTCAGTTACCAATTGCATAAAGCTGTCGAGTTGTTGAGGAACTGATTCTCCCTCAATATGATAGAATGTTTCATATTGGGAGCGAAGAGTATCCTTCCTTATGCTCCTAATTTCATCACTCCCTAAGGAATTTGCTGTTTTATAGTTCTCAAACCTGATTAGTATATCTTCAGGTAAATCCATACTAACTAAGTTGTATTCTCTAATATCGACTTTACACTTTTTAACATCCTTAGGTGATAGATCATTTGTATTTATGGGTTGATTATTGTCTTTCTAATCCGGTCCAAGAGCTGGTGGAATATAAGGACCTTCAATTATTGATACTCATAAAACTAAATCAGTGTAGTTCGCATGATTTTTGAATTTGATTTTCCAGGATTTAAAATCCGCTTTGGTTTCCAACTTCGGAGGCCGGAATGATGATCCACCAAAAGAATTACTCATTTTAGTCAATGTATTAATATTCAACTAAAATAGAATTCCTTTCGTAAATGAACTAATTAATGATAAACAATTGGTTATCGGATAATTAAGTTGTTGCAGTCACAAATCAGTCAATCCTCTTAATGAATATTAAAACTAATATCAAATCGAGGATGTTTGTTGATGTATTTTGTTCATATAAATTAACCAATTGTTGATTATCAATCAATAACACAGATCTACGTATCAATTGATGAGAATGTATATTAATGTTAAAAGAGCAATATAACAGTACTCGCTGAATGATAAATCATGGTTTGATTGTTTTTAAAATTGATTTACAACAAATCTGTTGGACCAAAAGAACCAATGAGCCGGATCAGAAAAACCTTTAAGTCCCACAGACGTCACAACAACCGCTGAAGTCCACAACAGCTGAAGACAACAACTGATTACAAAGTCTGAAGACAAGTGCTGAAGACAAAGTCTGAAGACAAGTGCTGAAGACAAAGTCTGAAGACAAGTGCTGAAGACAAAGTCTGAAGACAAGTGCTGAAGACAAAGTCTGAAGACAAGTGCTGAAGACAAAGTCTGAAGACACAAGTGCTGAAGACAAAGTCTGAAGACACAAGTGCTGAAGACCAAGTATCAGACGTTGTCATAACAGCTGAAGAGGACTTCTTCAGTAGTTGTGACGGTTTACTTTCAGTAGTTTTATGTTTTCAGTAGTTTTGTAAAACGACTTAAGAGCTTGTTCTTCAGACGTTGTAGTTTCAGTAGTTTAGTTTCAGTAGTTTTATATTTTGTACTTAGCACTCTGATATGTTCTCAGTAGTTGTGAACATTTCAGTAGTTTGTTAAGTGTTAGTTATTTTTGTAATAGATCTGCCAGTTGTCACTATCCCGTGATAACAGCAGTGATTGCACTCTATATAAGGAGTGTCAACCTTATTGTAATATGTGAATGATTGAGCAGAAATATTTGTTATAATTGAAACATTCCTTGTCACAGAAATATATTCTCTCGTATTTGTTTTTAATGCCTACGAATATCAAATTCTTGCTACAATTTGTCTAATTCTTGATCTTATTCCGCTGCGTTGCACTCTAATCCATCGAACTTGTGATCACTGATCCTGACAAATGGTATCAGAGCAAGGTTCATCATTGATCGATCTAATAATTGATCATTGAAACTGCTATTCAAGATCCAAGTTTGATTGAATTAGCATTTTTGCAAGAAACGGTTATAGAGATTGAATTTTCTGTGTTTTTGGTCATTCATCCTGAGATTTATTCTTGGTTTTCATTGAGTCTGTTGTGGTCTGTGTAAAATCTTTTAAAAGCTTGAATTAAATTGTTTTTGGACCTAAAATGACTACTCCTTCCAATGATCCTCACAATACTGGTTCCTCAACCAAGCCTCCAATGCTGGTTAGGAATGAGTATAACATATGGCAACGACGTATGCTCCATCACCTGTCTGTTAACAGCTCAGGTTGTTGGACATCAGTGGTACATGGTCCACACAAGCCTATGGTGAATAACCCGGAAACCAATCAAATGGTTCCGAAGAGGAAGGATCAATACTCAGATGAGGATAAGAATTTGTTTGAGATTGATGCAAAAGCCCATGGAATTCTGGCCATGGCACTGCCCAATGAAATCTATTCCGGGCTAATGCATTATGAATCCGCCCATGACCTCTGGAATGCCTTGAAAGAACAATTTGGAGGAACAGATGAGGTCTTGGCAAATAATAGAGAGATCCTTGCCCAACAATATGAGACATTCTCTCATAGGAAGGGTGAGACACTGACTCAACAGTTTGAGCGGTTCTCTTGTTTGATCTCTGAATTAAAAATGGTTAAACATGAGTACACCAATATCCAGATGAATAACAGATTTCTCAGATCACTGCCTGAGAGATGGGACACATATACTATTGTCCTACGCTCCAGTGCAAATTTGGATCACCCAACTCCATGGGAAATTGCTCACATTTGAGAGAGAGAGAGATAGAGCATAAACGAAAACTGTCTTCATCTGGTAAGCTCACTGAAGACTTTGTACCAGGCAACACTGCCTTGATTAGTCATGAGTCAGAATATGCTTCATCTGAAAGCCAGTATGATGAGCATATTGATTTCTCTTCAAATATTTCTGATTCTGCATTTGTGAGTGTTGATAGTCAGTTTACTGGGTGTAATAATGACAATCTATGCTTCATCATGGATGATCTCAAGGGGTTGCTGATGATGACTTCGAAGAGATGGATATTTTGAGCCAAATGGTCTTGATAAATACAGATCTCAGAAGTTCTACAAAAGAACTGGAAGAAAGTTCCCAGGACTCTCTAGCAAAACCAAAGTTGGTTTTGACAAGAGTAAGTTGAGGTGTCACAAATGCCACAGGCTTGGACACTTTGCTAGAGAATGTAGATCATCTGGATCTAATTCCTCTGCACCTTTTGTGACTTTCCCTGGCAATAGTCAACAAAACAGAGGGCAACATCCTGTCAATTATAGTCATCATTCTCAACCACAATCTCCTGCATATTTTGTTCCTCAGGGTCAAACGCCATACCCTTACCCTTGTTATTACATGCCACAAACCAGTCAAGTTCAAGCTCCTATGGTACCACAACCTCATGCACTACCAGAACCTCAACCATCTCATCAACCTCCTCAACCTCAACAACACAGCTATTTCACCCCTGGAGTTGTTGACTGGAGCAGTTTGCCAGATGACATGTCTGGTCATGAACAACTGTTCACAGGTGCTGATCAACATGGTGGTGACAGTCCTTTTGGGAATCTGGACTTATGGCTCTGGAGTCTACTGATGGTTCCTGCTCAAATGCATCATCTTCACAGGTAACTCAGGTATCTTCAAAGGCTAAAGCCAAGTTATGTTCTGAATCATGCATAGCTGCCTTTGTCTCTATTAGAGAGGCAAATGTAGCATTAATAAATCAAAAATTGAGTTTGAGAAAACCATTTCCAAAAGAAAAGCTGAGTATGAGTCTGCTCTTAATAGTAAAAGTGATGAGATTTATAAGCTTAAATGCCAATTAAATGATGAAAAGGCCAAGCTAGAGGTTATTCTGGAAGACCAGAGAAGTCTCAAAGAAACCCTTGCAGTCACCCAAGTAGAGTGTGATCGATGGGTACAATCATGCAAAGGTTTTGAAATGCTTCTTAGTAAGCAATCTGCTTCCAATGTGAAGTTTGGCATTGGTTATAATCACACTGCTCCTCCTACAGATTTTGCTTCAAGAGCAGAAGTGAAATCTGATGGAGAAAGCAATAACCAATCCACCTCATCATGTGATTCACTTTTTGATAGAGCATCATCAAAAGTAGAAGTCAGCACTAAGCCCTCTCAGAACCAATCAGCTGATGTTGATGGTTCCATTGCTGACACTCACATGATCAAAGAGTTGATCAACTCAGGAGTTATTTCTGGAAGTCCTGAAAGGACTGGAGAGCAAGATTTAACACCTGAAGTTCAAACTCCAACTACTGTCAGCACTGAAGAGAAGAAAACTGTCAGTAGAAAGAGTTTGAAGACTACTAAAGAAGAAGTCAAGAAAGCAAATAATGCTTCCAAAGTACTGAAGAGCAAGTCTTCAGTAGTTTCATTCTCTTTAGTTGATGATCAACATAAGATGAAGAAGAAACCATGTGAAGTATGTGGTTTGTTTAATCATCTTACAGATGATTGTTGGTACAAAAGAGGATCCAAACTCAAACATAAAGAGGAAATTAAGGAGAAAATGGTTAAAATGAAAACTGAGTTTGAAGCCACATTTGTACCAGCAACATCAAATCCTGTAACCCTTAAGTCCAAAAAGAAATCCAAAAAGGAAGGGGTTAAACAGGCAACAGCTGAGATTGCTCAAAAGAAGAAGGTGCAACATAGGAACTTCTCAAACTCCAATGCCAATGTGTCTGAAGAGCTGAAAGCTTTATCACAAAATCAGAACAGCTGGTTATGATGGTTCAACATCTATTGGGAAGAGTTAACCTATTAGATGTTCCTATGTTAAAACCACAGAAAAGGAGCTCCAAGCCAAAGGATTCCTCTTCTTCACCATCTTCTTCCTCTCAGGCTGTTGTTTCCAACAAACCTGTTAGTCTACCATCTGTTGATGTGAACAGGCCCAAAACCAAAAAGGTTTGGGTCTCAAAATCTAACTAATTTGTTTTGTTTTGCAGGGTTCTTCAACATGCCACAGAGGCATCTGGTATGTAGACAGTGGAGGATCCATGCATATGACAGGAAACAGATCACTTCTTAATGACTACTCTCAAGGAAGGAAGGGGTTTGTGTCATTTGGCAATGATGCAAAGGGTTACATCATCGGCAAAGGCTTTGTTTCCAATGGGGAAATAAAGTTTGATGATGTTAACCATGTGGAAAATCTCAAGTACAACCTCTTGAGTGTCAGTCAAATGTGTGACAAAGGCCATGTTGCTCTTTTCACCAGTCAGAACTGTCGGATTCTGTCATCCAAAGTTCTAAGTTTGCTTGATAAGGTGTTGGATGAATACACTCTCCTAAAGGCCAACAGGACAGGAAGAGTGTATGCCTTAGATCTTTCCAAGAAAATAGATCTCAAAGGCCATCCTTGCCTATTTTCCAAGGCTTCCCCTCAAGAATCTACTCTATGGCATAGAAGGCTGGGTCATGTTAATCTCAAAAACATAAATCAGCTGATAAACCATGGTTTAGTAAGGGGACTGCCTATGAAGGAGTTCAAATGTGAAGATAACTGCACTGCTTGTTTAAAACGAAAACAACACAAAGCTTCATTTCCCTCCATAGAAGAACCTAAGTCCACTGCCTGCTTACAGCTTCTTCACGTGGATCTCTTTGGTCATGTGAGAGTGATGAGTATGGCTAAGAAGAAATACTGTCTGGTAATTGTGGATGATTACTCCAGATTTGTATGGACTTTCTTCTTGCATTCAAAGGATGAGGCAGCTCAGAAGATTATCAACTTTGTGTTGTATGTTGAGAAGCAGTATTCCCTCTCAGTCAAGTGTATTAGAAGTGATAATGGAATAGAATTTAGAAACAATACACTTGATGAGTTCTACCTCTCAAAGGGAATCAAGAGGCAGTTTAGCAGTCCAAGAACTCCTGAACAAAATAAAGTAGTGGAGAGAAAGAACAGGACCCTTATTGAAGCTGTAAGGTCCATGTTGGCTGATTCTGGACTGCCAATGACCTTTTGGGTTGAAGCTGTCAATACAGCTGCTATGTACAGAATAGAGCTCTAGTAAATCAGAGGTTGATGAAGACTCCATATGAAGTTCTTCATCATTTGGCCCCTCTAATTTCATTCTTCAGAGCTTTTGGGTGTCCTTGTTTCATTCTCAACACACGGGATCAACTCCAAAAATTTGATCCTAAGGTGGATGCAGGGTACTTTGTTGGTTATTCATCAACTTGCAAAGCATACAGAGTCTTCAACTGTAGAACAAAGATGGTTGAAGAGACTCTCCATGTTAAGTTTAATGAATCTCCAAAGGACAAGATTCCACAAAGCCCTGTGGAGATATTTGATTTGGATATACTGCAATATGTTCCTTATCAAACTCCTGCTGTTGCTCCTGTCAACAGTTCACCACCTGGTGGTACTGCTGGTGCTGATGATGATGATGATAGCATACTCACCTCTTCAAGTTTAGTGATCAACTGCCTGATTCAGCTAGACCTGATGTTCCTGTAGCTCCAGTAGCACAATCCACAACAAATGCTGATGAGATTTCTACAACTTCAACTTCCTTTGAATTACCATCTACTGATTGTTTTCAAGGAAATACTTCACCATCACCATCTGTTGCTGCTGAGCCTGCTACAAACACTTGCACTGATCTCATTGTGTACCAAGATCTGAAGAATCACCCTATATCTCAAATCATTGGTGATATCACTGCTGGCGTATCAACAAGAAGTCAATTGTCAAATTTCTGCTTCTATGCTCTCTTCATCAGTCAGCAAGAGCCAAAGAATTATCACATTGCTTTAAAGGACAATGGATGGGTTGATGCCATACAGCTTGAGCTTCTTCAGTTCAAGAAACAGCAAGTGTGGGAACTGGTTCCTCTACCTCCAGGTAAGTGTGCAATAGGCACTAAATGGGTGTTTAGGAACAAAACTGATGAAAATGGGCTTATTGTTAAGAACAAGGCCAGACTGGTTGTTCAGGGGTTTGCACAAGAAGAAGGTATTGATTATGATGAAACCTTTGCCCCTGTAGCCAGACTGGAAGCAATTCGATTGTTTTTAGCTTATGTTGCTTATCAAAATCTTAAAGTTTTTCAAATGGATGTCAAAAGTGCATTTTTGTATGGGAAAATTAAAGAAGAGGTTTATGTATGTCAACCACCAGGTTTTGAGGACAATAAACATCCTAATTGGGTGTATAAGCTTGATAAGGCTCTTTATGGGTTGAAACACACTCCTAGAGCCTGGTATGAGACATTATCAAACTTTCTTCTGGAAAATAATTTCACTAGAGGCTCCATAGATAAGACTTTATTCATTAAGAAAGCTGGGCAGCATAATCTACTTGTTCAAATTTATGTAGATGATATTATTTTTGCATCCTCTGATCCACAGTTGTGTGATGCCTTTACTAAGTTGATGCAACAGAAGTTTGAAATGAGTGCCATGGGAGAATTACAGTTCTTTCTGGGTTTGCAAATCAAACAAAAGGCTGATGGAATTTTCATTCATCAGTCCAAATACACAAAAGATCTTTTGGAAAAGTTTGATTTACAAAACTGTAAGCCCTGTTCTACTCCCATGTGCAACACCACACAACTGGATACAGATCAGAAAGGTAAAGTGGTTGATGAAACACTTTACAAATGTATGATTGGGTCCTTGATGTATTTAACAGCTTCTAGACCAGATATTATGTTTGCTACATGTGTTTGTGCTAGATTTCAGGCTGCACCTAAGGAGTCTCATTTGATTGCAGTCAAGAGGATCTTTAGATATCTGCAAGGCACTCCATCTCTAGGATTATGGTATTCTACTAGACATTCTGGTAAATTAGTTGCCTTTTCTAACAGTGACTATGCAGGGTGTAAGTTGACCAGGAAATCAACTTCTGGTGGATGTCAATTCCTAGGCAACTGTTTGATTTCTTGGCAGAGTAAGAAAAAACCTCAGTGCTACATCAACTGCTGAAGCCGAGTACATTACTGCTGCAACCTGTACATCTCAGGTACTCTGGCTTCAAAACCAATTATTGGATTATGGCATAACAGAGACTAAGACCCCATTGTTAATGGACAGCTCTTCAGCTCTTTGTATTGTCAAGAATCCTGTCCAGCACTCTAGGACTAAACATATTGAAATCAGACACCATTTTATTAGAAATTGTTTTGAAAAAGGTCTGATTGATCCAAAATTTGTTCCTAGTGCTGATGAGCTTGCAGACTTTTTTACTAAGCCTTTGGATAGTTCAACATTCCACAACCTGGTGTTAAGGCTTGGTATGCTGCAGCTAGAATAAGTGACAACTACTGATGATCTCAGTAATAAGTACTGATGATCATTGGTAACCATGTCACATATAAGTACTGATGAGTTCTTTTACCCTCAGTAGTTTTTATAACTACTGAAGGCTACATGCCTCCCAAGTACTGAAGTACTTTATTTGTTAAAACAGCTGATGTAGTTACAACAGCTGATGAAATCACAACAGCTGATGTAGCTACAACTACTGATGTCAGAAATGCAGATAAGTACTAATGACCAATGAAACCTCTGAAACTCAGATTTAAGTCTGATGAGTAAGTGTGGAGGTCAGACTGAAACAGCTGAAAAGCTATGAATTGACGAATGCAGCTGATGAGTAATTTATCTTCAATTGTTTCTACAACTGCTGTTTCTAAACAACTGAAGCCAAAACTATGTCTTCAGTAGTTTACAACTACTGAAGACTAACACCAAGTCTTCAGCTGTTTACAACAACTAATGACAAAACCACTGTCTTCAGTAGTTTCACAACTACTGATGACAAACACCATGTCCTCAGTTGTTTCACCACCTGAAGTCAAAACTGTCTTCAGTAGTTTTATAACTACTGATGACTAAATCTGAGACTTCAGTTGTTTCAACGTCTGCCGGTTAAAACCAAGTCTTCAGTTGTTTTATAACAACTACTGATCACACCAATACGGTCAGTCATTTCAAACCTCTGAAAGTTAATACCACGTCATCAGTAGTTTCAACAACTGATGACTAACACCAAAACCTTCAGTCATTTTCTAACCCTACCCTTTAAATACCTTATCCCACCTTCAGAGTTTTTCTCTCCTCTCTTCTCAAACCTAACGTTCAAAAACTCTGTAACCTCTCTTCATCAATGGCGACCATGCAACTAAAACCACGACACAACTGTGTCGCACATCTCACAAAATCGCCATACTGGACCAAGTTTCACAACGCCATTGATTTAATGGTTCAGTCACCTTACCAAACGGCTTTTCTGTTAAATCCCACCATATATGCCGAATCTCTTAACCAATTCTGGACAAACGTCACTCTTGTCTATGAGGAGAATGACACAGAGTCTCTTCAATCGTTTGTCCATCGTCAAAAAGTGGTCATTACTCCAGACACTCTTCGCCAAACCCTCAATCTGGATGATGCCACTTTCCCAACTGGTTATCCAAAGGGCACAACAGATCTATCATTTGCTCACCATGGATACCAAGGTAACCTGAGTGCATCTACCATATTGAAGAAACATTTCCAGGATGCCGAATGTCTCATCTTTCATATGGTAAATGTCCGCCTTGCCCCCAAGACTTCATCATGGGATCAAATGTCCACAAGGTGGCAACAGGTAATGTACTCCATCCTTGAGCAACAACCTTCAAATTTTTCTAAAATACTATTTTTAGAGCTCAAGGATATGGCCCAAAAACAACTTGCTAACCGTTGGATATTATATCCTCAGTTCATAATGGCCATAATTGAAAACCAGCTTCAAGCTGAGGGACTTGTTGGCCTGGGAGTCCCTGCTATGGCTGTATTTCCTGAAGTATACTCCCGGCACAACTCTGACCAATCATTAAAAATGGCTGCCAAGCTGCGCAAACCCACGCAGCTGGAACCCACAGCCACCACCACCAGATCCAGAGTCCCCACCAAACCAAAAACCAAACGCCCCAAAACAGCTATTCAGGGAGATGAGTCCCCTGAAGATGCTCCTGTACCACCAAGGCAGGATATACTTGCTGGTTTAAACCCCCCAGCAGTATCAGAGACTCTACCAGCCACAGCCGCTCAAGATTCCTCTCAAAAGGAGCCTGCAGCAACCAAAGAAGGGGTACCCACTAATCTGGAATCTTCCTCATTTGAGGAGATTGTCATAGAAGAGCACCATTCTCCCCAGGTGCATAATGCTTTTACCCCATCTCCCCATGCAAATGCCCCCCAAAGTCCAACCATTATAATTGCAAACGTGCTGACTCAGCTGCATGCCTCTCCTCCTCCCCACCAAACACCAACAAAGGGGACAACCACAGCCATTGAGGAAGAGGATCAACATGCTTCTGACAACCCACAGCACCGGGGTTTAAATGTTCTGTCTCCTGGTGTGGATATGGAGATCAGAATATCTGGAGAGGCTGCCACCTCTTCTGAATCAGCACATGATCAGACTGAGGCTGGTAACATTGCTAAGACCTCACCAGAGGCAACAACTGATGAAGGACATAGTCCTGAGGCTGGAAGTCCCCAGTTCCAAGAAAAAGGGGCAAATGTAAAACTGGTCTACACCTAGTGCATGTACATCCTGCTACAAGCAGGAGGTCAGGTGATTCAGCATCTGCTGATGATGACCTGGGCTTCTTTTATGATGTTATGGCCCAGAACACAATTCTTGAGGAAGAAGTCCGTAGACTACAAAGACTACTTGACCAATTCTCTCAAGAAGCAAGTCCATCTGCCACCAACATAAACCCACAGATGGCACCTTCACCTGAAGGTCTCCCACACACTCAGCCACTCAAAACTTCCAAGCCACCAGCTTCTATTTCTGGCACTGCTTCTCAGGGACAGAACCCCTCTGAGCAAACAACTGCTATCTTTTAGCAATCCCTACCTCTCATCACCCCAATGATCACAGACATTATGATCAAAACCATGGATGAGAGGCTTCCCTCAATCATACAACCCCTGGTGGAGGAGACTGTGAGCACAAGGCTTTCTGCTACTCAAACCCTTGCAACCAATGCAACCAAAAAGGGAGAGAGTCAGTCAGTGAAAGCAAAGAGGAAGAGCATAGAGGGGAAGAAAGAAAAGGAGACTGAGAAGGAAGAGGAGTTTGTGAAGGGAGCCGACATTGATCAAGTGAGGGAAAGTCACAAAGACTTTCATATCACATATAAGAAGAGGAAGGTTGAAGGAAAAGAAAAAGAACTCCAACTCGATGAGATGATCAAAATGGCGGATGCTACACATAGTAAATCAATGGACTCCATTATTGATCAACTGTATAGACAAGGGTTCGATACTGCACAGCTTGACTCAGAGATTAGGAGACTTGAAGTTGAAGAAATTAACTCAAGATGGGCAAGTTATGATGCATTAGAAAGAGAAAGACTAGAGATCATGATCAAATTCATTGCAAAGCACCTTGGGAGATCATTGATCGAGATTAAGTCATGGACCAGGGACAGTATCTTGGCAATAACCACCAAGATCTGTTCGTCTGAAGCATACACTAAGGGATTGGTGATTGAAGCACTAAATGAGGCAGGTGCTGGGAATAGAAAGGAACTAGCAAAACACTCAAAAGCCTCACTCACTACAAGAATGCTAGAACAACCTGCAAAACTTCCCACTTCAAAATCACCACTACCGCAACCCACTAAACCAACTCCTTTACCCTCAAAACCAACAGCTGATGATGCACCCAAGAAGAAGAAGAGAAGGATGTTGAGGCTAGAAGAAGAAGAAGAAGAGGATGATGAGGAAGAAGATAGGCTGCCTCTTTCCGCAATCCTAACTTTGCCTAAAGCCAAACCTATCCCCATCACTCCCACCTCACAGATGGAAACTGTGAGAGTAAAGATAGAAGAAGAACAGCAGCAAAGGCTTCATGATGATGAGATGCTAAAAAGCATAGACAAAACTTATGCTGCTTCTTCATCAATAATCAGTATGAAGAAAGAAGCTCTGAGATTGTACACCCTTGCTAACACTTTTCAATATCAAAAGGAAAAGGTGAGAATATGGCATGATCCTAGGGTGGCTCACAGAATTGTGAAGAAAGACATTCCTGCGAGATACAAGGGCCAAGTAAAAAGGATCGTAGATGAAGAGATCACAGTGGTCCTGGTAGTATCACCCTAGGAAATTGTAGAAGATTTCAAGAAGGCCTATGAGACTAAACAGCCACCCCAAAAGATGTTAGAGAACAGAGTAATTAAAAAGGGGTTAGTCTACAAGAAGCTTGAGAACTTCAAACAAAAAGAGCTCAGTCTGTTACTTGAAGGTACTCACCCAGATGGGTTTGCATACAGACATATTACAACAGTTGAGCTCAAAAATGGCAAACAGGCTAAGTACATTTCAGAGCTGTATGGGCGTGAAGGATTGTTTGATGGTGAAGCTAAAATCTTACCATGGAAGAACAAATTATGTTTCTCAGAGCATACACCAGAGAATCCTACAGGCTTATACATGGGAAGTGAGTCTCATGGATGGGGGAACAGCTCAGTGTCCAATTCCCCAATACAGAGCTCCCATCCATACATTGCCAACCAAATCATCAGAGACTCATTCCCAGGCCAGTGCTTATAATGGGTCATCTTCTCAACTGATCAAGAAGGAAAAAGACCAACCATTCTGCCAACAATAAGTGGGACCTCAATAAAGTTAAAGGTTTTGGCTGCATTGGTTCAGAGGGAGTTTGTTGGACCAAAAGAACCAATGAGCCGGATCAGAAAAACCTTTAAGTCCCACAGACGTCACAACAACCGCTGAAGTCCACAACAGCTGAAGACAACAACTGATTACAAAGTCTGAAGACAAGTGCTGAAGACAAAGTCTGAAGACAAGTGCTGAAGACAAAGTCTGAAGACAAGTGCTGAAGACAGTCTGAAGACAAGTGCTGAAGACAAAGTCTGAAGACAAGTGCTGAAGACAAAGTCTGAAGACAAGTGCTGAAGACAAATTCTGAAGACACAAGTGCTGAAGACAAAGACTGAAGACACAAGTGCTGAAGACCAAGTATCAGACGTTGTCATAACAGCTGAAGAGGACTTCTTCAGTAGTTGTGATGGTTTACTTTCAGTAGTTTTATGTTTTCAGTAGTTTTGTAAAACGACTGAAGAGCTTGTTCTTCAGTCGTTGTAGTTTCAGTAGTTTAGTTTCAGTAGTTTTATGTTTTGTACTTAGCACTCTGATATGTTCTCAGTAGTTGTGAACATTTCAGTAGTTTGTTAAGTGTTAGTTATTTTTGTAATAGATCTGCCAGTTGTCACTATCCCGTGATAACAGCAGTGATTGCACTCTATATAAGGAGTGTCAACCTTATTGTAATATGTGAATGATTGAGCAGAAATATTTGTTATAATTGAAACATTCCTTGTCACAAAAATATATTCTCTCGTATTTGTTTTTAATGCATACGATTATCAAATTCTTGCTACAATTTGTCTAATTCTTGATCTTATTCCGCTGCGTTGCACTCTAATCCATCGAACTTGTGATCACTGATCCTGACAAAATCGTTGAGTATGATGCTTTTGTTAGCTATCATTTAGCCTAACTCAACTTATATGTTGATCAGTTCATTCTATAACATTCTTGAAACTAAGTTATGAACACTTAAAAACAATTTCACTCAAAATCAATAGATCTTATCAGAAAACTAACCGATAGATCTAATGATATAAACAATCAATCAAACAATTCTAACATTGATAGATCAATCGATCTAAATCAATGAGCACTTGGCTCTGATACCACCTGTTAATCCAAGGATCGCAATCAGGAATTATCATGTTAGATTGAATTTGATTAATATCACTATTCGATGTTTGATTGATTGAATACGAAATAACAATTGCAATATGAATTTATAATAGAGTACATAACAAATAAGTGCAATAAATGAACAAATATGATTTTGATTCAAAAGTATTTCATTAATGAAACATATTAATGGTTACAAATGAACAAATACTAATCTCTAATAATGATGATTGTTATGATTCTATTGATGATTTTGTTGTAGAAGTTGTTACGGCTGCTAGGGTTTTTGGTGATTGATTGATGTATTGATGGACGTATTGTTAGGTATTCAACCGTGTCTTAAAATGCGAGCCTATACCTTGTATTTATAGGCTCCAGAATTTACTGTTAGGGTAACGCTGAATTTCTTGGAAACAGTAACTTTCTTATCGTGGAAAGAAAGTTACTCCAAGAATGTTATCATGTGACACATTCTCAGACTGAGATAAAGTCGTCAGTAGGAGTAGAGTTTATGACATCACTCAGTGTTTGACTTGTTGACATGATGTACTTGGTGAAGTACATACAAGTGTTGGTCTTTCGTAGGTCATTAGTCATCCGTAGGAATTGTGCCTTCCGTGGGAATCTTCACTTGATACACTTCTTCCATACTAAGTTGTTCATCCGCGGTAGATTATCTACGGAAAAACAAAATGTTAATCCGTATATGTTTCTTACACTTAATCAATTTACAAAATTGACTAAGTATGATGTTAAGCCTGCAATAACACATAATTCAACACAATTATGGGTTAACTTATATATACAAAGCACACATTATGTCACACCCCAACCATGACGGCGGAAACATCGAGGAGTGAGAGTTAAAATCGTTCACAGCCACATAACGCTATTAATAATCCATATATAATTTAAACATAAGTTTCAATTGTAACATTACAACATATGTCTCAAAGGAATTAAAAGCATAACATGGAATGTAACAAATCCTTCTTATTTTATTTATTTATCTAAGTCCATTCCTAGATGTGCAAGCTTCAAAGAGTAGATCACATACTTGAGGTATTCCTGAAACATGTTAAAAATAAAATGTCAACATAAAAATGTTGGTGAGCATTCCATAGTTTTCAATACATAAGTATATAAAAGATGGCAATTCAAGTCATAAGTTAGTGAATAAAGTGATTAGGGATGTTATGAACAATGCAACAATCAAACCTCGACAAAGTTTTACAAGTCTCAAACGTTTAAAAGTATATACGATGAGCTAAGTGTATTTGGATCAACCAAAGCAGGCTTGTCTTGCCCATAGATCTATGACTTCGCTGGGCTAGCAATAGTTAATGATTGTACATATAACGCCATAACATGGTAACCACAAAAGTTCAACTAACCACAACTTTACAAGGTGAATTGCCATAGGTTTACAAGTCTCCAATAAGTTTACAAGTGCAATAGTATAAGTTAACATGTTTCACCCCAAAGTGTGAAAATAAGAAAAAGGGGTATGGAAATACTCACATGGATATAGGCATTACAAGATGATGTAAAAGATTAAAGTAAGATCCAAAAGATAAATCCAAAGTATCCATTACAAGCACCTAAATATATATTTTACAAGATAAAGATTAAGGTTAACAATACGATTAACGTTCACAAGAATTAGGGTGTTAATATTTTTAAGGTTTTTGCTAAGCAATAAATTTATAATGTAGTTATTTACATTTTCATTCCATTAGCAGGAATTATATAGGTTTATATGAGTAAGTATTTTAGAAATAAAATTAGATAATAATGATGTAATTAAATCTTAATAATTTTTCTAAGAATAGTATATAATTTCCCAAATTCTAAAGATTAATAAAGATAATATTAAGTCCATTATTATTTTAAATGACTCTTTTAAATTATTGTATCAAGTCCATAAGCATATAAATAGTTATTATTTTAAAAGAAAATCATTTAAATATATACACTTAAATACACATAATAGGATATTTAAGTTTTAAAAAGTACATTTTGATCAATGTTTATAATGTATTTAATTATATGACTTGCAAAATAATATAAAATTATTTAAAGTCATTTAGCATGATCAAAAATAAAATAAATTAGAATAAAATAAAAAAAACTAATTATTTAAATGATATTTAAATGTCTATTTACATAATTTATCATTTATCATATTAATTTATAATGTTTTATGAAATCTCCATTTAAAATAACATGATTTAAAAGATAAATAATTAAAGGGAAAGTTCGGGTCACTAATATTTTATTATTTTTTTCAAAATCCATATAAATAACCCATGAATAATCTTTAAAATATTTTGTTACAAAGGTTTTTAGTTATTTAAAATTTTAGAAATATTACTGAAATTTATCTGATGCCTTAAAAATATTTAAAAGTTATAAAAACATTTTTTTATATTTATTAGGAATTTTTCTAAAATTGATTTAAGGCTGAAAAGCACCTAAAAAAATAATGAGGTTACCCGGGGTCGAACCCGGGACCTCAATGTTGGAAGATGGACATGGAACCGGTGAACCAAGGCATACAGCCGCGGTTATCAACAGTTTCTATTAAATTTAAACCCAATTCCAAAGATTTCCCCCCCAACCAAGAACCCTAGATCGGTGTAACCCAAAATTGAACATCAGATTGTTGTCGTTAATCAAATTAAGGTTAGGGCTTTTAATTAGTGAATGAAATCGAGTAAGAAGAGGTGTTCACTTACATGATTTGAATTCGAATTGATGCATAAGACACCAAGAACAGGTCGCGAGTGTTTTGGTGTCTAAACGATGATCAAATGTTGATGTTAATCGAATTAAGCCCGTGCGTAGTTTCAGAGGGTTGTATTCTTCGAAAACCCCCAATCAATTTCTAGGGAAATCAATCTGAAGATAGTTCACAACTAAGTTGCAGGTTCGAACAAATGTGGTGATCAATGGTGGTGGTTGTTGTGTTTCGAGTGAAATTGCAGGTTGTAATCGGATATAGATTGTTAGACGATTGTTTATGCGAGTTTAATTAGGTTATTATTAGGATTTAAGGGTCGATCGGTTATGGAATTAAAGGTTTCGGTTTATTCAATCCGAATGGTGCTTGTAACCAGTGATTAACACAATTAAATGGTGCGTTCATGTTCGAGGTGGGTTCTAAAAGGTTGGGGAACGGTTTAGAGTTAAAGAATCGAATTAATTTAAGAGTTTTGGGGTCGCCGGAGCCGCGCCGGAGCTTGTCGGCCGGCGACCGGGAAAACGGGGGCGAGGGAGGGAGGTTTGGGTTTTTTAAGAACATTTACACAATTGCTCCCTGAGGTTTCCAACAATTAATAACTAAAACTTAAAGTTTTGTTTTTAGTTTTAGCTAATTTACACTTTAGACCCTGAAGTTTTAAAATGTTATTATTTTATGCTAAAGCTAGTTAAATACAAGTTTTAAAATAATAGAACTTATATTATTTTTATTTATTTCAAAGGTTAACACTTATTATGATTATTATTATTAATCTTGTTGTTATGATTATTATTGTTATTAATATTATTATCACTAATATTATTATTATTAGTGTCATTATTATAATAATAATAATAGTGATTATTTTATTTAAGATTATCAACACTTTAAATTTTATAATAATAAGCAAACATTATATCACTTATAATGTTATTATTATTATATTAATTTGTTAATCACCAAATTAATTATTAAGTATAACAACCCCAAAGTTTCAAAATGGCATAAAAAACCCCTTTTAAGATTTAACAAAGTTAACTTCTAAGTTAATAATATTTACGAGATGTCACAATCTCCCCAACTTAAAAGGAATTCGTCCTGAAATTAAAGAATGAACTTAAATGAAACAAAGGAATTGTAATGAAAGGTGAGTGTTCAACGAACAGTGTTTGATGTTTGATTACAGGTGGAACGCTTCACTTCATGGAATCTTACAAGATTCTTAACATAATAAATGCGGGACGTTTTGAGATGAAACGTTGAAAAACGATGACAAGTTACCGTGGTACCTTAGATTCATAAGTCACAACTTCTAGAATATAATTTCGTAGTAATTTGATGTCTAGAAATCAATAAGGACCAACAATGATAAGAAAGGTTAACCGTCAGGATTTAAGAATTCCAAACGTCACTATATGAAACGATCTTAACGCATATCTTGTGAATATGTATCTCTCCTTTGACCAATCATCGGTCTAAGAATAATACGATATGCGAAGATTTTGGAACAAGTTCACGACGACGGTTAGGAACATTATTAAAAGCAGAAAATGAATTGATCATCCAAATTAATGATCGATGTTTAACGACATACCACGGTATACGACTATTTGAGATAGATACAAGCCAATTTCTCGACCCGTTAACCCACATGAGTCAATATGAAATTAGTTAAACTGGAGATTCACAGGAACACGGATGTTAGGTTTTTGTCATATGTGAAAGTAAGACACTTGGACACATGCCAAGTTATGTCTTTTCTTTTATGCCACACACATGACTACCAATTACGAAATTTTATGAACCCTTATATCCACATCGCAATGAGGATAATAACGAGTCTTGTCATTCAAAACCAAGATAAAATTTTAATGTTTTTTCAAGGTTAAGGGTTCAAAAGCGATTCAAGAAATGACGCAAACATTAAGAAAATTATTTGTAAACATGTTTTGCAAGGTAGCAAGTTTCCAAATATAGATTGCATACGTAATTCATCAAACCCGTAAGTACAGTCGAGAACATTCGTATGACTAGAAAGGTATAACCACAAGTTGATAATGTCTTTATTTAGTAGAAAGATTGTTTAAGGAGACTACCATCACACAATCATGTGTTGATGATATCTCAAAATGAAAGTTTATAAGTAAGGAATAAATGGTTCGATATAGCTAGATCAAATCAAAACATAAGGATAAAGGGAAAGAAATCAATTTAAGAATTTAAATGCTCCAAGCTCGGAATCAAAATCAAACTAGAATGATTGGGTCTCTGTGCAAGTTCAGAAATCATGCTTTGGCTTGATAGGTCCAAACACTAACATTGGTTCACCCTTCAAGTTACTACATGTTTCTTGTCACTTGATTAAAACCTTGGTAAGTTGGAGATCAAGAAATGAGAATAGTCATCAAGGTGTGGTTTTCACTCCTAACTTGATGGTGTATTCCCAAGGTATGACCACTAACTCTTTGTTGAGGATCCACAGAAATAAGACGAGGTAACTCACCATTAAGGTAAGGGAAATCACTCCTATCTTAACGGTGAAGTTTTATAAAAACAAAATATAACAAGATGAACTTCTTCATCAAAATCCAGAATTCACTCCTACTTTGACGAAGTCGTCTCATTTGAACAAATACAATTCATAAAGATGATATTATCATCAAGGTATGGAATTCACGCCTATCTTGATGATTGAATTTCATAATAGCAAGAAAACAATCGAAGATTGAAATTTGTCACCAAAGTACGGGTTTCAATCCTATTTTGGTGAGATCATGTGATTTGTGAAAATGCCATTCCAAAGAAAATAATTGAAGTCAATCCTCGGGATAAGGAAAATCACCCCGATCCAGAGGATGAAATTTTATATATCACAATTGGAAACCATTTATCGAAACGAATAGAAAATCATCAAAGTAAGGGAATCACCCCTGTTTTGATGAGTTAGAATCATTTAGGAGATACGAGTGTTCTTAGTCATAGGTTGGCTTGCAAACACTTGCATCTCTCACGGTGCAGACGGTACGAAGTTTGACTGAACGACGAAAGAAAAATAATATCAATTAGAAATTCGGAAAATTTCAAGTTACATCAATGTAACAAAAGGAAAAATCATGCTTACAAGCTTAAGATCAAAGTTCGAGATAACAGAATTTGTTGTGGTGTTCAAATCTTGGATGGTTTCAATCGGGAAGACGAAATCAAGGGCAGGAAATTTCAACACCACAATGAGATGTGAACATTTGATTCACAATCGAAGGGAATACATGGACTTCTCAAATCATGAGGTCAACCATAACCTTATTGAAGACACGCGTACTTATAAGTGATCACTCATCTCAAGGGTTTCGAGTCAAGTAAATGGATTCAATGATCGAGTCAAATCACCATTTACACTTTGCCTAGACAAAGTATCTCGAGATGTAGGAATTCCACCTATAGCATTGCATGTTCTTAGTTATGGGACACACCCTTAAGAAGACTTTAGAACCATAAGTAACGGTTTAAAGTTTTGAAGACCATTCGTTTTAGATTCCCAATATCATTGGATATATTAAGAGTCATGCACACGTTGGTCAAGATATAGAAATAGATACATGAAACGCTCAACGTGTAACGGTGTTTAAACGTAAGAGTTGAAATGTAGGATAGGTTCAATATTAACAGGAACATTATATATGATAAGAATGAAGAGATACCAGTTCAAGGAATCAAAGACTTTTTAAGATACAAAGAGGATGGTTCCATTTGGTAACGCATTACCATTTGGAATCGTTGACACGTCAAGATAAATTGACCCATTTGCCATAGAGACTTGTGTATGTTGACCATAGTTTATCACTCAACCCAGAAATCCCCAGGTAAGCATAACTGGTCTCACAATGAGATTTATACGATATGCTTGCCTTAGCCCGAAGGCCTTTTGCTAGGAAATCCAGAATACAGGTGTCTATGTGTCACACAAATTTCTTTGGTTTATGAAATCAAAACCTTGATGAGATTTTCATAGATTAGACTTAGAGTCTAAGGAATTGAACCCACGACGATAAGTGTAGATTCCACATGTCGTTGAGAATAAGTTTAGAAAGTTCATTTGTCGGGGAGAGTCAAAGAGTTAAAGTTAAGTTTAGGGAGACAAGTAACTAAGTTTAAGCATACATAAGGCAATCCTATGCTAAGGCATCAAGTTGCACAAAAGGCATAGCATTATGTAGCATGCAAACAACATGTAAGCACAAAAGTATAAGGATCTTTCTATGAGGTTCATGCAACTATAGTCTAGGTCACCATTTCTAATAACCTAAATCCCTATAGTTATGGTCTCTGATACCAATCTGTCATACCCCAACCATGACGCCGGAAACATCGAGGAGTGAGAGTTAAGATCGTTCACAGCCACATAACGCTATTAATAATCCATATATAATTTAAACATAAGTTTCAATTGTAACATTACAACATATGTCTCAAAAGAATTAAAAGCATAACAAGGACTGTAACAAATCCTTCTTATTTCATTTATTTATCTAAGTCCATTCCTAGATGTGCAAGCTTCAAAGAGTAGATCACATACTTGAGGTATTCCTGAAACATGTTAAAAATAAAATGTCAAAATAAAAATGTTGGTGAGCATTCCATAGTTTTCAATACATAAGTATATTAAAGATGGCAATTCAAGTCATAAGTTAGTGAATAAAGTGATTAGGGATGTTATGAACAATGCAACAATCAAACCTCGACAAAGTTTTACAAGTCTCAAACGTTTAAAAGTATATACGATCAGCTAAGTGTACTTGGATCAACCAAAGCAGGCTTGTCTTGCCCATAGATCTATCACTTCGCTGGGCTAGCAATAGTTAATGATTGTACATATAACGCCATAACATGGTAACCACAAAAGTTCAACTAACCACAACTTTACAAGGTGAATTGCCATAGGTTTACAAGTCCCCAATAAGTTTACAAGTGCAATAGTATAAGTTAACATGTTTCACCCTAAAGTGTGAAAATAAGAAAAAGGGGTATGGAAATACTCACATGGATATAGGCATTACAAGATGATGTAAAAGATTAAAGTAAGATCCAAAAGATAAATCCAAAGTATCCATTACAAGCACCTAAATATATATTTACAAGATAAAGATTAAGGTTAACAATACGATTAACGTTCACAAGAATTAGGGTGTTAATATTTTTAAGGTTTTTGCTAAGCAATAAATTTATAATGTAGTTATTTACATTTTCATTCCATTAGCAGGAATTATATAGGTTTATATGAGTAAGTATTTTAGAAATGAAATTAGATAATAATAATGTAATTAAATCTTAATAATTTTTCTAAGAATAGTATATAATTTCCCAAATTTTACAGATTAATAAAGATAATATTAAGTCCATTATTATTTTAAATGATTCTTTTAAATTATTGTATCAAGTCCATAAGCATATAAATAGTTATTATTTTAAAAGAAAATCATTTAAATATATAAACTTAAATACACATAATAGGATATTTAAGTTTTAAAAAGTACATTTTGACCAATGTTTATAATGTATTTAATTATATGACTTGCAAAATAATATAAAATTATTTAAAGCCATTTAGCATGATCAAAAATAAAATAAATTAGAATAAAATAAAAAAACTAATTATTTAAATGATATTTAAATGTCTATGTACATAATTAATCATTTATCATATTAATTTATAATGTTTTATGAAATCTCCATTTAAAATAACGTGATTTAAAAGATAAATAATTAAAGGGAAAGTTCGGGTCACTAATATTTTATTATTTTTTAAAAAATCCATATAAATAACCCATGAATAATCTTTAAAATATTTTGTTACAAAGGTTTTTAGTTATTTAAAATTTTAGAAATATTACTGAAATTTATTTGATGCCTTAAAAATATTTAAAAGTTATAAAAACATTTTTTTTATATTTATTAGGAATTTTTCTAAAATTGATTTAAGGCTGAAAAGCACCTAAAAAAAATAATGAGGTTACCCGGGGTCGAACCCGGGACCTCAATGTTGGAAGATGGACATGGAACCGGTGAACCAAGGTATACAGCCGCGGTTATCAACAGCTTCTATTAAATTTAAACCCAATTCCAAAGATTTCCCCCCCAACCAAGAACCCTAGATCGGTGTAACCCAAAATTGAACATCAGATTGTTGTCGTTAATCAAATTAAGGTTAGGGCTTTTGATTAGTGAATGAAATCGAGTAAGAAGAGGTGTTCACTTACATGATTTGAATTCGAATTGATGCATCAGACACCAAGAACAGGTCGCGAGTGTTTTGGTGTCTAAACGATGATCAAATGTTGATGTTAATCGAATTAAGCCCGTGCGTAGTTTCAGATGGTTGTATTCTTCGAAAACCCCCAACCAATTTCTAGGGAAATCAATCTGAAGATAGTACACAACTAAGTTGCAGGTTCGAACAAATGTGGTGATCAATGGTTGTTGTTGTTGTGTTTCGAGTGAAATTGCAGGTTGTAATCGGATATAGATTGTTAGACGATTGTTTATGCGAGTTTAATTAGGTTATTATTAGGATTTAAGGGTCGATCGGTTATGGAATTAAAGGTTTCGGTTTATTCAATCCGAATGGTGCTTGTAACCGGTGATTAACACAATTAAATGGTCCGTTCATGTTCAAGGTGGGTTCTAAAAGGTTGGGGAACGGTTTAGAGTTAAAGAATCGAATTAATTTAAGAGTTTTGGGGTCGCCGGAGCCGCGCCGGAGCTTGCCGGCCGGCGACCGGGAAAACGGGGGCGAGGGAGGGAGGTTTGGGTTTTTAAGAACATTTACACAATTGGTCCCTGAGGTTTCCAACAATTAACAACTAAAACTTAAAGTTTTGTTTTTAGTTTTAGCTAATTTACACTTTAGACCCTGAAGTTTTAAAATGTTATTATTTTATGCTAAAGCTAGTTAAATACAAGTTTTAAAATAATGGAACTTATATTATTTTTATTTATTTCAAAGGTTAACACTTATTATGATTATTATTATTAATCTTGTTGTTATGATTATTATTGTTATTAATATTATTATCACTAATATTATTATTATTAGTGTCATTATTATAATAATAATAATAGTGATTATTTTATTTAAGATTATCAACACTTTAAATTTTATAATAATAAGCAAACATTATATCACTTATAATGTTATTATTATTATATTAATTTGTTAATCACCAAATTAATTATTAAGTATAACAACCCCAAAGTTTCAAAATGGCATAAAAAACCCCTTTTAAGATTTAACAAAGTTAACTTCTAAGTTAATAATATTTACGAGATGTCACACATTAAGATAATGATGTACAAGAGTTATATCAAAAATTGATTAAAAGTTCTAAGCCTATTCAATGTATCTAGACCTATCAAGACTTGATCTAACATAACAGCGTCAAGCCATCACTCAAAGTCTCAAAACTCTAGTGAACAACCTCAGGGGAAAGTTACCATCCTTAGCCTCTTGATCTAAACCAGCCATTTCCTAACCTTGAGTTATATAATGATGAAGACATAGGATTTGGCGAGTACCATGAGTCTCTCTTCTCCTTCCTTACTTAATGAGAGATGAGAACTCTTGCTTCTCCCTTGTCTAGAACATATCTTTCAACCATTCTGAAAGTGATTACATCATTACGACCTCAACCATGGCAACTCAGCCCATTGACACTTCACTTGAAGTTATTAGTGAGCAAGGGAAATCTAGCAGCCAATAACCCTGTGCTGGTGGTGAGGAAGAGGACTTTGGTCCAATTCTCTCATCCCCCATGATTCTTCTGATTAATATGAGAGGAACATGAGGCTAAAGGTGCAAAAAATGCAAAAGCATGCACCTATTTAGTCTCCAAGGTTAGTCACTTGGAATCTCAGGTGACTATCTTACAAAATAGGGTCAATGATCAACAACTTGAGATTTCTTATCTCAAGGAGAAAATAGCAAGGAGACCTTTAAGAAGAGCTGAACAAACAACACAAGAACCTATGGATGTGACAGACCTAATTCCTAGCTCACCTAAGCAAGAGGGTGATGCTACCAAAAAGGGGGAGAAAGTCCAAGCAATCACAAAACATAGGAGTTCTTCACAGGGTATGGACATTGAGGATTCACCACTCTCACTTGCAATTATGCATGCCCAACAACCTCCTCAAGTTCACATTGATGTGGAATCACTCATTCCAAGCCTGTTTGAAGAGGGTATACCTAGAGCTATGCCTACACCATCTCATCACTTTGAGAACCCAATCATAGGATGGAGGTATGATGCTGATAGGATAGCTCTTGTGATCTCAAGAACTTAGGGGCAACAGGAAATTTTAACCTTCTCCAACCTGAGGTTCTATTAGAGCACATATCTGATTGACCTTCCACTTGTCAACCCAGCCAACATAGACAAGCAGCAAGGTTAGCAGATAGGATTCAAGAGAGGGTGCTTAAAGAGTTCAGACAAAGATCGAGACTATATAGACAGAGGCTATCATGTAAGGCTATTTCAACACAACTGGATGAATATAATCGTTCCCTTACCTCTCTTGCCATGGGGGGGGGGGGATTTTGTTCTCCATGATTGCCATCAAAGCTTGATTCTCCTCCAACACTTCCTTCTCATACATGCTTAAATCACAAGTGCCATCCTCCAAGATAATTAAACCAGTTTCTTTAGTGTTATTTGTACCTGCTGATGAACTTGTAGCTGGTGGGGATGAGTTTGTAAGCTGGGGTTGCTTGAAGGTTCTTTGATTTGTTTGTCTTGCATTATTTGTTGATTGCATATTGCATTCTCTTGAGAAGTGGCCATACAAGTTGCACTTGTAGCATCTTAATCTAGATTTGTCAACACCAATCTTGGTGGTTCTTCCTGCAACAGCCAGACCCTCGTTTCTTCTCAAATACATCTTTGCTCTGTATGTAATCATGGCCATTTGACACTGCAAATACATCTCATCTTCTTCATCAGGATGAAGTTCTACAAGGTTTTGTTGGCAGAAATTAGCAGGGGTTAAAGGGCTACCCAAATAAGCTTGAAAGCTTGAACTATAGGCTGCAAAAGTTTCCTTTTGCTCTTCTAATTCTAGAACCATTAGATGGATTGTTGCTTTTGTTAGATGTGGATGCCTTTGAGGTTGCAGCATTTATACATTTTGAATCATCTGCTTTCCCTCTCCCTTTCTTGTTTGAATTTCTTTGAGTGGTTGATTTAGATGACTTTGCTGCATAGAAAGAAGTTTCTTCTTCATCCTCATTCAAAGCATGAGAGCTTTCATCATCATCATTATTGGAAATGAATGCACTACCAGCATCCTTTGCTTCTTTAAACTAATATGGAGCTTTTCGTGATCTTACACTCTTGTTCCTTGTTTTCTCACCAAGCTCCGGAGCTTCCACCTTTGCTACCAAGGTATCTAGTATAATTGCTTTTAGATCAAGGGTATTTTTGAAGATAGACACAGTCTGAGCCAACTTTCTAGCAAAGTATGAAGCATCTTCTTGTTCAACTCCTCATTACTATCCTGAAACTCAAAGATATTCATTTCTATAACAAGTTGCATGTATCTATGGAGTTGTTGAGGAACAAATTCACCCTCAATATGATGGAAAGTCTCATATTGTGAATGAAGGGGTGTTCTTCTTGATGATTCTAATCTCATCACTTCTTTCACACAAAGTGTGAAGAGTCTTCCATAATGAGTTAACTGTTTTGTATGCTTCACTATAAGGATTCTTATAAGTCTGATGCAGCAAAAACATCCAAGGTCTCTCTGCATGCATGCACTGAAGAACAGAAGTAGAAATGCTTCAGAAGTTTTACACCCTGGACTAGGAATTTGTTTATTTCATCACTCCCTTCATTGAGTGTATGAAGAATCTTCCACAAGGAATTTGCTGTTTTGTAATTCTCACATCTGATCAATATTTATTCAAGTAAAGCCATACTAAGTAAGTTGTATGCCTTAATATCGTCCTTAATCTTCTTAATATCATCAGGTGACAGATCCTTTGTACTTATGGGTTGATTATTGTCATTATAATTCGGCCCAAGAGTCGGTGGAATATAAGGACCTTGAGTTATTAACACCCATAAGTCAGAATCTGTATAATTCACATGATTCTTGAACTTGATTTTCCAGGATTTAAAATCTGCTTTTGTTTCCAACTTTGGAGGTTGGTATGATGATCCACCAAAGTTACTCATGTTTTGATTTGTTGAATCAAAAAGTTGTTAATGTATTTGTTCAAATAAATTTGAACAATTTATGAATGTCAATCAATAACCAAGATATACTATTCAATTGATTTGAATATTTACCCACGTTAATCAAGCAATGAAACAGTACTTGCTGAAGGACAATTCACTATTTTAATCAATTCACACAAAAACGATTTGCTTAAAAACAATAGATCTAATCAGCAAAAACTGACAAATCTAGTGAAACAAAAACAAACAATTAAACACTATTAACACTGATAGATCAATCGATCTAAATCAATGAGCACTTGGCTCTGATACCACCTGTGAATCCAAGGATCGCAATCAGGAATTATCGGTGTTAATAGGGAATCAAGTTAATGTTTGCGGAATCAACATTAACCTTGTTTAATTGTTTTAATAACTAAATATCAAATATAATTATTAATGATTATGACAAACACAATGAGAAGAACACAATTAATAAGCAAAAGAAAAGAATTGATCAAACGTATTTCATTAAATTGATTAATGATTAGAGATGTACAATTAATGAACAATAAATGCTTCGAACGTTGATGTTGATGTAAGGATTCCTATAAGTCTGATGCAGCCAAAACTTCCAAAGTCTCTCTGCATGCATGCACTGAAGAACAGAAGTAAAAATGCTTCGGAAGTTTTACACCAAGCACTAGAAATATTCTAAGTGTAAAATCTTACGAAGCCAAGACCAACATCTTCCGAAGCCAAAAGTGAAGTCTTCCGAAGCTTAAAAGACAAAGTCTTCCAAAGCCAAAGAGTGAAGACAGATTTCTTCCGAAGACTTTTAGAGATATGCCTTTATATGATGTACTTTACCATAAAGTTGGACCACCTTTCCGCTGCTACTATGTAAAGTCACCAACTTACATGAGTTGGTGAAAAGGTCCATGCTTTTGGTAACTGTACATTGAGGTCTTGAGTCCATGCTTTCTACTTTATGTACTTTTATCCTTTTTGTAATATATTAGGATTTGAGCTATGGCATGTCATAGTCACTAGTCAAAAAGCAAATCTGCCTTTTGACTCTACATTTGATTTTGTAGTTGTCTAGTCAATTGTATCAAGCTGCCTTTTAAAGTATCACCGGTTGTAGGATGTAGTATATGTATCTCAAGTACTTGTAACATTCCTTTATGCTTTGTAACATTTGTAATCTTGAGAAGCAATATACAACATTCTTGAAAACCAACTACTTGTGTTGTTTGCCATCTTGTTCGGTCTCATATTTACTTGTGTTCTTAGCATATTTCATTAACAAGTTAACCAGTTCTTTATTTGATTTCTTAAGTGTTCTAAGCAACTCTCCTCTTTGTGTTATTATGTTGTAAGTGCATACCCTTCACCGGTCCTACATTTGGTATAAGAGCATTTCAGGCTCTTGATATAAGATCACACCATCTTAAGATCCCTCACACACACAAAATACTTAACAACTCAAATGGCAGCCATAACCAAGGCTGATATGGAAACTGGAACTATGACAAAGTCTCCACTTATCACTCCTGAAGACTTTGATACTTGGTGTCAAAGAATGGAAGGCTTCATCAAGTCTCAAGACTCCAGGATGTGGGACTCTGTTGTTGAAGGACCTTACATACCAAGCACCACTTCTGCTAGTAGTGGTGGTATGATTCCTAAGGCTGTTGATGATTACTCTGAAGCAGATAGAAAGAGAATAGAGATTGATCAGAAAGCCATGACAGCCCTTCAAACTGCTCTTCCAAACTCCATCTATAGAGGCTTCAAACAGTGCAAAACTGCCAAGCAACTATGGGAAGCAATAAAGCTGATGTATAAGGGGTCTACTGAAGCAAAGGAGAACAAGAATGATCTCCTGAAGCAGCAGTTTGAAAACTTCACCTTCAAAGTAGGTGAAACCATGACTTAACAATACTTCAGGTGTCACACCCCGGTCCCAGGTAGGGTGGGACGTCACAGACTAGCAACAATATATGGTAGCGGAAACAAACCATTACAAGAGCACAAAGGGGAGAATATCACATGGCATTAATGTTTTAAATAGATACCAGGGCTAGAAACAGATCAAGCCACCAAATAAGTTTTAGAATCACCCATAAAAATAAATTGTACTTGTTCAACATAAACATGAAATTATTCAAATGGTTCATTAAGAAAATATGCCAATGCCATGGTCGCGGGTATAGGTCTAGGTCTTCACAACAGCTAGGATTTCTTCATTCTTTACCTCAACCATGCTCAAAAGAAACTTGTGTCAACTAAAAAGTTGGTGAATTCAAGTGCTTAAAGTTTAAAAACAAAAGGACTTAAAAAATCCTTCTTTGATTAAAAAGAAAATAATCATTGTTTAAACATCGTGGGGAAAATCATAATCAACCCTGCACTCAGTCCCGGTTGGCCTCTTCTAAAGTTGTGTTTAACCGGATATTCCCAAAGGAAGAACTGAGCCCCAAACCAGTGAACCCTACCTGCCCGGATGGTTCACCATAGTTTCTTAACAAAACCTGTTACGTGCCATAAACGACCCCTTAGGATCTCAGTGGGGTAACCTTCCTGGAACGGAAGCCACTGTGTGTGGGGGATTCCCCAAATAGATCTATTCATATAAAACAAGCGGTTCACGAAAGAATTAATGATCATGATATAAGTATCAGCAGGTAACCATAAATCCCACATACAATCATCAAGTAAAGCACGATTATAGTTCATAAATAACAGAGCATGTTTCATCCCAAAACAATAGTAAAAAGGGGATCACTAGAACTCACCTTAGGTGTTTAAGCAAAATGAAACTTCGCGTGCCGGGAATGTCTCAAGTCTAGCACCCTAACATGAATATAGTAAGTGATAAGCTACTGCTCTAAACTTAGGATTAGTTGTCGGGTTCGGCTTTGATTCGATTAGGGTTTGCGTAAAAAGTTTCCTTTTATGGAAAGTCAAGGTTTTTCATTTAATCAAGGATTTTAAGACAATTTAGTTAAGAATATAGGGTAATTAATTTGTTCAAGTGATTATAAGTCTCGCAAGATCTGGTTATGAAGTTTGGCAAAATTTTACAGTTTAGCCCCTCAAGTTTCAAAATTGACAGTTTCTACCCTCAAGTTTGATTTCTTGTATAAAATGACATTTATGACCAAAAATCAGGTTTTTAAAGTTAGATTGACTTATTATTAAGTAAGTGTACACAAATTTTTAGATAATGGGTTCGGTTTAAAACCTATGTGTTTAACGTTCCCGGTTACGGTGAAACCGAAGAATTTTAACGGTTAAACAAAGGTCTCCATAAATCGGTGACTTAATCCAGTAGGTAACACCTTAAGACATTTTTTTATAAGGTTGAAAGACCCGTTTTTACGTTTAACCCGTTAAATCGCGTTTTTAACCGAATTTGACCATTTAAAAACTCGTTTCACCAACTTTTCTACTTATAAGTTATTTTTTTTCACTTAATCTTCTGGAATAACATGGTTTTTATAATTTTTAACCTTATACTCATTTTTCTTAGATTTTTCTCAATAACGTCATTCGGTTGGTACCCGTTTTCACTTAAAAATCCATTTAAATTACCTTTTTACCACTAAACTTTCCCATTGACTCCAGAACCCTTTTATTAATCATTTTGAGCCTGGAATACTTTTTAAGATGGTTAACATCCATGCTTTATTATTTTACCATTGTTTTACCATGTTTCGGGTCCCAAAAGTGACTAAAAGGGGGGTCAAATCACAACATGTCCTTTATTCCAGAGATTAAATATTATTAACACTCTTAATATTCATCAAAACCTACTAAAATTTCTGTCCCAAAACGTGGCCTAGTTGTTCTACACATCCATAGACTTCAAATATGTAGAAAATGTCATAACCGACCATAACACATGTGTAAATCATCTTAACATGAGCTTAAACATTACCAACACTTTATTTAGCTTTATAAACAGATTATTAAGGTGTCCCAAAGTCGTTCATGAGCAGGTTATGAGTCTTGGTTGAGAGGGTTTTTCAAACAAATGTTTAAAGGGTGTTGTTACATGTAGAAAGAAGGATTTTCAAGGTGTAATCCATGTAATAACCATGGGTTCGAGTTATGTAACCTTTTGTAACTTTTAAAACAGGTTCTTGAGAGTCCATTAAGCCATTAACATGCAGGTTACAAGTTTGGTTTACAAGATTTGCAACACTCATAAGTTAAATGATGCAAAACACCCAAAAAGAGGGTTTTCGTGGTGGAAATCGGTTTCCACCTCAAGAATGACTATCATATCATGTGATTTACCTTCAAGAACGTTGGGAACTCCTTAAGAACAAAGTGATGGTGAGAAGTTTCTGCTACAACAAGGAAAAGCAAGGTTTTTAGGTGAAAAATGAAGAAAACATGAGAAATGTCCAAAACCGACAACATGGAGCTTACACTTGATGTAACTAACGGTTTGGAAGGTGTTGATGGTCGTGGATGGCTAGAAACTCCTTGGACTTGGCCGATGGTTGCTTGATGTTGTTGTTCACGATTTTTTGCTGGAGTAGAGAGGATTTTGAGAGAGTTTGTGGTGTGTGTGTGTGTATTCTCTGCTGAGAATTCGAAAATGAGAGGAGGGAGATGGAGTGTATGAAGTGGTGCTTTCATGAAATGGGATTAGAGGGTGAGGGTGGTGGTGTTTAGTGGGGAAGAGAGGTGTGGATTGGGGAAGAGTGGGGCGACCGAAATTGTCCTCTACTGTGGCAATTCTAAATTAATTTTAATGTTAAATAATATTGTGTGGTATTAATTTGTAGTATTGGGTAGTATTTTAGGTGGTAAGGTTTAGTTAATTGTTAAGTGTTATGCATGCACATGCATGTCTCTTAGCCGAAAATTTACAAGTGTGTTTGTATGCACACATTTTAATTGTTTTCACTAATAAATTGGTTTCAATTAGGGTTTTTAAATTCTAGCTAGGGTAGCTAATTAACATTCCCTGGGCACTAAGTTCTAATTGGTGGAGACCCAATTTGACTAAATAGTCACAAAAATCACATAGAATCATAAAAATGGAACAAATAGCAATAGATGACACTAAAATCACCAATAGGGTTAGATTGTTTCTATTAATGGCATTTATAAGACGGATAGGGATGCAAGTAGATTAGGGTTAGAATTACAACCTGGAGGTCGGTTGTTACATTCTCCCACCGTTTAGGAAATTTCATCCCGAAATTTTATTTTCGATTGGAGTCTGAACGAGTGGGTTTGAAGAGGTGTGGATAATTCTTCCTCATTTTATCTTCACGCTCCCAAGTAAATTCAGGTCCTCGCTTGGAGTTCCATCTAACCTTAACCTTGGGTATGCGGCTCCGCCGGAGTTGCTTGACCAAGCGATCCGTGATCTCCACGGGTTCTTCCGCAAAATTCAGTTTGTCGTTTATTCTTGCTTCTTTTAATGACAGTTCTAGGGTTTTGTCTACCATGCTCTTCTTCAAGTTCGACACATGAAAGGTGTCGTGTATGTGGCTCAACCCCGGGGGTAGTTTCAACTTGTACGCCACTGGGCCAATTCTCGCCAGTATTTCGAATGGTCCAATGTACCTTGGGCTTAACTTTCCTCTTTTTCCGAACCTCACAGTTCCCTTCCATGGTGCTACCTTTAGCATTACCCTGTCGCCCAATTGGAACTCTAGAGGTTTCCGTCTCCTGTCAGCGTACTTCTTCTGCCGATCTCTGGCTGCTTTCAGTCGCTCCTTGTCGGTGGTCTCCAACACGATGTCGGTTCCCATTACTTGGCTATCACCAATCTCATTCCAGCTCAATGGTGATCGGCATTTCCTGCCATATAGGGCCTCATACGGAGCGGCTTTAATACTCGCGTGGTAACTATTGTTATAGGCGAATTCCACCAAAGGAAGATGGTTATCCCAATTTCCGCCAAAGTCCATCACGCAAGCTCTTAACAAGTCTTCCATCGTTTGAATAGTTCTTTCGCTCTGTCCGTCGGTTTGAGGGTGGTAAGCCGTGCTTAGATCTAAACGGGTTCCTAAAGCTTGCTGGAACGATTTCCAGAAGCGAGAGGTGAAACGGCTATCACGATCGGAGATGATCGACAAAGGCACTCCATGCCTCGTTACAATCTTGTCGACATATAGTTGGGCCAATTTCGTCATGTCATAGTCTTCTCTAATTGGCAAGAAGTGAGCTGATTTCGTTAGCCTATCTACTATCACCCAAATAGCATCGTGGCCTTTAAACGTTCTGGGTAACTTGGTAACAAAATCCATCGTGACATTATCCCATTTCCATTCTAGGATTTCAGGTTGTTGTAACGTTCTTGATGGTTTTTGGTTCTCAGCTTTTACCATGGCACAGGTTAGACATTTCCCCACATAAACGACGATTGATTTCTTGATTCCCGGCCACCAGAAAAATGCCTTTAAATCCTGTTACATCTTATCACTTCTAGGGTGAATCGAATACCTAGACTTGTGTGCTTCGTCGAGGATTACTTCTCGAATTCCTCCGTGCTTTGGCACCCAAGTCCTTCCTTCATATCTGTATGTGCCATCGTCCCCTATCTCAAATTGCTTTTCCATTCCAGTCAATCCTTCTTCCTTTAATCTTCCTTCCTTTAATGCCTCGCTTTGAGCTTCTTTCAGTTTTGCAATAAGGTTGGTATACACACTCATCCTTAAGTCTCGTACACGAAGAGGCTTTTCTCTTTCCTTTCGGCTCAACGCATCCGCCACAACATTGGCCTTACCGGGATGGTAGCGGATTTCGCACTCGTAATCGTTTAATAGCTCAACCCATCTTCTCTGACGCATGTTGAGCATTCTTTTGGTCAAGGATATGTTGCAAACTTCTATGGTCAGTGTAGATGATGCACTTTGTGCCATAAAGGTAGTGCCTCCACATTTTGAGAGCAAACACCACGGCACCCAACTCCAGATCGTGCGTCGTGTAGTTCTTCTCATGATCATTCAGCAGTCTAGATGCGTAAGCAATCACCTTGTTGCGTTGCATCAATACACATCCTAGCCCTTGACGCGAAGCGTCACAATAGACCACGAAGTCTTCTACTCCTTCTGGAAGAGCAAGGATAGGTGCACTGCATAACTTCTCCTTAAGCGTTTCAAACGCCTCGTTCTGCTCTCGCTCCCACACAAAGGTTGTGCTCTTCTTGGTTAGTGCGATCAAAGGTTGCACTATACGTGAGAAGTCTTTTATAAATCGTCAGTAGTAACCAGCCAGTCCTAAGAATTGCCTTATCTCCGTAGGAGTTTCAGGAATCTTCCAATTCTTTATGGCCTCAATCTTGGAAGGGTCAACTTGAATCCCATTCTCATTCACCACATGTCCTAAGAATTGGATCTGGCGCATCTAGAATTCACATTTAGAGAACTTGGCATATAGTTGCTCATTCTTGAGTAATTCAAGAATTAGCCTGAGATGCTTCTCGTGCTCGTCTTTACTTCGGGAGTAGATCAGTATGTCGTCAATAAACACGATCACAAACTTGTCGAGGTAAGGGCGGCAAGCACGGTTCATGAGGTCCATGAATGCTGTTGGAGCATTAGTCAGTCCAAAGGGCATGACCAAGTACTCATAGTGTCCATACCTAGTTTGGAAGGTCGTTTTGGGTATGTCCTCTTCTCTTATCTTCAGTTGGTGGTATCCTGACCTCAAATCTATTTTGGAGAAATAACTTGCTCCTTGTAGTTGATCAAATAGGTCATCTATTCTCGGAAGAGGGTAACGGTTCTTTATGGTCAGCTTGTTCAATTCTCTGTAATCAATACACATTCGCAGGGTTCCGTCCTTCTTTTTCACGAATAGTACCGGGGCACCCCATGGAGAGACACTCGGACGTATAAATCCCTTGTCCAGTAGTTCTTGAATTTGTACCATTAGCTCCTTCATGTCAGGTGGGGCGAGTCGGTACGGTGCCTTGGCTACCGGTGCAGCACAATGCAACAAGTCTATCTGAAATTCGACTTGCCGGTTCGGGGGGAGTCCTGGTAGGTCTTCCGGAAACACCTCTGGGTATTCAGAAACTACGGGAATATCTTCGATCTTCTTCTCCTTTTGGGTCTTCATCACATAAACTATAAAAGCTGGACATCCCTTCATTAAGCTCTTGGTAGCTTTTAAGTGGGATATCATAGGGTATAGGGTGTTACTCCTTTCACCCTCTACCACTAACACTTCTTCGTCGCTCAACGGTATCTTGAGTAGACGCTCATCACATATGATTTCGACTCTATGCTTCGCTAGCCAGTCCATACCCACAACCACATCAAATCCTCCTTACTTAATGGGCATCAAGTTTATCCTAAACGTATTCCCCTTTAGATTCAGCGGGCAATCCCTAATGATTTCGTTAGTTTCTAAAATGTTACCGTCAGCTAATTCTACGGTAAACGTATCGGTCAAGGCACACGCGTCTAAGTCAATCAATGGCCTAAAATTACTAGAGATAAAACTAGCAGTCGCTCCAGTATCGAACAGTACAGTAGCGGGATGATTGTTTACAAGGAACGTACCGTTGACCACGTCAGGTTCCCTACGAGCTCCTGCTGGGTCCATTACGAAAGCTCTTCCCTTACTCTTGTTGTGCTTGGCATCCTTGTCTCTACCCAGCTTAGGACACTTGTTCCTCATGTGCCCTGGATCTCCACATTCATAACATTGTTTTCCTGGTGCGTAAGTACAGTCTTTGATTAGATGGCCTGTTCTCTTGCACCTAAAACAGGGCATCGGGTTACATTCCCCTTGATGATGTAACTTGCGCTTGTTGCAAAATGGGCTTGTCCCCGAATACAATATTCGGTTCTTGCTTACCAGATCATCGCGCCTCGCACCTTCAGAACTCTTTCTACCTGACCCACTACTACTTCCAACCGCTCTTTTCACTTCAAACCACTTCCTTTTTCTCACCAACAAACTTCCTCTTCTCATTAGCCCTTGCTTGTTCAGTCCATCCAGCCCTAATTAAGTCATCAGTCAAACTGCTGGTAAGGTCGACAGCAGCTTGTAGGGTTAAAGGCTGGGAGGAACGGACCATTCCCCTAACTCTTGGGTGTAGTCCCCAGATGAACCGTGCTACACCTTTGGCTTCAGGCGTCACCAGATGTGGAACAAGTCGGGATAGGGCTAAGAAACGATTGATATATTCTGTGTAGTTGGGACCTTTCATCTCCAAGCTTAAAAATTCTTTCTCCAGCTTCTCGAGTTGATTGATGGGGCAGTATTTGTTGGTCATTAGCTCTCGGAATTCAGTCCAGCCCATTCGATTAGCCATATTTCTTCCACGGCTTTGAGTAATTGACTTCCACCATTCAAGGGCTGATCCCTTGAGAAATTGTGATGCAAACCTCACCATATGATCCATCTTGCACTCGCTAATGTCCAAGACAGCGTCCATTTCATCAATCCATCTGTAAGTCTCTATAGCACCCTCGGTGCCATAGAAGTCCTTAGGGTTACATGCCATGAAGGTCTTATAGGAGCATCCATTCCTTAACGCCTCGGCTTCTTCGTCGTGGCCCTCGTCGTTCATCGGTCGATCATTACCAGTAGTGTTATCCCGGTCTGCATTTATCTGTGCAATAATAGTCGGAATGGCATTTGCTAGTTGCTGAGCTACGAGGTTAGCAATTCTTTCGTCACTCTCTTGATTTGCATTTTCCCCGTGGGGAGTCCCTGGTGGAGTAGGTTGGCTTCCAGTCTGCCTTGCTTCCTCACGGCGGCCCCTGGTGGCTCCTCGCCGTCCAAATCGTGTTCCTCTGCGAGTCGGCATTCTGATAGTATCACAAATAGATTCGTTTAGCATCTCAAAATTTGTTTCGAATAGCCTATGCATCATTACCCTATTACACCATGCCTCGGAAAGAGGGATCATGGCATGCACATATGTATTTACAACCCACTAAGGAAATCTTACAAAGTCCAAATCAATACATGACATAACAGTTAGACAACCAATTAGAAAAAGGCACAGACCAATTTCAAGGCACAACACAACATATAGCAATTTAATACAGACAATTCAATAAATCTAGCATCCCAACCAACAATTCATAATAGTATCATCCAGCAAAGTAGAATCAGAGTCGAGCTCTTACAATTTGGAAGGTGCCATCACCCCCATGATAATAAAAATAATAGTATCGAATAATAATTCAAATAGTTTCCTTCTACTGTCTAGAGACAGATAATCCTGCTGAGTACTCCTACTCTCATATTTACTTTTTCTTCAGCCATCCAAACCATCCTGTACTCTTCTTCCTCTGCTCCTGCTCTAAACGCTGCACTCCTTGCGTAGCCATCATAGCCTGGAATTGAGCAGACTGGGAGGTTCGAGTGGCGTGCTGAACAGTCAACTCATGACGGCGAACGGTCCTCAAGATCTCCTCCAATGTCGCATAAGAGGGTCCTACATCACTTGCCCGGCGACTCGACTGGGAGTACCTATCACCAGCCAGTACGCTAGGGCCGTCATACATACTATGTCTCGGCGGCATCAGGTGCTCGTCACGTGGGTCAAACAGTGGAGGTACCGAAGTCGGAACCCTAACAGGCAGGGGAGGAGGAGGAGGCATCCTAAAGGATACGGAGGATCCTGGCTTAACACTTTTGCGAGGTCGGGTGACAGTACGCGCACCCCTATTCCCAATAGGTGGGATGGGTAAGAGGGTCGGAGCAGCTACTTGAGGAGAGTGGGAACGCGTTCGGCTTCGGGAAGGTGATGTGGAGGAAGAGTCCTCGGAAGCTTCAGTGTCTTCTGACGTGACGGATATCCACCCTGGATGTCCGCATCTCCGGAGGTACGCTTCATACTCTGTCTGAGGCTTCCGCCTTCTCAGGGTTCCGGTAGGAGTGGTCTCAGTGTCGGGGTGAGCAGGCGCCTTACCTTTATCGGCCATAGACGTTGTCCTGTAAGAAATACATCATGAGTAATTTGGTTTCTCATAGCTCATGATTATAATAATAGTACTAGTAATAGTAGTGATGGCAATAGTATCTGTTGTTCCAACATATAGCTGTCTGTGTTGCCCAAATCAATAGTCTCTTCGAATAGTATCGGATAACATAGTTCATCAAAAAAAAAAATCATTTAAATCCCCTTTATGAAATTAGTTTCAAAATCATCAATATAAATCAGAGAAGTTCAATCATAACCTAAAGATTCGTGATGGAAATTACGCGTCCGGTGAATTCCTGATTATGTTGATCAAGTGTAATCATCAATTTACCCAACCCGATCATCCCAACACTTCCCACAAGGACAGTCCTAGGGTATCAGGGTTGTAGCCTAGGGTCTACTATGGTATTCCCGACTTCTCTACAACCTTTGGCTCTGATACCAATCTGTCACACCCCGGGCCCAGGTAGGGTGGGACGTCACAGACTAGCAACAATATATGGCAGCGGAAACAAACCATTACAAGAACACAAAGGGGAGAATATCACATGGCACTAATGTTTTAAATAGATACCAGGGCTAGAAACAGATCAAGCCCCCAAATAAGTTTTACAATCACCCATAAAAATAAATTGTACTTGTTCAACATAAACATGAAATTGTTCAAATGGTTCATTAAGAAAATATGCCAATGCCATGGTCGCGGGGATAGGTCTAGGTCTTCACAACAGCTAGGATTTCTTCATTCTTTACCTGAAACATGCTCCAAAGAAATTTGTGTCAACTAAAAAGTTGGTGAATTCAAGTGCTTAAAGTTTAAAAACAAAAAGACTTAACAAATCCTTCTTTGATTAAAAAGAAAATTATCATTGTTTAAACATCATGGGAAAAATCATAATCAACCCTGCACTCAGTCCCGGTTGGACTCTTCTAAAGTTGTGTTTAACCGGATATTCCCAAAGGAAGAACTGAGCCCCAAACCAGTGAACCCTACCTGCCCGGATGGTTCACCATAGTTTCTTAACAAAACCTGTTACATGCCACAAACGACCCCTTAGGATCTCAGTGGGGTAACCTTCCTGGAACGGAAGCCACTGTGTGTGGGGGATTCCCCAAATAGATCTATTCATATAAAACAAGCAGTTCACGAAAGAATTAATGATCATGATATAAGTATCAGCAGGTAACCATAAATCCCACATACAATCATCAAGTAAAGCACGATTATAGTTCATAA
Organism: Flaveria ramosissima; assembly: GCA_025215565.1. Lineage (NCBI taxonomy): Eukaryota > Viridiplantae > Streptophyta > Magnoliopsida > Asterales > Asteraceae > Flaveria > Flaveria ramosissima. The sequence goes on from CM046037.1 coordinate 51,237,459, forward strand.
ATAACAGAGCATGTTTCATCCCAAAACAATAGTAAAAAGGGGATCACTAGAACTCACCTTAGGTGTTTAAGCAAAATGAAACTTCGCGTGCCGGGAATGTCTCAAGTCTAGCACCCTAACATGAATATAGTAAGTGATAAGCTACTGCTCTAAACTTATTTATGGTGCAACAAGTGTGTCAAAGGATTAGTTGTCGGGTTCGGCTTTGATTCGATTAGGGTTTGCGTAAAAAGTTTCCTTTTATAGAAAGTCAAGGTTTTTCATTTAATCAAGGATTTTAACACCATTTAGTTAAGAATATAGGGTAATTAATTTGTTCAAGTGATTATAAGTCTCGTAAGAGCTGGTTATGAAGTTTGGCAAAATTTTACAGTTTAGCCCTCAAGTTTCAAAATTGACAGTTTCTACCCTCAAGTTTGATTTCTTGTATAAAATGACATTTATGTAACACCCGGATATTTCTTATTTTGAAGCCGGCGAAGAAAGAAAAAGAAATAAAGTTCAAAGTCGAGGGACCAAACTCGCCAACGAGGAAAAGTCAGGAAATGAGGTGATATTAGTGGGGAGAGGGCAGCCAACTCTCCCCATTTCCCCCACATTTCAGCCACCTTAGAGAAGAGAAGAGAGAAAGAGGAGAAAAAGAGAAAAAGGGGTGTTTCGGGTGATTCGGGTGTCCAAACTCGTCGAGTAGCAAGCCAAATCGAAGCCCTTGACGTTGTGCTCGATTGTGTGAGTTCTAGGACCCCACTTTTACTTGTTTTCAACTGATTTTGGGGCTAGAAAATGTTCAAAACCCGTTTTTTGTGTGTGTGTGTTTGACCTATTTGGGTGTGATGTGAATGATGCGTTTCGTGTATGTTTCTGGGCTTGTGTGTGCTTGTATGGTGTTATGGTATGCATTCCTAAGGTCCAGGAGGGTTAATTTAGGCTTAGAATGGGTTTGGATGAGCTTGGAGACCGAAAATGGCAGATTGGGTTCGGGATGAACTCCATTCTGCATCAGCTAGGGCTAGGCGACCAAATGGAGGCCATACGGCCGAATGAGAGGCAATTGAGGGTCATTCGCACGATTGGGATTCATTCGCACGATTGAGGGTTCAATCGCACGACTAAGGCTTCAGTCGTACGACTGGGAGTCCAGTCGCATGGGGATTGCACGACTGAGGGTTCAGTCGCATAGATGCTTAGTCGCACGAGTCCATTCCCATGAGGACAGTCGCATAGGTGCCCATTCGCAGTAGTCCCATTCGCACAAGGTCCATACGCACGATTGAATGTTCATTCGCATAGATGATCATCCGCATGAGTCCAGTCGCATGATGTTCAGTCGCATGGAGGCCATGCGACTGAAGAGTGTTCATACGCCCGAATAGGGCTGTTACACTCGAAGGAATGTGTAGTTTGACTTCTGGCCTTCAGGGAAAGGTGCAGATGTAAGTTTTGACGTAAAGTTTCCCGTAAGAGCATGTAAGAGAACGGTTATGACCTTAGTGAGCATGTAGGGCATGATGATGATGATGTTGCATGTTTATGCATATTATGAATGTATGATGCTGCCCTGTATGATGATGATGAATGTGTATGATATGTTCCTTATTATGATGTATGCTTATCTTTCTTGTGGCTTTACATATCATGTTAATGAATGAATGAAGTATTATGTAATGTAAAGCGAAAGATAATGAAAGAGGAACATGAAGTAAGAATGCATGCATTAATGAATGATGAATGAACGAAAGAAAGGCTTGCAAGCGTATATATGGGGTGAGCGACTTTGTGTTGCAAAAGACTCGGACGAAGTGCAATCATTTAGATTGCCTATGGGGTGAGCAACCTTGTCGTTGCAAAAGACTCGAGTAATGTGCTATCGTGATGTTGCCTTGGGGTGAGCAACCTTGTTGTTGCAAAAGACTCGGATAGCTTGCTATCATAAGATGGGCAATGAGGTGAGCAACCCTAGGGGTGCAAAAGACTCGGATAGCGTGCAATCATTGAGATTGATATTGAGGTGAGCGACTATGTTGTTGCAAAAGACTCGGAAGAAAGAATGAATGAAAGGAATGAAAGATAATGAATGAAATGAAAGATAATAATGGCATTATCTGTGTATACGTATGTTGAATGATCGCATGATAAAAGGAACAGTTTTTGATGAATGTAAAGTATGTTTATTTTATAAAACTAGAACTCACTCAGCAACGCTGACTTTTATACGTTTTCCAGTTGGCAGGTGAATGATTTCTGAGGATGGCACGGCAAGGCTACTCGGCTCTTTTGGAATGGCATCCATTTATAAAGCTTTTGTGTTATAATGCAAACATGTATTTTGTAATCCTATAATGATGTATTATTGGGCAAAAGTAATTATAATGAAATGAGATGTCGTTTTTGAATGTTTCCCCTGCAATGTTTTCTTATGGCAACTGTAATTATATGTTTTATGTGCAATGAATGACCAACTGTAAGCGTCCCGGAAACGGGGCCTTACAAGTTGGTATCAGAGCCAAAGTTTAAGTGAAATGGGTAAAATTTCAAAATAAACCTTAACTTAAACTGAAAATGGGATGAAAGGGGAATGGGATGCCAAACTGAGTAGCTGCGTGCCATCAGGTATTTTCTTAATGTTAACCGGTTTATGTGCGCATGGTATATGGTTATGTGTTGTATGTAGATTTGAATACTGATGTAGTCAGGACATGTAATACTTGGGGTATGAAAAGTACAGTAAGTGGCTAATCACAACTGGCAACGGTAATTAGGGACTTACTATACTTGACATAAACTGAGCTGTTTCCTTGAATGACCGTGTTGGTGTTTGAATCTTTCAATGTGATAGAGAATGGCTGGTGGTAGATCTTCTAGAGCTTCTAGGGGTGGAGGACGTGGTGGCCCTGATGCTGAACCACGCCCTAAAAGAGGAAGGCCTAGAGCTGAGAAAGAGGTTCCTGCAGAACCTGAGACTCCTCATCCAGAAGCTAGGAATGAGAGTGCGAACTTGAGGGCCTCGGTAAAGGAGGCTGTTGTTAAGGAAGTACATCAGGTCATGCAAACAATCTTACCGTCTGTGGTGACCGAAGTCATCAAAGCTGTGAAGGAGGGAGAAAGGATGGAGAGAAACAGGGCCTCGGGGGAGCAACCGGAGCCTGAAACGGTTTTTTCCGATAATGAGGAGGAATAGGAAGAGGAGCCTGTGCGAGAGGTGACACGAGGCTGTAACTACGGGGTGTTTATGAGATGCAAGCCCCCTACTTTTGATGGTAATGGCAATGCTGCTGCTGCTCACCGATGGGTGAGATAAATGGAGGCTGTTCTCGACATCTGCGAGTGCCGGGAATATCAAAAAGTAAAGTTTGCCACCCATTCATTTGTGGACTCGGCACTATGCTGGTGGGACAACATTGTCCAAGCGGAGGGTAGTCGGCCAATCGGGAGAATGAGGTGGCCCGAACTGAAGAAGATGGTGATCGAGGAGTTTTGTCCTCATCGGGAAATGGATAAGGTCGAAAGGGAGTTTCTGCAACTGGAGGCGGGAATCATGACACACCAACAGTACACCACGAAGTTCAACGAGATGGCACGTCTGGTGCCGGATCAAGTGACGCCTCTGTCCCGAAAGATCAAGAGGTATGTACAGGGTTTGCCGGCAGATATTCGCATGCACATGATTGCTGCCCGGCCGAGCACGTTTAGGTCGGCGGTGGATTTGGCGGGGAGACTGTATGATGAAAGAACGGTGGTGGTGACTGATGGTGGCAGGAAGAGCGGTGGTGATCGGAACTGGCAGGGGAAGAGGTTTGGTCGGGGTAATGCCTCGACGGGTAATAAGAAGGCACAGGTGGATGATCGCCGTGTGGTCAAGTCGGGTGCGGGATCGAGAAGGTGTGGTAAATGTGGACGGGAGCATAGTGGGGAGTGCAGGTTGGGGTCAAACTTGTGCTTCAAGTGTGGAAAGGCGGGGCACATGACAAAGGACTGTCGTACGGTCCGGTGCTTTAACTGTGGTGAAGAGGGTCACATGCTCAAAGATTGTAAGAAGCCGAGGGCTGAGAGTTCAGGGGCAAAGAGGACGGGAGGTGATGGACCGAGGGCGAGCGCCAGGGCATTCACCATGACACAGGAGGAAGCTAGAACGGACCCTGATGTCGTGTCCGGTACGTTTCCGTTGAACCAAACTTTAGCTTCTGTGTTATTTGATTCGGGTGCTAGTAAAAATTTATTTCTGCTGCTTTCTGTGCTAAGCTGCCTGTTAGTAGTAGACGTGTTGATGCGCCTTTTGATGTAGAAACTGCCATAGGTAAGTCTACCAGGATTTCTGAGATGATAGAGAACTGCGATGTGGAACTCGAGGGTCATAAGTTTCCTGTTAGACCGTTCGTTGAGAAGGGAGAAGTTGTATGCTAAATTCTCCAAGTACGCGTTGTGGTTGCGCGAAGTTCAGTTCTTGGGTCACGTGGTGAATCCCGACGGGATAATGGTGGACCCGGCGAAAGTGGAGGCGGTTATGCAATGGAAGTCACCCAAGACGCCATCCGAGATTTGTAGTTTCTTGGGTTTGGCGGGCTACTATAGAAGATTTATCCAAGACTTCTCTAAGATTGCTTCTCCACTGACTATGTTGACCCGAAAAGATGTGAAGTTCGTATGGGGTCAAGCTCAAGAGAAGGCGTTCGAGGAGTTGAAGGCGAGATTGACTCAAGCTCCAGTTCTGTCATTACCCGATGGAAGTGAAATCTGGTGGTTTATTCCGATGCTTCCACTCGGGGTTGGGGTGCGTGTTAATGCAGAGAGGAAAGGTTATAGCCTATGCATCCTGACAGTTGAAGGTTCATGAGGTCAATTATCCTACTCATGACTTGGAGCTGGTAGCCGTGGTCTTTGCATTAAAGATTTGGAGGCACTACCTCTACGGGACGAAGTGCACCATATTCACCGACCACAAGAGTCTGAAGTACTTCTTTGAGCAGAAGGACCTGAACATGAGGCAAAGACAGTGGCTGGAACTTATAAAGGATTATGATTGTGAGATCCACTACCATCCGGGCAAGGCCAATATGGTGGCTGATGCCCTTAGCCGGAAAGAGAGACCCGAACCGATTCGGGTGAAAGCGTACCAGTTGATTATGACCTTGGATGTGATGAAGCAGGTGAAAGAGTTCAAAGATGAGGCATTGAAAGAAGATCATCTAAACTCTGAAAGAATGAGAGGTCTAGTCGGGGAATTGGGTGAAAACACACTCGGTGTTAGAACCCGATTCGGTCGTGTGTGGATTCCTCGTTTTGGGGATCTACGGGTGAAGATAATGGATGAAGCTCACAAGACCCGATACTCCATTTATCCTGGTGCCACGAAGATGTACCATGATATGAAGAAAGATTATTGGTGGCCGGGTATGAAGCACGATGTGATGGAGTATGTGAGTAAGTGCCTTACTTGCTTACAGGTGAAGGCCGAGCACCAAAAGCCGTATGGGAAGATACAACCTTTGGATATACCGGAATGGAAGTGGGAGCACATCACCATGGATTTCATTACAAAGCTGCCGCGTACCCCGAAAGGGTATGATGCCATATGGGTGGTAGTTGATTGCTTGACGAAGAGTGCTCACTTCTTACCGATTCGCGAGACATATTCATCTGAGAGGATGGCTGATCTGTTCATCAAGGAGATTGTGACTCGTCATGGTGTGCCGGTGTCTATCGTGTCGGATTGCGACACCCGGTTTACATCTAAATTCTGGAAGAAGTTCCACGACGTTATGGGGACGAGGTTACATATCAGCACGACTTACCATCCCCAGACTGATGGTCAGTCAGAAAGGACCATTCAGACACTGGAAGACATGCTTCGGGCATGTGTGATTGATTTTGGTGGAAGGTGGGATGACCACCTACCGTTAGCCGAATTCTCATACAACAACAGCTATCACGCCAGCATTGGCATGCCTCCATATGAGATGCTATACGGTAGGAGATGCAGAACACCCGTTTGTTGGGGTGATATTGGTCAAAAGGAATTAGGAAGCGTCGAGGTAATCGAAGCTACGACTGAGAAGCTTGAGAAGATTAAAGCCTTCATGAAGGCAGCCAAAGATAGACAGAAGTCGTATGCTGACAAACGACGCAGGCCGATTGAGTTTCAGGTGGGTGACCGGGTTATGTTGAAGGTCTCACCTTGGAAGGGTATCATTCGCTTCCGAAAGCGGGGCAAATTGAGCCCAAGGTATATAGGCCCTTTCCGGATCATGGCTCGAGTAGGAGAGGTGGCCTATAGACTAGAGTTACCAGATGAGTTAAGTGGAATTCACCCAACATTCCATGTATCTCATTTAAGGAAGTGCTTAGCTGATGAAGATATGATTGTTCCACTGGGGGATATCGAGGTAAACGAACGGCTCAACTATGTGGAGCAACCAGTGGCAATCATCGACCGAAGGGAGAAAAGGCTAAGGAATGAAGTGGTTCCTCTTGTGCGTGTACAGTGGAAGCACAGGAAGGGATCCGAGTCAACGTGGGAGACTGAGGAAGAAATGAGATAGCATTATCCACATTTGTTCGAGGAATAACAGGTTTCGGGGACGAAACTTATTTAAGGGGGGTGGACTTGTAACACCCGGATATTTCTTATTTTGAAGCCGGCGAAGAAAGAAAAAGAAATAAAGTTCAAAGTCGAGGGACCAAACTCGCCAACGAAGAAAAGTCGGGAAATGAGGTGATATTAGTGGGGAGAGGGCAGCCAACTCTCCCCATTTCCCCCACATTTCAGCCACCTTAGAGAAGAGAAGAGAGAAAAAGGAGAAAAAGAGAAAAAGGGGTGTTTCGGGTGATTCGGGTGTCCAAACTCGTCGAGTAGCAAGCCAAATCGAAGCCCTTGACGTTGTGCTCGATTGTGTGAGTTCTAGGACCCCACTTTTACTTGTTTTCAACTGATTTTGGGGCTGGAAAATGTTCAAAACCCGTTTTTGTGTGTGTGTGTGTTTGACCCATTTGGGTGTGATGTGAATGATGCGTTTCGTGTATGTTTCCGGGCTTGTGTGTGCTTGTATGGTGTTATGGTATGCATTCCTAAGGTCCAGGAGGGTTAATTTAGGCTTAGAATGGGTTTGGATTGGAGGCCGAAAATGGCAGATTGGGTTCGGGATGAACTCCATTCTGCACAACTAGGGCTAGGCGACCGAATGGAGGCCATACGGCCCAATGAGAGGCGATTGAGGGTCATTCGCACGATTGGGATTCATTCGCACGATTGAGGGTTCAATCGCACGACTAAGGCTTCAGTCGTACGACTGGGAGTCCAGTCGCATGGGGATTGCACGACTAAGGGTTTAGTCGCATAGATGCTTAGTCGCACGAGTCCATTCGCATGAGGACAGTCGCATAGGTGCCCATTCGCAGTAGTCCCATTCGCACAAGGTCCATATGCACGACTGAATGTTCATTCGCATAGATGATCATCCGCATGAGTCCAGTCGCATGATGTTCAGTCGCATGGAGGCCATGCGACTGAAGAGTGTTCATACGCACGAATAGGGCTGTTACACTCGAAGGAATGTGTAGTTTGACTTCTGGCCTTCGGGGAAAGGTGCAGATGTAAGTTTTGACGTAAAGTTTCCCGTAAGAGCATGTAAGAGAACGGTTATGGCCTTAGTGAGCATGTAGGGCATGATGATGACGATGTTGCATGTTTATGCATATTATGAATGTATGATGCTGCCCTGTATGATGATGATGAATGTGTATGATATGTTCCTTATTATGATGTATGCTTATCTTTCTTGTGGCTTTACATGTCATGTTAATGAATGAATGAAGTATTATGTAATGTAAAGTGAAAGATAATGAAAGAGGAACATGAAGTAAGAATGCATGCATTAATGAATGATGAATGAAGGAAAGAAAGGCTTGCAAGCGTATATATGGGGTGAGCGACTTTGTGTTGCAAAAGAATCGGACGAAGTGCAATCATTTAGATTGCCTATAGGGTGAGCAACCTTGTCGTTGCAAAAGACTCGAGTAATGTGCTATCGTGATGTTGCCTTGGGGTGAGCAACCTTGTTGTTGCAAAAGACTCGGATAGCTTGCTATCATAAGATGGGCAATGAGGTGAGCAACCCTAGGGGTGCAAAAGACTCGGATAGCGTGCAATCATTGAGATTGCTATTGAGGTGAGCGACTATGTTGTCGCAAAAGACTCGGAAGAAAGAACGAATGAAAGGAATGAAAGATAATGAATGAAATGAAAGATAATAATGGCATTTTCTGTGTATACGTATGTTGAATGATCGCATGATAAAAGGAAAAGTTTTTGATGAAAGTAAAGTATGTTTATTTTATAAAACTAGAACTCACTCAGCAACGCTGACTTTTATACGTTTTCCAGTTGGCAGGTGAATGATTTCTGAGGATGGCACGACAAGGCTACTCGGCTCTTTCACAATTAAGATTCGATTCTGAACGAAACACGCAGTTGATATAGCTTCATCCGAAAAAGTGATAGGAATTTTTGCATCAGCTAACATAGAACGAGCAGCTTCAATCAGTGTTCTATTCTTCCTTTCAGCAACTCCATTTTGTTGAGGAGTTCTGGGAGCACTGAACTGATGAGCTATCCCTTTCTGTGCACAAAACATTTCAATGTTAGCATTTATAATTCCGTTCCATTATCACTTCTTATTATTTTCACTTTATTTTCTAATTGATTTTCAACTTTAATGATAAATTCTTTTAGTAAATCAGTCGTTTCAGATTTGGCATATAGAAAGAAAACCCATGAAAATCTTGTGTAGTCATCAATGAAAACTAAACAATATGATTTTCGTCCAATACTCTTGACGTTTGTTGGTCCAAAAAGGTCCATATGTAACATCTGAAGAGGTTTGGATGTTGGGTTTATAGGCTTGGACTTATAAGACGCTCTGTGTTGCTTTCCCTTCAAACATGTTGAGCAGTGATCATTTGTTGCAAACTTCTTAGATGGAAGTCCAATGACATGATTCCCTACTACAAGCTTGTTCATATTCTTGAAATTTGAATGACTGAGACGTCTATGCCAAAGCTGGCTTTCATCATTTGATGCCTTAGCAATTAGGCATGTTGTTTCAGTTGAAGGATCAACTTGAGACATATCCAACTTGTATAGATCTCTATATCTCTCAGCTGTAACAATCACCCAATCTTTGCTTATCTTGAAACCTGGCTTCAAAACATAACAGAATGAATCATCAAATAGAACAGAATATGATTTGTCACATATTTGAGATACGCTTAAAAGATTAAAGTTCAACTGTGAACAAAAGTTGACTTTATCAAAGCTTATTATCCCATTTGATACTGTTCCTTCTCCGGTTATTTTTCCTTCAGCATCACCACGAAAGGCGACGTGAGTTCCATCTTTTAACTTAAAGTCTTGTAACAAGGCAGGATTGCCTGTCATGTGCCGGCTACACCCACTATCCACATACCTTGTATTGAGTGGTCTTTTTGGGCGTACCGACACAACAAGAAAATTAAGTTGAGATATCTACCCAAGCCAAGATGGTCTTGGGTTTTCCAAATTTATCAACAATTGTAAATTTTTTATAATGGAGCTTATTCAAATCAGGTTTATTCTTGATGAATTTACCAATTTTATTTTGGAAATTGATTGATTTATTTTTGAGAACATTCATATCAGTTGATTGACCAACTTTTGAAATGTATTGATGACTAACATTTTTAGTAGTCATCCTTACAGATCATGGTATGAACTGTTCTTGCATGTTCTGTTTTGATCTCACATAATTGTTCTTTGGAAAAAATCTTAAACCTAAAGAAGGTTGATTAGTGACATTTTGAAATCCATTAGTTTGATTTCTCAAATATTGTGGATTAACAAATCCTTTGCTCATGTTTGATTTTGCAATGTTTCTAGTAAGAGATCTATTTCTAAAGTAACAATTTGCAGTTTTGTGAGTCTTTTCATCACAATAAGTACAATATTTGTTAAAATAACAATCTGCTGTCGAATGATTACTCATGTCACAATAAGTAGCACTCAGCAGTATTGTGATTTTTCATATGACAAATTTCACAGTACTTTTGTGGAGTTAAAAACAGCTTTTTGTTCACTTTTGACATTGACACAATGTTTGATTTTGGTGTCAAATAGTTAATCTTTTGTCTTTCATTTTTCACAGTTTGATTTTGTGTCAAATTATTATGCATTTGTTTGACATGAACTTCCTTCTTGAATGTATTAGGAACAAATCTTTTTGCTACAGCGGAAGTCTTTGAATCTGAACTTGATTTCAGATCAGAGTGTGATTTGTTCATAATATTTGCTTTATTGTTTTGAATAGAATTCATATTTAACAAAACAGCTGACACAAGTTTTATTGGTTTAAGTTTTGTTGTTTGATTTGTTGCTTTAATCAAATTTTCTGATCTTTTGTTTTGTTCAGATGTTGCTTTTGATGATTTCTTTCTTCTTCTTTGATTCTTTGATTTAGAAGAACTTGGTTTATTTTTTCAGATTGAACATCATCAGAAGAAGATTCCTTTTCTGATTGAACTTGTTTCAGATTAATGGTGTTTGAATCTTCCGATGTTCCTACCTGTTGTTTATCTTTGCTTTGAACTTTCACTTCTTCTATTACAACATGAATTTGATCAGAAGTGTTTTGTTTTGGTTGTTTTGGTTCATAAGATTTTATCTTGATTGGATGACCATTTTTTATCTTTTCTTGATCTTTTTCAACAAACACTTGAACATTTTCTTTTTCTTCTTCTGAATTCTTGTTTTTGATCTGGAAGGCTTTATGTTTAGCTTTATTCTCAGAAGAATGATCATGAGTATTGGAGTTCTCTGGTGGTGTGTTTGTAATAGATTCAGGCATAGGTTCATGAGTGAAACCTAACCTTGCTTTTTGTTTATCTTTTCATTCACTTACCAGTTTTTCTACTATCATTTTTGAACTTTTTACTTTTGCCAGATCCATTTGAGTAGCGGCATGTGCTATTTTCTCCTGTTCAAGATTCTTGGTCATCTCTTCCAATTGTTTAGAAACAATTTCTAAATCTTTTATTGTTTTGTTCCATGAAGTTTGAAGAGAGATAATCTTTTGATCTGCTATTTTATGATCAGATTTAAGTTTGCTATGCATAGATTCTTCTTGTTTTAGCTTCTCACGGATTTTGAATGAGTATTTTCTGTAGTATTCAACATGTTCATAGCATGATTTAGTGCAAAGTTTTTCTCTCACTTCAGATGGGATTCAGGAAATTTTGGAGCTGTGGTTTCAGATTTTGAAGTTGAAGATTCAACCTTTGGTTGATCAGACTGTGCCATTAGAGCTACTTCATCTGTATCCTCCTTAGGATCAGACTTGTCACTCCAATCATAGTCATCTTCTTCTTCATCACTTTCCACCTTTGGATCACTGTTTTCTGACCAATCTTCTCCTTGAATTTCTGCAATAAGAGATAAACTTGATGTTAAATCATTTGTAAACTGATTGGCATATGCACTCCAATCATAACCATCTTTTATGCTAACTACTAGCGCTTTCTTTGTTTCATCAGATGATTTGGTTTCATCTTTAAGCTCAGGCATAGGAAGACTTTGATAAGGCTTTTGAAAATTCTTCTGAGCTTGTTGAAACCTTTGATTGCTTGAACTTGATTGAGCATTTCTTACATTATTCCTTGGAGCTTTGCATTCTCTGGAGAAGTGTCCATAACTGTTACAGTTAAAACATCTAGATTTTGACTTGTCAAATCCAACAGTCTTGTTTGCACTTGGCTTGTATTTCTTGTTGACATAAGAATGCTTTTGAGTCTTGTAGGCAATCATCACCATCTACCAGTTTAAGTCCATCTCTTCAACATCTTCAGGATCCATCTCAAATAAATCCTGCAAAACAAAATCTGGTTGAGTTAAATGGCTACCTTGATATGCTTGGAAACTAGCCATAAATGCAGTGAATGCAGTTTTAGACTCTTCAACCTCTAATAGGATGTTAATCACATCTTTAACTTTGCTGGATTTAGCAGAGATAGATGAAGAAGTCTCTGTTTGAACATTTGATGTTTGGGACTGAGATTTAGGAGGAGATTGAGAATGAGACTGAGTTGTATAAGCAGGTGCACTGGTAAATGATGAGTCAGTGAAAAATCCTGCTCCAACAAACAGATCTCCCTCTTCTTCAGTACTTTTCTCACTCTTTGCCATGAATGCATTCTCTATACTGGTTGCAGGAGAAGCAACAAACTGATATTGAGACATTGATGCTGCTCTATCATTGTTCCTTGAGCTTTCATCAATCTCTACTCATTCTATTTTTGCAATAAGAAGATCTAGATCCATAGGGAAGTTCTCAGTATGCTTTAGAAGGGTTACAGTTTGTTTCCATGATGATGGTAAAGCATTGAGTAGTCTGAGATTTAGATCTTCAAGATCAGGCTTAATACCAGCTGTTGACATCTCAGTTGTAAGTTGAACAAATCTGTTCATCATCTGATTTATTGTTTCTCTAGACAAATGTTGAAACAATTCTAATTGTCTTTTCAACTTTTGTTTCTTGAGATTTTGAATCTCCTTGCCTCCTTCACAAATGATCTTTAAGGCTTTATATAGAGTGTATTCACTTTGATATGCATCAAGCCTTGCAAGAACTTCCAAAGGTAGTCCTTTACACATCAATGAATATGCTTTAATATCATTCTTAACTCTTTTCAGATCATCTCCTTGAAGAATCTTTAGTATACACAAACCCTCTGTCAGGCCCATCAGTGATTATAGGAATGTATGGTCCTTTTTCTGTAGATTTCCAAAGATCAGTGTCAATGGAATTAAAATGCTGTTTTAGCCTAAGAGACCAATTTTTGAAATCAGCTCTATTTTTAAGTTTTGGAACTCTATTTTCAGAATCTTCTGATTTCACCATTCTTATATTTTTGTTGTTTTAGATTTTGAATTAAGAAAATAAATGCAAAAATTTTTGAAAAATATTTTTTTTTAAAAAAATTCTAAGTGTCAAGGTAATACGCCTGAACAATGGTTATACTCCCAAACAGTTGATGCGCATGAGTTGAGAAACGTCTAAGGGAATGCCTTAGAAAATTTTCCAAAACGCCCAAGGTTGATGCGTCTAAACAGTTATAAAACGCCTGAACAGTTGTCAAGCGCCTAAATAGTTGTCAAGCGCCTAAACAGTTTTCAAGCGCCTAAACACTTGTAATCTTTCTCAACAAAGGTGATACGTCTGGGATTCTTCTCTTCAACAGTATTCAAACGACTGAACAAAAAAACGTCCACACAGTGTTAATGCGCCAACACAGTGTTAATGCGCCTAACACTTAGACAAATTTTTCAGTCAATCTCAGCTCATGCGCCACATTCATCATGTTAATATGAATGTAACTAACTCAAATCTTCTGAATTCTTCAAATGTTGATGAATTCGATTGAAACTTTCCAATTAAGTGAGTTTTATTCCGATAATCATTCTTCTAACATCAATTTCATTCAATTTCAACAACAAATCACTCAATTTTGATATTTTCAGTCCGAAAACTTCAAACCTTTTTCGAACACAAATTCAACAAATTGACTTGAATTTGATGAATTGAACTGCTAATTGTGATTCAAATCATGTTTCTGATGATGAAACACAACTGAAATTCACAAATTTTCAATTGAATTGTATATCAATGACAGATTCAGTTAGATTTTTGAGTTTTTAAAGTTCGATAAACTTCAAAAATCAATCACTAACAGCTTACCAACAGCTCTGATACCATTTGATAGGATCAAATGTACCAATCTGTGATGATTTATGAACACAATTCAATGAAATTCACACAAAGTAATCAAATCAAAACATGATATCAACAAAATTCATGTTTTCATTAATAACAAGCTAAGACAATTACAAAGTATGAAAGCAGGTTCGAATACAATTCTTAGTTACCTACTACCTGTAAGTCTAAGCTATTTATAATGAAACAAAAAGTAAATGAACTAACTAATTACCAAACTAGTCCCTATACTATTACAAAATATTAAAAGACAACTAAACACAACATGTTAATCTTTCTTAGAGCACTAACACTGGAACTATGACAAAGTCTCTACTGATCACTCCTGAAGACTTTGATACTTGGTGTTGCTTGAAGGTTCATTGATTTGTTTGTCTTGCATTATTTGTTGATTGCTGATTGCATTCTCTTGAGAAGTGGCCATACAAGTTGCACTTGTAGCATCTTAATCTAGATTCGTCAACACCAATGTTGGTGGTTCTTCCTGCAACAGCTAGACCCTTGTTTCTTCTCAAATACATCTTTGCTTTGTATGCAATCATGGCTATTTGACACTACAAATACATCTCCTCTTCTTCATCAGGATGAAGTTCTACAAGGTTTTGTTGGCAGAAATTAGTAGTGGTTAAAGTGCTACCCAAACAAGCTTGAAAGCTTGAACTGTAGGCTGCAAAACTTGACTTTTGCTCTTCTAATTCTCGAACCATTGTAATTGGTTCAGATGGATTGTTGCTTTTGTTATATGTGGATGCCTTTGAGGTTTCAGCATTTAAACCTTTTGAATCATCAGCTTTCCCTCTCTTTTTCTTGTTTGTATTTCTTTGAGTGGTTGATTTAGATGACTTTGCTGCATAGAAAGAAGTTTCTTCTTCATCCTCGTTCAAAGCATGATAGCTTTCATCATCATCATTGGAAATGAATGCACTACCATCATCCTTTGCTTCATTAAATTGATATGGAGCTATTCGTGATCTTACACTCTTGTTCCTTGTTTTCTCATCAAGCTCCAGAGCTTCCACCTTTGCTACCAAGGTATCTAGTATAATTGCTTTTAGATCAAGGGTATATTGAACATAGACACAGTCTGAGCCAACTTTCTGGCAAAGTGTGAAGCATCTTCTTGTTCAACTCCTTATTGCTATCCTTAAACTCAAAGATATTCATTTCTATAACAAGTTGCATGTATCTATGGAGTTGTTGAGGAACAAATTCACCCTCAATATGATGGAAAGTCTCATATTGTGAACGAAGGGTGTTCTTCTTGATGATTCTAATCTCATCACTTCTTTCACACAAAGTGTGAAGAGTCTTCCATAATGAGTTAGCTGTTTTGTATGCTTCACATCTCATCAAGAGGTCCTCAGGTAAAGCCATAGTAAGCATACTATAGGCCTTAATATCAATTTTGAGTCTCTTTTTATCTTCAGGGGACAACTCTTTCAAACTTATGGGTTGATTACAATCATTATAATCAGTTCCAAGTGCAGGTGGAATATATGGACTTTCCGTAATAGACACCCATAAGTCTAAGTCAGTGTAATTAACATGATTCCTGAATCTGATTTTTCATGTGTTAAAATCAGCTTTGTTTTCCAATTTTGGAGGTTGATAGGCTCATCCAACAAGTAAATTACTCATTTTATGAAGCTCGTTGATTATCAAACAATTAAATCATCTAATACCCTATGAATATGTAACCGAAATGCAAACACACTCACTCAACAGTAATAGATCACTAATAAACTGATATTCAATCAATCAAAACAAAATTTCAAGGGAATTAATGACTTCTGATGAGAATGATCTAATTAATCTCACACTCTTAATAATTTTCAGACATAGAAGGAGTTGTGATTGAAATTAGTCGAATCTCTTATTGAATTCTCAGATGTTTGAAATTTATGATGATGGATGATGAATTTTGTTCAAATTTGTTTGAACAACCTTTTGATTATCGAACAATAACACAAACCCACGAATCAAAGTGATATTAATATACATCAGAGTTAATCGAGCAATGGAACAGTACTCGATGATCGATATAAAAGGGTTTGATGTTTTTAACTAATTACACAAAATCGTTGAGTGAAATACCTTCGTTAGCTATTAATTAGTCAAACCCAACGTATGATTTGATTAGATTGTTCAATAACATACTTAAATCGAAATTATGAATTCCCAAGCAGTGATGAACATTCAAAAGTATTTTTAAGCAAAATTATCAGATCGAATAAAAGTTGATTGATCTATAAATATTTAAATTAGTTTAGACGTATTGTGATACTTTACTACCTTAGATCAAAGGAAATAACAACTAATTGAACAAATCTAAAACTGATAGATCAATTGATCTAAATCAATGAGCACGAGGCTCTGATACCAACTGTGAATTCTTGATTCGAACGGGATCGATGGGCTTGGATCTTAGGATACAAATTGATATGAACAAAATTTGATGATTAGATGCTAAAATCCAATAATGATGGACACAAATATGGTTAATAATTTTTTTGTTTATTGATAGATGGAAAATTCATCATCCATGAAGGATTATGATATGATGATGTTGTTGATGGAATATGATTCCCACATTTGGTGATGATCCATCCATACTTACAATAAATGATAAGTATGTTATTTGTACTAGTCTAGAATTTATAATATTTACAATATAGAACCTACACTAATACTTTGTTGATTCTTGCTCTTCAAATCTTCATCTTCAATATAAATTGGAAATTTTCAATTTCTTCAAAGGTGCTTGACCTAACAATTGGTCAACTGGATGTTGAGGAGGGCCCTAAGATTAGCTTCTAAGGAAACCTTGACTGAAGGCCCAGTGGTTGAACCTGTGAACCTTGAGACATGTACATCTTCAACACCCATTACCCTCAGTGAGGCATCAACTGGTAAAGGTGCTTCACAGCCTCTCTAGCCAAAGCCTGACTGCTACATCAGGCAATGAAGGCCAAAGCTCTCTCCACCTTGAGTCACAAAGGCATGTGAGTGACAAAGGGAAAAGGAAATTGTCTCCTGAGGAGATGGAGTAGAAAAGAGAGAGGAAGATGAAGCTAAGGGGAGAATGTTCTATTGGGCCCTCAGGCTTCATGGAAGCTATAATCAGGGATGCCCCCAGGCCAAACACTAAGAATGATAAGTTGAGGGCAGCCATGATAAACTACTTGGGGACCAAGAACCATGAAGTTGATAAGATTATCTCTTTCCCCTTAGAAGAAATGAATGAACTTGTAGACATGGAAATGTTTAAGGAAAGGAAGGAGGCAAATGATACATAGTTACTCCTCATGATCAAAGAATAGAGAAGACAGAAAAGGTTGTACAAACATGATCCTACCCTCTCCCTAGTTCAAAAAAGTCCTGAGACAGAGGTTGTGGCAACTGAACAACCTCAGGTAGATAAGGAAGCTGACAGACAAAACATGATTACCTACCTGTGTGCCACAAGTATCTATCAGGCATCTGCACTTCTTCCCCTCTCATACGAGTACATAGAGTTTGAGTACCTCAAGCAACTGGAGCAACAAGTCATTCAAGAAAAGAAGGCTGCTAAGAGAAAGACGAGGGAAGAAGCTGCAAAGTCATACGAGTACATAGAGTTTGAGTACCTCAAGCAACTGTATGGATCCTATGGAAGGAGGCTTGGTCTAGTGTCTTTATCCGACCAATTCAACTTTGATAATCCTTTTAGAGCCTGGAATACTTTTAAACATGGTTATTCTGTTGGATCTTATATACCCAAGACACATACAAGATTGATGTGGTTATTACGTTATGATCCAAGTCAGGTCATACCCAATAACAAGCTAAACAAACACCAATAAATATTTATTTGTTGATACGATCAAACAAATAAATATTGACATCAATATACAAAATGGGTTTTCTAAATTATTGCATTTGAAATAGAACAAATTATATGGCTATTTTGTTCATGAGAAATTATTTGTATTGTTATTTAAGTAGGTTAAACAACAACAAAGAAAAGGGTGGTTACATTATTTAAATTATATGTATTGTTCATGAGAAATTATTTGTATTGTTATACATATTTAAATGAGTGTGAAAATTTTTACAAAAATGGGAGGGAACCTCTCCATTTTCGGCCGCCCCCTTGGTGTCCACCTTGGGATTCCTTTCTCTTGTTTTAATACAAGACATTAACCCATTTCACACTCCATTCAAACCACACTCTCTCACACACACAAGTGCAACTCTTTTCCTCTTTCTTGGCTGAAATTTTCGGATTAAAGAAGAAATCATAAGAAGAAGAAGTTTTGGTGTTCAACTTCCTAACTAGTTGGGTGTTTGGCAAGAAGCTTGTGGGTATACTAGCTTGAGGTCTTCTTCTTTGGAGGCTTACATTCAAGAGCATCATTGTAAGGCCCCATTCCCGGGAAACATCACAGTTGGTTAATCATAGCATAAAATCATTTTTAATAACCAAAACATTGCAGTGGAATTAAATAGACATTCATTTAAAACTTGGAAACCATATTGTACTCATACATTTGTCCTTCAATTGTAAATAAAACATCGTACTTGTTCTTAAATTACAGTAATAGATTTTATAAACAGAAATGCCATCCACTGCCATCCAAGTAGCTTCCCATCTTGTGCCATCCTCAGCATCATCAATTACCTGCCAACTATTATGCATAAAAGTCAGCTTTGCTGAGTGAGTTCTAGTTTTAGATAAATAAGAAAATATAAACTTTATCCTTCATATAATGACCACGCATACATCATAATACATAACATTTCTTGCATCATAATAAGCATGTTCATTATCTTTTATTCTTTTATTATCTTTCATTTTCATCATAAATGAGATTGCACAAAGCAAGAGCTCCATGTTGATCGACAACGCATATCGATCCCTGTCGGTACACATCATCATGGTAGCTAACCCCCGACAGTTGATCCACACTACAAGGCACATAGCCCGCTCATGAATACAGATCAGTCATCATATATAAGACTCACGTAAGTGAAGACGATGATAGTGCTTGCAAGAGTTTTCATCATCAAATGGGCTCGAGGGTAACATTCATTAAGTTTCACTTCTCATTAATATCATCTTCCACTTTAATATATAATACTTAACTTATTAAGTACACAACATGCCAAGTACTACTCATCATAAAACATAACCGACCCTCCGTGGGACAGCGGGTGTTCGGGGGCGGCAGCCCCTAACAGCGGGGTCCTAGGGGCAGCAAGCCCTAGAGGGGTCCAAGGGGCAACGCCCCTGGCTCATAAAATCGATACTTTAATATATAACACATTTCCTTATAGAAAATCGATCTTCCGGTTAAAACCTCATAAAATCTCGGTCATTTAAAAACGTATATTTAGTATGCATAACAACCCCAAAACATGGAAAAATTTATAAACAGGGGATCTAGAACTCACCTGGATACTGTGACTGACTTATGGACTAAGCTTTCTAGACTAGGATCACACTAAACAGCCTGCAGATAAGTAAACACTTAAAAGAGTTGATTTCTGCCTAATTTCGCTGCCAGAAAAGCAGTTTCGCTGGTAGTTTCGCTGACAGTTTCGCTGCCAGTTTCGCTGACAGTTTCGCCCAACTTTCGTTGGAATTTCCATGGCTGCGAACTTACCTGCGAAACTATAGTTTCGCAGAAAACCTACAGTTTCGCACCTTGAATATGCGATTTCGCCGGATGCATAGACAGTTTCGCAAATAACATAAACATTAGGAACTAGGCCGTTTTTAACCCAAAATCACTGTAAGGATTCCTGAAGTCTGATGCAACCCAAAACAGATTAAGTGTCTCAGCAAACATGCACTAAGTACTGAAGTGAAGAATGCTTCGGAAGTTTTACACAAAACATTAGAAAATACTCTAAGTGTAAAATCTTCCGAAGCCAAGACCAATATCTTCCGAAGCCAAACATGAAGTCTTCCGAAGCTTCAGAGACAAAGTCTTCCGAAGCCTCATCCTATGAAGACAGATTTCTTCCGAAGACTTTTAGTACACATGCTTTATCTGATGTACTGTTCCATAAAGCACCTTTTCCGCTGCATCTCTGTAAAGTCACCAACTTACATGAGTTGGTGAAAAGGGTCATGCTTTTGGTAACTGTACATTGAGGTCTTGAGTCTGTAACTTTCCACTTTATGTACTTTATCCTTTTTGTATTGTAAAAGGATGTGAGCTATGGCATGTCATAGTCACAAGGTCAAAAGGCAGATATGCCTTTTGATCCTACAATTGATTTTGTTAGTGTCTAGTCAATTGTATCCAGCTGGCCTTCAAAGTATGGCCGGCTGTAGGTTGTAGTATAAGTATTTCAAGTTCTTGTATCTTTTCTTAATGCTTTTGTAACACTTGTAAGAGAACTTGAGAAAGCAATATACTGCCTCCTTGAAACCCAACTCTCTTGTTCTGTCTCTTTACTTACTTGTGTTCTTAGCTTCACTTTGGTTACCCAGTTCACTGTTTGATTAGAGATTAGTTATTCTCCTCATTGTGTGGTTGTGTTGTAATTGTAGTTAAGCCCTTAAACGGTCCTGCAATTGGTATCAGAGCTTTCCAGGCTCTTGATATAAGATCTAACCATCTTAAGATCCCTCACAACACACAAAAGCTAAACTCTTCAAATGGCTGCCATCTCTAAGACTGATATGGAGACTGGAACCATGAACAAATCCCCACTGATCACTCTTGATGATTTTGACACCTGGTGCATGAGGATGGAAGGCTTCATCAGGTCTCTTGATTCAAGAATGTGGGAATCTGTTGAGAATGGACCTTTCATACCCAGCACCCCCTCTGCTACTGGTGCTGGTATGATTCCTAAAGATGTGGCCAACTACTCAGATGAAGATAGAAAAAGAGTAGAAATTGATAGGAAAGCCATGACTGCTCTTCAGACTGCTCTCCCAAACTCTGTATACAGAGGCTTCAAGAAGTGCAAGACAGCCAAACAGCTGTGGGATGCACTGAAGCTGATGTATGAAGGCTCCTCTGAAGCCAAGGAGAACAAGAAAGATCTTCTGAAGCAGCAGTTTGAAAATTTCACCTTCAAAGCAGGTGAGACCATGACTCAACAATACTTCAGGTATGTTGAGATTGTGGATACCCTAGTGGATGGAGGAGTTCCTCTTGAAACAGGGACATTGTAAGGAAGTTCATGTCATCACTTCCTAGGCAATGGACACACTATTGTGTGGTGATCAAGAGGACTGAGAACCTTAAGACTCTTACTCTTACAGAGTTGTATGGGATTCTCAGTGGATACCAGATGGAGATGAACATGCAAGGTTCATCTGGCAACTCCAACAATCAAATGGGTTCAGCCCTTCATGTGGTTGAAAGGGACAGCATAGAACCTCAGCATCATCTCTTATGCTACCCTGACAACTCACAAAAGGGTCCTTTCATCACCTTCCCGGAGACACCAAGGGAGAACTTTACTCAAGGAAGCCCATTCCAAGAGACAAGTTCTTCTCAAGCCTTTGTGTCTGCAGATGAAAGCTGTGGGAATTATCTCTTCACTCTTGAAGACCTGGACTGTATCCATCCAGATGACCTGGAATACATGGAGATAGTTCAGCAGATGGCTCTCCTCACTCACAGAGCCAAGAAGTTCTACAAGAGGACAGGAAGAAGATTCCCAAGCAATGCTACCAGCAGCAAGTTTGGGCTGGATAAAAGCAAAGTTAAGTGTTACAACTGTAACCTTATGGGTCACTTTGCCAGGGAGTGTAAGGCACCTAAAACAAATGGGGGCCAAACACAACCCAGACCAAACTTTGCTGACAAAGCTCCTCAAGCTGAGAAGACAAAGCAACATGCTGCTGTTGCTGTTGAAGAAGGAGGCTTTGACTGGAGTTTTCAGGTGGAGGATGCTTCTCCAAACCAAGCACTGATGGCTGACCATGATGAAGCCAAGGTATTGGAACATCTTTGCTCCCCTGAATGCATTGCTAAAGTAAATAGATACAGGTCCTATAACCTAGAGATGAGATCTGATCTTGAGTCATTAAACATATTAAAATCTGATTTTAGAAAGTCTGAAAATGATTACAAGTTAAAGATAGAAGACTTGGAGAAAACCATTTCAGTACTAAAACATGAACATACAGATTTCAGAACTCAGATCCAAGATCTCATCACTAAGTTAACTGAGTGCCAGGCTGAGCTTGTGATCAGCAAAGCCAAGGCAGAGAAAAGTGTTCTTGAAGAAGAGACCTTCAAGAACATGATATCCTCATCCCTGCACAACAAGGTTTGTTATCAAAACAGACAGGGACTAGGATCAAATGAGATAGCTCCTCCACACACAATCTTGTCTGTAAGATCTCCTAGGTGTGGAACTTGTGAAGATGAGCTTCCTCTCATAGATCCTGTAAGTGAGGATGATGAAGAAGTGATAGTGAAGAATTCCTCTGAGAAGAGTGAAGAAGAGGATTCTCCCAAGGGCCACTATCCTTCTGAGGAGAAGAAATCAACTGGGATGACCAAGTCCAAAAGAAAGAACTTGATCAGAAAGAGCAAAAGAAAAGCAAAGAAGGCTCAAGAAATCAAGGCTACTTTTGATGCTAAGCAGAAACAAGTTTTTATCTCTGCAGGTTTCAAAGTAGTAAGGACTGAAGACATCAACCAAGACTCCTTAGCTAAGAGTCATGGTTCTTGTTCAAATCATCTCAGCACCAAGAAGAAGACTGATTTGCTGTGTACCACTGCTGCACAGCCTGGACCATCAAACTCCAAGAACAGTTCACAGCCCAAGGGAACTGTCTCAGCATCTACCAAGATGAAGATGGAGAGGGGATGTGACCAAAGTCAGTCTTGTTCTCAAAGGGAGACTTCTTTGAAGAAGATAATGTTATGTGTCATGTGTGAAAGTACTTCTCACATTGCTAAGGATTGCCCATACAATCCTAAAAGTACTGTCCACATGACTAAAACAAAGACTTCAAAGAGTCTCAAGAAATCTCAAGCTTCGGAAGGAAAGTCTGTTTCCTTCGGAAGCTCCAAATCAAAGAAGGAGGTAAGTGGAAAATTACCTTCGGAAGCAAAGTTGGTCTCGGAAGAAAGGAATTCTTCCGAAGCACTAAAGTCTGCTGCAGTGACTGTAGACTCTTCCGAAGGATCAGTCATCAAAACTTATGAAGTTCCAAAAGCTTCTAAGGTTTTGAAGGTCAAGTCCAAGACTCCAAAGGTGGTGTGGAAGTCTAAGAAAGACCAAATGACTGAGGTTTCTCCATCAACAACAGCTGAAGATCCCTATAGTACAACCATAGGATCTATTACTGTTGCATTACCTTCTTTTACTGTAAATGAGCCCAAGACAAGTAAGGCTTGGGTTTCAAAATGTAACTAATCATCCTCTCTGTGCAGGAACAGCTCAAGACCAACAGGAATGTTTGGATAATTGACAGTGGCTGTTCCAGGCACATGACTGGCAATAGGTCTCTACTCCACAATTTTGAGAGGATTGATGGAGGACCAGTTGCTTTTGGAGGAGATGAAGGTGGTTACATTTCTGGAAGGGGCAAGGTCACAAATGGTAAGCTCAGCATTGAGAAGGTAAACTTTGTCAAGGAGCTTGGGTACAATCTTCTGAGTGTATCCCAATTTTGTGATCAGAGTCATAACATGCTCTTTACTGAGCATGAGTGCATTGTTCTCAAACCTGGTGTGGTCATTCCTCATGAGCATATCCTGCTCAGAGCCCCCAGGAAAGGGAACATGTACAAGATGGATTTGCAAGAAACATCTCCCTCAGGAGAAGTTTCATGCTTTCTATCTAAAGCAAATAGTGATGAGTCTTTCCTATGGCATAAAAGAATGTGCCATGTAAACTTTAAGAACATGAATAAATTAATTAAACATGATTTGGTAACTGGAATGCCAAAGAAAGAGTTTACTAGTGATGATCATTGTGTGGCATGCCTGAAAGGGAAGCAACACAAAGTATCTCACAAGCCTAAGGAAAGAACTCCATCACTACTCCCCTACACTTGTTACATATGGATCTCTTTGGCCCCACCAGTGTAATGAGTTTAGGAAGGACCTCTTACTGTCTGGTGATCACAGATGATTTTACAAGATTCACTTGGGTCTTCTTCCTTAGAACTAAGGATGAAACCCCTGAGATTCTGAAGAATTTCATCTTAAAAGTTGAGAATCAATGTGATCACAAGGTCAAAACCATAAGATGTGATCAAGGAACTGAATTCAAGAACCAAATCCTTGATGCATTTTGTGATGAAAAAGGTATTACAAGACAATATAGTGCTCCCAGGACTCCTCAGCAAAATGGAGTTGCTGAAAGGAGAAACAGGACACTTATTGAAGCTGCAAGAACTATGTTGTCTGACTCTAAACTGCCTATCACCTTCTGGGCAGAGGCAGTCAATACTGCTTGCTATGTGCAAAACAGAGTTTTAGTAGTTAAGACACATGGTAAGACTCCTTATGAACTTTGGCACAAGAGGAAACCTTTCATTGGTTTTCTCAGGTCATTTGGATGTCCCTGCACCATCTTGAATACCAAAGATCAAATTGCCAAGTTTGCTGAGAAATCAGATGATGGACATTTCATTGGATACTCTTCTCAAGCTAAAGCTTATAGAGTATACAATCTCAGAACTAGAATTGTTGAGGAGTCAGCCAATGTGACTTTCAATGAGCACACTCCCTGTGTGGCTGGTTCTGGTCCGGATTGGCTGTTTGATCTTGATTTAGTTACCAACTGTTTTAACAAATCTTGTGAGCATGTTTCAGGATCTGCAGAAAATCTAAATACAGGTGATCCTGATCCAAGATTTGAGCTAGGAAGATCTTCAACTCATACATCTTCAGCTCCAGTTGGAACTACTTCAGCAAATGAGGTTTCTATCAGCACAACAATGACCAATTCAGCTGATACATCTGGCATGCCTTCAAATTCCAGCTCAGAGGCCTCTCAACCAGATAAAGATACCTCACTTGTAGAAGACAACAATGGTGATGGTGATAGTGATCAGGAATTCCTTGATGCTAATAACCACACCATAGATGACAACATCAATGATGTCTCACACTCATTGGATCAAGTTAATCTTGATAAGTGTGATAATGTGGAGGGTGAATCTTCAGGACCAGATTTAAATTTTCAAATTTAGATCTTTCCCAGCAACTTGCTGTGATCCCTCAGCTAAGGATCCACAAGTCTCACCCCACCACA
This sequence comes from Flaveria ramosissima, assembly GCA_025215565.1. NCBI lineage: Eukaryota > Viridiplantae > Streptophyta > Magnoliopsida > Asterales > Asteraceae > Flaveria > Flaveria ramosissima. The sequence goes on from CM046037.1 coordinate 51,262,478, forward strand.
AACATCATTGGAGATGTTGTCACAGGGGTAAGAACAAGAGGACAAACCCATGAAGCAAATGTTTGTCTTCACTCTTGTTTCTTATCCAGATAGAGCCCAAGAAAGTTGATGAAGCTCTAAAGGATGGAAGTTGGGTTGAAGCTATGCAACAAGAGCTGCTTCAATTCAAAAGGCAGAAAGTTTGGAACCTTTGTCCTCTTCCTCATGGGAAGACTACCATTGGAACCAAATGGGTTTTTAGAAACAAGAAGGATGATAGGGGAATCATCATCAAGAACAAGGCAAGACTAGTTGTTCAAGGATACACACAAGAAGAAGGGATTGACTACACTGATGTCTTTGCTCCTGTAGCAAGACTAGAAGCTGTTAGGATATTCCTGGCATTTGCTGCATCCAAGAACTTCAAGGTCTACCAACTTGATGTAAAGTGTGCTTTCTTATATGGAGTGATTGATGAGGAGGTTTATGTCAAACAGCCACCTGGTTTTGTAGACCCTGATCATCCTGATTATGTCTGCAAGCTTGACAAAGCTCTTTATGGGCTGCATCAGGCACCCAGAAAGTGGTATGAGACACTATCTAAGTATCTCTGCAAGCATGGATACAGAAGAGGTACTATAGATGGAACCCTCTTCATCAAAGGACAGGGAAATGACTTATTGCTGGTTCAAGTATATGTTGATGACATCATCTTTGGTTCAACTAATCCAAAGCTCTGCAAAGACTTTGAGAAGCTGATGAAAGACAGATTTGAGATGAGTTCAATGGGAGAACTCAACTTCTTTCTGGGAATTCAAGTGAAGCAAGTTGAAGATGGCATCTTCATAAGTCAGTCAAAGTATGTTCAAGACATACTCAAGAGGTTCAATATGACTGATTGTAAGATTGCTAAGACACCCATAGCCAGAAACCACTCCCTTGGTCCAGATCTTGAGGGGGAGTGTGTAGATGAGCACTTATACAGGGCTATGATTGGGTCTCTTATGTATCTTACAGCTAGCAGGCCTGATATCATGTTTGCTACATGTATTTGTGCAAGATATCAAGCCAACCCTAAGATGTCTCACTTAATCACTGTGAAAAGGATTTTAAGATACCTCAAAGGTGCTTCAACACTTGGTCTATGGTATCCAAAGAATCCAAATTTCAATCTGTATGCCTATACAGACAGTGATTATGGTGGTTGCAATATGACTGCAAAGTCTACATCTGGGGGATGTCAATTCCTTGGTGGAAGGGTGGTCTCATGGCAATGCAAGAAACAATCCTGTGTGTCTGCATCAACTGCTGAGGCTGAATACATTGCTGCTGCAAGCTGCTGTGCTCAAGTGCTTTGGATTCAAAATCAGATGCTGGACTATGGATTTAACTTCAAGGAGACTCCTATCCACATAGACAACAATAGTGCTATCTCTATCACTGAGAACCCTGTGCAGCACTCAAGGACCAAACACATCAACATCAGGTATCATTTAATAAGAGATAACTATGAAAAAGGATTAATCAAACTAGTCAAAGTTCATACAGATGAACAATATGCTGATCTGTTCACCAAAGCTTTTGATGAACAGAGATTTAAGTATCTGATATCAGCTATTGGGATGATTAACTTTGAGTAGACTTTTTATTAAAACTAATTCTAATTATTTCTTCTTAAAATATGTGTGTCCTAAGTTGTCTAGTTCATCACTTTCATAAGCTCATGTTTTCTTTGGATGTAAAATTCTTTTTGAAGACTTTCCTTAGATTCTTGAAAATTTCTGATACTTCGGAAGATAAAGATTTTATCTTCGGAAGAAAAACATGTCTTTAAAATAAATAACTGTCTAAGAGATTTTACCTTCGGAAGAAGTAAAGTTCATCTTCCGAAGCTTAAAATTCTTATCTCAGACACTTATCTATTTTCAAGAACCTTTTCCTTCCGAAGCAAAATTAACCTTCGGAAGCTTTGTTTATTTTCATACAAAGCATTCAAAGGTTTATTTCTCTTCCGAAGCATAAATTATCAAGACTCTCAGGAAAATCTTCCGAAGCCATTTTAGCTTCGGAAGCTTTTTAAATCAAAACTTCCGAAGACAAATAAACTTCGGAAGCTTTTCGAATTCCAAGAAAACTACTTTTTGAGCAAAAGTAAACTACTTTTTCAGAGGTGGGACCGACTTTCGGATTTCAAAGTTTATCCTCTTTCATTAACTTTGGTTCAAATCCTTTTCATATAAATACCCAACGGTTCCCCCTCTTTCCCACTATCTTCCTCAATTCTACTGTTTCTCTAACCTAATTCTCTAAACCGCCTTTGCTTTCTACCTTTCTTCACCCTTAAGCTTCTAAAATGGCCAACCTTAACCGCAGAAACAACCCTGATTTCTCCATGCAACTACACAGGCAACATAATCAAGTTGCTCTGTTAAGCTCTGAGAAAGATGCAAGTTTCTCAGAGATTTGCCAATTCTTGACTCTATCTAACTACTTCACCTCCCTGACCATTGATCCTCCTCTATATGAGGATCAGTTGCTTGAATTCTGGAAGACCTGCCAAGAGGTCATTATGGATGGGGAGAAGGCACTGTCTGCCACAGTGCAAGGAAGGACAGTCTTCATCACTCCGGCCATCATTAACCAACATCTACAGCTGGATGATGAAGAAGGTGAGGTGTCCTTTCCAAAAGAAGCTGTAAATCATTCTTTTGAGCAGATGGGCTATGAAGGAGATTTCTCTGTAAAGACCTTTAGGAAAGGGAAGGTCTCATCCCAATGGAAATTCCTGCTCCATGTGGTTATCCACAGCTTGTCAAACAAGCATGGTGGATGGGACCAGATTCCTGAGGATCTCTCCTTCATTGTTCATGGAATGGTTCAAGGGGTCAAGTTCAGGTATTCACAATTTGTATATACTAATTTACTTGCAAACTTAGACTCCTTAGAGTATTACATGTTTCCTAGATATGTTCAACACATTCTCAACTGTGAACTGGGCTCACAGTTGAGGGAAACAGGTAATATTCTTAAATTGGGACAGATGAAGCCCGGCATCTTTAAAATAATGAAGAAGCCAACTGTAGGCTTCTCTGGGGTAGAAACAGCCCTAGTCCCAAAAATGTTAGAGCTCATTGCTCAAGGTGACAACCTAGCAACACAAGCTAGTGTTGAACCCACACCTCTTTTGTCCCTACCATTAAAAAGACCAGAAATCACCCTCACCTACCAAAGAAAATCCAAACGAACCCCTGCTCAGACTATTGAGTCTGTGCAGGCCCCCAAATACTCAACCTTACAGGAAGAAGTGGACACTAGAGCTCCCACTTCTCCTGAGGAGCAAACCACTCCCATTGTTTCACCTATCAGGGCTGAGGTTCCTCAAGCTCACCCTGATGAGCTCAATAGCCCAACAACCTTAAGCCTTCACTCTGAGTCTCAACACTCAAGTGGACAACCTTCAGGGGACAGCTACCATCCCCAGCCTTTGGATCTCAACCAACCAATTCCCAACCTATCCTTTTACACTGATGAAGACTTAGGATTCAGTGAGTACCATGAGTCTCTCTTCTCCTCCCCTACTCAAAGAGAGATGAGTACCTCTGACTCTCCTCAGTCTATCCCCCATCAGTCACCTGTACTGAGGTGGACACTTCTGAACCTGTTCAGGATGTCCATATGGAAGAGGCTCTCACTTTTGAAAGTGATTACATCATTAAGACCTCAACCATGGCAACTCAGCCCATTGGCATCTCAACTGAGGCTGCCAGTGAGCAGAGGAAAACCAGCAGCCAAGAAACTCAAGCTGGTGGTGAGAGAGAGGACTTTGGTCCAATCATCTCATCCCCCAATGAATCTTCTGATGAAGATGAGGGGAATTTGAGACTAAAGGTGCAAAAACTGTCAAAAACATGCACCTACTTAGTCTCTAAGGTTAGTCACTTGGAATCTCAAGTGACTACCTTACAAAACAGGGTCAATGATCAGCAACTCCAGATTTCATATCTGCAGGAAAAACTAGCTGGGAGACCTTTAAGGAGAGCTCAACCAGGAACACAAGAACCTGTGGAAGTGATTGACTTATCCTCCAGCTCACCTATGCAAGTGGGTGATGCTACCAAAAAGGGGGAGAAAGTTGTTACAACCACAGAACCTGGGAGTTCTTCAGAGAGAATGGACATAGAGGACTCACCATCCTCACTTGCTGTTGTGCATTCTCAGCAACTTCCTCAAGTTCACATTAATGTGGACTCTATAGACTCTCTCATCAGGAGTCTATTTGAGGAAGGCATACCAAGGGCTGTCTCATCTCCACCACTGGGAACTAACAATCAAATCATAAGGTGGAGGTATGATGATGACAGAAGAGCCCTCATACTTCAAAGAGTTCAAGGCCAACAAGAAGTTTTTCAATTCCAAAGCCTGAGCTTTTATGAAAGACTGGATTTAGTCAACCTACCACTTGTCAATCCAAGCAATTCAAGACAAGCTGATAGGCTGGCTCAAAGAATCCAAGACAGGATCATGGCAGAGTTTTCTCTAAGAAGGAGACTTAGGGAATCAGGCAATGTCATCGGTCAACTGGATGTTGAGGTGGACCCTAAGATTAGTTTCATAGGGGAAACCTTGACTGAAGGCCCAGTGACAGAACCTGAGACCCCTGTCTCATCATCAACAACTGCTGCTGAGGTCCAAACTCCAACAGAGACACCTGCTGGTGAAGGTGTTTCTCAGCCTCTCTCTGGCCAGAGCATGGAAGCTACTCCAAGCAATGAAGGCCAAGCCTCAATCCTCCCTGAGTCACAAAGGTCTGTTGGTGACAAAGGGAAAAGGATAATGACTCCTGAGGAAATTGAGGAGGAAGAGAGAGAGAGGAAAAGGAGACTAAGGGGAGAAAGTTCCACTGGGTCATCTAGCTTCATGCAAGCTGCAATCAGGGCTGCCCCCAGACCAAATACTCAGGATGATGAGTTAAGGGCAGTCAGGATTACTTACTTACAGACCAGGAACTATGATATTGATGAGATCATCTCCCTCCCCTTAGAAGAACTGAATGAACTGGCTGACAGAGAAGTGTCAAGAGAGTTGAAGGAGAAAGAGGATGCAATGATACTTCTCCAACTCAAAGAGGAGAAGAGACAGAAAAGACTTATACAAGCATGCTCCTACTCTCTCACCAGTTCAAGAAAGTCCTGCACAGGAAGATGTGGCTCCACAAGAACCTCAGGTAGATAAAGAGGAAGATAGGATCAAAATGATCAACTACCTGAGTGCCACAGGCTTCTATCAGGCAGATGCACTTCTCCCTTTGTCCTATGACTTCATTGAGTTCGAGTATCTAAAGCAACTTGAACTTGAGCTAGTCAAGGAAAGAAAGACAACCAAAAGGAAACTAAGGGAAGAAGCTGCAAAGTCAAGGGCCACCATTCAAAAGAATGCAAAGAAGTCTGCTGACAGACAAAGAATGGTGAGCTTCTTGAAGCTGTATGGATTCTCCGGAAGGAGACTTGGCCCCATGGCTCTATCCACTATGGATGAGCATATTAGGGTGATCAAGCAGAAGATTAAGAGTGGAGAACTTATTGACTTGCACTCTCTTCCAAGTCAAGTCCCACCTGAAGTGGAGGTCAAGTTTGAGCAACCAGAGACACCTCAACCAGCACCTCCAGCTGAGCCCCAGCAAGCTTCATCTTCTGATCCTAGGCAGGGTCAAACTCCCTCTCCTTCTGAACCTGTGAGGGAGGAACACCCAACTGAGAAAGACACTGATGATCAACATGGTGCTGCAGACCAGTCTTCTCAGTTAAAGACAACCAAGAGGAAGAAGAGGATGGCTTCTAAACCAAAGACAAAGAAGAAGAAGCCAAAGTCATCTACCTCTGCACCTCAGGCTGAATCAGATCAACCTGAGGAAGTGCATGATGAGGCAGCCCAATCAACTCCTATTCAAGTGGCTCCTCTAACTAGTGAGACACCCATCTTATCCTGGACATACTCTACCAATCCAGAGAGATGGACTGTTATCAGAGATCAAGGTGTTGAGAATGTCTACTCATGGCAAGACATAATCAACTTACCTCTGCATGATCTCTTTGAGATGAGAAGATACTATGAAAGTCTTGATGATCCTGACCATCTCATGAAGAAAGGAATGGTCCTGATTGTACTGAAGACTACCAACATTTGAAGATCTTCTAAGTGTTTTGGTAGCATCAGCCTAGGGGGAGTTTGTAAGGATTCCTGAAGTCTGATGCAACCCAAAACAGATTAAGTGTCTCAGCAAACATGCACTAAGTACTGAAGTGAAGAATGCTTCGGAAGTTTTACACAAACATTAGAAAATACTCTAAGTGTAAAATCTTCCGAAGCCAAGACCAATATCTTCCGAAGCCAAACATGAAGTCTTCCGAAGCTTCAGAGACAAAGTCTTCCGAAGCCTCATCCTATGAAGACAGATTTCTTCCGAAGACTTTTAGTACACATGCTTTATCTGATGTACTGTTCCATAAAGCACCTTTTCCGCTGCATCTCTGTAAAGTCACCAACTTACATGAGTTGGTGAAAAGGGTCATGCTTTTGGTAACTGTACATTGAGGTCTTGAGTCTGTAACTTTCCACTTTATGTACTTTATCCTTTTTGTATTGTAAAAGGATGTGAGCTATGGCATGTCATAGTCACAAGGTCAAAAGGCAGATATGCCTTTTGATCCTACAATTGATTTTGTTAGTGTCTAGTCAATTGTATCCAGCTGGCCTTCAAAGTATGGCCGGCTGTAGGTTGTAGTATAAGTATTTCAAGTTCTTGTATCTTTTCTTAATGCTTTGTAACACTTGTAAGAGAACTTGAGAAAGCAATATACTGCCTCCTTGAAACCCAACTCTCTTGTTCTGTCTCTTTACTTACTTGTGTTCTTAGCTTCACTTTGGTTACCCAGTTCACTGTTTGATTAGAGATTAGTTATTCTCCTCATTGTGTGGTTGTGTTGTAATTGTAGTTAAGCCCTTAAACGGTCCTGCAATCACAACTTTTTACGTCCAATCTCTTAGTTTATCATCCATGAGGCTAAATCTAAGCTTTATACATGTTTTCATATGTAAAAATGTGACCTTTATATGATTCTTTGCAACTTTTTAAAACCCAAAACCCTAGAATCCGGGTTTGATCTACAGAAGGGTTTAGATTCCGATTATTTGTAGGATTTGTTGCTCCTTTTCTGCGGTTTCATGCTCAATCGTTCAGATCTTCAATCCCTCAACCTTTGAAGCTCCAAATTTTGAGTTTTCTTCACTTTCTCTCTCTACTTTCTCTCTCTATGAATTTTGGTGGCTAGGGTTCAAATGAGAAAGATGAAGGCTGTTTTGGTGGGTTAAGGGGGGCTGATTATGGGCCCTTAATCACTTAGGCTCTTGCCCATAAACCCAATTTACCCCATAACCCATTTTCTTCTTTTATTAAATACCCATTAATTAAGCCCATTATCCTTGATAACTCATTTTGACTTTTCGGGGTGTTACAATCATCTTCTTCATCTATCATCCATCTCATATCTCCTTGTTCTTAGAAAGGTTGTATTCTGTGAACACCCTATGGTTGTTTATGTTTGATAGCATTTCTTTTCACATATATTTGATCTTTATTCTTGGATTTGTAATCTTGGTTATTAAAATGGTTAATTTTCAGAATCTAAACAAGTTTTATATCACTTTATATCCGCTGCATTTTTGCTTAAATGGTTAAACAAACTTTGATAAACTTGTAACAAACCCAACATATTCTCTAATTTTTCTTATTTTTAAGTCATTTTACCACCTTTCGGGTCCCCAAATAAGCTTAAAACGCGTACAAGTCCATACTTTCATCATTGTCAGCCATTAACATCTCCTTAAACACACCTAACATCACAAAACTTACTGGAAAAATAGTTTTGACTCATGGTTTAAACATATAACCATGAATAAAGCTTATAGTTGAGTGATTTCATCATTTTAGCCATTTACACACGTGTAAAACATTATAGATCGTGCCTATCCATCACCAAAACGTTTTGTAACTTTCAAATCAGTTATTAAGGGGTTTGAAAACTATTTTTGAGCAGGTTACAAGCTTTACTTAGGAGGGTTTCAAGACAAAAAAGTTAGATGGTGCAAAATCACCCAAAAAGAGGGTTTTCAAGGTATGGATTTTTCATGGATGGATGTGGATTTTTCATGGATGGATGTTATGTGGTAGATTTCGACGAACCAACCACATACCATGATGCAATGTCCAATTTGGATTGTGACAAATGGCTTGAAGCCATGAACGTTGAGATGCAATCCATGTATGACAACCAAGTGTGGGACTTGGTTGTACCACCTCTTAACTGCAAGGTAGTTGGTAGTAAATGGATTTTCAAGAATAAAACCGATATGCATGGAACTTGGATACTTATAAAGCTAGACTTGTAGCAAAAGGTTTCACTCAAACTCAAGGGGTTGATTATGATGAGACTTTCTCGCCGGTTGCAATGCTAAAGTCTATCAGGATATTATTTGCCATAGTTGCTCATTATTATTATGAGATTTGGCAAATGGATGTCAAAACCACTTTTCGAAATGGATATCTTGAGGAAGATGTCTATATGGTTCAGCCTGAAGGTTTTGTCGATCCAAAACATCCTAACAAAGTATGCAAGCTAAAGAAATCAATCTATGGATTGAAGCAAGCATCAAGAAGTTGGAATGACCGTTTTGAAGAAGAGGTAATCAAATTTGGGTTCATCAAAAACGCTGATGAAGCATATGTATATAAGAAAGCTAGTGGGAGCATCATCACTTTCTTAGTATTGTATGTCAATGACATCCTACTATTTGGAAATGACGTTCCAACCTTGGAGGGTGTAAAAGCCTGGCTTGGAAGCTGTTTTCCATTAAGGATCTTGGTGAATCCACCTATATTTTGGGAATAAAGATCTATAGGGACAGATCAAGGCGGTTGATAGGTTTAAATCAAAGTGCATACATTGATAAGATCTTGAAAAGGTTCAAGATGGAAAACTCTAAGAAAGGTACCACACCTATTCAAAGAGGAACGATATTGTATATGACTCAATGTCGAAGCTCAAAGGTTGAGCAAGATAAGATGAAGGGTATCCCATATGCATCTTCTATAGGATCCATCATGTATGCAATGATATGCACTAGGCCGGAGGTGTCATGCGCCTTGAGCATGACAAGCCGATACCAGCAAAATCCTTGAAATAGACATTGGAAGGCTGTTAAGAACATACTTAAGTACCTAAGGAGGACTAGAGATATGTTCCTAATCTATGGATCTGGTGAGGAGAAACTCGTGGCTAAAGGTTACACGGATGCGAGTTTCCAAACTGATCGGGATGATTCATGATCACAATCGGGATACATTTTCATCATCAATGGAGGAGCAGTCTCTTGGAAGAGCTCTAAGCAAGATGTGGTGGCATTATCAACTACGGAGTAAGAATACATCGCCGCTTCATTAGCAGCTCAAGAAGCTGCATGGTTGAAGAAATTCATTTCCGATCTAGGGGTAGTTCCTTCCATTCAGAACCCCCTAGATTGATGTGGTTAGTATGTTATTATCCAAGTCGGGTCATACCCAATAACAAGCTAAACAAACATTAATAGATAATTATTTGTTTATACGATCAAACAAATAAGTATTGATATCAAATTAGAAAATGGGTTTTCTAAATTATGGCATTTGAAATAGAACAAACTATATGGATATTTTATTCATGAGAAACTATTTGTATTGTTATTTAAGTAGGTTAAATAACAACAAATAAAAATATGGTTAAGTTATAAAATTTAAAAGGTTTAATTTTATAAACTTATACATATTTAAATGTGTGTGAAATTTTTATAAAAATGGGGGGAACCTCTCAATTTTCGGCCGCCACGTTGGTGTCCACCTTCGGATTCCTTTGTCTTGTGTTAATACAAGACATTAACCCATTTCACACTCCATTCAAACCACACTCTCTCACACACACAAGTGCAACTCTCTTCCTCTTTCTTGGCTGAAATATTCGGATTAAGAAGAAAGCATAAGAAGAAGAAGTTTTGGTGTTCAACTTCCTAACTAGTTGGGTGTTTGGCAAGAAGCTTGTGGGTATACTAGCTTGAGGTCTTCTTCTTTGGAGGCTTACATTCAAGAGCATCATCTTCTTCATCTATCATCCATCTCATATCTCCTTGTTCTTAGAAAGGTTGTATTCTATGAACACCCTATGGTTGTTTATGTTTGATAGCATTTCTTTTCACATATATTTGATCCTTGTTCTTGGGTTTGTAATCTTGGTTATTAAAATGGTTGATTTTCTGAATCTAAACAAGTTTTATATCACTTTATATCCGCTGCGTTTTTGCTTAAATGGTTAAACAAACTTTGATAAACTTGTAACAAACCCAACATATTCTCTAAGTTTTCTTTATTTAAGTCATTTTACCACCTTTCGGGTCCCCAAATAAGCTTAAAATGCCTACAAGTCCATACTTTCATCATTGTCAGCCATTAACATCTCCTTAAACACACCTTACATCACAAAACTTAGTGGAATATAGTTCTGACTCATGGTTTAAACATATAACCATGAATAAAGCTTATAGTTGAGTGATTTCATTATTTTAGCCATTTACACATGTGTCAAACATTATAGATCGTGCCTATCCATCACCAAAACGTTTTGTAACTTTCAAATCAGGTTATTAAGGGGTCTGAAAACTATTTTTGAGCAGGTTACAAGCTTTACTTCGGAGGGTTTCAAGACAAAAAGGTTAGATGGTGCAAAATTGTAAGGCCCGTTCCCAGGACGCTTACAGTTGGATCCTCATCTCACATAAAACATATAATTACATTTCACTTTCATAAATCGTTGAAGTGGAAATATTAAAAACAACCTTTTCATTTCTTCGAAATACTTTTGCAAAATAATACAACAGTCCATTTTACAATATCATTTTTACATTTATTACAAAATCATTATAACATTGGATGCCATCCAAAATAAGCTGAGTAGCCACCTCGTGTGTTAGGACCTGGTATTTGAACGAAATACCTAGTGATTAGCGTGTTAAACCAACTCAAATAGTGCGGAATCCTATTTGAACCATGCGGTTGATTCATCGTGCGACTGGGCCATAAGTATGGTTCAGTCGTGCGATTGAACCATGCGGTTGATTCATCCGCACGACTGAGTGTTCAGTCGTGCGATTGAGTCAATCTTATGTGTCAATCATACGACTGATCTAGTCTCCTGGTTCAGTCGTGCGATTGAGTCAATCGTATGAAGTTATTCATGCGTGTGGTCCATTCGCATGGGCCATTCGCATGAGAACTTCATTAAGTTAAGTTTGAATGTTTTAATTAATATAACATAATGTGCAATCATTCAAACAATCATAAATCCAATCAATTCAATCACGACTCATTAATGAAATATTAAACATTACAAGTAACAACCAATTCATGTCATTTCATTAGTCAATACAGATTACATCATAATCAGACAGACAAGTTCATTACATTACAAATCATGATCTAGGGACATACATGCATCAACATCGTGCCATCCTCAGCAACATACCCGCCAACTGGAAGCACATCAAAGTCAGCGTTGCTGAGTGACTTCTAGTTTTATCATAAAACATACTTTTCTTTCGTCAAAACCGTTCATTACATCCATGCGATCACACATCATACATACACATAGATAACAGTTATTATCTTCATCGTTCATTAACTTCCATTCATTCATTTATTCTTACTTTCATTCATTCGTTCATCATTACATCTTTTCTTTCCATTAAAACCATGAACTTTACCCTTCAGTTTCCTGGTACTAGGCCTAAGTCTATCATAGACCTTCTTTAACGGTGCAGAACACCTCTAGCCACAGTACCTAAGGTAAAGTTTCCTGTGGGATGCACTAAAACTGATGTATGAAGGCTCCTCTAAAGCCAAGGAGAACAAGAAGGATCTCCTGAAGCAGCAGTTTGAAAACTTCACCTTCAAAACAGGTGAAACCATGACTCAGCAATACTTCAGGTATGTTGAGATAGTGGATACCCTTGTGGATAGTGGAGTTCCTCTTGAAAATAGAGACATTGTAAGGAAGTTCATGTCCTCACTTCCTAGGCAATGGACACACTATTGTGTAGTGATCAAGAGGACTGAAAATCTCAAAACTCTTACTCTGATAGAGTTATATGTGATTCTCAGTGGTTACCAGATGGAGATGAACATGCAAGGTTCATCTGGCAACTCCAATAATCAATTGGGTTCAGCCCTGCATGTGGTTGAAAGGGATAGCATAGAACCCCCAACATCATCTCATATGCTACCCTGACAATTCACCAAAGGGTCTTTCATCACCTTCCCAGAGACACCCAGGGAGAACTACACTCAAGGAAGCCCATTCCAAGAGACAAGCTCTTCTCAAGCCTTTGTGTCTTCTAGTGAAAGTTGTGGCAACTCTCTTTTCACTCTTGAAGACCTGGATTGTATCCATCCAGATGATCTGGAATATATGGAAATAGTTTAGCAGATGACTCTTCTCACTCATAGAGCCAAGAAGTTCTACAAGAGAACTGGAAGGAGGTTTCCAAGCAATACAACCAGTGGAAAGTTTGGCTTGGATAAAAGCAAAGTCAAGTGTTACAACTATAACCTGATGGGCCACTTTGCTAGAGAGTGCAAGGCACCTAAAACAAATGGTGGCCAAACACAAACCAGACCAAACTACACTGAGAAAGCCCCTCAGAATGAGAAGCCAAAGCAACAAGCTGTTGTTGCTGTTGAAGAAGGAGGCTTTGACTGGAGCTTTCAGGTGGAAGATGCTTCTCCAAACCAAGCACTAATGGCAGATCATGATGAAGCCAAGGTATTGGAACATCTCTGTACTCCTGAACGCTTTGACTGATCTTGAGTCCTTAAACATTTTAAAATCTGATTTTAGAAAGTCTGAAAATGATTATAAACTAAAAATAGAGGACTTAGAGAAAACCATTTCAGTTCTAAAACATGAGCATACAGATTTTAGGACTCAAATAAAAGATCTCATAACCAAGCTGACTGAGCGTGATCAGCAAAGCCATGGCACAAAAGAGTGTTATTGAAGAAGAGACTTTCAAGAACATGATATCCTCATACCTGCACAACAAGGTGTGTTATCAAAATAGACAGGGACTGGGATCCAATGAGATAGCTCCTCCACACACAATCTTGTCTGTAAGATCTCCTAGGTGTGGAACTTGTGAAGATGAGCTTCCTCTCATAGATCCTTTAAGTGAAGAGGATGAAGAAGAGATAGTGAAAAATTCCACTGAGAAGAGTGAAGAGGAGGATTCTAAGAAGGGCCACTATCCTTCTGAGGAGAAGAAGATTACTGTGATGACAAAGTCAATGAGAAAGAACTTGATCAGGAAGAGCAAAAGAAAAGCAAGGAAGGCTCAAGAGATCAAGGCTACTTTTGACTCTAAGCAGAAACAAGTTTTTATCTCTGCAGGGTTTGAAGTAGTAAAGACTTAAGACATCAACAAAAACTCTTCAGCTAAGTGTTCTGGTTCTTGTTCAAATCATCTATGTACCAAGAAGAAGACTGATCTGCTATGTATCACTGCTGCACATCCTGGACCATCAAACTCCAAGAACAGTTCCCCGCCTATAAGAACTGTCTCAGCATCTGCAAAGATGAAGGTGCGAAAGGATGTGACCAAAGACAGTCTTGTTCTCATAAGAAGACTCTTGTGAAGTAGAAAATGTTGTGTGTCATGTGTGAAAGTACCTCTCACATTGCTAAGGATTGTCCATACAATCCTAAAAGTACTATCCATATGACCAAGACAAAGACTTCAAAGAGTTCCAAGAAGATTCAAGCTTCGGAAGGAAAGTCTGTTTCCTTCGGAAGCTCCAAATAAAAGAAGAAGACAAATGGAAAATTACCTTCGGAAGAGAAGTTGGTCTCGGAAGAAAGGAATTCTTCCGAAGCACTGAAGTCTGCTGCAGTGACTGCAGAATCTTCCGAAGGTTCAGTCATCAAAACTTCTGAAGTCCCAAAAGCTTCCGAAGTTTTGAAGGTCAAGTCCAAGACTCCAAAGGTGGTGTGGAAGTCTAAGAAAGACCAAGTGACTGAAATTTCTCCATCAACAAAAGCTCAAGATCCTTCTAGCACAACCATAGGATCTATTACTATTGCATTACCTTCTATCATACTTAGTGAGCCCAAGACAAATAAGGCTTGGGTTTCCAACTAATCATTCTTTTTATGCAGAAACAGCCTCAAGACAAACAAGAATGTCTGGATCATTGATAGTGGTTGTTCCAGGCACATGACAGGCAATAGGTCACTACTCCATAACTTTGAGAGGATTGATGGAGGACCAGTTGCTTTTGGAGGAGATGAAGGTGGTTACATCTCTGAAAGGGGCAAGGTCACAAATGGTAAGCTTAGCATAAAAGAATGTGCCATGTAAACTTTAAGAACATGAATAAACTAATTAAACATGATTTGGTAACTGGAATGCCAAAAAAAGAGTTTACAAGTGATGATCATTGTTTTGCATGCCTAAAAGGGAAGCAACATAAGGTCTCTCACAAGCCTAAGGAAAGGAACTCCATCACTACTCCCCTACACTTATTACATATGGATCTCTTTGGCCCCACCAGTGTAATGAGTCTAGGAAGGACCTCTTATTGTTTTGTGATCACAGATGATTTTACAAGATTCACTTGGGTTTTCTTTCTTAGAACTAAGGATGAGACCCCTGAGATTCTGAAATATTTCATCTTAAAAATTGAGAATCAAAGTGATCACAAGGTCAAAATCATAAGATGTGATCAAGGGACTGAATTCAAGAATCAAATCCTTGATACATTTTGTGATGAAAAAGGTATTACAAGACAATATAGTGCTCCCAAGACTCCTCAGCAAAATGGTGTTGCCGAGAGGAGAAACAGGACACTAATTGAAGCTGCAAGAACTATGTTGTCTAACTCTAAACTGCTCATCACCTTCTAGGCAGAGGCAATAAACACTGCTTGCTATGTGCAAAACAGAGTTTTAGTAGTTAAGACACATGGTAAGACTCCTTATGAACTTTGGCACAAGAGAAAACCTTTCATTGGTTTTCTCAGGTCATTTGGATGTCCTTGCACCATCTTGAATACCAAAGATCAAATTGCCAAATTTGCTGAGAAATCAGATGATGGACACTTCATTGGATACTCTTCTCAGGCTGGCTTATAGAGTATACAATCTCATAACTAGAATTGTTGAGGAGTCAGCCAATGTGACTTTCAATGAACACACACCATGTGTAGCTGGTTCTGGTCCTGATTGGCTATTTGATCTTGATTTAGTTACCAACTATTTTAACAAATCTTGTGAGAATGTTTCAGGATCTGCAGAAAATTTAAATACAGGTGAGATCCAAAATTTGAGCTAAGACGACCTTCAATTCATACATCTTCAGCTTCAGTTGGAACTACTTCAGCAAATGAGGTTTCTATCAGCACAACAATGACAAATTCAGCTGATACATCTGGGGTGCCTTCAAATTGCAGCTCAGAGGCTCCACAACCAGATAAAGATACCTCAATTGTGGAAGACAACAATGGTGATAATGAAAGTGATCAAGAATTCCTTGATGCTAATAACCACACCATAGATGACAACATCAATGATGTCACACACTCATTGGATCAAGTAAATCTTGATAAGTGTGGTGATGTGGAGGGTGAATCATCTATGCTAGATCTAAAATTTTCAAATATGGATCTTTCTCAGCAACTTGTTGTGATCCCTCAGCTTAGGATCCACAAGTCTCACCCCACCACAAACATCATTGGAGATGTTGACACAGGGGTAAGAACAAGAGGACAAACCAATGAAGCAAATGTTTGTCTTCACTCTTGTTTCTTATCCCAGATAGAGCCAAAGAAAGTTGATGAGGCTCTAAAGGATGGAAGTTGGATTGAAGTTATGCAACAAGAGTTGCTTCAATTAAAAAGGCAAAAAGTTTGGAACCTTTGTCCTCTTCCTCATGGGAAGACTACCATTGGAACCAAATGGGTGTTTAGGAATAAGAAGGATGATAGAGGCATTATCATCAAGAACAAGGCTAGACTAGTTGTTCAAGGATACACAAAAGAAGAAGGGATTGACTACACTGATGTTTTTGCTCCTGTAGCAAGACTAGAAGCTGTTAGAATATTCCTGGCATTTGCTGCATCCAAGAACTTCAAGGTCTTTCAACTTGATGTGAAGTGTGCTTTTCTGTATGGAGTGATTGATGAAGAGGTGTATGTCAAACAGCCACCTGATTTTGTAGACCCTGATCATTCTGATTATGTCTGCAAGCTTGACAAAGCTCTTTATGAGCTACATCAGGCACCCAGGAAGAGGTATGAGACATTGTCTGAGTATCTTTGCAAACATGGATACAGGAGAGGTACTATAGATGGAACTCTCTTCATCAAAGGACAGGGAAATGACATATTGCTAGTTCAAGTGTATGTAGATGAAATCATCTTTGGTTCAAATAATCCAAAAGCTCTGCAAAGACTTTGAGAAGCTGATGAAAGACAGATTTGAAATGAGTGCAATGGGAGAACTCAATTTCGTTCTGGGAATTCAAGTGAAGCAAGTTGAAGATGGTATCTTCATAAGTCAGTCAAAGTATGTTCAAGACATACTCAAGAGGTTCAACTTGACTGATTGTAAGATTGCTAAGACACCCATAGCCATAAACCACTCCCTTGGACCTGATCTTGAGGGGGAGTGTGTAGATGAACACTTATACAAGGCTATGATTGGGTCTCTTATGTATCTTATAGCTAGCAGGCCTGATATCATGTTTGCTACATGTATTTGTGCAAGATATCAAGCCAACCCTAAGATGTCTCACCTCATCACTGTCAAGAGGATTCTAAGATATCTCAAAGGTGCTTCAACACTTGGTTTATGGTATGCAGAGAATCCTGACTTCAATCTGTATGCTTCTACAGATAGTGATTATGGTGGTTGCAACATGACTGCAAAGTCTACATCAGGGGGATGTCAATTCCTTGGTGGAAGGGTTGTCTCATGGCAATGTAAGAAACAATCTTGTGTGTCTGCATCAACTGCTGAGGCTGAATACATTGCTGCTGCAAGTTGCTATGCTCAAGTGCTTTGGATTCAAAATCAGATGCTGGACTATGGATTTAACTTCAAGTAGACTCCTATTCACATAGACAACAATAGTGCTATCTCTATCACTGAGAATCCTGTGCAGCACTCAAGGATCAAACACATCAATATCAGGTATCATTTAATAAGAGATAATTATGAAAAGGGATTAATTAAACTAGTCAAAGTTCATACAGATGAACAATATGCTGATCTGTTTACAAAAGCTTTTGATGAACAGAGATTTAAATATCTAATATCAGCTATTGGGATGATTAACTTTGAGTAGATTTTTCTTAAAACTAATTCTAATTATTTCTTTAAATATGTGTGTCCTAAGTTGTCTAGTTCATCACTTTCATAAGCTCATGTTTTCTTTGGATATAAAATCCTTTTTGAAGACTTTCCTTAGATTCTTGAAATTTTTCTGATCCTTCGGAAGATATATTTTTACCTTGGGAAGCAAATCATGTCTTTAAAATAAATAACTGTCTAAGAAATTTTACCTTCGGAAGAGGTTTCAATCTATCTTCCGAAGCTTAAATACTTGTCTCAGACACTTATTTGTTTTCAAGGACTTTTTCCTTTCGAAGCAAAATTAACTCTCGGAAGCTTTGTTGTTTTATATAAAAAGCATTCATGTTTTTATTTTTCTTCCGAAGCAAAATTTTCAAGATTCTCAGGAAATTCTTTCGAAGTCATTTTAGCTTCGGAAGCTTTTTCATTAAAGCTTCCGAAGATAATTTACATTCGGAAGCATTTCGAATTCCAAGAAAACTACTTTTTGAGCAAAAGTAAACTACTTTTTCAGAGGTGGGACCGACATTCGGATTTCAAAGTTTATCCTCTTTCATTAACTTTGGTTCAAATCCTTTTCACATAAATACCCAACGGTTCCCACTCTCCCTCACTATCTTCTTCAATTCTACTATTCCTCAAACCTAATTCCCAAACTGCCTTTGCTTTTGACCTTTCTTCATCCTTAAGCTTCTCAAATGGCCAACCTTAACCGCAGAAACAACCCAGATTTCTCCATGCAACTTCACAGGCAACACAATCAGGTTGCTCTGTTAAGCTTTAAGAAAGATGATAGTTTCTCAGAGATTTGCCGTTTCTTAGCTTTATCTAATTACTTCACCTCCATAACCATTGATCCTACTCTCTATGAGGATCATCTGCTTAAATTTTGGAAGACCTGCCAAGAGGTCATCATGGATGGGGAGAAGACACTCACTGCCACAGTACAAGGGAGGGCAATCTTCATCACTCCGGCCATCATCAACACTCATTTGCAGCTGGATGATGAAGAAGGTGAGTTGTCCGTCCCAAAGGAAGCTGTCAATCATTCCTTTGAGCAGATGGGCTATGAGGGAGATTTCTCTGTAAAGACCTTCAAGAAAGGGAAGGTCTCATCCTAGTGGAAATACCTACTCCATGTGGTTGTCCACAGCTTGTCAAACAAGCATGGAGGGTGGGACCAGATTCCTGAGGATCTCTCCTTCATAGTGCATGGAATGGTTCAAGGGGTCAAGTTCAGGTATTCTCAATTTGTCCATACAAACTTGCTTACTAACTTGGGCTCCTTAGAGTATTATATGTTTCCTAGATATGTTCAACACATTCTCAACTGTGAACTGGGCTCACAGTTGAGGGAAACAGATAATATTCTTAAATTGGGACAGATGACGCCCGACATCTTTAAAATCATGAAGAAGCCAACTGTAGCTTCTTAGCGGTAGAAACAGCCCTTGTCCCCACAATGTTACAGCTCATTGCTCAAGGTGACAACCTAGCAAGACATGCTAGTGTTGAACCCACACCTTCTACCTCTCTACAACTAAAAAGGCCACAAGTAACCCTCACCTACCAAAGAAAATCCAAACGAACCCCTGCTCAAGCTATTAAGTCTGTGCAGGTCCCCATATACTCGCCAATACAGGAGGAAAGGGACATTAGATCTCCCACTCCTATCTCTTCAACAATCATGGTTGAGGTTCCTCATGCTCACCCTGATAAGCTCACAAGCCCAACTGCCTTAAGCATTCACTTTCAGTCTCAACACTCAAGTGAACAACCTTCAGGGGACAGTTACCATCCCCAACCTTTGGATCTAAATCAACCCATTCCCAACCTTTCATTCTATACTGATGAAGACTTAGGTTTCAGTGAGTACCATGAGTCTCTCTTCTCTTCCCCTACTCAAAGAGAGATGAGTACTCCTGAGTCTCCTCAGTCTAGCCCACATCAGTCACCTATAACTGTGGTGGATACTTTTGAACCTGTTCAGGATATCCATATGGAAGAGGCTCTCACTTCTGCAAGTGATTACATTATAAAGACCTCAACCATGGCAACTCAGCCCATTGACATCTCAACTGAGAATGTCAATGAGCAGAGGAAATCCAGCAGCCAAGAACCTGAAGCTGGTGGTGAGAGAGAGGACTTTGGTCCAATCATCTCATCCCCCAATGATTCTTCTCATGAAGATGAGGGGAATTTGAGACTAAAGGTGCAAAAACTGTCAAAAACATGCTCCTATTTAGTCTCTAAGGTTAGTCACCTTGAATCTTAGGTGACTACCCTTCATAACAGGGTCAATGATCAGCAACTTGAGATATCTTATCTCAGGGAGAAACTAGTTGGGAGACCTTTAAGAAGAGTTCAACCAGGAACACAAGAACCTGTGAATGTGGTTGACCTAACCTCTAGCTCACATATGCAAGAGGGTGATGCTACCGAAAAGGGGGAGAAAGTCATTACAGACACAGAACCTGGGAGTTCTTCAGAGAGTATGGACGTTGAGGACTCACCATCCTCACTTGCAATTGTGCATACTCAACAACTTCCTCAAGTTCACATTAATGTGGACTCTATAGACTCTATCATCGGGAGTCTTTTTGAGGAAGGTATACCAAGGGCTATGTCATCCCCACCTCAAGGAACTTCAAACTACGTCATTGGGTGGAGTTATGATGCTGATAGAAGAGCCCTTATTCTTCATAGAGTTCAAGGGCAACAAGAAGTATTTGATTTTCAAACCTTGAACTACTATGAAGGTTTTGATCTGGTCAACATCCCACTTGTCAATCCAAGCAAATCAAGACAAGCTGACAGGTTGGCACTGAGAATTCACGACAGAATTACTGAAGAGTTCAGCTTAAGAAGGAGACAAAGGCAATCAGGTAATGTCATTGGTCAACTTGATGCTCAGGCAGACCCTGAGATTAACTTGAAAGGGAAAACCTTGGCTGAAGGCCCTGTGATAGAGCCTGAGAGCCCTGTCACACCAACAACTGCTTCAGAAATTCATTCCCTCGGTGAAACACCTGCTGGTGAAGGTGTCTCACAACCTCTCTCTGGCCAGAGCATGGATGCTACACCAAGCAAAGAAGGCCCAACCTCTATCCACCTTGAGTCACAAAGGTCTGTGGGTGACAAAGGGAAAATGATTTTGACTCCTAAGGAAATTGAGAAGGATGAGAGAGAGGAAGAGGAAGCTAAGGGGAGAAAGTTCCTTTGGGTCTTCAGGTTTTATGCAAGGTGCAATCAGGGCTGCCCCCAGACCAAATACTCAAGATGATGATGAGTTGAGGGCAGTCAGGATTACTTACCTGCAGACCAGGAACTATGACATAGATGAGATTATTTCTCTCCCCTTAGAGCAATTAAATGAACTGGCTGACATGGAAGTGTCAAGAGAGATGAAAGAAAAAGAGGATGCAAGGTTACTTCTCCAATTCAAAGAGGAGAAGAGACAAAAAGACTCTATAAGCATGCTCCTACTCTCTCCCCAGTTCAAGAAAGCCCTGTGCAAGAGGCTATGGCATCTACACAAGAACCTCAGGTAGACAAAGAAACAGACTGACAAAACATGATCAACTACCTGAGTGCCACAGGTCTCTACCAGGCATCTGCACTTCTTCCCTTGTCCTTTGAGTACATTGAGTTTGAGTATCTCAAACAGCTTGAACTTCAAGTGCTCAAAGAACAAAAAGCTACAAAGAGAAAGATGAGGGAAGAGACTGCAAAGTCAAGAGCTATCATCCAAAAGAGTATGAAGAAGTCTGCTGACAGACAAAGGATGATGAGCTTCTTGAAGCTGTATGGATTCTCCGGAAGGAGACTTGGCCCTGTCTCTATCCACAATGGATGAGCATATCATGGTAATCAAGTAGAAGATCAAGAGTGGAGAGCTGATTGACTTACACTCTCTTCCAAGTCAAGTCCCACTGAAGTGGAGGTTAAGGTTGAACAACCTGAGACAACACAACCCGGACCTCCTGCAAAGCCTCAGCAAGCTTCATCTTCTGATCCACAGCAGGGTCAAACTCCCTCTCCTTCTGAACCTGTGAGGGAGGAACACCCAACTGAGAAAGAAGGATGATCAACAAGGTGCTACAAACCAGTCTTCTTAGTTAAAGTCCTCTAAGAGGAAGAAGAGGATGGCTTCTAAACCAAAGTCGAAGAAGAAGAAGCCTGAATCATATACCTCTAGACCTCAGGCTGAGTCATATCAACCTGAGGAAGTGCATGAAGAGGCAGCCCAATCAACTCCAATTCAATTGGCTCCTCTTGCAGCTGAGACACCCATCTTATCCTAGACCTTCTCTACTAATCCAGAAAGATGGCATGTGATCAGAGATCAAGGTGTTGAGAATGTCTATACATGGCAAGACATAATCAACTTACCGCTGCATGATCTCTTTGAGATGAGAAGATACTATGAGAGTCTGAATGATCCTTACCATCTAATGAAGAAGGGTATGGTCATCATTGTGCTGAAGATTACAAACATCTGAAGATCTTCTAAATGTTTTGGTAGCATCAGCCTAGGGGGAGTTTGTAAAGATTCTTATAAGTCTGATGCAACCAAAACATCCAAAGTCTCTCTGTAAGCAATGCACTAAAGAACTGAAGTAGAAATGCTTCGGAAGTTTTACACCATGCACTAGAAATATTCTAAGTGTAAAATCTTCCGAAGCCAAACCAATATCTTCCGAAAGTGAAGTCTTTCGAAGCTTCAAAGACAAAGTCTTCGGAAGCCAAAGAGTGAAAACAGATTTCTTTCAAAGACTTTTAGAGATATGCCTTTATCTGATGTACTTTACCATAAAGTTGGACCACCTTTCCGCTGCAACTCTGTAAAGTCACCAACTTACATGAGTTGGTGAAAGGTCCATGCTTTTGGTAACTATACATTGAGGTCTTTAATCCATGCTTTCTACTTTATGTACTTTTATCTTTTTTGTAATATATTAGGATGTGAGCTATGGCATGTCATAGTCACAAGTCAAAAGGCAGATATGCCTTTTGACTCTACAATTGATTTTGTTTGTGTCTAGTCAATTGTATCCAGCTGGCTTTCAAAGTATATGCCTTTCAAAGTAGGTTGTAGTATAAGTATTCCATGTTCTAGTATCTTTCTTTATGCTTTGTAACACTTGTAATAGGACTTGAGAAAGCAATATACTGCATCCTTGAAACCCAATCTCTTGTGTTCTCTTGTCCTGTCTCTTACTCATTACTTGTGTTCTTAGTATCATTATTGTTGTTAATCCAGTTTACTATTTGATTAAGTTTGGTTAATCTCCTCTTTGTGTTGTTGTGTTGTAAGTGAACACCCTTCACCGGTCCTGCAATATGGGTACTACACCCCCATCAATATGGGTAACTATGACATACTACACCCCCAACGGTATGCATAACTCGGGTAACCAATACATACTACACCCCCAACATTATGCATAGCGCGGGTAACAACTATACACTATGTACCACACTGATGGTCAGTCACAAAGACTGGAACCCCTGCGTGTACCCTTAAGGGTTAGCTCAACCACACGCAATTGAGCTTACGACATTTTAGAACCGAGCACCTCTATACATATTGCTTGCAAGCCTTTCATACTTTTATTCGTTCATTAATGCATGCATTCATTCATTTATCATGTTCATCTTTTCATTATCTTCCACTTTATGTTACAGAATACTTTCATTTCATTCATTAACATACATCCCACAACCACGGGGAGATAATTTGTAACACCCCGAAAAGTCAAACGAGCGGTCGAGGATAATGGGCTTAATTGGTGGGTATTTAATAAAGGAAGGAAAGGGCTTATGGGCTAATGAGGCTTATGGGCAAGAGACGAATTGATTAGAGGCCCATGACCAGTCATTTTACCCACCTAACCAGCCACCACCATCCTCACTTTGAACCCTAGCTCCTAAAATTCATAGAGAGAGAAAGTAGAGAGAGAAAGTGAAGAAAACTCAAGATTTGAAGCTTCAAAGGTTAAGAGATTGAAGATTGGGTGTTGCAGCATCAAGACCTAAGAAAGAAGCAACAAATCCAGGTAAGAATCGACCTCTAAACCCTTCTGTAGATCAAACCCGGATTCTAGGGTTTTGGGTTTTGAAAAGTTGCAAAGAATCGCATAAAGGTCACATTTTTTTGTATGAAAACATGTATAAAGCTTAGATTTAGCCTCATGGATGATAAACTAAGAGATTGGACGTAAAAAGTTATGATTTTGGGTTAAAAACGGGCTGGTTTGTAATTTTTATGCATTCTGCGAAACTGTATATGCATCCAGCAAATTTGCATATTCAATCAGCGAAACTATGAGGACTTCCTGCGAAACTATAGTTTCGCAGGTAGTTTCGCAGACATGGTTATCCAACGAAAGTTGGGCGAAAATGGCAGCGAAACTGGCAGCGATACTGCCAGCGAAACTGCCAGCGAAGGTGGCAGTAACACTATTGGCGAATATAGCTGCGAAATTGCTGATCTTGCAGCGAAATTAACAGCGAATTTAGGCAGAAATTAACCCCTTTAAGTGTCAGCTTATCTGCAGGCTGTGTAGAGTGAGCCTAGCCTTGTAAGCTAAGTTTTGAAGTTGGTCTCGGTATCCAGGTGAGTTCTAGATCCCCTATTTATATGTTTTTCCATGTTTTGGGACTATTATGCATACTAAATATACGTTTTTAAATGACCAAGATTTTAAGGGGTTTTAACAAATAGAATGATTTTTCTATAAGTAAATGTGTTATATAAATGTTTAAATATAAAAATTTTTCATGCTGACCTGGATCCCAGCCAGGGGCGTTGCCCCTTGGACCCCACTAGGTGCTGCTGCCCCTAGGACCCCGCTGTCAAGGGCTGCCGCCCCCGAACCCTCGATGTCCCGCGGAGGGTCAGTTATGTTTTATGATGATTAGTACTTGGCATGTTGTGTACTTAATAAGTTAAGTATTATATATATATTAAAGTGGAAGATGATATTAATGAAAAGTGAAACTTAATGAATGTTACCCCCGGGCCCGTTTGATGATGTAAAGTCTTGCAATCACTATGATAGACTTCACTTAGGTGAGTCTGATGTATGATGATGAATCCGTATTCATGAGCGGGCTATGTGCCTTGCAGTGTGGATCAACTGTCGGGGGTTCGCTACCATGAAAAATGTGTACTGACATGGATCGGCATTTGTTGTCGATCAACATGGAGCTCTTGCTTTGTGCAATCTCGTTTATGATGAAAGTGAAAGATAATGAAAGATAATGAAAGAATTAAAAATAATGAACGTGCTTATTATGATTCATGTAATGTTATGTACTATGTTGTATGCGTGGTCATTATATAAAGGATAAAGTTTATATTTTCTTATATTATTTAAAACTAGAACTCGCTCAGCGAAGCTGACTTTTATGAAGAATAGTTGGCAGGTAAGTGCTGATGCTGAGGATGGCACCATGGAGCTACTTGGGGAGCTATGGATGGCATCCCTATTTATGAAATCTTTATTGAAATTTAAGAACAAGTAATATCTTTTGTTTGCAATTAAAGGACAAATGTATGAGTAGGATATGGTTTCTAAGTTTTAAATGAATGTCTAATTATTTCCGTTGTAATGTTTTGTTATTAAACTGATTTTATGCTATGATTAGCCAACTGTGAGGCTTCCCGGGAACGGGGCCTTACAAGTTGGTATCAGAGCCATAGTTTAAGAGAATTGGGTAAACTGTTTTCAAAACCTAAACTTAATCTAAAAATAGGGATACCAATCCAAGTAGCTACGTGCCATCAGGTAAAAGTTTCAAGTAAACTGGAATTATGTGCGTGTGCTATTTGTTTTATGTGCTTGTAGATTTTAATACTGATATGTGTTAGGATAGTGATTGCTTGGGACAGGAGGGAAAGGTAAGTGGTTAATCACACTTGGCCACTGTAATTAAGGACTTACCGTACTTATAATGATCTGAGCAATTATCTTGAATAACCATTTTGGTGTTTGAATCTTATAGGTAATTAGTTATGGCTGGTAGAAAATCATGAAAGACAACCCGAGGAGGTGCTCGTGGCGGGCGTACTACTCGCCACGTGTCACCCGGAGCAAAGCTAAGGCCCCCGAGACTGTTCACGAGGAGTCAGACCTCCATAGTCACCCGGAGGGGGAGGGATCAGCCACCCTCAAACCAACTGTGAGGGAGGCTATCACTAACGAAGTCTACAATGTCATGCAAAATGTCTTACCCTTAGTGGTGACCGAGGTGATCAAAGCAGTCAAAGATAGAGAGAAAGCTGAGAAGAAGGGGAAGGAAGGTGAGAAGAACTCAAGAAAGTCCACTGGGAGGACTGAGGAATATGAAGAGGAGCCATCAAACCCTAAGGTGGTAGTCCATGATAATGATAGTGATGAGGAGTCCGAGAGAGAGACTACTAGAGGATGCAACTATGGGGCATTTCAAAGGTGCAAGCCCCCAACCTTTGACGGTAACAGCAATGCTACTGCCGCTCATCGTTGGGTCAGAGAGATGGAAGTGGTACTGGAAATTAGTGAGTGCTGGGAAGATCAAACAGTTAAGTTTGCCACTCATTCTTTCGTTGACTCAGCGTTGTGATGGTGGGACAATATTGTCCAGGCTGAAGGAAGGCGATCCATAGCCAAAATGATGTGGTCTGAGTTGAAGGAGTTAGTGCTGGAGGAGTATTGTCCCCATCGGGAATTAGACAAGATTGAAAAGGAGTTCTTGTATTTGAAGGCTGGGAACATGACTCATCAAGAGTATACCTCCAAGTTCAATGAACGTGCAAGACTTATGCCAGACATGGTGACGCCTGCATCCAAGAAGATCAAAAGATACATACAGGGTTTGCCTATGGATATCAGGAGGCACATGATTGCAGCCAGACCAGGCACGTTTAGATCTGTGGTGGACTTAGCAGGGAGGTTGTACGATGAGAGAGACCCAATGCCTGTACAAAAGAAGGTGGAGAAATGGAACGGTCACAAGAATGAAAATGGGAAGAGGTTCGGAGGTGATAACTTCAGGAGTGGAGAGAAGAGGATGAGGGTTGAGGATCAGTCTGGGAGACAAGGGAATACTGGTGAAGGAAGTGCTTGTAGAAAATATGGAAAAGGTCATGCGGGGGAGTGTAGAGTTGGGACTGGAAAGTGTTTTAAATGTGGTGAAGAGGCCCACTATGCCAGGGATTACAAGGCGGTGAAGTGTTACCGGTGTGATGTGATGGGACATGTGGGGAGGGACTGCAAGAAAGGGAAATCAGGAGGATCAGGAACGGTTAAAGCTGGAGATAAGGGAAATGGCGACGGTTTGAAGGCAAAGGCGAGGGCATTCAACATAACTCGCGAGGAGGCCAGGGCAGACCCAGAAGTAGTTTTAGGTATGTTTCTGGTAGACCATTAATATGCTTCTGTGCTCTTTGATTCTGGTGCTAGTAGGAGTTTTGTGTCTGCTACCTTTTGTCGTTTGTTGCATGATAAGAGTAGAAAGTTAGATGAACCTTTCTATTTAGAAACAGCCATTGGTAAGTCCACTAAGGTAACTGAGGTGGTTGAGGATTACCTGATTGAGTTAGAGGATTGTAAGTTCCCTGCTAGGTTGCATGTTATGGCCTTAAGAGGTTTCAATGTGGTGTTAGGCATGGATTGGTTAGCTACCTATGAAGCCAATATAGTATGTAGCAAGAAGGTAATTCGTCTAATAGCGCCCGATGGTAGACCTGTTGCAGTTCGTGAGGATAAGGTGTGCTGTGTACCGAAGGTCGTGTCGATGATCACATCTGAAAAGTACTTGAGACGTGGGTGCAGCGCTTACTTGGCCTATGTAAAAGATGTGGATGCGCTAGAGCCACAATTATCAGACGTGCCGTTAGTGCGCGAGTTTCCTGACGTCTTTCCTGAAGACCTGACCAGTGTGCCGCCTGACCGCGAAATCGAATTCTAGATCGATTTGCTACCGGGAGCACAACCCGTCGCTAAAGCACCGTATCGATTAGCTCTTTCGTAGATGGTAGAACTGAGGGACCAGTTGCCAGATTTCATCCGACCGAGTATCTCTCCATGGGGTGCTCCGGTTTTATTCGTCAAGAAGAAAGATGGTAGCATGCGGATGTGCCAGCTGGTTTTCAAGGATAGACCTGCGGTCTGGTTACCACCAACTGAAGGTGAAAGAACAAGACATTCCTAAGACAGTGTTCCATACGCGTTATGGACACTACAAATTTCTCGTCATGTCCTTTGGTTTAACCAACGTGCCAGCTGCTTCCATGGATCTCATGAATAGGGTATGTCAACCAATGTTGGATAAATCGGTGATAGTATTCATCGACGACATCTTGATTTATTCAAAAGGTGAAGAGGAACATGCCGATCATATTCGGGAAGTGTTGGAGACGCTCAGAAATAAGAAGTTATATGCTAAGTTCTCTAAATGCGCATTTTGGCTTCGAGAAGTTCAATATCTGGGTCATGTGGTTAATCCTGAGGGGATCAGGGTGGACCCTGCGAAGGTTGAAGCGGTGATGTAATGGGAACCTCCAAAGACGCCATCCGAGATTCGCAGTTTCTTAGGCTTGGCAGGTTACTATAGGAGGTTTATCCAGGATTTCTCCAAGATAGCTTCTCCTTTGACTAAGCTGACCCGGAAGGACGTGAAGTATGAATGGGGTACTGATCAGGAGAATGCCTTCCTAGAACTAAAGATGAGGTTAACTCAAGCCCCTGCCTTGACGTTACCTGAAGGGATCGAGGATCTGGTGGTCTACTCGGATGCCTCATATGCAGGATTGGGTTGCGTGTTGATGCAACGGGGGAAGGTGATAGCCTATGCTTCTAGACAATTAAAGGTCCACGAGACTAATTATCTTACCCATGATTTGGAGTTGGCTGCGGTGGTCTTTGCATTGAAGATTTGGAGGCACTACCTGTATGGGGTGAAGTGCACCATCTTCACTGATCATAAAAGTATGAAGTATTTCTTCGGACAAAAGGAACTCAACATGAGGCAGAGGAGGTGGTTGGAACTGATCAAGGATTATGACTGCGAAATTCATTATCATCCAGGCAAAGCCAATGTGGTTGCTGACGCCCTTAGCTGGAAGGGACAACCAGAACCAGTTCGGGCGAGGGCTTGCCAGATAATCATGACGCCTGATGTTATGAAACAAGTGAGGGAGTTTCAGGATGAGGCATTAAGAGAGGACAGAGTCAACTCTGAAAGGATGAAAGGACAAGTTTCAAAGTTGGGGGAAAACACCCTGGGTGTTAGAACCCGATCTGGGTGAATGTGGATCCCTCTCTATGGGAATCTGAGGGAGAAAATCATGGATGAGGCTCACAAAACTCGATATTCCATACACCCCGATGCCACGAAAATGTATCAGGATCTGAAGAAAAATTACTGGTGGCCAGGAATGAAGCGAGACGTGTCTAAGTACGTGAGTAAGTGCCTGACTTGCCTGCAAGTGAAGGCAGAGCACCAAAAGCCATATGGGAAGATCCAGCCTTTGGATATCCTTGAATGGAAATGGGAACACATCACAATGGACTTTATCAAAGGAGGACATACTTTCTTGGATGTACTTTTGCACAAAGCTGACCCACTTTTTGCGCAACTCTGAAGACTCACCAACTTATACGAGTTGGTGAAAAGGGCCATGCTTTTGCAATTGTACATTTAGGTCTTGAGTCTATAACTTTCCACTTTATGTACTTTCATCCATTTTTTAATATATTTGGATGTGAGCTATGACATGTTATAGTCACTTGTCAAAAGGCAATCTACCTTTTGACTTTACATTAATCTTGTTGTCTATATTAGTATATCCAGCTGGCCTCCAAAGTATGGCCGGCTGTAGGATTATAGCATAAAATATCTCAGGTCCTTGTATCTTTTCTTTATGTTTTGTAACACTTGTAAAAGAACTTGAGAAGCAATATATTTTATCCCTGAAAACCTTGTACATCTTGTTCTTGTTCTTAGTTCTGTCTCTTGATTTACTTGTGTTCTTAGTATCATAAATATTGTCCGGGTTCGCTATTTGATCTGTTAAGTGTATTAAAACTCTCTTCATCGTGAGACTGATTGTATTGACCATCCCTGTTTATACATTTATAAACATGTGTCAAAAAAGGTTCCTAGAGTTCTCTATTCTTTTTTAGCTTCACTGTGGCATACTTACGCCATGAGCTTAATAATATTATTTAATAAACATAAAAAAATGAGTTATGAACATAGCAATACTAGAATAAAAATATGAGCACACGAATTCTATCGCTCTCTTTGTATCTCTTTCTCTGTAATGTGTTTTTGTGTATGGACAAATGAAGGATAAACTTTTATTTTTTTGAAATTCTGAGATTAGGAAATAGGGAGGGGGAAACTTGTTTCCAACAGGGAGAGGAAACATGTTGATACACTTGTAATGCATGCATTAGAAACTAAAACCATTAATTTTAATAAATTCGGTAAAATGATCATCCAGCCCTTCCAATATGCATTATAATATACTATGCAAGTATATATATAATATATTATATATATATATAATATATATATATATATGAATATATATATATATAATATATATATATATATATATATATTCTATATATTATATGGATATATCTATATGTATATATATATATATATATATATATATATATATATATATATATATATATATATATATATATATATATATATATATATTCCCTTCATCTAACTCTAGTGTCATGTTTATTCAAAATAAATGCAATATGCATGCGAATACAAACGTGCACGTGAGTGCTATTTGTAAACAAACATATGTGATGCTATAAAACTATGCATATAAATAACAATTTGTCTTGATTATAATAAGTCAATATCTCTACTCATTCATATTGTATCATATTAGTACCACATAGTAAAATGGTTAATCTTACAGAACCACATCTGACGGCCATGTGTATTTGCTTTCTAACATTGGGGTTTCATGTGGGTAATTCTTCATCACTAAACAAGATTATCATATAATATTTTTACATAATGTGTCCTAATCAATATTTACATCTTTTGATATATAGCTACAGAAGGACTTAGTGACTTGAGAACAATTGGTGCACCACCACCGAATGATTGTAAATGTACTTTAAAACCTGGTACTGATGGTTTATATTGTTGTTGCGGGAATGTAGCTGAGTGTTTTTATGGTGAAGGTACATGTCTTATATTTTGTAAAGCTTACAAGAAAAGTTGTTGCAAAAATAATTGATGTACAAATTAAATAAACATAGTAAAAAATATATTTGTTTAGGCTAAATAATTGTTTGAGTTGTATGTATTCCATCTGTAAGTGAGAATACATTAACAACCAATTTGCAATGAATGAAGCCAATTTAATTTGCTCTTTTGATTGTATTTTATCTATACAAAATCAAGAACCATTTTTCATGGTTATTGTAAAAGATTTGTATTGGACCCTGAAAGTATCATGCATGACAATTCAAGTAGTGATGGATAGTTGTTCTAGTTGAAAATACACAAAGTGTTGATGAATGCGGATAAGGATGAAGAAATGTGGATGCAAGAACCGGCTAAGTGTTTTTTCAACCACATTAATCTTCGCGGGTGAACAAAGACATATACATGATGAGTATTTCTCTACCCGCAGAGACTAATGCGGGTGAAGAAAAAAAAATACTTACGTCTAAGACAAAAAATGCGGCCAAGACTTGGTACATCTGTAAAGACAAATGTGGATGTGAAGAAAAGAAATATGGCTGAAGAAAAAAAAATGCTCATACAGTTATTTTGTACCTTGTACATAGTATTTCAAGATTTTGTGTCCGCGTAGTTAAGTCATTGTATCTTACCTATAAATTGATAATGTTTTTCACACTTTTGTAATTCTTACACCCTGATTACATAGAAACCCTCATTTATTGTTTAGTACTTATCATCAATATATAATCAATATTATGAGTATTTCCACTTGGTTTCATAATTTATTATTGTATTTCCGTTACAATCATCATAGAAATCAATTACTATATTCGATCCACATTGATTCTAACCCAACAAATTGGTATCTGAGCCATGCTCTCAAAATCAAGTAGAACCCACCGTTTCTTTTTTATTATTGGTCGAATTAATGATTGATTTACTTATCAATGTGTCTCACACAATTGGTTTTGCATTAAATCAAAATTACTCACCTTTTTAATCATGTTGCACTACAAATTCCTCATGTATTGAAGATACTGATTCATCGATCAAACTTACATTAAAATCAAATCCAAATCATCAAATCACCAAGTGATTATGAGGAAAATTACCTGAGATTAGATAGAGTTCTTAATCGGAGGCTTTTAAAACAAATATGAGTCAAAACTAAAAACCAATACATTAAGATCAGAAAAACTGAATGAAACACTTTTTGTTGCATCAGCTTCAACACTTATCATTACATTTGCTACAGTGTACTACTATTCATCGTATTTGTTGATAAACTGTTCACCACATCTCTTTGAATACACTGTTTATCGTGTTTGTGGTTCATTCAAGTGCTAAGGACAGACACTGTTGTTCGTATTTATTTGAAGAATTGTTGACCGCATTAGTGTTTTCACCATTGACAACATTTGTTACAAAGGGACTATTCAACGAATTAGTATCACACACTTAACATTATTTGTGTTTGGACAAATTGGACAAGTTGGGCTTAAAACTTACCTTAAATCAACTTACTAAGTTTAAATCAATCTAATCTTATCTGAACCAAATTATCAAACAAGAAACAATCATCGATACACTAAGTGTTAGTTGAACTTGGGCATAACCCTAAACAACCAATCTAGACACCATGGTTGCTAAGATTGAAGCTCTAGAACCGGATTAAAGATCAAGAAATTTGGGTGGTCCAGAGGTCATAGGCATATAAGTTTCATGCTGAAAATCATTCTATTGAAAATGCCTTCGTTAAAGAAGAAAACTTCATGTAAGTTCCAAACAGCTAGAAATCTACAAAATTTATGTTAGTCCTCAGATCAAGATGAACAAGCCATCACCATCTACTACTCAATATTCCAATCAAACATTCACATCATGCAACCACATAAATAATGAAGAAAAAAACTATGTATAATGCTTTTGTGTCAAGTTAGGAAGCCTACCTTGGTGGAAGACTCACATCTACTCATGTGATTCAAAATGATCTGGAACATATGGATCCTGATGATAATGAAAAAATGGATCTACAGTGGCATATGGCCATGATCACTTTGACAACAAAGAAATTTGTTAGGAAATAGAAGAAGTTGAGCATGATTGAGAATACTAAATTTGGATTTGATAAAACTAAGGTTAAGTGTTACAACTGTGGTGTAAACATACACTTCTCATAGGAATGCAATACATCAAGGAGCAGCAACAATAAATATTCTAGATCTTCTTATGCATCATCAAATCCAAGCTCTTATTTGCATAAATGCAATCAAGGATCTCATCATCAATCATCTTACCATAAAGCAAACCATCATATTGCACATTATCAATAAGCTCATTCATCATCTAACTCCCTCTAATGCACCTATCATTAGAAAAGATGAATTATGTGATTAGAGCATGTATGTTGAGGAGGTCAAGCCTAACTATCAAAACAATGCTCTTATGGCTCACATCAATGATCCTATAACTCTAATGCTTAAAGAGGTAAAGGCCAATGTGTATAGCCAAAAATGCATCAATGAGTTGCAAGGCTACTAAGAGGATAATCATAAACTAGCCTTAACGGTGAAAGATGAAAAGGTTAAGTCTGAAATGACAAAACAAGAAGTGAGAGGTTTTGATACTATAATTAAACCTCTTGTTATAGAAATTAAAAAGCTTCATGGACAGAAGTATACCCTTGAAGCTATGGTTAAGAATTTGACAAAGTTGTTAACTAAGTCAAAAGCTGGTCACTAAGCTATAGAAGTCAAACTAGAGAAATTCCAATCCGCATCAACCAAGATTTAAGAGTTATTTAATGAATAAAAATACCCAAATGATATGACTAGAATAGCGTATAAAGCACGTCCACAACAATACAATGACAACTACACTGTTATGCATGATCCTTTGACAAAACCAGATAGGTATTAAAGTTATTAAAAGTAAATCTATAGCATTTTGTCAAACCATAATGTAAACCACAAGTTTATGTGGGAACTCGTCTTGAAAAGATTATAATTGGTCACCCATTTAAGATCAAAGTGTCCTAGGACAAACCAGTGTATGTTGCAAAGCCTAAAAGTCTAGTCAAAGCAATCGTACCCGGCTAGCATCATGTCTTGATTGATAAGGATGCTAAAGGATGGATATGACTGGAGTGCTTATGCAGAACAATTAACTGATGATCTTACTTTAGGTCTAGCACTTGTTGCTGAAATGGACGAAGATTGGTCTGAAGAAAATGATCCAAAAACAGAAGGAGATTCAGACGATGAGGAAGATTATGACTGGAGTGACAAATCATATCCACAGGAATATTCAGAAGAAGTTGCTCTTATGGCACAGTCAGAACAACTCAAGGTTATAAATTCTTCATCTGAAACTGACACTGAATCTTCAAACTCAAGGTGATGATCAAGAAGGTGAAATAGAAGTTAATGATGAAGAAACCAATCAAGAAATGGATAGTGAGCAAACAATCTCTGATCATAGAGATGATAATGAAGAGGAAAGGAATGCTATTGATGTTATTGATACTGCAATGAATGATCAAAGAGATGATGATCATGTTGAAAATGAAGCTATTGATAATGTTGATTTTAATCAAGCTTTTGATTTTGACACAATATGGTCTGAGCCTATCACATAGAATGTTATTTCTCCTGTGCAATCACCAAGTGTAGAAGTTATGATTTAGAAAGAGAAAGCAAAGAAATTGAAACAAACAAATGATGTTTGTGTGCAAACAGAATTTGATGAGAACTCAGATGTATTTGATGAGTTGAAAGCTAAGATTGCAGATCAAAATAAAGTAATTGAGAGATTAAAAGAAGAGAATGCATTGTTAAAAGCAAATGATGAAAAGAAAAACATCATGATGACTGATCTTGAAGAAAAGGTGAAAAGAATGTGTGAAGAGATAGAAAGGTTAAAAGAAAGTTTGAAAGAGCCAGAGAAAGAAAATGAAAGAATGGTTGGTGACAAAGAGACTATACCAGAAAACCAAGAGATTCAAACTGGAAAGTTCACTGAAGCTGAAAAAGGAAAGAGAAAGATAGATGAAGTTGAACCATCATCAGTTTCTTCTAAAGTTCAAAAGATTGCTGATATTGGTGAGGATTTAGAAGAAATCGAAATGCAACAAAGAAAAGAAGGTCTTGAGGATTTAGATTCTGATTTACCAGACGAATGGTATGATGAGGTACTAGAAGATGAAGATATATGTGATTTTGTTGAATCTACTGTTGTACAAGATGATATTCCTATTGATTTTGAAGACAGATATAATTATCTGGTCAGACATAAATACAACAGAGTATTCTTGGATGGACTGACTGTGTCTCAAATTAATGAAGAATATGAGAAGTGCATGATAGCAGAATCAACAACACTTGTTGATCAAAATGAGATAAGTCTAGAACATGGAAAATGGGCACCTATGAGTGAAAGCATTAATATTGATGATATACTTGAGAAGGAATTGCACCATCCTGATCCTGATGATATGAGTATACCTGCTTTGAGGATGTGGTTGCAATCAAGGAACTATCCATGGAAAAGACTACAGAGATTACAAGGAGAATCATTGAGGAAGTTAGTGAGAAGCTTTCAACAGACAAAGAAGATGTATAATAAGATGATTGTACTTGACATGGATAATCCTCAATATCTGGAAATCACAAAGAGAACAAAGATTCTGAAGCCTCAAGAATTAAAATCTATGGAGTTAGTAAGAAGAACTCACGAAAGAAGAAAAGAATTGATGAAAATGTTTCCCAACACAAAGCAACAAGCTTACAAAGTTGATTTGAATCAAAAGCAACTATGGAACAATGCATGATCTGCAGGAGACATAGTAAGAAATGTGTTACAAACAGGACAATCTATTTCAGAGCTGTTGAATGCTATGATTGTGCATGATAAAACAAAAGATGTGAAGATAGTGGCATGGAAGTATGATGAGGTGTTTTATGCTTTCTTGATAAAGAGTGTAAATGCAATATGTGATGTATCATTTTTACTCAAGCATAGTTACCCTTACAGTGCAAGATCTAAAAGAATTGCATAAGTTGCCTCTCATTAATCCATCTAAGGCTGCTAGAGGATAAAATTTTGTAAAGTTACTTGATAGAGGAATCTCCAGAATGCCATCTTTTATGAAAACAATAAGTGATCAAGAGGATAAGGCATATTTTGATACACTTAGAAGAGATGAGAAGAAAAGTGAGTCTAGATCTGAAATGGCAGATAAATATCTAGAAGCATTTGGAGATCAATTCTTTGAGAAGGTAACTAATCCAGGTCTAAAAGTGATAGAGTGTACTCATACATCAAAACCAATCAAAAGATGGTTTTATGATTCTGATACTTTTCATTTAAAGCTTGTAAGAGATGAAGATGATTGGGAGAATGACATGATAAGCTTGTTTGGAGTTTTTGAGCTAAAGTTACTTCATCCAAGTTACATATCATTTTTGTCAAATTAGAAATTTGATAAGGTATCCTCTGTTGAAGCAGAAAATGACAGAAAGTATTTTATAACAATAATCAAGGTGATGAATGCAGCGATGGAGAGAATTTCTTTGAGGAAGGCCATAGCGTATGCTAATATTGTGAAGAAATACATCAAAGACAGAATTTATGAGAATTTCAAGCAAGGGAGTGTTAGAAATATACACCAAAGAAACTCCAATGCCAATAGAGATGTATGCAAATATTGACATTGCATGTTTAACAAAAGAAACATTGTTGATAATGGAAGCAATGGAGATAAAGACAAATGATTCTAAGCCGGAGCAAGGAATTCTAGCTGAGAAGTTCAAGTCTTCCATAAAGAAAACTCTTTGAGAACTAGAGTTATACAAAGAGAAGCCGATGTTCAAGATCAAAGAAGAACCAGAAGATTTCTTTTGCTGAAGACAAATGTTGTTGATCAACAAGTGTTGTTGATTCTGCTATCATGCACTTCTCATATTCTTCATTAATTTGAGACACAGTCAGTCCATCCAAGAATACTCTGTTGTATTTATGTCTGACCAGATAATTATATCTGTCTTCAAAATCAATAGGAATATCATCTTGTACAACAGTAGGATTGCTTGTTTAGTGCAGGTTAAGACTTTTGGAGATATGTTGGAGCATATATTGTAATATATAGTGTGTCCGTCGCTTCTCGAATAGTCTAGGCTTAATGTAATACACCTGATATGTTGTAAACACATGAAACTGGGTCATTCGCAGGAGCATATGTGAATAAGACTCAGTCGAACGACTGAGCCATGCTAATGGACCAGTCGTGCGACTGAGAGATGCGATTGGGCCATTCGTAAGACTAAACCATAAGTATGGTCCAGTTGTACGATTGAACCATACGCATGGCCCAATCGTACGAATGGGCCCAGTCGCATTTGATATGGGCCTGAGGCCTAGAGAGATTAAGGAGTGTGCTCGGTGCCTAGGTGCTGCCGGATGAGAGGGGAGATCATGTTCGATCTCCCCTTGCCAAGAGTCGTGATTCTTATGTTGTAACGAGCTTGTAATCATTAGGTTTTATCAATGAAACCATTTACCCTTAGATTTCAAAGTGTCATCCTTTAGTTTAGTGACAGATTCCACCGTTTGACACGTAATCTGGATCCCTAACTAGAGGAGTGGTCACCACATGATCCTTAATAGGATTGTTATTTACTGGTCGACATTTAGTGTTTAACAAGATCTCATGTGGTGGTGGAACCACTTTGTAACCTAATCTCTCCCCGTTATTTCGTTCTTTCACCAAGTTTTTAACTATGTGAGAAGAACTAGTCCAACTGTGCAGTTTTTGTTTTTATGAATTTACTTCGACTTCCAAAACTGCTTTTTCCTTTTTAGTTTCTTCAAGGGAGTTTAAATAGAACTTAATGTCATTTGCTTAGTTAAAAGCCACAACTTCGGTTTCCCTAAGTTTTTTATTTAACAGTTCTATTTTCTCTTTGTAACTGTGCTCATTTAGTTTTAAAATGCGACTTGCTTATGTGCACAGTTGCAAGTCCTTTACTAAGCTATCGTTATGATCTAATAACCTAGCAAATTTCAAATCTATGCTTTCCCTAAATTTATTACATTCATAACAAGCATGATTGTCAAACAATTGGTCTTTAGTACTTACCTTTGAAGATTCAGTTGAATCCGCCATCAGCGCAGAGGTTGACTCATCAACTGCTGGAGATTCTGAACATGTCATTTTGGCATCTTCTTCAATCAGGGGTTTGACCACTTTTGCAGTATCTTCAGTTTCTGACATTGCTAGTTCGACCGTGATATCGGTTTCACTTTCAGTATCGTCATCTAACACCTCGACATTTGCAATGTTAGATTCTCCCGGAGACACAAATTTGGAGGTCCAATCTTGTCCTTCGTCACCTTGAGCAGTCAAAGCCTTTGTCTCTGTACTAGACGAGGTAGCTCCACCTGTTGGTTTGTCCTTACGGTTAAAAGTCGAGAACGGGTTGCCATTTCCTATTGTCTTGGGCTTTACATACTCACATTTAAAGTCCCCTTCTCTCCACAGTTGAAACAGGTAACTTTGGACTTATAGAAACCAAAAGTAGTGTCTTTGGTAGCTATCAAATTTTGTCACGTCTTCTTAACAAACTTTTTAGCTCTCCGCACAACACTTGCCGATGCCCATATTATGTCCATTCTTTCAAGATCGTTCTCATATAACTATTGGTAATCTTCATCTGCTAGATGGCAGTTACCAATCTTTCCTGCAACCAAACCGTCATACGAGTGAACAACAGCTGCCAATAGATCCATATGTTCTTTAGCTACCTCACAGTAATATTCCCGAGATTCTCGGTCTTTAACTTGGTAGCATTAGCCTCAGGTGCAATATAATGGGTAATTGATGATCCGGACATGTCAGATCCTGAAGCTATGGTTGGTGAAGGAGCAGATGAACTTGAAACAAATGCAGTCTGAACGGGTGGTCCTGATTTGGCTGTTGTGGAAGACGCGTTGTAAAGTGAAGGATTTTGGTCATATGTTCCTTTCTGCGACCTGTATTTCATCCTAAGTTCCTCCTCTCTCAATTTCAGGATAAAGTCGTTTATATCTAATTTTCCCAATATACTGTTTTGTCTCGAATTAGATACAAACGAATCCCACTTCTCTAGTAAGCCATCTACCAAGCTGGATACATTGTCTTCCATTGACGTTGTAACTCCATGAATATGCAGCTCACTCATGAGATGATAGAACCTGTCGATTACATCATCCAGACTTTCTTTAGCCATTGAAGAGAAGTTGTCAAACTCCTTCTTTAAAGCTTTTGCCTTTAGAGCTGTTAACGAAGCATTTCCGTCATAACGTTTTTCCAAGGCTATCCAAAGTTTCTTTGCCTGTTTATTCTCAGAAAATTGATGGAACATATCCTTTAGAATAGACTGAGTTAACAGGGCACAAACCTTCTTCTCTGCATTATATTTCGTCTTCTGGCTGTCAGTCATCCCTCCCAATGTCAATTTTACCCCATCTGCACCAACCGACATGTCATATCCTGTTTCAATTGATTCCCAAAGGTTGGGATCAACTCCATTGAGGTAGATCTCAAAACGTTGCTTCCACTGTGGGTAATCGTCTAACGATATAAGCTTAGGTGGTTTATTATGAATCCCAGTCTCATTCTCCAGAAGTAAGAGGTTCAGGATCCGTGTGTCTCTACCTGCAGTGAACGCTGAGTATTGTTCTTCCATCTCGTTACCTTTAAACTTTAGAGATCAAGTACTTCACTTGTGCGATTGGACCACTCGTGCGATTGAACTTATGCGAAAGAGTCAATCGTGCGAATGAAGAGTGAGGATGAATTCAATCGTGCGATTGGATTAAGTCGTGCGTAAGGAGATGCAGCTGGAGTCTATGCAAATGAAGTTGGTCAGTCGTACGAATGAACAAGGTGACTGAGTTCAATCGTGCGTATGGGAGGTGCAAATGGGTTCAGTCGCGCGCTTGAGTCAATTGTGCGACTGAAGGCTGCTGTGTTTGCAAAAACGAAGGTTTTGAACAATTAGACGCAAAAACACGAATATCTTACGAACCCTAATTGCCGTATGCTGAAAAACGTTAACTTTTTGACCTGGAGACGTCGAAAAACACTGTTTGACACAAACGATTGAGTTTTTGAGTGAAAAAACGCGATTTTTATATCAAAATCGATTGAATCACACACAAATCAAGTATAATAAATGGAATCTCTATACAAGTTAAAGGTACGTTAGATTCGCTCAGACAACAGTACAGAATTCAAGAATCAGTGGACGGAGACATTCTGCAAAGAAAAGGGAATTGTACATCAGTTCACATCTGCCTACACTCCACAGATGAATGGAGTTGCTGAACGGAAGAATAGATGCTTGATAGAGACAGCCAGGACGATGCTAGCAGACTCGAAACTGCCTATCCAATTATGATATGAGGCAGTAGCAAATGCATGTTACACTTTGAATCGAGTCTTGGTGGTTAAAGGACATGGTAAAACGTGTTACGAGTTGCTCCAACGACGTAAACCTAATCGGGAGTATCTTGAACCGTTTGGCGCACCATGTACACTGTTGAAGAAACATCAGTCAGGAAACTTCAGTGAGCTGAAGAAGGTATTTTTCTAGGATACAACATACTGAATAAGAGGGTTTACAACAACTACTCGGGTCAAGTAGAAGTGTAGTGCAACGTTGATGTTCCGAGATTCACCACCCCCGTGCAGGAAAAGGACCCGCCTTCTTTTTCGATTATGATGGATTCTTCAAGTCCTTCAACATTACTCGCACTCCTTCTGATAATGAGCTTTCGACAAAGATGATGTATGATGTCTTAAACACACCGCCTGTAGACTCGACAATATCCGGGTCACAAGGTCAGTCTTCTAGTAACTCAGGGGGAGCACTGGAGGTAAGTGACTCCTCTTCTGATGATGAAGAAATGGAAAACGTTCAGGTGGATCAGGAGGCACAGGTTCCTACTACGACAAGTACACAAGCATCAGATGTAGATGGCTCTGACACTTCGGAACCCCATATTCCCACTGCCTCAGATACTGAACATGCGGTTCACAATCTGGATAATGAGGTAGTTGTACCCACCAATCCTGGATCTAGACTAAATGTTTATCATCCTCTGGACAATGTCATAGGGGATGTACAATCGGGAGTACAGACAAGAAATCAGATCTACTCAGCTGATTATGCCTCAATCATGGAAAAAGGCTACCTTCACGACGGTGCTTATCGATGTTTTGTGTCTCAATTTGAGCCAAAATATGTAAGTGACGCCTTAAATGATGAGGCTTGGGTGAGTGCCATGCAAGAAGAACTTCTTCAATTCAAGAAGTTAGGAGAGTGGACTCTGGTGGATAAACCTAAAGGTGCTAAGGTCATTGGCACTAAATGGGTTTTGAAATGCAAGAAGGATGACCAAGGGGTTATTATCAGAAACAAGGCTCGACTAGTAGTTCAAGGATTTTGACAAGTCGTGGGAATTGATTATAACGAAGTGTTTGCACCTGTGGCAAGAATGGAAGCCATCCGTATCTTGCTAGCCTACGCATCGTATATGAAGATTAAAGTCTACTAGCTTGATGTGAAGAGTGCATTCCTTCATGGTGAAATCCGAGAGACAGTGTATGTCAGTCAACCCGAGGGATTTGAGGATCCGTATCATCGGGATAGAGTGTACAAGCTAGACAAGGCTCTATATGGGCTTCATCAAGCCCCAAGAGCATGGTATGAGAAGCTCTCGACTCATCTTGTGAAACATGGCTTTCGCAGAGGATTGATTGATTGTACACTGTTCATCAAAGAAAAGGATGGTGATTTACTGCTTGTACAGATTTATGTTGATGACATAATCTTCGGTTCCAAAAACGAAGATCTATGTAAAGAATTTGAAGCAGTAATGAAAGCTGAGTTTGAGATGAGTGCCATGGGAGAAATGAAGTTCTTTCTTGGGTTACAGGTGGATCAGACACCTTAGGGAATTTTCCTACATCAGACAAAGTATGTAGGCGATATTCTCAGTCGGTTCGATATGGAGAATGCGTCGGCAGCCGGGACTCCACTTGCTACAAACCACGATATAGCACCTGACGAAAGTGGCGATCAGGTTGATGCCACCATGTACCGAGGAATAATCGTGTTGATACATGTGTACCTAGATCCTGATATGAATGTAATATGTCTTGTTTGTCTTACACTTATGTAATGGTTGGGTTATTAATGAAAAGAGAATGTTTGATTGTGATTTATAATGTTTAATATTTCATTAATGAGTTGATATTGAAATGGTTATATAGGTTTGTGATTGTTTGAATTGATACACATATTGTTATACTAATGAATACATTCAAACTTAGCAAAATGAAGTTCTCATGCGAATGGCCCATGCGAATGGACCATACGCATGAACAACTTCAGGCGTATGACTCAGTCGCACGACTGAACAAGGAGAGTGGATCAGTCGTATGACTGTAACATGAGATTGACTCAGTCGCACTATTGAACACTCTGTCGTGCGGATGGATCAACCGCATGGCTCAATCGCACGACTGAACCATTCTAATGGTTCAGTCGCACGAATGAACAACTCTAACCTATAAATACCACCTAATTCGTGGAAAAACGTAAGCATTCATTCCAATTCGACTCCAGACGTACCCTAGCCGTCCAGAAGCCTCCAAGTTCATACTCCAAGTTCATAGAACGCTGTAGATCGATTCCTGATCGATTCTTAACGTTAGATTCAATACCTTATTGTTTCTACGTGCGTTCTCACTGATTGGATCGCCAATCAAATAGGATTCCGTACTATTTGGTTTGGTTTACACGTTAATCAGTTGGTGTTTTGTTCAAATACCAGATCCTAACAAGTGGTATCAGAGCTTTGGCTCTTGATTACGTGTGATTCAATCAATTTTGATACAAAGTTTGTGTTTTCTCACTAAAAACGCAATCTTTTTTTGTCAAAAGTGGTCTTGGACGTCCCCTGCTCATCAAGTTTTGGTTTCTCCGGCATAAGGCGATTAAGGTTGGTGAAAATTCGGGTTTTTACGGCCAAAACACGTTAAACCTAGAAACTTTCGAAAACCAGCAGCTTCAGTCGCACGATTGACCCAATCGCACGACTGGACTTCATTCGCATCTCCCAGACGTACGATTGGCTTCAGTCGCATCTTCATTCGTACGACTAAGCCTACCGGTCGCATTGTTCATACGCATCAGTTTATTCGCACGACTGGACCAATCGCTTAGTTCAGCCGCACGATTGAACCAGTCACATAGTTCATTCGCACGGGTAGCCCATTCGCATCACTCCATTCGCACCAGTTAACAGATTGTTTAAGAGACTTAAAGTTAATCGAGATGGAGGATCAGTTTTCAACGTTTACAGCCGGGAAGGACTCACGGATTCAGAACTTACTACTACTGGAGAGTGAGGTGGGGAATCATAATAAACCCCCGAAGCTTATAACGTTAGATGAGTTTCCCCACTGGAAACAACGTTTTGAGATCTACCTCAATGGAGTGGATCCAAATATGTGGGAAGCTATTGAGACAGGATACAGTATGCCGGTGGGAGCTGATGGGGTGAAACTTACTTTAGGAGGAATGACTGATGCACAGAAAGTTAAATATAATGCAGAAAAGAGAGTATATGCATTGTTAACACAGTCTATTCCTAAGGATATTTTTCACCAGTACTCTGAGAATAAGCAAGCCAAGAAATTATGGGATGAGCTGGAGAAAAGATATGACGGGAATGCTTCGTTGAAGGAGTTGAAGAAAGAATTTGACAACTTCTCATCGATGGGAAATGAGAGTTTAGACGATGTCATTGATAGATTCTACCATTTGATTAGCGAGCTGCACACACATGGTGTCACTACTACCATGGAAGATAAAGTGTCAAATTTTACAGACGGATTTCCAGAAAAATGGGCTTCTTTTGTGTCAAATCTGAGACAGAATGGAATGTTGGCAAAGTTGGACATCAATGATTTCATTCTAAAGTTGCGAGAAGAAGCACTTAGGATGAAGTACTGAGCTCAGAAGTCTTCATACACTTAGAATCCAGCTTTGTATAATGCCACTCCTCAAGTTAAGACGTCTGGAGCACCTCTTCAGACCGCCTTTGTGTCAAGCTCTTCTAGTCCTTCACAAGCCTCTCCTTCAGGATCAGAAACGTTAGGGTCTTCTAGTACCCAATATATTGGATCTGAAGCAAATGCTACTAGACTGAAGACCGAGAATCTTGGAAACGTGAAAGTAGAGGTAG
Organism: Flaveria ramosissima; assembly: GCA_025215565.1. Taxonomy (NCBI): domain Eukaryota; kingdom Viridiplantae; phylum Streptophyta; class Magnoliopsida; order Asterales; family Asteraceae; genus Flaveria; species Flaveria ramosissima. Next base: position 51,306,448 of record CM046037.1, read on the forward strand.
CACAAGAGCACATGGATCTCTTGGCAGCAGTGGTCCATTCCTATGATGGACTTGTTGCTGGGAAAATTGGAAACTGCCATCTGGCAGATGAGGACTACGAGCAGGTAGATGAGACTGAACTGGAGAGGATGGATATTATGTGGGCCTTAGCAAGTGCTGTCCGGAGGGCGAAGAAGTTTGTGAAAAAGACCGGACAAAACTTGGTTGCTACTAAGGACACTACATTTGGCTTTGACAAAGGCAAGGTGACCTGCTTCAACTTTGGAGAAAAGGGGCACTTCAAAAGAGAGTGTGTGAAGCCAAAGAAGACTGGGAACGGGAATCCATTCTCGTCCTTCACTCGTCAAGACAAGCAAGCTAGTAGTTCTACTTCATAAAGCAAGGATCCAAAAGCCTTGACTGCCCATGATGATGAAGGACAGAAATGGAGCTTTCGGTTTGTCTCTCCTGGGGAATCCAATATTGCAAGTGTGGAAGACTTAGATGATGATTTCGCGAGTGAAGGAGATATTGCAGTTGAGCTAGCGATGTCAAACAGTGAAGAGACTGCAACAGAGGTCAGCTACAAGCCTGAAGAAGGGACGTCTACAACAAAGACAGAATCATTAGAACCAGAGACATCAGATGCTGCGTTGATGGCTGATTCAACAGAACCTCCTCAGGTAAGTACCTCTGACCAACTTTTCAAAAATCATGCTTGTTCTGATTGTAATAAATTTAGAGAAAGCATAGATCAGAAATTTGCTAGGTTATTAGATCATAATGATAGCTTAGTAAAGGATTTGCAACTATGCACTAAGGAAAGTAGAGTTTTAAAACAAAATAAGCATAGTTACAAAGAAAAGATAGACCTTTTGAATAAACAGCTTAGGGAAACTAAAGCAGTAGCACTTAACCAAGCTAATGACATTAGGTACTATCTTAACTCCCTAGAAGACACTAAGAAACAAAAGGCAGTTTTAGAAGTAGAAGTCAACTCATTAAAGCAAAAACTGCACAGTTGGACAAGTTCATCTCATATTGTCCAACACTTAGTGAGAGAGCGTAACAACGGGGAGGGTTTGGGTTATAAAGTGGTTCCACCACCACCTGAGACCTTAATGAACACTAAGAGTAGACCAATAAATAACAATCCCATCAAGGATCATGTGGTGTCTACTCCTCTTGTAAGTGATCCAGATTCCTCATGTTCTTCAATTGAATCTGGAACAAAACAAAAGGAGGCCACTTCCAAGGCAAAGGGTAAAATGCCTTGTGTTAATCTGGAAAAAGAATTTGAAAAGGTTAATATAAAGTCAGGGTCAAACAAAGTCAAATCTGAACCTAAAAAGACTGTAATGTTAATCTTTCACGAGTATCATGTCAAAGTCCAGTTAACCAAAATGGAAAAGATGTTAAAAATGTCAAAACAATTAAGTTTGTTCAACAAGAGAAAACATTAAAAGAAGCAGAGTCAAAACCCAAACATAAGGATATCACTAGAGTGTCCCACACATCTCCACATAAACAGGTTAATCATAAAGTTGATAGCAGGTCATGCTACAACTGTGGCGAGTGTGGACACATTGCTTCCTTTTGTCCTTACTATCAGACACCTAGGAAGAAAATTGAACTTCAGGATTCAAAACCTAGGTCTTCTAAGAGGAGTTCTTTAACTCCAAAGTTCAACCCATTAGCCAGTCGATTGTTTATCACAAACAGGCCTTACACAAATCTGGCTTATGGAAAGAAAAGTCATCCTCTGTGTCTGATAATGATGACAAGAAAGCACCTGAGCTACCCTCACCTTCTAAGGGTCAATGGGTTGAATTCATGATGTGTGATGCCTCTGGGAAATCCAAGCGTGTAAAGGCTTGGGTTCCTAACCTAAACTAATGTTTTAAATTGTATATGCAGGGTGTTCGTTACAGTGCTGAAACCAACACGTGGATTGTAGATAGCGGAGCATCCAGGCACATGACAGGAAACAGGGCTCTTTTATCAAACGTCAAACAAATAAAAGGAGGGCATGTTTCGTTTGCCGGTAACAAAGGAGGTTATATCACAGCTCAGGGAGAGGTTGGAAATCAGAAAGTTAAGTTTGATAAAGTGAACTACGTTCATTAACTTCAAAACAACTTACTTTCTGTTTCCCAAATATGTGACAAAAGATTTAAAGTCATATTCGACAACAAGAAGTGTTACGTCCTAAAGAAAGACTACATGATTCCGGAGGACCAAGTTTTGATGACAGCTTCAAGATATAAAGACCTTTATGTTTTGGATCTCTCAACGGCTTCTACAACGGATCATGAAGTTCAGTGCTTCCTATCAAAAGCTACTGAGAAGGACTCCTGATGTGCTCCAAATTATATATAAAAATCCTATCAAAAGCACATCAATTATTCCGTAATATCTTCCTTAAAATGATGAAAATGTACTTAAAAGTGTTAAATTGTGTTTTCAGGTGTTTAAAAGGGCAAGATGGACAAAAGGAGCATATTTAACAAGAAATTAAAGCAATCCGAGCTTTGGACTCCAAGCATGGGGCCGTGCCTCATTAAGCACGCCCCCATGCCTTGCCAGAAACACACCCCCGTGCAAAATTAACACACCCCCGTGCTTGGACATCTGACAGGACAAAAAGTACTGTCCCCTAAAAGTAGACACGGGGCCGTGCCCCATAAGGCACGGGGCCGTGCCCCACCACCAACACGGGGTTGTGCCCCATTTAGCACGGGGTCGTGCCCGACACAACCTGCACGTACGAGCCGACCAACTTTCGTAAGCATTGTACTAACACGGGGCCGTGCCTTTTAGGCACGGGGCCGTGCTTAAACACTCCGGAAAGCCTATAAATAGAAGCCTAAGCTCACCATTTTTGTCAAGCTTTGGTGCCAGAGTTACTCTGCTGAATTCTCTCGGGAATCAAGACTTCAAGATCATTCGGAGGCTCGGGCGGTGCATACAACACTTGGAAGAAGCTTGGGATCACCTAAACGTCATCCATTGTGGATTATCGGTTTGATTGTTCCATTTCACCGATGATAAGTTATGTATCTTCTTTGTTATCCGTTGTTATGTTAAAGCTCATCATGAGCTAAACTCTATTTATCATCCTAATCGGATTAAACTTATGTAATTTGTGATAAACTAATGGTGTGATAAGTATTATGTTAATGTTATGGTGGTCTTGGGAAAACTATTGATGGGTAGCATCTACATTTGAACGGGAAGTTATAACATTATGGTTTGTGACTGTTATTGTCATACAAGGTTGAAAACCGTATGATTAACTTTCATTCGCGAAACCGGTCTTCATAATAAATCCATGGCTAATGAACTAGAAATGGTTATTAGAAATCATATCACCTTAACTTTCTGATCATTTATTGGTTCCCTTTTATTTGTTCGGAAACTTCAGTAATTATTATGGTTTTCTAAAATTAATGGTATGTTAGGAAGGAACCTGATCAACTCTCTTTTTAACATTAAATTATGTTTTCAGAAATCGTATGTCAAATAGGACACAAGAGATTTACCTACATTACTAGGGCTTTGATCTGAGCAGTAAAATCAGCCTGACAGGATCAAGTCACTACGGCAGCAGGATAGTCGAGAAATCACGCCGGCTCATCTTTATAAACATTAACATAATCACATCACACCACCAATTCATCACAATTGCATAAGTGGATTCTAATTAGGATGATAACTTTTATTCCCTGATTTTAAAACCAAACGCTTCAATTCTTATTTTACTTTCTTTTTATTATTGTTTACTTTTAAACCCTAAAAATCTTTCCAAAAAAAATATCACTTTCTTTAACAAAAACCAAATCTGATAGTCAAACATCAACTTTGTTGAGTAGGCTAGGTGTGTCCACGGATTGATACTCGGTTCTTACCAACACTATATTACCACACGACAGGTACACTGCCTTTTGTGTGTGTGGTTTAGTATTAGTAACAACCAATTAAAACTGAATCTGTGCAATAAAACTTTATCAAATATTTATACTATCCGCAGACCCATCAAGTTTTTGGCTCCGTTGCCGGGGACACACGGCAGTTTGAAAAACAAACTAAATTTTTGACTATCTTGCATATAACCTGTTAATATGTTTTTGTTTAAACTTCATTTTTATTTGTAGGTAGTTTGCCTTAGTTAGTTTAGTTATTTTTGCCTGATTCATTTTTAAGCCTTAGTTAGTTTATGCTTCCTTAAGTTAGTGTATGTCCGACTCGTCTAGTTTTGAACTTGTTCCGCCTCTTCCGGAACCCGAACGACTTTTCCGTCAAAGATTGCGCAAAAGAACACAACAAGAAGCACCAGTCATTGAAGAAGACATTTTGGAAGATACACCATCCGAAGAAGACATGGCTAACCAAGACGAGGAAATGAAGATGACACACTATGCCACACCGTCAATAGATGGTTATGAGTCTAGTGTTGTCCAACCAGCAATAGCGGCCAACAATTTCGAGATTAAGTCTAGTATTATCCAACTTGTAGAAAACTCTGTTCAGTTCCATGGGTTACAAGACGAAGACCCTAATGCTCACATCTCACGATTCTTCGTATCTGTGCGACCTTCAAAATCAATAACTGTTCAGATGACGCCATTCGACTAAGACTTTTCCATTTTCACTTCGAGGCCGAGCCATCGATTGGCTTGATTCACTTCCGCCTGGTTCCATCACCACATGGGCGGGAATGGCTGAACAATTCCTTTTGAAATACTTTCCACCCGATCGTACTGCCAAATTAAGAAGTAGCATCACAAGTTTCCGTCAAGACGACGATGAATCACTACACGCAGCATGGGAGAGATATAAAGGTCTCCTTCGGAGATGCCCACATCACGGACATGATCTGTGGCTGTAGTGTCAAACCTTTTACGATGCGATAAGCGGAGCCCACAAGCAAGCAGTAGACCAAAGTGCGGGAGGAGATTTTGGAAGTGTTACGCCAACAAAAGCATATCAATCCTTAGAAAGAGCTGCTAAGAAGAGCTTTGCTTACAATCCTTTAAGAACCAAACCCAGTTCTAAAGGTATTCATCAAGTAGACTGTGAAACCCTTATTGCAGCCCAATTAGAAGCTCTAACCAAAAAATTCGATCAATTGCAAAGCGAGCTAAAGAAAACTCCAACACGATGCAACACATGTGGAAATTCACACAAGACCAACGAGTGCCCACAAGGCGTTATGATGGTTGAAGATGTTGACTACGTAGGAGGCCCAAACAACTCATACAATTCAAATTGGAGAAACAACTCGAATTACTGAGATGCTGGCAGTAACCAACAATCATCTGGATTCAACCGAAGGCCACCTTACCAACAACAGAAACCACCATACCAAGGTCCAAGCAGTAGTAACCAAGACCGTGGAGCATCATCAATGGAAGACTTATTGCACCAATTGTTGTTAACCACACAAGCCACAGATGAGTACATCCGGAAATCCGATCGAAGAAATGAGGAGAGGTTCCAAAGAAACGAAGCTGACATCAAAAGCAACAAAGCATCATTACAGACCATAGAGCACCAAGTAGGTTAAATAGCACAACAACTCTCTGAGAGACCTCAAGGAGCTTTGCCCAGTAACACTGTGACAAACCCTAATGCTCAAGTCAAAGCCATCACCACAAGGAGTGGCAAAACCACTCAAGGTGATGCACCCGCATTACAACCCATCCTTGAAGAAGTAGAAACTGAAACTCCAAGTAGTGCGAGTGATAAGCAAAAGCAACCCGTTGTTATTGAAGAACTAGCAAAGAAATACGTTCCACCACCACCTTATGTTCCACCACCTCCATATCCAGGTCGTTTGAGACAACAAAGGATGGAGGCACAATATGGCAAATTCCTTGGGTTGTTCAAGCAACTCCACATCAATCTGCCTTTGGTGGAAGCCTTAGCACAAATGCCAAACTACACTAAGTTTCTAAAAGGTGTCTTACAAAAAGAAGCTGGAAGAGTTATCACACGTAGTTTTGAATGAGGAATGCTCTGCAGTTCTTCAAAACAAACTACCTCAAAAGATGACTGATCCAGGAAGTTTCACCATACCTTGCTTAATAGGAAATCTTTCTATCAGTAATGCGTTAGCTGATTTAGGTGCTAGCATTAACCTTATGCCTTATGCGGTTTTTGAAAAATTAAACTTAGGTAAGCCTAGACCTACCCGTATGAGCATCCAGTTAGCTGACCGTTCTGTCAAATATCCGAGGGGCATCGTTGAAAATCTCTTAGTTAAAATTGACAAATTCGTATTTCCCGTTGATTTTGTGATCCTAGACATGGATGAGGACAAAAGTGTTCCTCTTATCCTAGGTCGACCTTTCTTAGCGACTGCTCGAGCCCTCATTGATGTTTGTACAGGCAAACTCACGCTTAGAGTAGACGAGGAGGAAGTAACTTTCAATATAGGCCAATCCATGAAACACCCTCAGCATCATGATGACTCACTCTATTACGTTGATGCTTGCGATTCGATCATAAGCCGTCATTTGAAGGAAGCCCTTCAAAATGAAGCTTGCAATACTTAATTAATAGAAGTCACAATCACCGAACCCATCTGTGAAAACCAAATCATTCCAGAACTTGAAGTTGACGAAACATCATTTCATCAAGAAGCATTTGAGATCATTGAGCAAGACTTAGAACCAAGAGCCAAACCTTCTATCGAAGACCCTCCAGTCTTAGAGCTCAAAGAACTTCAATCTCATCTCGAATACGCTTTTCTTGAAAACACATCTCAACTTCCTATCATAATCTCATCCGCCTTATCAATTGATGAGAAGAACAAGTTGCTCAATGTGCTTAAGGCACACAAACGAGCAATTGCATGGAAAATCATGGACATCAAGGGAATCAATCCATCCTTTTGCACTCATAAAATATTGATGGAGGAGAACTTCAAATACGTCATTCAACCTCAAAGACGTTTAAACCTGAGCATGCAAGAGGTGGTGAAGAAAGAAGTAATCAAACTGCTAGATGTCGGTTTGATTTACCCTATTTCTGATTCGCCTTGGGTCAGCCCCGTCCAAGTTGTTCCAAAGAAAGGAGGAATGACTGTTGTAACTAACGAGAAGAATGAGCTTATTCCCACTCGTACGGTTACATGATGGAGAGTTTGCATAGACTATCGCAAACTCAATGACGCCACAAGGAAAGATCACTTCCCTCTTCTTTTCATCGACCAAATGCTTGAGAGATTGTCTGGAAAAATGTTCTATTGTTTTCTGGATGGTTTCTCAGGTTATTTTCAAATTCCTATTGCTCTCGAAGATCAAGAAAAGACAACATTCACCTGTCCATATGGCACATTTGCTTATCGGCGAATGCCCTTTGGCTTGTGTAATGCTCCTGCTACATTTCAAAGATGCATGGTAGCAATTTTTCATGACATGATTGAACACTCAATGGAAGTTTTCATGGATGATTTCTCCATCTTTGGAAACTCATTTGAGCAATGTCTTGAAAACCTGGAAAAGATGCTGGTTAGATGTGAAGATTCCAACCTTGTTTTAAATTGGGAAAAGTGCCACTTCATGGTCACGGAAGGAATAGTGTTAGGACACAAAATCTCTCGAGCGGGGCTTGAAGTCGATCAAGCCAAAGTCGACACTATTTCTAAACTTCCGCATCCCACAACCGTGAAAGACATCAGAAGTTTCCTAGGACATGCAGGATTCTACCGTCGTTTCATTAAAGATTTCTCAAAAATCGCTTGACCAATGACTCAACTCCTGCAGAAAGACGTGAAATTCGTATTTTCTAATGAATGCATTAGTGCATTCAAATTTCTTAAGGAGAGATCGGTAACTGCTCCAATCATGGTTTCCCCAGATTGGACACTACCATTTGAGCTCATGTGCGATGCAAGCGATTTCGTGGTAGGAGCTGTATTAGGTCAGAGGAAAGATAAGCAATTTTATCCAATTCATTACGCGAGCAAAACCCTAAACGACGCACAAGAAAACTACACTACCACCGAAAAAGAACTTCTAGCGGTAGTTTTCGCATTCGATAAATTCCGCTCGTATCTCATCCTTTCAAAGACAATTGTTTACACCGATCATGCAGCCCTTCGTTATTTGTTCAACAAACAAGATGCAAAGCCGAGATTGATCCGTTGGATTCTTCTGCTTCAAGAATTTGATATTGAAATTCATGATAAGAAAGGAGCGGAAAATCTAGCGGCTGATCATCTCTCGCGTCTTGAGGACTCAAGTCCTTCACAAACTGAGGAAACCAAAATAAACGACAATTTTCCTCATGAATTCCTTATGCACATTCAATCCTCAATCGATGAACACCCTTGGTTCGCCGATTTTGCGAATTACTTAGCAAGCGGAATCCTTCTCAAAGGAATGACTTATCAGCAAAAGAAGAAGTTCTTTACTGATATCAAACATTACTATTGGGAGGATCCGTATCTGTTCAGAATCGGTGCAGACCAACTCATTCGAAGATGCGTACATGGAAGTGAAGCAGAACAAATTCTAAGGCACTGTCATGAAGGACCCACAGGAGGACACCATGGAGCAACCTTAATAGCCAAGAAAGTATTCGACTCTGGATTTTACTGGCCCACGATCTTTAAAGATGCTCATAACATGGTACACACCTGTGATGCATGTCAAAGAGCAACCAATATCTCAACACGGGATGAGATGCCTTAGAAACCAGTTCAAGTATGCGAGATATTTGATATATGGGGTATTGATTTCATGGGGCCATTCCCGGTGTCATTTGGCAATCGTTACATCTTGGTAGCAGTTGATTACATCTCAAAATGGGCTGAAGCTCAAGCCCTGCCTTCAATGATGCCAGGAACGTTGTCAAATTCCTTAAGAAACTGTTTTCTCATTTTGGTACCCCCAAATCTCTGATTAGTGACCGAGGAACTCATTTCTGTAACAATCAGCTTGAAAGAGCAATGGCACGTTATGGAGTTCACCATCGCTTTACAACTGCTTACCATCCACAAGTGAATGGGCAAGCCGAAGTCACTAACCGAGGTATCATACGAATCCTTGAGAAAACTGTAGGTCAAAATCACAAGGACTGGTCTATCAAGTTAGATGATGCATTATGGGCTTTTCAAACAGCCTATAAGACTCCCATCGGCACAACACCGTTTAAACTAGTATATGGGAAGTCGTGTCATCTACATGTAGAACTGGAGCATAAGGCCTTTTGGGCACTTAAAGCAGCAAACCTAGACCAAGACCTTGCAGGAAAGAATCGATTCCTACAAATTCACGAATTGGAGGAATTGAGGGAACAAGCGTACTAAAACGCTAGGGTTTACAAAGAAAAGACAAGGAAATTCCACGACGCTCGATTAAAGAGCACAAAACAATTTCATGTGGGAGAACGTGTCTTACTGTATAACTCTCGTTTACGTTTATTTCGCGGAAAACTGAAATCACGTTGGTCTGGACCTTATATGATCAAAAACGTGTTTATGAATGGTGCCATTGAAATTTACAACCACGGAGGTTTAAGTTTCAAAGTAAATGGTCATCGTTTGAAATCGTATAACGATGGACCAACCAAGATTTCTTCGGAGGAATTAAAACTCCACAACAACGAAAACTAAGTGTGGGGAAGGGTCGTGCCGAAGACCCGAAACTTAAACGCAGCACCTGTACATAAAATTTTCTCACTTTTTAGCAATTTTTAGGACCTCACAAGCACAAGCACGGGGCCGTGCCCCATCAAGCACGCCCCCGTGCCTCTGACAAAATTTTTCCACGATCTCCTCTGACGACTCTGGAACGTTGCAGGTCGAATTTAAGACGACTTCTGACAAGCACGGGGCCGTGCCTAGCTAAGCACGCCCCCGTGTTCACTCTTCCCGACCTGTGTATAAATACCACACTTGTTCCATTCTTTCATCACACTCATTCCTACTCAAAAACGTAAAAAAATGAAAGAATCAAGTCATGGAAGCTCAAACTGGAATCCTGCGAAGAAACCGCGTTCCGAAACGCGAGAGCCGACGACTCAAGAGTATTTCTTCAAAATGCATGAACTGATCAAGCAATTGACAGAAAGGAACCTCGTTGCTTCCCAACGCTTGGCTGAACTAATCCAAAAATATCAGCAGATGAGCGAGGAACTCATTTCCATTAACAAGCAGCTAGCGGAAGTGAGCAACCGCACTTCGCACTATCCTATGCCAAACCTTCCACACGAAATGTGTGGAGGTTTCTTTTAGAAACATGCTGTGATGTGTTAAGTGCGCTGTTGCGCGTTAAAGAGTCTGGTTTTGCTGTTTCAGATTCTCGGCTTTTAACGTATCGTGTAACTGTAGGATTCTAGGGAATGTAATTTTCAATTTGGCTTGTGTTATTTAACTATAGGACTATTTTCGTATCCTTTCTGATGATTTGGAAGTGATAAAACTTAACCGGGAAAATTACACAACGCGCGAAACTGAAAAACGGAACAACAAAAGACTGAAACCGAACTTTGTGCATGAACACGGCCCCGTGTTCAAAGGGGCACGCCCCCGTGTTCGACAAAAATTGACACCACCTGCCAATTTTCAGCCTTTTGTCCTTTTCCAATCAATGTGGCATGATAAAAACGGAGCTAATGTGCCTGCAAAGTCGTATCCACTTTCAATTCTCTATTCTTTTCCATTTTTCTTTCATTTGTTCAAGTGTTCTTGCAAGAGTATTTGGCCAAGAGGTTAGCATACTAATTCCTTTGATTATGAAAGTCATTTACATGTAGTTAGGTGATTAGGTCTCTAAACAACCGAAATCCTAACAATTATGTGTAAACACTTGTTCTTAAACGTGTTATGGAATGATGAATGTTTTTAACCTACTTGTTCATGTTTATTCTTATAGTAGATTAGTGTTAATTAGTGTGTTTAGTTAGATATTAGTATGTTTAGTTGGTTAGTTAGTTGTTTTCTTTTAATAACAAGACTATCTTCATAACTCGTGGTGAAACCTTTGTTAATCATGTTCAAGTTACAAGAATTCTCGAGTGATGTAAACCAATATATATTTTTAGTATCTTGAATTAATAAACAAATGACTAAAATGTTCAACATATAATCTTTGATTTTTGAAGCAAGAAAATGTTAAACCCATGCTTAATCAATGATTTACAAACAAAACCACGATTGCTCGAGTCAAAATTTCATGCCCAAACATCTTAACCGCACCCCCACGTTGTATAAAGCGCACCCCCATGTTCAAATTTTTTTTCTTGGATGATAAATTCTTAACTATTTTTGAACATGAATTGAATCATTATGATGTTATGTCTTGAAAAACATATGATTTTCACTAACATCATGAGACTGCTTAAAAAATTTGTTTTGTATAGATTAATTTATTTTTAAATTTCAGGATCATGGAGCATCCATACTTACATTTTGAAGGGAACCGCGAGAGATGGTGTCATGATAGACTTCAAAGACTGCTACAAAGGGTCGAAAGATCCCGCTTACAAGCAGATGAAGAAACACTAGCGGCAGTCGGACAGCTAGAAATATATAATAATTTATTAAGTGTCTAGTGGAAACGTTTATTTTCACAAAATAGACCTTACGTTTATGAACTGACTCTTGAATTTTTAGCAACTTTTAAATTTAGCATGAAAGACTCTGATCCTTGGGATGAAAATGCAGTTTCATTCAGACTAGCTGGGAATTGGCATAAGACATCCATTGCCTTGTTCGGTGTATATCTTGGAATATACACGGAACAAGAAATGGAAGAGGAGGCTATATCTGGAATGCCGACATATTATACCTTCCCGGACGAGGAAAGTAGAGATGCAGAAAGTGGTGCAATGAGGAAAGCATTTTGGGAGCGGATTGGAACCGGAGGGTTCAACTCGAGCAAAACAAAAAGCAGTCAGATACGAGACCCGCTGCTGCGACACATTCATCGGTTACTCAGTCATTCCATAACAGCTTGTGGTCAAAGCGAAGGAGTTGTTAATTTGAGGAACTTGTTTATTTTATATTGTATGGTTAATCAGTTTCCATGTAATATTGGGTATTAGTTTTGTAATCTTTTTGCCAGAAACGCGATTGCAGGTGCTCCAACACCCATGTTTGGAGGAAGCTGGATTTTGAACTTATATGAAAGCTATGGTTATAACACTGAGGGAACCGAAGGAGTGATGCCAGGACTGTTGGACTTGAGCATCTGTACAAGTTTGTACATGGTGACAAGTTTACCAAATGGGCAGCCAAGATTCATGGATAAGAAAGGACAAATCTGGGATCCGGCGGATCCCGAAGAAATTATCATGGATCTCGACATGCCGATACAGCCGGAAGGAGCCGGAGCTGGATCTTCAAGTTCACGAACAAGGGAATTTCCAACCATGTTAGACCTTTATGAGTCAATCCAAACCACCAAAACCCATGCAAGGCGATCATTTGAATATGCCCCGTGTTCACTCTTCCCGACCTGTGTATAAATACCACACTTGTTCCATTCTTTCATCACACTCATTCCTGCTCAAAAACGTAAAAAAATGAAAGAATCAAGTCATGGAAGCTCAAACTGGAATCCTGCGAAGAAACCGCGTTCCGAAACGCGAGAGCCGACGACTCAAGAGTATTTCTTCAAAATGCATGAACTGATCAAGCAATTGACAGAAAGGAACCTCGTTGCTTCCCAACGCTTGGCTGAACTAATCCAAAAATATCAGCAGATGAGCGAGGAACTCATTTCCATTAACAAGCAGCTCGCGGAATTGAGCAACCGCACTTCGCACTATCCTATGCCAAACCTTCCACAGGAAATGTGTGGAGGTTTCTTTTAGAAACATGCCGTGATGTGTTAAGTGCGCTGTTGCGCGTTAAAGAGTCTGGTTTTGCTGTTTCAGATTCTCTGCTTTTAACGTATCGTGTAATTGTAGGATTCTAGGGAATGTAATTTTCAATTTGGCTTGTGTTATTTAACTATAGGACTATTTTCGTATCCTTTCTGATGATTTGGAAGTGATAAAACTTAACTGGGAAAATTACACAACGCGCGAAACTGAAAAACGGAACAACAAAAGACTGAAACCGAACTTTGTGCATGAACACGACCCCGTGATCAAAGGGGCACGCCCCCGTGTTCGACAAAAATTGACACCACCTGCCAATTTTCAGCCTTTTGTCCTTTTCCAATCAATGTGGCATGATAAAAACCGAGCTAATGTGCCTGCAAAGTCGTATCCACTTTCAATTCTCTCTTCTTTTCCATTTTTCTTTCATTTGTTCAAGTGTTCTTGCAAGAGTATTTGGCCAAGAGGTTAGCATACTAATTCCTTTGATTATGAAAGTCATTTACATGTAGTTAGGTGATTAGGTCTCTAAACAACCGAAATCCTAACAATTATGTGTAAACACTTGTTCTTAAACGTGTTATGGAATGATGAATGTTTTTAACCTACTTGTTCATGTTTATTCTTATAGTAGATTAGTGTTAATTAGTGTGTTTAGTTAGATATTAGTATGTTTAGTTGGTTAGTTAGTTGTTTTCTTTTAATAACAAGACTGTCTTCATAACTCGTGGTGAAACCTTTGTTAATCATGTTCAAGTTACAAGAATTCTCGAGTGATGTAAACCAATATATATTTTTAGTATCTTGAATTAATAAACAAATGACTAAAATGTTCAACGTATAATCTTTGATTTTTGAAGCAAGAAAATGTTAAACCCATGCTTAATCAATGATTTACAAACAAAACCACGATTGCTCGAGTCAAAATTTCATGCCCAAACATCTTAACCGCACCCCCACGTTGTATAAAGCGCACCCCCATGTTCAAATTTTTTTTCTTGGATGATAAATTCTTAACTATTTTTGAACATGAATTGAATCATTATGATGTTATGTCTTGAAAAACATATGATTTTCACTAACATCATGAGACTGCTTAAAAAATTTGTTTTGTATAGATTAATTTATTTTTAAATTTCAGGATCATGGAGCATCCATACTTACATTTTGAAGGGAACCGCGAGAGATGGTGTCATGATAGACTTCAAAGACTGCTACAAAGGGTCGAAAGATCCCGCTTACAAGCAGATGAAGAAACACTAGCGGCAGTCGGACAGCTAGAAATATATAATAATTTATTAAGTGTCTAGTGGAAACGTTTATTTTCACAAAATAGACCTTACGTTTATGAACTGACTCTTGAATTTTTAGCAACTTTTAAATTTAGCATGAAAGACTCTGATCCTTGGGATGAAAATGCAGTTTCATTCAGACTAGCTGGGAATTGGCATAAGACATCCATTGCCTTGTTCGGTGTATATCTTGGAATATACACGGAACAAGAAATGGAAGAGGAGGCTATATCTGGAATGCCGACATATTATACCTTCCCGGACGAGGAAAGTAGAGATGCAGAAAGTGGTGCAATGAGGAAAGCATTTTGGGAGCGGATTGGAACCGGAGGGTTCAACTCGAGCAAAACAAAAAGCAGTCAGATACGAGACCCGCTGCTGCGACACATTCATCGGTTACTCAGTCATTCCATAACAGCTTGTGGTCAAAGCGAAGGAGTTGTTAATTTGAGGGACTTGTTTATTTTATATTGTATGGTTAATCAGTTTCCATGTAATATTGGGTATTAGTTTTGTAATCTTTTTGCCAGAAACGCGATTGCAGGTGCTCCAACACCCATGTTTGGAGGAAGCTGGATTTTGAACTTATATGAAAGCTATGGTTATAACACTGAGGGAACCGAAGGAGTGATGCCAGGACTGTTGGACTTGAGCATCTGTACAAGTTTGTACATGGTGACAAGTTTACCAAATGGGCAGCCAAGATTCATGGATAAGAAAGGACAAATCTGGGATCCGGCGGATCCCGAAGAAATTATCATGGATCTCGACATGCCGATACAGCCGGAAGGAGCCGGAGCTGGATCTTCAAGTTCACGAACAAGGGAATTTCCAACCATGTTAGACCTTTATGAGTCAATCCAAACCACCAAAACCCATGCAAGGCGATCATTTGAATATGCCCCGTGTTCACTCTTCCCGACCTGTGTATAAATACCACACTTGTTCCATTCTTTCATCACACTCATTCCTGCTCAAAAACGTAAAAAAATGAAAGAATCAAGTCATGGAAGCTCAAACTGGAATCCTGCGAAGAAACCGCGTTCCGAAACGCGAGAGCCGACGACTCAAGAGTATTTCTTCAAAATGCATGAACTGATCAAGCAATTGACAGAAAGGAACCTCGTTGCTTCCCAACGCTTGGCTGAACTAATCCAAAAATATCAGCAGATGAGCGAGGAACTCATTTCCATTAACAAGCAGCTCGCGGAATTGAGCAACCGCACTTCGCACTATCCTATGCCAAACCTTCCACAGGAAATGTGTGGAGGTTTCTTTTAGAAACATGCCGTGATGTGTTAAGTGCGCTGTTGCGCGTTAAAGAGTCTGGTTTTGCTGTTTCAGATTCTCTGCTTTTAACGTATCGTGTAATTGTAGGATTCTAGGGAATGTAATTTTCAATTTGGCTTGTGTTATTTAACTATAGGACTATTTTCGTATCCTTTCTGATGATTTGGAAGTGATAAAACTTAACTGGGAAAATTACACAACGCGCGAAACTGAAAAACGGAACAACAAAAGACTGAAACCGAACTTTGTGCATGAACACGACCCCGTGATCAAAGGGGCACGCCCCCGTGTTCGACAAAAATTGACACCACCTGCCAATTTTCAGCCTTTTGTCCTTTTCCAATCAATGTGGCATGATAAAAACCGAGCTAATGTGCCTGCAAAGTCGTATCCACTTTCAATTCTCTCTTCTTTTCCATTTTTCTTTCATTTGTTCAAGTGTTCTTGCAAGAGTATTTGGCCAAGAGGTTAGCATACTAATTCCTTTGATTATGAAAGTCATTTACATGTAGTTAGGTGATTAGGTCTCTAAACAACCGAAATCCTAACAATTATGTGTAAACACTTGTTCTTAAACGTGTTATGGAATGATGAATGTTTTTAACCTACTTGTTCATGTTTATTCTTATAGTAGATTAGTGTTAATTAGTGTGTTTAGTTAGATATTAGTATGTTTAGTTGGTTAGTTAGTTGTTTTCTTTTAATAACAAGACTATCTTCATAACTCGTGGTGAAACCTTTGTTAATCATGTTCAAGTTACAAGAATTCTCGAGTGATGTAAACCAATATATATTTTTAGTATCTTGAATTAATAAACAAATGATTAAAATGTTCAACGTATAATCTTTGATTTTTGAAGCAAGAAAATGTTAAACCCATGCTTAATCAATGATTTACAAACAAAACCACGATTGCTCGAGTCAAAATTTCATGCCCAAACATGTTAACCGCACCCACACGTTGTATAAAGCGCACCCCCATGTTCAATTTTTTTTTTCTTGGATGATAAATTCTTAACTATTTTTGAACATGATTTGAATCATTATGATGTTATGTCTTGAAAAACATATGATTTTCACTAACATCATGAGACTGCTTAAGAAATTTGTTTTGTATAGATTAATTTATTTTTAAATTTCAGGATCATGGAGCATCCATACTTACATTTTGAAGGGAACCGCGAGAGATGGTGTCATGATAGACTTCAAAGACTGCTACAAAGGGTCGAAAGATCCCGCTTACAAGCAGATGAAGAAACACTAGCGGCAGTCAGACAGCTAGAAAGATATAATAATTTATTAAGTGTCTAGTGGAAACGTTTATTTTCACAAAATAGACCTTCCGTTTATGAACTGACTCTTGAATTTTTAGCAACTTTTAAATTTAGCATGAAAGACTCTGATCCTTGGGATGAAAATGCAGTTTCATTCAGACTAGCTGGGAATTGGCATAAGACATCCATTGCCTTGTTCGGTGTATATCTTGGAATATACACGGAACAAGAAATGGAGGAGGAGGCTATATCTGGAATGCCGGCATATCATACCTTCCCGGACGAGGAAAGTAGAGACGCGGAAAGTGGTGCAATGAGGAAAGCATTTTGGGAGCGGATTGGAACCGGAGGGTTCAACTCGAGCAAAACAAAAAGCAGTCAGATACGAGACCCGCTGCTGCGACACATTCATCGGTTACTCAGTCATTCCATAACAGCTCGTGGTCAAAGCGAGGGAGTTGTTAATTTGAGGGACTTGTTTATTTTATATTGTATGGTTAATCAGTTTCCATGTAATATTGGGTATTAGTTTTGTAATCTTTTTGCCAGGAACGCGATTGCAGGTGCTCCAACACCCATGTTTGGAGGAAGCTGGATTTTGAACTTATATGAAAGCTATGGTTATAACACTGAGGGAACCGAAGGAGTGATGCCAGGACTGTTGGACTTGAGCATCTGTACAAGTTTGTACATGGTGACAAGTTTACCAAATGGGCAGCCAAGATTCATGGATAAGAAAGGACAAATCTGGGATCCGGCGGATCCCGAAGAAATTATCATGGATCTCGACATGCCGATACAGCCGGAAGGAGCCGGAGCTGGATCTTCAAGTTCACGAACAAGGGAATTTCCAACCATGTTAGACCTTTATGAGTCAATCCAAACCACCAAAACCCATGCAAGGCGATCATTTGAATATGCCCAACGAGCCTTCAACCGAGTCGAAAATCTGAATTCCCGAGTCGATGACTTGAGCAGAGATGTCACGTACATCAGAAACCAAATGTACCACGAGTGGGGGGATATCCCACCACAAAGCCCTTGAAAACCGTATCATTTTCGGGGCTCCGGCACAGTTGTTTTGTGCCAATCTATCTTTTAATTTATGTCGTTTTATTTTTATTTTGTGTGCTTAGGATTTTAATGCTTTCAATAGATTGGTGACATTTCAGGTGATACCGAGGATTCTAACAACGCGAGGGCAACCAAACACAAGTGAAAAATTCATCATTTTTAGGGGAGTTATTTCGTTACCCTTTCTCAATCATGAATATTTTAATCACATTGAGGACAATGTGAATTTTAAGTGTTGGGATGGGAGTAATGCATTTGACTTTGCTAAAAAGGTCCAAATTAAAATTTTTAAGAAAAGATCACTTACCAAATAATTTTTGTGACAAAAAACCAAAAACTTAATATAAGTTTTGATAAACCAAATTATAAATATACGTTTTCGGGAAATAGAGAAGTAAATCCATGACGTCCAAATAAAAATTGAAAATGTTTATTGTGATATCCTTAAAGGCAATAATCTAGTAAAATATTTAATCATGTAAAATGAAACACTTTTACACAATTCCATCCGTATGTGAGTTTATTTTTGAGCCTTAAACAAGCTTTTGCAAGTTGCAATTCTACTTTCATTCAGGATTTAATTGAGGGTGCCATATGATACGTGTGATTAGAACTTGCTTTGGGTATACATTTCAAGACCTTAATTAGTATTTGTTGCATAAAAATGAGTTAGGCACTAGGAAACCTTAACCATTCAAGCCCTAACCATTGTCTTAAATTTTCCTTACCCGAACGTCAACCCTAGTTAGCCCCGTTGAGCTTAAACGTTTTTATCTTTCAATCACCCGAGTCACCAAGTCACTTAACCAAACAAAACCCGTTTTCGTTAAAGACACGTTTTTGGCTTATTAAAAAAATTTGGTCTTTTACCGGCAGACCTTAAAGAACTGGAATGCATTCTTTTGATTTCAATTTGCTTTGTTGCCTTCATCACGCAAAACCGGGACTTCCCCCGGAAATCCGCGAACAAATTTTCAATCTCACGTTTGACGCAAGAAAGAAATGGCGTAAAAAGGAACAAGTTTCGCCATTTTGTGGGATTTCAAAAAGTGCTATAAAGAGACGGGCGAAAAGATATGAAAGATGCCCGAATTGTGGAAATTGGTCCCATAATGGAAAATGCAAAAAGAATCAAACTGAATCTCAATACGAATACACAGAATTAATCCGATTGGGTGCTATTAGGCTTCAAGCCGAACAATCCTTGTGAAAGGAAAATTTTGTGTATCTTCGGGTAAAAGATGAAGTGCGATTCTTGAAAGCAAAATACGGTCTTGACAATCTGACCTTAAACGAGTCCTCAAGCTAGCATAGCCCTTATAGCTTGAAGTATTGTATAGGGAACCTTTATTGCTTTCCTTGTAGTTTATGTTAGAAAAATAAGCCAAGACCGTCGTCTTTAGCAATTAGCCACTCTTTCCACATATTCCATACCCGAGCCCGAGCCAATTTACAACCCATCAAAGACCTAATGATTTATGCAAATAAATATCTAAGTAGGTGGAGATTTGATCCCTTAACAAGCATATGATTTCACACGTATTCATACTAGGCAATTGAGTGTATTAGTCATACTTAATCTTGATTATGACTCCATATATTTAGCCGAGTGTGAGTACATCTTGTGTGAAGTGTGGATTTTTACATGATAATAATCTTTACTAACCAACCTATTGCTTGCTAGGATATCGTTTTACATGTGCTTAGAATATTTATATTTGGATGAAAATAGTATTTAGTTGCATACTTCTCGAAAGACATGTTTATAATTTGATTTATTTGGTTTTTGGGGGAATTGTCATTTGAAGTGATTTTTGCTTGAGGACAAGCAAAGTTCAAGTGTGGGGATGTTTGATGTACTCCAAATTATACATAAAAATCCTATCAAAAGCACATCAATTATTCCTTAATATCTTCCTTAAAATGATGAAAATGTACTTAAAAGTGTTAAATTGTGTTTTCAGGTGTTTAAAAGGGCAAGATGGACAAAAGGAGCATATTTAACAAGAAATTGAAGCAATCCGAGCTTTGGACTCCAAGCATGGGGTCGTGCCTCATTAAGCACGCCCCCATGCCTTGCTAGAAACACACCCCCGTGCTAAATTAACACACCCCCGTGCTTGGACATCTGACAGGACAAAAAGTACTGTCCCCTAAAAGTAGACACGGGGCCGTGCCCCATAAGGCACGGGGCCGTGCCCCACCACCAACACGGGGCCGTGCCCCATTTAGCACGGGGCCGTGCCCGACACAACCTGCACGTACGAGCCGACCAACTTTCGTAAGAATTGTACTAACACGGGGCCGTGCCTTTTAGGCACGGGGCCGTGCTTAAACACTCCGGAAAGCCTATAAATAGAAGCCTAAGCTCACCATTTTTGGCAAGCTTTGGTGGGAGAGTTACTCTGCTGAATTCTCTCGGGAATCAAGGCTTCAAGATCATTCGGAGGCTCGGGAGGTGCATACAACACTTGGAAGAAGCTTGGGATCACCTAAACGTCATCCATTGTGGATTATCGGTTTGATTGTTCCATTTCACCGATGATCACTTATCTATCTTCTTTGTTATCCGTTGTTATGTTAAAGCTCATCATGAGCTAAACTCTATTTATCATCCTAATCGGATGAAACTTATGTAATTTGTGATAAACTAATGGTGTGATAAGTATTATGTTAATGTTACGGTGGTCTTGGGAAAACTATTGATGGGTAGCATCTACATTTGGACGGGAAGTTATAACATTATGGTTTGTGATTGTGATTGTCATACAAGGTTGAAAACCGTATGATTAACTTTCATTCGCGAAACCGGTCTTCATAATAAATCCATGGCTAATGAACTAGAAATGTTTATTAGAAATCATATCACCTTAACTTTCTGATCATTTGCGGGTTCCCTTTTATTTGTTCGGAAACTTAAGTAATTGTTACGGTTTTCTAAAATTAATGGTATGTTAGGAAGGAACCTGATCAACTCTCTTTTTAACATTAAATTATGTTTTCAGAAATCGTATGTCAAATAGGACACAAGAGATTTACCTACATTACTAGGGCTTTGATCTGAGAAGTAAAATCAGCCTGACAGGATAAAGTCACTACGGCAGCAGGATAGTCGAGAAATCGCGCCGGCTCATCTTTATAAACATTAATATAATCACATCACACCACCAATTCATCACAATTGCATAAGTGGATTCTAACTAGGATGATAACTTTTATTCCCTGATTTTAAAACCAAACGCTTCATTTCTTATTTTACTTTCTTTTTATTATTGTTTACTTTTAAAACCTAAAAATCTTTCCAAAACAAAATATCACTTTCTTTAACAAAAACCAAATCTGATAGTCAAACATCAAGTTTGTTGAGTAGGCTAGGTGTGTCCACGGATTGATACTCGATTCTTACCAACACTATATTACCACACGACAGGTACACTGCCTTTTGTGTGTGTGGTTTAGTATTAGTAACAACCAAGTAAAACTGAATCTGTGCAATAAATCTTTATCAAATATTTATACTATCCGCAGAACCATCAACTCCATTTCCTGGCATAGGAGAATGGGACACATTAATCAACGAAAGATGAATCACTTGATCCAGAAGGATCTCGTGAGAGGAGTCAATGTAAAAAATTTCCAACTTCCAGATTTCTGTGTAGCATGCAAGAAAGGCAAACAGACGAAGAAGTCTCATAAAGAAAAGAAAGTTCATTATATCGAGCTTCCTCTTGAACTTCTTCACATGGATCTGTTTGGTCCAGTCAGTACAAAGAGCATTGCAGGTGACTTGTACTGTTATGTGGTTACTGATGACTACTCAAGATTCTCTTGGGTAATGTTTCTGAAGTCCAAATCAGAAACATTTGAGTCATTCAAGGAATTAGTAACCACACTAGAATCTCTCTACAAGCTGAAGGTGAGACAGGTACGCTCAAACAATGGGACAGAATTCAAGAATCAGTGGATGGAGGCTTACTGCAAGGAAAAAGGAATTGTACACCAGTTCACTTCTGCCTACACGCCTCAGATGAATGGTGTTGCTGAGAGAAAGAATAGAAGCTTGATAGAGACAGCACGGACAATGCTACAGACTCGAAACTGCCTATCCAATTCTGGAATGAGGCAGTGGCAAATGCATGTTATACATTAAATCGAGTTCTAGTAGTCAAGCGCCATGGCAAGACATGTTACGAGTTACTACAACGACATAAACCTAATTTGGAATATCTCGAACCATTTGGCGCGCCGTGCACACTTCTGAAGAAGACTCAAGAAGGAAAATTCAGCGAGAAGGCTGATGAAGGGATCTTCCTAGGATACAACATACCGAACAAGAGAGTTTACAACAACTCAACGGGTTTTGTAGAAGTGTGGTGTAATGTTGATGTTCAGAGATATACCACACTACCTACTGGAAAAGGACCCGCTTACTTTTTCGACTATGATGGATTCTTCAAGTCCTTCAACATCCCTATCTCTCCTTCTGATGACGAGTTAGCTACACGGATGATGTATGATATCTTGAATACACCATCACTTGATTCAACATCATCGAGCTCACATGGAGAATCATCTCACCACTCAGGGGGAGCACTCGAAGACAGTGACTCCTCCTCAGAAGATGAAGCTGAAGAAGATGACCAGAACAATCAGGAGGGACAGGTTCCAATTCCTGCAAGTCCACAAGCATCTAACAGTGATGCCCCTTCGACTTCGGAACCTCAAACTCCATCTACCTCAGATGCAGAACCAAATGTTCATAATCTTGGCTCTGAGGTAGTTGTTCCTACCACTCCAGGATCATGTCTAAATGTCTATCATCCCCTAGACAATGTCATTGGGGATGTCAGATCAGGAGTGCAAACCAGAAATCAGCTGTACTCAGCTGATTATGCCTCGGTAATGGAAAAAGGATACATTCACGATGGTGCTTATCGGTGTTTTGTCTCGCAGTTTGAGCCAAAATATGTCAGTGAAGCACTAAATGATGAGGCATGGGTGAGTGCCATGCAAGAAGAACTTCTTCAGTTCAAGAAGTTAGGTGTATGGACTCTGGTAGATAGACCTAAGGGTGCTAAGGTCATTGGCACCAAATGGGTCTTGAAATGCAAGAAGGATGACCAATGTGTCATTATCAGGAACAAGGCTCGACTGGTAGTTCAGGGATTTCGACAAGTCGAGGGGATTGATTACAATGAAGTGTTTGCACCCGTGGCAAGGATGGAAGCTATCCGCATCTTCCTTGCCTATGCATCGTATACGAAGATCAAAGTCTATCAAGTAGATGTGAAGAGTGCATTCCTACATGGGGAAATCCGAGAGACAGTTTATGTCAGTCAACCCGAGGGAGTTGAAGATCCTTATCATCGGGACAGAGTTTACAAACTCGACAAGGCCTTATACGGGCTTCATCAAGCTCCAAGGGTCTGGTATGAGAAACTCTCGACTCACCTTGTGAAACACAGCTTTCGTACGGGGTCATTGACTGCACACTGTTTATCAAAGAAAAAGATGGAGACTTACTGCTAGTACAGATCTATGTTGATGACATAATCTTCGGTTTAAAGAACGAAGAGTTATGCAAAGAATTTGAAGCAGTAATGAAGGCGGAGTTTGAGATGAGTGCCATGGGGGAGATGAAATTCTTTCTCGGGTTACAGGTGGATCAGACATCCAAAGGAATTTTCCTACATCAGACCAAGTATGTGGGAGACATTCTCAGTCGGTTTGACATGGAGAATGCTTCTGCAGCTGGGACTCCACTTGCTACAAACCATGATATAGCACCTGATGAGAATGGAGATCTGGTAGATGCCACAATGTACCGAGGAATGATTGGATCTCTTATGTACCTCACTGCCTCAAGACCTGAAATCATGTATGCTACATGTCTATGTTCTAGATATCAGGCTAAGCCAAAGGTGAACCATCTGATTGGGGTCAAAAGGATATTTCGTTATCTGAAGGGCACACCCACACTTGGGTTGTGGTATCCTCATGATGATGACTTTGAACTCACGACGTATAGTGACTCGGATTACGGGGGCTGCAAGATGAATTACAAGTCTACATCAGCAGGGTGTCAATTCTTTGGGAGGAGATTAGTGACCTGGCAGTGTAAGAAGCAGACCTCGGTTGCATTGTCAACCTGTGAAGACGAATACGTTGCTGCTGCAAGTTGCTGTTCACAAATCATTTGGATTCAACAGCAAATGCGGGACTACGGTTTAACTTTCTCTTCTACTCCTATTTTTGTTGATAACTCTACTGCAATTGCAGTAACTAAAAATCCAGTACAACATCCTAAGACCAAACACATCGGTATTAAATATCATTTTATACGGGACTGTTTTGAAAAGAACTTAATCGATGTGGTAAAGATAAATACTGATTTTCAACGCGCTGACCTCTATACAAAAGCTTTTGACAAACCACGTTTTCTATATCTGTTAGAGGTCAACGGCGTTAAAAAGAACTTATTCCTGATGATGATCATGTGTAGTCCGATGCAGTGTAGTTAATTTTTTTACGTTTTTATTTTCTTTATTTATTCTATTTTCTGTGTAAATTAAATTCATGTTATATTAGCTGTCTATTAAAATCCTAAAATACGTAAATCCGTTATGATTTTAGAATTTTAGGGGGAGAATAGGTCAGCGAGTAACATTAAAAAGAAAAATAAATAAAAAAATTCGAGGGAGAAGGAGAGGCTAGCTGATAGAAGGTAGATCGTATCTGTGATACCGATTCAAATACTTTAGAAAATGATAGTACACAGGAACAAATCAAGAGGGACTTTAAAATTTAATTTAGAAAAGATGCAAAATTCAAAGTATAAGTCTGTGTAGTCTGAGCAATATAAAAGGAAAGATGATAGAAAAACTGGTAACTACTAAGGTAACACAACGAAAGTAGACCTAGAGGTTGCTAGACCACAGATGATACGTCGGTAGTTTCAACACAATAGATGATCAGACCTGATTGGTGATCTCAAGATCAAATTAAGTTGTTCAACTGACTGTGGGCTCCCATCTTATCACTGGTTAACAC
The DNA here is from genome assembly GCA_025215565.1 of Flaveria ramosissima. Lineage (NCBI taxonomy): Eukaryota > Viridiplantae > Streptophyta > Magnoliopsida > Asterales > Asteraceae > Flaveria > Flaveria ramosissima. Next base: position 51,331,241 of record CM046037.1, read on the forward strand.
AATCAACAAAATTCCAATAAGGGGTAATGAGCATGTAAACGCCACAAATGTGTGTGGATGACCATAAATAGAGCAAAGCATGAAAAAAAATGAAAAGCAAATGCTATCAAGCTAATAACTTATGTTGTTGGTGCATTATGTGCAAAAGAAAATCAAAAATGCTCTAACAAGAAGATAGGTTGTGTGCCTCTCTGCTGTGCGATGGCACTGACCTGAGGATAAGCAAAACCTATATATTCTAGAATTCATTGTTGTTTGCCGCCTCTCTGCTGTGCGATGGCACTGACCTGAGGATTGGCTTCTCTTTGAAAGCTCTAAGAATAGTCTCTTCTTGTCAAAATACCCGTAGACCGCTCAAAAGCTCCTAAGGAATGTTGATTACCATATAAGTGTGAGATCCAGAAATGTTAGTTGAAATAATTAAACCTAAATCAATGTGGGAATCTAATAGTACCAGTATGATTTCCTAAATTTGCTAACGACTCTGGAAGAAAACCAAGAAGTGAGCATCAAAAGGTTTTGATAACAAGTCCCAAATGATTTGACTTGCCTGTATGATTCCAAAATTGAATTGGTCCAGGTATGGTCAAACTAAATAGAAGCTGCCTATTCCGGAACCGAATCCAGTAAATTTGTATCTTAGGATTTACCTCTCACAAAAAGTCAAAAACAAGTTTAATTTTTGTACTTCAGTTTAATTTTTTATTTATTTAGTCATCTAGCTTGTTTAGTGTCAGACTACATCAAGGAATTCAGTAAGGGACTAATTCACCAAAAAAGGTCATGTCTGAGATGACCACATGTGTTTTCAAAAGATAAATGGGTCACGTCTGAGGTGACAAATTGTTTAAAAGGATCACATCTGAGGTGATCAAAAGTTTTCAAGTTAAAATGATCATGTATGAGATGATCAGATGCGTATAACGTTGATTCTACAGTTTAAAAAGGGTTCAAATGTCAAATGGTAAGAAATGCAGAAAATTTCATAAGTATGACCCATTCGCACGAATGGACCATGAGTATGGACTGATCATGCGAATGGAAGCCATTCTTACGAATGGACCATGAGTATGGACCTTTCAACCGAATGGCCCATACGAATGACACAGTCGGATGTTTAAGAACGAACAAATGAGTAAGTCGCACGACTGAACTCCAGTCGGACGACTGAAGGGGGGCAACTAAACCAATCGCACGACTGAGGCCCATTTGCCCGAATGAAATGTGCGAATGAGCCCAGTCGTACGATTGAATTTAGGTTTAGTATAAATAGAGGGAGAGTCGGTCACAGAGACTCACCACTCCCAAATTTGCCCTAAGTCGCACGACTAACGTTACTCTGCCCAAATTTCGTTTGATCACCATAAACCCTTGTTTTTCGTGTACTGACTGTTTGCACTGACTCTAAAGGTAATGCGGTGCAGAACCACTATTATATCATTCAATTTGTGATCTAATCTGGACAATGGGACATGTTCGAAAAACCGTAACTTGTGTAGCCAAATAACCTAACTAAACGACGTAAACAAATGATATTAAAGGTGTTAGGTGTTAAACTAATGGATTGCGAGTCTAATGAACCAGAACACGGTGTCTAAACTTCAAAATCGGTGAAAAATTGAATTTGAATTGAACAGTCAGAAAAACATGCGAATGGACAGGTTGATGAAATTCAGTCGCACGACTGAGGTGTGCGAATAGCTAAACCGCACGACTGAACCATGCGTATGAGTTCAGTCGCACGACTGGTGTAACCGCATGAGTTTACATACGCATGAGCTTAGTCGCACACTCAGTCGTACGTATGGGGTCATTCGCGCGACTGGATCTCAGTCGCACTGATCATTCGCACGACTTGATCCCAGTCGTACGTATGGGGTCATTCAAGACATTTTTTAGCCAACAGATACTAATGTTTACTTTCTTTATGTAACAGATGGCGAGTCGCTAGACCATGAGTACGAAGCACAACATATGTGCTCATCTGGATCTGACATCCAGAAATGCTTCAGACTTTTCTGGCATTATCACCTTTCTAAGGAGATCGAGGATTGCACATTCTATATCTGCTCCGTGTACTCCGTATCGTTCTATACAGCAGGCCTTCTGGGAAGGTGCAGTAGTTGACCGATCTTCTGAGCCTCACTGTATCAGGAGTACTATCTTTGGAGAGGCGATTGAGATCACAGAGGAGGATCTCAGGATTGTGCTGCAGTTGGGGGACGATGCTGACTGTCCTACTAGACTACACCCCATTACTGTCAGAGGATGTTTTCTACGAGCTAAGTACTCTGGGGACATCAACACGGGTGTGCTCAACAAGAGCAACCTGTGTCCCCAGTTCAAGTACCTTGCTCACGTACTGCTGAAGTGCATAGCATCCAGGAAGGGAGGATTTGATGAGTTGTCGGATCAGATCCAGAACGCTTATGTAGCGTTGGTGCTGAACCATCCGTTCAGCTTCTCCAGGATGATCTTCACCTACTTGGTGGAGAAGATTGAGGGGAAAAGGAAGGAGGGCTTCTGCATGTACCCCCGATTCATGTAGATGATTATAGACCAGAAGCTCCCTTCCCTGCCGAAGGAGAAGGAAGATGCAGTAGTGCTTGAGGTGATGGATGATACCACCTTAGGCCGGATGAAGGTATACAGGGGGAAGCAGGTGAAACCCCCTGTCAGGAGACTGTTTGGGCATCTGGCCCGTGAAGACTATGTGGTGCCAGCTCGGAGGAAGTGGCGCCACGATGACAGTGATTCAGATGTTGAGCAGATTGCTCTACCCTCCGATGACTCTGATGATGATGATAGCGGGGATGCTGGAAATACCATGCCCATTCCACCGAGGGGCACAACTACTGATAGCACACCTCCAGTATCTGCCCCCACTGGAGATATAGCAGAGTCGGCTGGGTTCCACCAGGATTTTATACCTGGTGAGGAAGAATAAGAGTCAGATGAGGAGCCACTGACTAGGACTGTGGGAAGAAAAGTTGTTCCCACAGAACATGGCTTCCGGGCGGTTGGTGAATGCCCCAGTTGATCGGGAGAGACTGCTGCTGACCCGGCCTATGCTCCAGAGCCGTCGAGCCGTGTTCTAGGGGGAGCATCCTCCTCGACAGGATCGAGGAAGAAAACGATGGCTCAGCCCCACGGCATGAAGAAGAAGAAGCGCAGACTCACCTACATCACCACCACAGCCACCACCTCAGCCACCACCACTACCACCTCTACAGCCACACCATCCACCACCACAGCCACCACCTCAGCCACTACCACTACCTCTACCACACCCCCTACTACTGTCACCACACCACCCACCACTACATATATCCCATCCACCACTATATCATTCACACCTACATCACCACTAATATCATCTAGACCTAACCCCATCTTCACCACTGCCACCACCACTACCACATCCCACCCATCTATATGGATCACCTCTACCTCCCATTGGGGTAGAGGAACAGCTGTCAGCGCTAAACCGTATGGTGATGCGTCTGTTAATAGCCGATGACGAGAAGACTGCACAGATCCGTCAGCTCGCAGATCTCACAGCTGCACAGTCCCAGCAGATCTCTCAGCAGGCTCAGCTGATTGAGCAGCAGGCACAGCAAATGGCTGCTCAGAGCTAAGAGATTGCCCAACTCCAGGAGCAAAAAGCCATATCAGCAAGGAAGATTGAGGAGTTAGAGGATGCTAAAAGGACTATCATGCTCAAGCTCAAAGGAACTAAAGATGAGCCTCTAAAGATAAATGAAGGAGATGGTGATGACGGTGATGATGATGATGATGATGAGGATGAGGATGAAGATGAAGAGAGTGATGATGATGACGGGAATGAGGAAGAAAAGACAGAGGACAGGCAGGAGGATGATGATGATGAAGGAGGAGATGCAGCTGCATCTGCCTCAGCTCAGGGTCAAGAAAGACGATCAAAGAGAAATCAAGACCAACGAGCTTCTTCTTCTGACTCTTCTAGTAAGGATCCAGTTATTCAGGACAAAAGTAATGCTTAGACGTTTATGTATTTGATAGCTTTTGTACTTGAATCATGTATTAAACTTATGTATTTAATGTTTATATAAGATTAATGTATTTCTGTCTTGATTATTAACTAATGTTTGATGTGTTACATGTTTAAATCAAGCAGATCCAAACTTTCAAAGGGACAAATATGATGTTGCTCCCCTTCAGTAGGTCAAGACTCAATTGACTATGATTCTTGATCTGCAAGGGATAGTCAGGAGATCTGTGAGTTATACCCCTGAAGAAGGGGAAATAATTAATGATCTTTCAAATGAGCAACTGGCTGAGATGTTCAAGCTGAATCCAGATGAGATCGTTAAGGATGCTTCAACTTGTGAGTCTACCAGTGACGAAGAGCTAAATGACATTGATGAGATAGAGATAGAAGACGTCACAGCAGAGCATTATCCTCAGTATGCTGACAACGAGGGAAATGTGGTCCCCAATCTGGGTGAATCCCTAGTCAGTGATACATTTGAGGTATTGGATCAGATGGAGCAGGAGTCCGAGAAGACTGAAGGAAAAGCCCAAGCCTCAAACGACGATGTTGATATCAGAAAGGCAGAATGGGCCGCATGTTTTGAGGAAATTCGAGCCCAACGCGCCGCTCCTAAACAGAATGTCTACACCAAACTCTACAGAGTGAAGAAACATCATAAGGTGTCAGGCATGATTATAGCGTGGGCACATTTTGAGGATCTAAATGTTTATGCCATTAAGAGGGAGAAGGGCATAGAGTACTTTAGATTTCCACATGATCTAAAGACTCTCCCTAGTTTTGAGCTCAACCAGCTGGCGAAATTGAAGCTACTATATGTTGACCCAAGGAAGATGTCAGGCTGGTTTGAGGCTGCCCTGAAGAAAGAGTACCACACCAGGTGGGTCAACTTCAAACCTCAACAACCTACGAGGTATATCAGACGTTCTGAAGTTGATCCCATCACTGGTAAGCCCAAGATAGTGCTGAAGTGGAGTCCCCCAAGAACAATGTGAAGAATCCCCCTCAGGGAGATGCCACAGGACTTCACTCCACACTTTAAGTGGTGGTACTATGATTGGAGAACCGGGGAGGCGGTCATAGTTCTAAATTAAGAGGGACAAATGGATACCATCAGGGTGTTTGACCCGATGTGGCTCACTAACTTGTCTACTAATGATGTCTACACATTATACAAGTGGCCACTATTCGATGACACGCAAGATATTGTACAAGCCCTCCAATTCCAAAATGTCATAAGATTCTGCTTTGCGTTTGAGATACACGCAGGAGTCACAACAGAGGAAAAGTACAAGAAGTATGAGGAGGTGATGCAGAAGGTAAGACATTAGATAGATCTAGGTCCAAGGGGGAGTTTGTTGATACATATGTACCTAGATCCTGATATGAATGTAATATGTCTTGTTTGTCTTACACTTATGTAATGGTTGGGTTATTAATGAAAAGATAATGTTTGATTGTGATTTATAATGTTTAATATTTCATTAATGAGTTGTTATTGAATTGGTTATATAGGTTTGTGATTGTTTGAATTGATACACATAATGTTATACTAATGAATACATTCAAACTTAGCAAAATGAAGTTCTCATGCGAATGGCCCATGCGAATGGACCATACGCATGAACAACTTCAGGCGTATGACTCAATCGCACGACTGAACAAGGAGGCTGGATCAGTCGTATGATTGTAACATGAGATTGACTCAGTCGCACTACTGAACACTCAGTCGTGCGGATGGATCAACCACATGGCTCAATCGCATGACTGAACCATTCTAATGGTTCAGTGTCACGAATGAACAACCCTAACCTATAAATACCACCTAATTCGTGGAAAAATGTAAGCATTCATTCCAATTCGACTCCAGACGTACCCTAGCCGTCCAGAAGCCTCCAAGTTCATACTCCAAGTTCAAAGAATGCTGTAGATCGATTCCTGATCGATTCTTAACGTTAGATTCAATACCTTATTGTTTCTATGTGCGTTCTCACTGATTGGATCGCCAATTAAATAGGATTCCGCACTAATTGGTTTGGTTTACACGTTAATCAGTTGGTGTTTCGTTCAAATACCAGATCCTAACAAATCGGATCTCTCATGTACCTCACCGCCTCACGACCGGATATCATGTACGCGACGTGTCTATGCTCCAGATATCAGGCAAAGCCGAAAGTCAACCATCTCATCGGAGTCAAAAGGATTTTTCGTTATCTGAAGGGTACTCCAACACTTGGGTTGTTGTATCCTCATGACGATGACTTTGAGCTTACCACGTATAGCGATTCGAATTATGGCGACTGGAAAATGAACTACAAGTCAACTTGAGAGGGATGTCAATTCTTTGGGAGAAGATTAGTCACGTGGCAGTGTAAGAAGCAGACATCGGTTGCTTTGTCAACTTGTGAAGCTGAATACATTGCTGCTGCAAGCTGCTGTTCACAAATCATCTGGATTCAACAGCAAATGCGAGACTACGGTTTGAATTCTCTAACACTCCTATATTTGTTTATAATTCTGCTGCTATAGCCGTAACTAAAAATCCGGTCCAACATCCTAAATCGGAATTAAATATCACTTTATACGTGATTGTTTTGAAAAGAATTTAATCGATGTTGTTAAAATTAATACGGACTTTAACCGCGCTGACCTCTACAGAAAAGCCTTTGATAAACCAAGATTTTTATATCTGTTAGAGGTCAACGGGGTGAAAAAGAAAAATGAAGTGATCACAGAGGATGAAAACGCTTAGTCGACTACGCTTTATTGTTATTTTCTTTTATTTTCTTTTATTTTTCTTATTTTAATTTCCTGTCTTTTTAAAATCCAAAAACGCAAAAAAATATTTTCGGTTTTATAATTTTAGGGGGAGAATAGGTTAAATTAGTATTAAATTAGTTGTTTTAATTTCAGTACTTAAAAAATAAAACGAGGGAGAAGGACAGTCTAGCTAATAGAAATGAGATCGTATCTGTGATACTGATTCAATGTTTATGGAAAATGATAGTACACAGGAACAACGAGTTTGGGACTTTAAAAGAATTTAACTGATTAAGATGCAAAATTTGAAGTATAAGTTTCATAAGTCTAAGCAAAATAAAAGGAAAAATGATAGTAAAACTAGTATGATACTAAGGTAACATAGAGAAAGTAGACTTAGAGGTTGCAAGTTCATTATATGATGTGTCGGTAGATTCAACACAATAGATGAGTAGACCTCATTGGTGACTTAAATTGAAACTAAGTTGTTTAACAAGCTGTGGGTTATCGTCTTATCCCTGGTTAACACAATCAACAAAGTTTCAATAAGGGGTGACGAGCAAAATAAACGCCACAAATGTGTGCGGATGACCATAAAAAGAGCAAAGCACGAAATAAAAAATGTGTAAACGCAATCAAGCTAATAACAAATGTTATTGGTGCGTTATATGCAAAAAGAAAAGAAAAATGCTCTCACAAGAAGATTGGTTGTGTGCCTCTCTGCTGTGCGATGGCACTGACCTGAGGATAAGCATAACCTAAATATTCTAGAATTCATTGTTGTTTGCGCCTCTCTGCTATGCGCTGGCACTGACTTGACGCTTGGCATCTCTTTGAAAGCTCTTAGAAAAGTTTCTTCTTGTCAAAACACCCGTAGACCGCTCAAGAATCTTCTGAGGAATGTTGATTACCATATAAGCGTGGGACCCACCAATGTTTGTTGAAATAATTAAACCTTAATTCATCACCAATGAGTGTCAAAAATCTATGTATGGATTTAACAAGACAAGTATACTGACAATTATCGTGAGCAGCAACTCTTGAAAGTCCAAAACAGTGTGTGCATCTTATAGCTCTAGTATGATTTCCTAAACTTGCTAATGACTCTCGATAAAAACAAGAATCTAGCATCAAAAGGCTTTGGTAACATGTCCCGAACAATTTGATAAACATGTATGATTCCATAATGAATTGATCCAGTCATGATCACTATAACTTGATGCTATATTGTCTAGAAAGAAAAACCTGGTAGATACTTATCTTAGGATTTCAACCTCACACAAAAAAAACAAAATTATGTTTTATTTTTGTTTTATTTCTAGTTGGTTAAGTTAGTTAATTTCAGTCAATTTAGTAGTTAAAAGTCGGAGTATGCATCGGAACTCTATCAGGGATTTAATCACTTAAAAAGGGTCACGTCTGAGGTGACCAAACTGGTTTTCACATGTTAAAAGAGTCACATCTAAGGTGACAAATTGTTTTGTCTTAAAAGGGTCACGTCTGAGGTGACCAAAATGGTTTTCACATGTTATAAGAGTCACATCTAAGGTGACAAATTGTTTAGTTTTAAAAGGATCACGTTTGAGGTGATCAAAGGTTTCTAAGTTAAAATGCTCATGTCTGAGATGATCGAATGCTCAAAATGCTTTATCAATTGTAAAAAAGGGCTAAGTGTCAAATGGTCATAAAGTCAAAATCATAAGTATGAGTCATTCGCACGACTGGACCATGAGTATGGACCAGCTGTACGATTGGACCATGCGTATGATCCCAATCGCACGACTAAACCACACGTATGGCCCAGACGTGCGATTGGACCATAAGCCTGAGTAAACTCACACGATTGGATCATAAAATTGAACCAATCGCATTAATGGAGGTGACCGAATGAGACAGTCGCACGACTGACACCTAGTCGCACGACTGAAGGTGACCGAATGTGCCAGTCGCACGACTGACTTCTAGTCGCACGAATCAAGTATGCGACTGGGCTCTGTCGCACGACTGAAGGAAACCCTAGTATAAAAGGAGGGGGAGTCGGTCGCAGTCATTCATCACTCACAAATAGCCCCCAAATCGCACGACTTCACCGTTACTCTGCCCGATTTCCATTTGATCATTCTTGACCGGTGATTGTTGTGTACTGACCATTCTTAGTGATTATACAGGTAAAGTGAAGTGCAATCCACTCAAATGTCCATCTATTTGTGCCCTAAATGATTGAATTTAAGCCCTAAATAGAACCGAGACTTAGTTTGCCTAAGAAACTAATAAAACTAAGCACACAGTGAAATTAAAGGTTGTTAGGTGTTCTGTCGGTCATTTGCGAGACTAATGAGCCAAACCATGTCGTCTAACATTAAATTTTGCTCAAAATTTGAATTTGAATTGAACAGTCAGTCTGGCATGCGAATGGACACCCTGATGAACTTCAGTCGCACGACTGAGATGGGCGAATGGCTAAACCGCACGACTGAACCATGCGTATGAGTACAGTCGCACGACTGGTGTAAACGAATGAGATAGCATACGACTAAGCCTAGTCGCATGCTCAGTCGTACATATGAGCTCATTCGCACGACCAGATCTCAGTCGCACAGCTCATTCGCACGACTAGATCTCAGTCGCATTGTTTCATTCGCACGACAGAACAGAAGATTTCAAGTTCAATGAATCAAATTGTTACTCTTTGAGCCACACTAACGTTTATTTACATTGTGTAACAGATGGCGAGTTGGTGGATGATGAGCACAAAGCACAACATATGTGCTCATCTTGATTTGACATCCTGGAATGCACCCGAGTTCGTAGGCATTATTTCATTTCTGAGGAGATCGAGGATCTTCAGAGCGATCTCTACCCCGTGCACACCATACAGGTCGATACAACAGGCTTTCTGGGAAAGCGCTATTGTAGATAGGTCCTTAGAGCCTCACCGGATTTGGAGTTCTATCTTTGGCCAGGTCATTGACATCGGTGAGGAGGGTCTACGGACAGTGTTAGAGTTGGGAGACGATAGCGATTGCCCCACCAGACTACATCCGCTGACGGTTCGTGGATGCTTTCTACGGGCTAAGTACTCGGGGGATATCAAAGCAGGTGTGCTCAACAAGAGCAACCTGTGCCCCCAGTTCAAATACTTAGCCTATTTGCTGCTGAGATGTATAGCCTCAACGAAGGGAGGTTTAGATGAGCTCTCTGATCAGATTGAGAATGCCTATGTGGCTCTGATTCTGAATCATCCTTTCAGCTTCTCGAGGATGATCTTCACCTATTTGGTGGAGAACATAGAGGCCAAGGGCAAGGAAGGCTTCTGCATGTACCCTCGCTTCATACAGATGGTCATAGATCAGAAGCTTCCTTCGCTGCCCAAGGAGAAAGAGGACGCAGTTATCCTAGAGGTGATGGATGATACCACCATAGGAAGGATGAGTGTATACCGGGGAAAGCAGGTGAAGCCCCCGGTAAGGAGGTTGTTTGGGCATCTGGCCCGAGAAGACTATGTGGTGCCAGCGGAGAGGAAGTGGCGTCATGATGATAGTGACTCTGACTCTGAGCCGATTGTGGTCCCATCTGATGATTCTGATGACGATGACAATGGTGATCGTGGAGATACTAGCCCCACCCAATATAGGGCCACTACCGCAGATACTACATCTCCACCATCCACCCACGGAGGAGCTGACATGGAAGGATTCCATCAGGACTTTCGTCCTGATGAGGAGGAGGAGAGTGATGAGGAGCCGTTAGTTAGGACGGTAGGCAGCAGGGTGGTTGCCACCGAGAGGGGGATTAGGGCGGTTGGTGGATGCCGTGTGGAGCCTAGGGAGGCTACTACTGATCCATCTTATACCCCAGATCCGCCCAGTAGCCAAGGGGGAGCCTCTGCATCCAAGGGCTCGAGGAAAAAGAGAATGGCCCAACCATACGGCAAGAAGGGGAAGAGGCCAAGGTTCCCATTGACCACCACCACCACCACAGCTACCACCACTACTACCATACCATCCACTACTCCTACCACCTCACCCACCATCACTACCACAACCACTCCACCACCCATCTACACTACTTCCACCACTACTACAACCTACCAATCACCACCCACTCATATACCACCACCCATATTCACCACTGCCACCACCACCACCACCACTAGCCAGCAAGCCGGACCATCATCCCACCGATCATTCACTACTGGATCATCTCTGCCCCCCATTGGGGTAGAGGAACAGCTATCAGCACTCAACAGAATGGTGCTGAAGCTGTTGGCATCAGATGAGGAAAAAGCTGCACAAATTAGACAGCTTGTGGAGAAAAACGCTGGCCAAGCACAGCAGATCTCACAGCAGGCCCAACCAGGGTCAAGAGATTGCCCAACTCCAGGAGCATAAAGTTCTATCAGCAAAGAAGATAGAGGAGTTTGGAGGATGCCAAAAAGGCCACATGCTCAAGCTCAAAGGAACAAAGGATGAGCCTCTGAAGATAAGAGAAAGGGATGGTGATGACGATGGTGATGGTGATGGTGATGGTGATGAAGATGATGATGAGGATGAAGATGATGATAGTGATGATGATGAGGCATGTGATGATGAAGAGACAAGGGAAAGGCAGAAAGATGATGATGATGAAGAAGGAGATGCAGCTGCATCTGCCTCAGCTCAGGGTCAAGAGAGACGGAAAAAGAGAAATCAAGACCAAGGATCCTCATCTTTTGCCTCACCTGCTGACGAGCCTGCGATTCAGGACAGAAGTAATGATTAGACATTTATGTATTTGAAAGCTTTTGTACTTGAATCATGTATTAAACTTTTGTACTTAAGGTTTATATATATTTAATGTTTAACTGTCTTGATTATTGACTAATGATGGATGTGTTAAATGTTTAAATCAAGCAGATCAAGCATATCAGCAAGATGAATAGGATGTTACTCCCCTTTAGCAAATCAAGTCTCAACTCACAATGACTCTTGATTTGCAAGGGATTGTTAGAAGGTCTGTAAGCTATACTCCTGAAGAAGGAGAAATCATTCATGACCTTACTGATGACCAACTTGCTGAGATGTTCCGGCTCAACCCGGACGAGATTGTGAAGGATGCCCCTACCGTTGATGTGGCTAGTGACGACGAGCTTAATGATGTGGACGAAATAGAGATTGAAGACGTCACAACCCAGCATTATCCAAAGTATGCTGAAAAAGAGGGAAATGTAGTCCCCAATCTGGGTGACACTCTTGTCTGTGATACGTTTGCAACACTGGATCAGATGGAGCAAGAGTCCGAGAAGAATAATGATCAAGCCGAAGCCTCAGACGCCGACGTCAACATCAAAATGGCTGAATGGCCGGCATGTTTTGCAGAGATCAGAGCCCAACGGACTGCTCCAAAGCCGAGTGCCTACACCAAGCTCTACAAAGTGAAGAAGCATCTGAAGGTGTCAGGAAAGATCATAGCATGGGCATATTTTGATGATCCAAATGTATATGCTATCAAGAGGAGAAGGGAATCGAGCACTTTAGATTCCCACACAATCTGAAGACTCTACCTGATTTTGAGCTCACCAAGCTGGCCAAACTGAAGCTGTTGAATGCTGACCCAAGAAAAATGTTAGGCTGGTTTGAAGCTGCATTGAAGAGAGAGTACCACACAAGGTGGGTTAACTTCAGACCCCAACAACCTACAAGGTACATCAGAAGGTCTGAAGTAGCTGACATTACTAGAAAGCCAAAGATTGAAGTGGAGTCCTTCGCGCACGATGTCAAGAATCCCTCTAAGGGAAATGCCTCAGGACTTCACTCCACACTTTAAATGGTGGTACTATGATTGGGGAAAAGGTGAGGCGGTCATAGTTTTGAACAGAGATGGAAATATGGAAACTATCAGGGTATTTGACCTAATGTGGCCAACCAACTTGTCGGCTAACGATGTTTACACGTTATACAAGTGGCCACTGTTCTATGATGCGCAAGATATAGTACAAGCCCTCCAGTTCCAAAATGTTATAAGGCTCTTTTTCGTATTTGAGATACATGCTGGAGCTACAAGAGAGGAGAAGTACAAGAAGTTTGAAGAGCTGATGAAGAATGTTAGACAATAGAGTAAACTAGGTCCAATGGGGAGTTTGCAGATACATGTGTACCTAGTTTAGGAACTAAATGTAAATGTCTTTCATGTCTTACATATATGTAATTGAATGGGTATTAATGAAATACAATGTGTGGTAAATGCATATAATGTTTAATATTTCATTGTTTATTGTGTGATAACACATATTAAACTAACTATATAGGTTTGTGGTTGTTTACATAATTCTTAGTCAATAATGATTGAGAAACATGTTCAAACTCAATTGTGTGAAGTTCTCATGCGAAAGGACCATGCGAATGGACCATACGCATGAATACTTCATGCTAATGAACCAATCGCACGACTGAACCTGGAGACTAGATCAGTCGCATGATTGTTACATGAGATTGACTCAGTCGCACGACTGAACATTCAGTCGTGCGGATGGATCAACCGCATGCTTCAGTCGCACGACTGGACCATGCTAATGGTTCAATCGTACGAATGGAAAACCCTAACCTATAAATACCACTTAATTTGTGGAAAATGCAACAATTCGAATACCTACGCACATAATCGTACCCTAGCCGTCCAGAGACTCAAGAACACCTGTTCCAAGTTCATAGATCGCAGTTAATCATCTTGCAATCATTCTTAACGTTTTGATTCATTCTTAGATCGATTATACTTGCGTTCTCACTGATTGGATCGCCAATCAAATAGGATTCCGCACTATTTGGTTTGGTATACACGTAAATCAGTTAGTACTCCGTACCTAAACGGTCCTAACAAGATATTTTCATAATCTCTCAATTGCACTTTGTAATCCTTCTTATATCAATGAAAACTCTATGATTTTTTCTGATATTTGTTTATGTTGATTACATTATTCATATAATTGTCAATTGCTTGATAACAATCATAGATCGATCCATTTGAACCTATCAAATTGAGATTCATAAGGCATCATTACCTATTGTGTTTCGGTTACACACACACACAAACACTTGAATAAGCCAATACTTACTTATTCTTTGAGATGAATGCTTCTGTAAGGATTGCTATAAGTTTAATGCAGCCAAAACATCCAAAGTTTCTCTACAAGCATGCACTAAAGAACAGAAGTAGAAATGCTTCGGAAGTTTACCCCATGCACTTGAAATATTCAAAGTGTAAAAATCTTCTGAAGCCAAGACCGACATCTTCCGAAGCCAAAGTGAAGTCTTCCGAAGCTTCAAAGACAAAGTCTTCCGAAGCCAAAGAGTACAGACAGATTTCTTCCGAAGACTTTTAGAGATATGCCTTTATCTGATGTACTTTACCATAAAGCTGGACCACCTTTCCGCTGCTACTCTGTAAAGTCACCAACTTACATGAGTTGGTGAAAGGTCCATTCTTTTGGTAACTGTACATTGAGGTCTTGAGTCCATGCTTTCTACTTTATGTACATTTATCCTTTTTATAATATATTAGGATGTGAGCTATGGCATGTCATAGTCACAAGTCAAAAGGCAGATCTGCCTTTTGACTCTACATTTAATTTTGTAGTTGTCTAGTCTATTGTATCCAGCTGGCCTTCAAAGTATGGCCGGCTGTAGGATGTAGTATAAAGTATCTCAAGTACTTGTAACTTTGTATTGATGCTTTGTAACTTGTCATAGAACTTAAGAAGCAATATACAGCATTCTTGAAAACCAAATACTTGTGTTGTTTGCAATCTTGTTATGTCTCATATTTACTTGTGTTCTTAGCATCTTTCATTAACAAGTTAACCAGTTCCCTATTGGATTTGTTAAGTGTTTTAAGCAACTATCCTCATTGTGTTGTTGTGTTGTAAGTGCATACCCTTCACCGCTCCTGCATTTGGTATCAGAGCATTTCAGACTCTTGATATAAGATCTCACCATCTTAAGATCCCTCACACACACAAAATACTTAACAACTCAAATGGCAGCTATAACCAAAGCTGATATGGAAATTAGAACTATGGAAAAGTCTCCACTGATCACTCCTGAGGACTTTGATACTTGGTGTCAAGGAATGGAACGCTTCATCAAGTCTCAAGACTCAAGGATGTGGGACTCTGTTGTTGAAGGACCTTACATACCAAGCCCCACTTCTGCTACTGGTGGTGGTATGATTTCTAAGGTTGTGGCTGATTACTCTGAAGCAAATAGAAAGAGAATAGAGATTGATCAGAAAGCCATGACAACCCTTCAAACTGCTCTTCCAAACTCCATCTATAGAGGCTTCCAAGCAACTATGGGAAGCACTGAAGCTGATGTATGAGGGGCGTTCTGAAGCGATGGAGAACAAGAAGGATCTCCTGAAGCAACAGTTTGAAAACTTCACCTTCAAGGCAGGTGAAACCATGACTCAACAATACTTCAGGTATGTTGAGATTGTGGATACTCTAATGGATGTTGGAGTAACTCTTGAGAACAGGGACATTGTAAGGAAGTTTATGTCCTCTCTTCCTAGACAATGGACACATTATTGTGTTGTTATCAAGAGGACTGAGAACCTTAAGACTCTTACTCTCACAGAGTTTTATGGTATTCTTAGTGGCTACCAGATGGAGATGAACATGCAAAACTCGTCTGGTAACTCTAGCAATCAACTAAGTTCAGCCCTCCATGTGGTTGAAAGGGAAGGCATTGAACCATAGCATCATCTTATATGCTTCCCTGACAACTCACAAAAGGGCCCTTTCATCACCTTCCTAGAGACTCCAAGGGAAAGCTACACTCAAGGAAGTCCTTTCCAAGAGACAAGTTTTTCTTATGCTTTTGTCTCTGCTGATGAAACCTCAGGAAACTTTCTCTTCACTCTTGAAGATTTGGACTGTATCCATCCAGATGATCTAGAGTACATGGAGATAGTCCAGCAAATGGCTCTTCTTACTTACAGAGCCAATAAGTTCTACAAGAGGACATGAATAAAGTTTCCAAGCAATGCAGCCAGTGGAAAGTTTCGGCTGGACAAAAGCAAAGTAAAGTGTTACAACTGTAACCAGATGGGACACTTTGCAAGAGAGTGTAAGGCACCAAGGACAAATGGTGGCCAAGCACAGACCAGACCAAACTACACTGAGAAAGCCCCAGAATGAGAAGCCAAAGTAGCAAGTTGCAGTTGTTGTTGAAGAAGGAAGCTTTGACTGAGCTTTCAGGTAGAAGATGCATCTCCAAACCAAGCACTCATGGGAGATCATGATGAAGCCAAGGTATTGGAACATCTTTATACTCCTGAATGCATTGCTAAAGTTAATAGATACAGGTTCTATAATTTAGAGATGAGATATGATGTTGAGTCCTTAAATATCTTAAAAGCTGATTTTAAAAAAGCTGAAAATGATTATAAACTAAAGATAGAGGATTTAGAGAAAACCATTTCAACTCTTAAACATAAGCATACAAACTATAGGACTCAGATCAAAGATCTCATTACTAAATTAACTGAATGCCATGCTGAGCTTGTGATCAGCAAAGCCAAGGCAGAAAAATGTGTTCTTGAAGAAAAGACCTTCAAGAACATAATATCCTCATCCTTGCATGCAAAAGTTTGTTATCAAAATAAGCAGGGATTAGGATCTTGTGAGATAGCTCCACCACACACTATCTTGTCTGTAAGATCTCATAGGTGTGGAACTTGTGAAGATGAGCTTCCCCTCATAGATCCTATGACTGAAGATGATGAAAAGGAGATGGTGGAGAATGGTTCTGAGAAAAATGAAGAAGATCATTCTAAGAAAGGTCACCATCCCTCTTAGGAGAGCAAAGTTGTTGGGATGAAAAAGTCAAGAAGAAAGAACTTGAACAGGAAGGCCAAGAGAAAGTCCAAATAGGCTCAAGAAATCAAGGCCACTTTCAATTCTGCACAAAAACAAGTCTTCATCTCTGCAGGATTTGAAGTGGTAAAGGCTAAAGACAAAAACTTGAACTCCATCAACAAGAGTTCTAGTTGATTTCCAAATCATACCATCATCAAGAAGAAGACTGATCAATTGTGCATCACTGCTGTACAACCTGAACCATCCTGCTCCAAAGGTAGTTATAACCCCACAAGAACTGCCACAACATCTGTAAAGGTGAAGATGGAGAAGGAAAGTGATCAAGTTCAGCCTTGTTCACAAAGAAGAACTCCTAGAAGGAAGAAAATGGATTGTGTTATGTGTGGGAGTACTTCTCATCTTGCTAAGGATTGTGTTTACAATCCAAAGAGTACTCTCCACATGACCAAGAAAGAAACTTCTAAGAGTTTGGAGAAAAAGAAGCAAGGAAAATCTGTTTCCTTCGGAAGCTCCAAATTGAAGAAGAAGACAAGTGGAAACTTGCCTTCGTTAGAAAGTTTGGTCCAGTCATCAAAACTTTCCGAAGTCATTAAAACTTCCAAAGTATTGAAGGTCAAGTCTAAGCTTCCAAAGGTGGTGTGGAAGTCAATGAAAGACAAAATGGCTGAAAGTTCTTCATCAACATCAGTAAATGATCCTTCTAGCATGACTATAGGATCAATTACTATTGCATTGTCTTCAACTTCTTTCGATGAGCCTAAGACCAATGAGGCTTGGGTTTCCAAATGTAACTAATCATCTCTTTTGTGCAGGGACAACTCAAGACAAACAGAAATGTTTGGATCATTGATAGTGGTTGTTCCAGGCACATGACAGGCAATAGGTCACTACTCCAAAAGTTTGAAAGAATTGATGGAGGATCAGTTGCTTTTGGAGGAGATGCAGGAGGTTACATTACTGGAAGGGGCAAGGTCACAAATGGTAAGCTCAGCATTGAAAAGGTAAACTTTGTCAAGGAGCTTGGGTACACTCTTATAAGTGTATCCCAATTTTGTGATCAGAGTCATAACAGGCTCTTTACTGAGCATGAGTGCATTGTTCTCAGGCCCGAGGTGGTCATTCCTCATGTGCACATCTTGCTCAGAGCCCCCAGGAAAGGGAACATGTACAAGATGGACTTGCAAGAAACATCTCCCTCAGGAGAAGTTTCATGCTTTCTATCTAAAGCAAATACTGATCAATCTTTCCTTTGGCATAAAAGAATGTGCCATGTAAACTTTAAAAACATAAATAAATTAATTAAGAATGATTTGTTTACTGGAATAGCAAAGAAAGAGTTTACAAGTGATGACCACTGTGTTGCATGCCTAAAAGGGAAGCAACACAAGGTATCTCACAAGCCAAAGGAAAGAAATTCCATCATTAATCCCCTACACTTATTACATATGGACCTCTTTGGCCCCACCAGTGTAATGAGTCTAGGAAGGACCTCTTATTGTTTTGTGATCATAGATGATTTTACAAGATTCACTTGGGTCTTCTTTCTTAGAACTAAGGATGAGACCCCTGAGATTCTAAGAATTTCATCATAGAGATTGAGAATCAATGTGATCACAAGGTCAAAACAATAAGATGTGATCAAGGAACTGAATTGAAGAATCAAATCCCTGATACATTTTGTGATGAAAAAGCTATTACAAGACAATATAGTGCTCCCAGGACTCCTTAGCAAAATGGTGTTGCTGAGAGGAGAAACATGACACTAATTGAAGCCGCAAGAACTATGTTGTATGACTCTAAACTGCCCATCACCTTTTGGGCAAAGGCAGTGAACACTGCTCGCTATGTGCAAAACAGAGTTTTAGTAGTTAAGACACATGGTAAGACTCCTTATGAACTTTGGCACAAAACAAAACCTTTCATTGGTTTTCTCAGGTTATTTGGATGTCCTTGTACCATCTTGAATACCAAAGATCAAATTGCCAAGTTTGCTGAGAAATCAGATGATGGACACTTTATTGGATACTCTTCTCAAAGTAAAGCTTATAGAGTATACAATCTCAACACTAGAGTAGTTAAGGAGTCAGCCAATGTGACTTTCAATGAGCACACTCCCAGTGTGAAAGGTTCTAGTCCGGATTGGCTATTTGATCTTGATTTAATTACCAACTGTTTTAACAAATCTTGTGAGAATGTTTCAAAATCTACAGATATATCTCCAACAGGTGATCCTGACCCAAGATTTGAGCTCAGAAAACCCTCAAGTTAAACATCTTCAGCTCTAGTGGTAACTATTCCTGCAAATGAAGCTTCTACCAGCACATGAATGGCAAATCCTGCTGATGCTTCTGGGGTGCCTTCAAATTCTAGCTTAGAGGCACAAAACTCAAAAGAAGGAGCTTCAAATGTTGGAGAAAATGGTGGTGGTGAAAGTGATCAGGAGTTTTTTGATGCTGATAACCACTGCATTGAAGACAACATCAATGATGTCACACACTCATTGCATCAAGTCAATCTTGATAAGTGTGCTGATGTGGAGAGTGAATCTTCTTTTCCAGATCAAAAAATTTCAAATCTAGATCTTTCTAAGAAGCTTGTTGTGATCCCTCAGCTAAGGATTCACAAGTCTCATCCTACCGCAAACATCATTGGAGATGTTGATTCAGGGGTGAGAACAAGAGGACAAACCCATGAAGCAAATGTTTGTCTTCACTCTTGTTTCTTGTCCCAGATAGAGCCAAAGAAAATTGATGAGGCTCTAAAGGATGGAAGTTGGGTTGAAGCTATGCAAGAGGAGTTGCTTCAATTCAAAAGGCAAAAGGTTTGGAACCTATGTCCTCTTCCTTAAGGGAAGACTACCATAGGAACCAAATGGGTTTTTAGGAACAACAAGGATGATAGAGGACTTGTCATCAAGAACAAGAAAAGACTAGTTGTTCAAGGATATACTCAAGAAATAGGAAGTGACTACACAGATGTTTTTGCTCCTATGGCAAGACTTGAAGCTGTTAGAATATTCCTAGCTTTCGTTGCATCCAAGAATTTCAAGGTCTACCAACTTGATGTCTACTGTGCTTTTCTTTATAGGGTGATTGATGAAGAGGTGTATGTCAGACAACCACCTGGGTTTGCAGATCCTGATCATCCTGATTATGTCTGCAGGCTTGATAAAGCTCTTTATGGGCTGCACCAAGCACCAAGGAAGTGGTATGAAACTCTATCTCAGTATCTCTGTCAACATGGCTACAACATAGGTACTATAGATGGAACACTCTTCATCAAAGGAACATGAAATGACATAATGCTAGTTCAAGTATATGTAGATGACATTATCTTTGGGTCAACTAATCCAAAGCTCTGCAAAGACTTTGAGAAGCTGATGAAGGACATGTTTGAAATAAGTGCCATGGCGGAACTCAATTTCTTCCTAAGAATTCAAGTGAAGAAAGTTGACAATGGCATCTTCATAAGTCAGTCAACGGTTTAACATGACTGATTGTAAGGTTGCTAAGACACCCATAGCCAGAAATCACTCCCTTGGACCTGATCTTGAGGGGGAGTTTGTTGATGAGCATCTCTATAGGGCAATGATTGGGTCTCTTATGTACCTCATAGCTAGCAGGTCAGATATCATGTTTGCTACAAGCATTTGTGCAAGATATCAAGCCAACCCAAATATGTCACACTTGGTCACTGTCAAAAGAATTTTAAGATATCTCAAAGGTGCTCCATCACTTGGCCTTTGGTATCCAAAGGATTTTTACTTTAATCTGTATGCTTATACAGATAATGACTATGGTGGTTGCAACATGACTGCAAAGTCTACATCAGGGGGATGTTAATTTCTTGGTGGAAGAGTAGTCTCTTGGCAATGCAAGAAACAATCCTATGTGTCTGCATCAACTGCTGAGGCTGAATACATTGCTGCTGCAAGTTGTTGTGCTCATTTGCTTTGGATTCAAATTCAGATGCTGGTCTATGGATTTAACTTTAAAGAGACTCCCATCCACATAGACAACAATAGTGCTATCTCCATCACAGAGAATCCTGTGCAGCACTCAAGGACAAAGCATATTAATATCAGGTATCATTTGATTAGAGATAACTTTGAAACAGGATTAATCAAACTAGTCAAAGTTAACACAAATGAACAATATGCTTATCTGTTCACCAAAGCTTTTGATGAGCAGAGATTTAAATATCTAGTATCAGCTTTGGGATGATTAACTTTGAATAGCTTTTCTTAAAACTTAATCATATATATTTGTAAAAACTGTGTGTCCTAAGTTGTCTATTATATCACCTTCAGAAGCCCTTGTTTTCCTTGGAAGAAAATCTTTTCAAAAGACATCTCTTAGATTTTTAAAAATCTTAATCTCTTCGGAAGATTCAAAACCTTCGGAAGAAGTTTATGTTTTAGTAAACAAATAATTGCTTCAGTGATTTTACCTTCGGAAGAAATTTCTGAAATATCTTCCGAAGCTTAAAATCAACTTAAGTACTTTGTATGTTTTCAAAGAACAAGTTTCTTCCGAAAGCAATTTACCTTCGGAAGTATTTATTCATCTTAGAATAAAATTCTCTGAGTGTAAATTCTCTCCCGAAGCAAAATTCTCAAAAACCTTTGAAATCTCTTCCGAAGCCAATTTGCCTTCAGAAGCTTTTTCTTCAGAACTTCCGAAGCAAATAACCTTCGGAAGATGTCTCGACTTCCAAGAAAACTACTTAAGGGCAAAAGTAAACTACTTTTCAGAGGTGGGACCGACATTCAGATTCAAATTTTATCCTCTTTCTTTAACTTTGTCTCAAATCCTTTTCACATAAATGCCCAACTGTTCCCCCTTCTTTCACTATCTTCCTCAATTACACTATTCCTTAAAACTAAATTCTCCCAAACCGCCTTTTGTTCTTCATCTTTCTTCATCATTAAGCTTCTAAAATGGCCAACCTAAACCTCAGAAACAACCCAGATTTCTCCATGCAACTTCACAGCCAACACAACCAGGTTGCTCTGTTAATCATTCCTTTGAGCAGATGGGCTATGAGGAAGATTTCTCTATAAAGACCTTCACGAAAGGGAAGGTCTCATCCCAGTGGAAATAACTGCTTCATGTGGTTATCCACAGCTTGTCAAACAAGCATGGAGAGTGGGACCAGATTCCCAAGGGTCTATCCTTCATAGGACATGGAATGGTTCAAGGGGTCAAATTCAAGTACTCTCAGTTTGTTTATACAAATTTACTTCCTAACTTGGACTCCTTAGAGTATTATATGTTTTCTAGATATGTTCAACACATTCTCAACTATGAACTGGGCTCACAGTTGAGGGAGACAGATAATATTCTTAAATTGGGACAGATGAAGCCTGGCATCTTTAAAATTATGAAGAAGCCAACTGTAGGCTTCTCAGGGGTAGAAACAGCCCTTGTCCGAAAAAATGTTAGAGCTCATTGCTCAAGGTGACAACCTAGCAACACAAGCTTGTGTTGAACCCACACCTTCTACCTCTCAACCACCAAAAAGGCCCCAAGTCACCCTCACCTACCAAAGAAAATCCAAACGAACCCCTGCTAAAGCTATCGAGTCTGTGAGGCCCCCATATACTCACCCATACAGGAGGAAGTGAACACTAGAGCTCCCACTTCCCCTGAGGAGCAAACCACTCCCATCACTTCAACAATCCCGGGTGAGGTTCCTCATGCTCACCCTGATGAGCTCACAAGCCCAACTGCCTTAAGCCTTCACTCTGAGTCTCAACACTCAAGTGAACAACCTTCAGGGGACAGTTACCATCCCCAGCCTTTAGACTTAAATCAACCCATTCCCAACCTCTCATTCTATACTGATGAAGACTTAGGTTTCAGTGGGTACCATGAGTCTCTATACTCTTCCCCTACTCAAAGAGAGATGAGTACTCCCGAGTCTCCTTTGTCTAGCCCACATCAGTCACCCATCACTGAGGTGGGTGGATACTTCTGAACCTGTTCAGGATATCCATATGGAAGAGGCTCTCACTTCTTCAAGTGATTACATCATTAAGAACTCAACCATGGCAACTCAGCCCATTGACACCTCAACTAAGGATGTCAATGTGCATAGGAAATCCAGCAGCCAAGAACCTGAGGCTGGTGGTGACAGAGAGGACTTTGGTCCAATCATCTTATCCCCCAATTATTCTTCTGATGAAGATGAGGGGAATATGAGACTAAAGGTGCAAAATTTGTCAAAATCATGCTCCTATTTAGTCTCTAAGGTTAGTCACCTTAAATCTCAAGTGACTACCCTGTATAATAGGGTCAATGATCAGCAACTTAAGATATCTTATCTCAGGGAAAAACTAGCTGGGAGACCTTTAAGAGGAGCTCAACCAGGAACACAAGAACCTGTGAATGTTATTGACCTAACCTCTAGCTCACCTATGCAAGAGGGTGATGCTACTAAAAAAGGGGAGAAAGTCATTACAGTCACAGAACCTGGGAGTTCTTGAAGGAGTATGGACATTGAGGATTCACCATCCTCACTTGCAACTGTGCATACTCAGCAAGTTCCTCAAGTTCACATTAATGTGGACATTATAGACTCTGTCATTAGGAGTCTCTTTGAGGAAGACATTCCAAGGGCTGTGTCATCTCCACCTCAAGGAACTTCAAAATACATTATTGGGTGGAGGTATGATGCTGATAGAAGAGCCCTCAGTCTTCACAGAGTTCAAGGGCAGCAAGAAATGTTCAATTTTTCAGACCTTGGACTACTATGAAGGTCTTGACCTCATCAACATGCCACTTGTCAACCCAAGCCAATTAAGACAAGCTGATAGGTTAGCACTCGGGATTCAAGACAAAATTACTAAAGAGTTCAGCCTTAGAAGGAGACAAAGGCAATCAGGTAATGTCATTGGTTAACTGGATGTTGAGGCAGACCCTGAGATTAGCTTCAAAGGGAAAACCTTGGCTGAAGGCCCAGTGATAGAGCCTGAGAGCCCTGTCACACCAACAACTGCTTTAGAAATTCATTCCCTCAGTGAAACACCTGCTGGTGAAGGTGTCTCACAACCTCTCTCTGGCCTGAGCTTTGATGCTACACTAAGCAATGAAGGCCAAAGCTCTCTCCAGCCTGAGTCACAAAGGTCTGTTGGTGACAAAGGAAAAAGGATTTTGACTCCTGAGGAGATTGAGGAGGAGGAGAGAGAGAGGAAGAGGAAGCTAAGGGGAGAAAGTTCCTCTGGGTCTTCAGGCTTTATGCAAGCTGCAATCAGGGCTGCCCCAGACCAAACACTCAAGAAGATGAGTTGAGGGTAGTCAGGATTACTTACCTGCAGACCAGGAACTATGACATAGATGAGATTATATCCCTCCCCTTAGAGCAATTAAATGATTTGGCTGACATGGAAGTGTCAAAAGAGATGAAGGAAACGGAGGATGCAAGGTTACTTCTCCAATTCAAAGAGGAGAAGAGACATAAAAGGTTATATAAGCATGCTCCAACTCTCTCCCTAGTTTAGGAAAGGATGCTACACAAGAACCTCAGGTAGACAAGGAAACAGACAGGCAAAACATGATCAACTACCTGAGTGCCACAGGTCTTTACCAGGCATCTGCACTTCTTCCCTTGTCCGTTAAGTACATTGAGTTTGAGTATCTCAAACAGCTTGAACTTCAAGTGCTCAAAGAACAAAAGGCAACAAAGAAAAAGATGAGGGAAGATGCTGCAAAGTCAAGAGCCATCATCCAAAAGTGTATGAAGATGTCTGCTGATAGACAAAGGATGATGAGCTTCTTAAAGCTGTATGGATTCTCCGGAAGGAGACTTGGCCCTATGTCTCTATCCACAATGGATGAGCATATCAGGGTAATCAAGCAGAAGATCAAGAGCGGAGAGCTGATTGACTTATAGGGAAGATGAAAGTTGACAATGGATGAGCATATCAGGGTAATCATGCAGATTGCTTTTGACTAGTGACTATGACATGCCATATCTCACATCCTAAAAAAGGATAAAAGTACATAAAGTAGAAAGCACAGACTCAAGACCTCAATGTACAGTTACCAAAAGCATGGACCTTTTCACCAACTCATATAAGTTGGTTACTAAACAGAGTTGCAGCGGAAAGGTGGTCCAGCTTTATGGTAAAGTACATCAGATAAAAGCATGTATCTAAAAGTGTTCGGAAGAAATCTGTCTTCACTCTTTGGCTTCGGAAGACCTTGTCTTTGAAGCTTTGGAAGACTTCACTTTTGGCTTTAGAAGATGTTGGTCTTGGCTTCGGAAGATTTTACGCTTAGAATATTTCTAGTGCAAGGTGTAAAACTTCCAAAGCATTTCTACTTCTGTTCTTTAGTGCATGCATGCAGAAAGACTTTGGATGTTTTGGCTGCATCAAACTTATAGGAATCCTCACAAACTCCCCCTAGGCTAAAACCAAAACATTTGAAGATCTTTAGCTTTTGACAGTCCTCATAATGATGATGACCATGCCCTTCTTCATTAGATGGTCAGGATCACTCAGACTCTTATATTATCTTCTCATCTCAAAGAGATCATGCAGAGGTAGGTTGAATAGGTCTTGACATGTGTGGACGTCTTCACCACCTTGATCTCTGATCACATGCCATCTTTCTGGATTATTTGTGAAGGTCCAGAATAATACGGGTCTCTCAGATGCAAGAGGAGCCATTTGGATTGAAGTTGATTGGGCTGCCTTTTCATGTACTTCCGCTGGTTGATCTGACTCAGCCTGAGGTATAGAGGTGGATGATTCAGACTTCTTCTTCTTCTTTGACTTTGGTTTAGAAGCCATCCTCTTCCTCCTCTTTGAGGACTTTAACTTAGAAGACTGGTCTGCAGCACTTTGTTGATCAGTCTTGTCATGCTCAGTTGGGTGTTCCTCCCTCACAGGGTTAGAAGGAGAAGGAGTTTGACCTTGCTGTGGATAAGAAGATGAAGCTTGCTGAGGCACAGCAGGAGGTCCAGGTTGTGTTATCTCAGGTTGTTCAACCTTAACCTCCACTTCAGGAGGAGCTTGACTTGGAGGGGAGTGTAAGTCAATT
The DNA here is from genome assembly GCA_025215565.1 of Flaveria ramosissima. NCBI lineage: Eukaryota > Viridiplantae > Streptophyta > Magnoliopsida > Asterales > Asteraceae > Flaveria > Flaveria ramosissima. Next base: position 51,356,931 of record CM046037.1, read on the forward strand.
AGCTCTCCACTTTTGATCTTCTACTTGATTACCGTAATTTGCTCATCCATTGTAGATAGAGACATAGGCCCAAGTCTCCTTCTGCGAATCAATACGTCTTCAAGAAGCTCATCATACTTTGTCTGTCTGCAGACTTCTTCATGCTTTTTTGGATAATGGCTCTTGACTTTGCACCCTCTTCCCTTAACTTTCTTTTTGTTGCTTTTTGTTCTTTAATACTTGAAGTTCAATTTGTTTGAGATACTCAAACTCAATGTACTCAAAGGACAAGGGAAGAAATGCAGATGCCTGGTAGAGACCTGTGGCACTCAGGTAGTTGATCATATTTTGCCTATCTATTTCCTTGTCTACCTGAGGTTCTTGTGAAGTTGCCACAGTCTCTTGCACAGGGCTTTCTTGAACTGGGGAGAGAGTAAGGACATGCTTGTATAATCTTTTCTGTCTCTTCTTCTCTTTGATTTGGAGAAGTAGCCTTGCATCCTCTGCTTCCTTCATCTCTCTTGACAATTCCATGTCAGCCAGTTCATTAAGTTCCTCTAAGGGGAGAGATATAATCTCATTAATGTCATAGTTCCTGGTATGCAGGTAAGTAATCCTGAATGCCCTCAACTCATCATCTTGAGTGTTTGGTCCGGGAGCAGCCCTGAATGCAGCTTGCATGAAGCTTAAAGACCCAGAGGTACTTTCTCCACTTAGCTTCTTCTTCCTCTGTCTCTCCTCCTCCTCAATCTCCTCATGAGTTAGAATCCTCTTCCCTCTATCACCCACAGACTTTTGTGACACAGGGTGGAGAGAGCTATGGCCTTTATTGCTTGGTGTAGCATCCAAGCTTTGGCCAGAGAGAGGTTGTGATACACCTTCACCAGTAGGTGTTTCACTGAGGGAATGAATTTGTGAAGTAGTTTTTGGTGTGACAGGGCTCTCAGGCTATCATTGGGCCTTTAGCTAAGGTTTTCCCTTTGAAGCTAATCTCAAGGTCTACCTCAACATCCAGTTGACCAATGACATTACCTGATTCCCTTTGTCTCCTTCTTAGACTGAACTCTTCAGTAATTCTATCTTGAATCCTTTGTGCCAGCCTGTCAGCTTGTCTAGATTGACTTTGATTGACAAGTGGCATGTTGATCAGGTCAAGACCTACATAGTAGTTCAAGGTCTGAAAGTTGAACACCTTTTGCTGTCCTTGAACTCTTTGAAGAATGATGGCTCTTCTGTCAGCATCATACCTCCATCCAATAATGTAATTTGAAGTTCCTTGGGGTGGAGATGACATAGCCATTGGAACGCCTTCCTCAAAAAGACTCTGAATGAAAGATTCTATAGAGTCCAGATCAATGTGAACTTGAGGAAGTTGTTGAGTATGCACAATTGCAAGTGAGGATGGTGAGTCCTTAATGTCCATACTCCCTGAAGAACTCCAGGTTCTGTGACTGTAATGACTTTCTCCCCCTTTTTGGTAGCTCACCCTCATGCATAGGTGTGCTAGGAGTTAGGTCAATCACATTCACAGGTTCTTGTGTTCCTAGTTGAGCTTTCCTTAAAGGTCTCCAAGCTAGTTTTTCCCTGAGATAAGATATCTCAAGTTGCTGATCATTGACCCTGTTGTGTATGGTAGTCACCTGAGATTCAAGATGACTAACCTTAGAGACTATATAGGTGCATGTTTTTTATAGTTTTTGCACCCTTAGTCTCAAGTTCCCCTTATCTTCATCAGAAGAATCATTGGGGGATGAGATAATTGGACCAAAGTCCTTACTCTCACCACTAGCTTTAGGTTTATGGCTGCTGGATTTCCTCTGATCATTGACAGCCTCATTTGAAGTGTCAATGGGCTGAGTTGCCATGGTTGATGTCTTAATAATATAATCACTTGCAGAAGTGAGAGCCTCTACCATATTGATCTCCTGAACAGGTTCAGGTTGATCCACCTCAGTAATGGGTGACTGATGTGGGCTAGACATAGGGGACTCAAAAGCACTCATCTCCCTTTGAGTGGGGGGAGAGTAGAGAGACTCATGGTACTCACTAAAACCTAAGTCTTCATCAGTATAGAATTCAAGGTTGGGAATGGGTTGATTTAAGTCTAAAGACAGGGGATGGTAACTGTTCCCTAAAGGTTATTCACTTGAGTGTTGAGACTAAGAGTGAAGGCTTAAGGAAATTAGGCTTGTGAGCTCATGAGGAACCTCAGCACTGATTCTTGAAGAGATGGGAGTGGTTTGCTCCTCAGGGGAAGTGGGAGCTCTAGTATCCACTTCCTCCTGTATGGGTGAGTGTATAGGGGCCTGCACAAGCTCAATAACTTGAGCAGGGGTTCGTTTGGATTTTCTTTGGTAGGTGAGGGTGATTTGTGGTCTTTTTGGTGGTTGGGAGGTAGAAGGTGTGGGTTCAACACTAGCTTGTGTTGCTAGGTTGTTACCTTGAGCAATGAGCTCTAACATTTTAGGGACAAAGGGTTGTTTCTACCCATGAGAAGCCTACAGTTGGCTTCTTCATGATGTTAAAGATGTCGGGCCTCATCTGTCCCGATTTAAGAATATTACTTGTTTCCCTCAACTGTAAGCCCAGTTCACAGTTAAGAATGTATTGAACATATCTAGGAAACAGGTAATACTCTAAGGAGTCCAAGTTAGCAAGCAAATTTGTGTAAACAAACTGAGAGTACCTAAACTTGACCGCTTGAACCATTCCATGCACTATGAAGGAGAGATCCTTGGGAATGAAGTCCCACCCTCCATGCTTGTTTGACAAGCTGTGGATAACCACATGGAGCAGGTATTTCCACTGGGATGAGACCTTCCCTTTCCTGAAGGTCATTACAGAGAAATCTCCCTCATAGCCCATCTGCACAAAAGAATGATTAACAGCTTCCTTTGGGAAGGACAACTCACCTTCTTCATTATCCAGCTGTAAACGAGTGTTGATGATGGCTGGAGTGATGAAGATTGTCGTCCCCTGGATTGTGGCAGACAGTGCCTTCTCCCCATCCATAATGACCTCTTGGCAGGTCTTCCAAAATTCAAGCAGATGATCCTCATAGAGAGTAGGATCAATGGTTAGGTAGGTGAAATAGTTGGATGAGCCAGAAAACGGCAAACCTCTGAGAAACTATCATCTTTCTCCGAGTTCAACAGAGCAACCTGGTTGTGTTGCCTGTGAAGTTGCATGGAGAAGTCAGGGTTGTTTCTGCAGTTTAGATTGGCCATTTTGAGAAGCTTAAAGGTGAAGGAAGGTGAAGAACAAAGGCGGTTTGGGAGAATTTAGGTTTAAGGAATAGCGTAATTGAAAAAGATAGTGAAAAAGGGGGGGAACCTCTGGGTATTTATGTGAAAAGTATTTGAGATAAAGTTAATGAAAGAGGATAAACTTTGAAATCTGAATGTCGGTCCCACCTTTGAAAAAGTAGTTTACTTTTGCCCAAAAGTAGTTTTCTTGGAAGTAGAGAAATCTTCCGAAGATATTTAGCTTCGGAAGTTCTGAAGAAAAAGCTTCCGAAGGCAAGTTGGCTTCGGAAGATATTTCAAAGGTTTTTAAGAATTTTGATTCAGAAGAGATTTAATACTCAGAGTTTTTATTCTAAAAGGAATGAAACTTCCGAAGGTAAATTGCTTTAAAATGTAAAAGTACTTAAGTTGATTATTAAGCTTCGGAAGATATTTTAGAAATTTCTTCCAAAGGTAAAATTTACTAAAGTAGTTATCTGTTTACTAAGACATAAGTTTCTTCCGAATGTAATTTTAAATCTTCAGAAAACTAAAGAGATCAAAATTTTCAAAAATCTAAGGAATGTCTTTTGAAAAAATTTTCTTCCAAAGAAAACAAGGGCTTATGAAGAAAAGCCACTCAAAGTTAATCATCCTAATAGCTGATACAAGATAGTTAAATCTTTGTTCATCAAAAGCTTTGGTGAACAGATCAGCATATTGTTCATTTGTGTTAACTTTGACTAGTTTGATTAATCCCTTTTCAAAGTTATCTCTAATCAAATGATACCTGATATTAACATGCTTTGTCCTTGAGTGTTGCATAGGATTTTATATGATTGAGATAGCACTGTTGTTGTCTATGTGAATGGGAGTCTCCTTGAAGTTGAATCCATAGTCCATCATCTGATTTTGAATCCAAAGCACTTGAACACAACAGCTTGCAACAGCAATGTATTCAGCCTCAGCAATTGATGCAGACACACATGATTGTTTCTTATATTGCCAAGAGACTATCCTTCCACCAAGAAATTAACATCCCCCTGATGTAGACTCTGCAGTCATATTGCAACCACCATTGTCACTATCTGTATAAGCATACAGATTAAAATCAGAATTCTTTGGATACCAAAGGCCAAGTGATAGAGCACCTTTGAGATATCTAAAATTTCTTTTGATAATGATTAGGTGTGACATCTTGGGGTTGGCTTGATATCTTGCACAAATGCAGTAGCAAACATGATATCAGGCCTGCTAGCTGTGAGGTACATAAGAGACCCAATCATTGCCCTGTAGAGATACTCATCAACACACTTCCCCTCAAGATCAGGTCCAATGGAGTGGTTCCTGGCTATGGGTGTCTTAGCAACCTTAGAATCAGTCATGTTGAACCCCTTAAGTATGTCTTGTACATACTTTGACTAACTTATGAAGATGCCATTGTCAACTTGCTTCACTTGAATTCCTACAAAGAAATTGAGTTCCCCCATGGCACTCATTTCGAACATGTCTTTCATCAGCTTCTTAAAGTCTTTGCAGAGCTTTGGATTAGTTGACCTAAAGACAATGTCATCTACATATACTTGAACTAGCATTATGTCCTTTCCTGTTCCTTTGATGAAGAGAGTTCCATCACTAGTACCCCTTTTGTATCCATGCTGATAGAGATACTGAGATAGAGACTCATACCACTTCCTTGGTGCTTGGTGCAGCCATTAAAAAGCTTTATCAAGCCTGCAGACATAATCAGGATGATCAAGATTTGCAAACCCAGGTGGTTGTCTGACATACACCTCTTCATCAATCACCCCATAAAGAAAATCACACTTGACATCAAGTTGGTAGACCTTGAAATTCTTTGATACTTCAAAAGCAAGGAATATCCTAACAGCTTCAAGTCTTGCTACAGGAGCAAAAACATCTGTGTTGTCAATTCCTTCTTCTTGAGTATACCCTTGAACAACTAGTCTTGCCTTGTTCTTGATGACAAGCCGTCTATCATCCTTCTTATTCTTGAACACCCTGTTGGTTCCTATGGTAGTCTTCCCTTGAGGAAGAGGACATAGGTTCCAAACCTTTTGCCTTTTGAATTGAAGCAGCTCATCTTGCATAGCTTCAACCCAACTTTCATACTTTAGAGCGTCATCAACTTTTTTTGCTCTATCTGGGACAAGAAACAAGAGTGAAGACAAACATTTGCATCATGGGTTTGTCCTCTTGTTCTCACCCCTGAATCAACATCTCCAATGATGTTTATGGAAGGATGAGACTTCTGGATCCTTAGCTGAGGGATTACAGCAAGTTGCTTAGACATATCTAAATTTGAGAAATTCTGATATGGCATGGAGGATTCACCCTCCACATCAGCATACTTGTCAAGATTGATTTGATCCAATGAGTGTGTGACATCGTTGATGTTGTCTTCAATGGAGTGGTTATCAGCATCAAAGAATTCCTCATCACTTTCAACACCACCATTTTCTCAAACATTTGAAGCTCTTTCATCTGAGTTTTTTGCCTCTAAGCTGGAATTTGAAGGCACCCTAGAAATATCAGCCGGATTTGTCATTGATGTGCTGGTAGAAGCTTCACTTGCAGGATTAGTTACCACTGGAGCTGAAGATGTGTAGCTTGAAAGGTCTTCTTAGCTCAAATCTTGGGTCAGGATCACATGTAGGTAGTATATCTGTGTACCCTGAAACATGCTCACAAGATTTGTTAAAAGAGTTGGTAACTAAATCAAGATCAAATAGACAATCCGGACCAGAACCTTTCACACAGGGAGTTTGCTCATTGAAAGTCACATTGGCTTACTCCTCAACTACTCTAGTTTTGAGATTGTATACTTCATAAGCTTTAGCTTGAGAAGAGTATCCAATAAAATGTCCATCATCTGATTTCTCATCAAACTTGGCAATTTGATCTTTGGTATTCAAGATGGTGCAATGACATCCAAATGACCTGAGAAAACTAATGAAAGGTTTTCTTTTATGCCAAAGTTCATAAGAAGTCTTACCTTGTGTCTTAACTACTAAAACTCTGTTTTGCACATAGCAAGCAGTGTTCACTACCTCTGCCTAGAAGGTGATGGGCAGTTTAGAGTCAGACAACATAGTTCTTGCAGCTTCAATTAGTGTCATGTTTCTTCTCTCAACAACACCATTTTGCTGAGGAGTCTTCGGAGCACTATATTGTCTTGTAATACCCTTTTCATCACAAAATGTATCAAGGATTTGATTCTTGAATTCAGTTCCTTGATCACATCTTATAGTTTTGACCTTGTGATCACATTGATTCTCAATCTTTAAGATGAAATTCTTCATAATCTCAGGGGTCTCATCCTTAGTTCTAAGAAAGAAGACACAAGTGAATCTTGTAAAGTCATCTGTGATCACCAAACAGTAAGAGGTCCTTCCTAGACTCATTACACTGGCGGGGCCAAACAGATCCATATGTAATAAGTGTAGGGGATTAATGATGGAATTTCTTTCCTTTGGCTTGTGAGATACCTTGTGTTGCTTCCCCTTCAGGCATGCAACATAGTGGTCATCACTTGTAAACTCTTTCTTTGGTATTCCAGTTACCAAATTATTCTTAATTAATTTATTCATGTTTTTAAAGTTTACATGGCATATTCTATTATGCCAGAGGAAAGATTCATCATTATTTGCTTTAGACAGAAAGCATGAAACTTATTTTGAAGGAGATGTTTCTTGCAAGTCCATCTTGTACATGTTCCCTTTCCTGGGGGCTCTTAGCAGGATGTGCTCATGAGGAATGACAACCCCGGGCCTTAGAAGATGCACTCATGCTCAGTGAAGAACATGTTATGACTCTGATCACAAAAGTGGGATACACTTAGAAGATTGTACCCAAGCTCCTTGACAAAGTTTACCTTTTCAATGCTGATCTTACCATTTGTGACCTTGCCCCTTCTTGTAATGTAACCTTCTGCATCTCCTCCAAAAGCAACTGGTCCTCCTTTAATTCTTTCTAACTTTTGGAGTAGTGACCTATTGCGTGTCATGTGCCTGGAACACCCACTGTCAATGATCCATACATTTTTGTTTGTCTTGAGCTGTTCCTTCACAAAAGAAATGGTTAGTTACATTTAGAAACCTAAGCCTCATTGGTCTTGGGCTCATCAAAAGAAGTTGAAGACAATGTAATAGTAATTTATCCTATAGTCATGCTAGAAGGATCATTTGCTGATGTTGATGAAGAACTTTTCGCCACTTGGTCTTTCTTTGACTTCCACACCACCTTTTTGAAGCTTAGACTTGAACTTCAATACTACGAAGTTTTGATGACTTCGGAAGTTTTGATGACTAGACCTTCGGAAGATCTTGCTTCCACTGCAGCAGGCTTCAGTGCTTCAGAAGTATTCCTTTCTTCCGAGACAAAATTTTCTTCCGAAGGCAAGTTTCCACTTGTCTTCTTCTTCATGTTGGAGCTTCCGAAGGAAATAGGTTTTCCTTTTGAAGCTTGCTTCTTCTTTTCCAGACTCTTAGAAGTTTCTTTCTTGGTCATGTGGAGAGTAGTCTTTGGATTGTAAACGCAATCCTTAGCAAGATGAGAAGTACTCCCACACATAACACAGTTCATTTTCTTCCTTCTTGGAGTTTTCCTCTGTGAAGAAGGCTGAACTTGATCACTTTCCTTCTCCATCTTCGTCTTTGCAGATGCTTTGGCAGTTCTTGTGGGGATAGAACTATTTTTGGAGCTGGATGGGTCAGGTTGTACAGCAGTGCTTCACAACTGATCAGCCTTCTTCTTGATGATAGGATGACTTGGACATGAACCAGAACTCTTGTTGATGGAATTCAAGTTGGTGTCTTCAGCCTTCACCACTTCAAATCCTGCAGAGATGAAGACTTGTTTTTGTGCAAAATTAAAGGTGGCCTTGATCTCTTGAGCCTTTTTGTACTTTCTTTTGGCCTTCTTGATCAAGTTCTTTCTTCTTGACTTGGTCATATTAACAGTTTTCCTCTCCTCAGAGGGATGGTGACCCTTCTTAGAATGCTCTTCTTCACTCTTCTCAGAGCCATTCTCCACCATCTCCTCTTCGTCCTCTTCAGTCACAGGATCTATTAGGGGAAGCTCATCTTCATAAGTTCCACACATAGGAGATCTTACAGATAAGATTTTGTATGGAGGAGCTATCTTACAAGATCCTAGTCCCTGCTTATTTTGATAACAAACTTTTGCATGCAAGGATGAGGATATTATGTTCTTGAAGGTCTCTTCTTCAAGAACACATTTTTCTGCTTTGGTTTTGCTGATCACAAGCTCAGCCTGGCATTCAGTTAACATAGTAATGAGGTCTTTGATCTGAGTCCTGTAGTTTGTATGCTCATGTTTAAGAGTTGAAATGGTTTTCTCTAAGTCCTCTATCTTTAGTTTATAATCATTTTCGGCTCTTTTAAAATCATCTTTTAAGATATTTAAGGACTCAAGATCAGATTTCATTTCTAAATTATAGGACCTGTATCTATTGACTTTAGCAATGCGTTTAGGAGTACAAAGATGTGCCAATATCTTGGCCTCATCGTGGTCTGCCATGAGTGCTTGGTTTGGAGATGCATCTTCTACCTGAAAGCTCCAGTCAAAGCCTCCTTCTTCAACAGCAACTGCAGCTTGCTGCTTTGGCTTCTCATTCTGGGGGGCTTTCTTAGTGTAGTTTGGTCTGGTTTGCGCTTGGCCACCATTTGTCCTTGTTGCCTTACACCCTCTTGCAAAATGTCCCATCTGGTTACAGTTGTAACACTTTACTTCGTTTTTATCCAGCCTAAACTTTCCACTGGCTGCATTGCTTGGAAACTTTCTCCCTGTCCTCTTGTAGAACTTATTGGCTCTGTGAGTGAGCAGAGCCATCTGCTGGACTATCTCCATGTACTCTAGATCGTCTGGATGGATACAGTCCAAATCTTCAAGGGTGAAGAGAAAGTTGCCTGCGGTTCCATCAGCAGAGACAAAGGAATGAGAAGAGCTTGTATCTTGGAAAGGACTTCCTTGAGTGTAGCTTTTCCTTGGAGTCTCAGGGAACGTGATTGAAGGGCCCTTTTGTGAGTTGTCAGGGTAGCATATAAAATGATGTTGTGGTTTAATGCTTTCCCTTTCAACCACATGGAGGGCTGAACTCAGTTGATTGCTAGAGTTACCAGATGAGTTTTGCATGTTCATCTCCATCTGGTAGCCACTAAGAATACCATACAACTCTCTAAGAGTAAGAGTCTTAAGGTTCTCAGTCCTCTTGATAACAACAAGGTAATGTGTCCATTGTCTAGGAAGAGAGGACAAAAACTTCCTTACAATGTCCCTGTTCTCAAGAGTTACTCCAACATCCATTAGAGTATCCATAATCTCAACGTACCTGAAGTATTGTTGATTCATGGTTTCACCTACCTTAAAGGTGAAGTTTTCAAACTGCTGCTTCAGGAGATCCTTCTTGTTCTACTTTGCTTCAGTAGACCCCTCATACATCAACTTCAGTGCTTCCCATAGTTGCTTGGCAGTTTTGCACTTCTTGAAGCCTTTGTAGATGGAATTTGAAAGAGCAGTTTGAAGAGCTATCATGGCTTTCTGATCAATCTCTATTATCTTTTTGTCTTCTTCAATATAGTCAGCCACAGCCTTAGGTATCATACCACCACCAGTAGCAGAAGTGGTGCTTGGTATGTAAGGTCCTTCAAAAACAGTGTCCCACATCCTGGAGTCTTGAGACTTGATGAAGCCTTCCATTCTTTGACACCAAGTATCAAAGTCATCAGGAATGATCAGTGGAGACTTTGTCTTAGTTCCAGTTTCCATATCATCTTTGGTAATAGCTGCCATTTGAGTTGTTAAGTATTTTGTGTGTGTGAGGGATATTAAGATGGTGAGATCTTATATGAAGAGCCTGAAATGCTCTCACCAAATGCAAGACCGGTGAAGGGTATGCACTTACAACACAACAACATAATGAGGAGAGTTGCTTAGAACACTTAACAGATCAAATAGGGAACTTGTTAACTTTTGGTGAATGATGCTAAGAACACAAGTAAATATGAGAAAGAACAAGATGGCAAACAACAAAGTAATTGGTTTTCAAGAATGTTGTATATTGCTTCTCAAGTTCTGTTACAAATGTTACAAAGCATACGATAAAAGTAACAAGTACTTGAGATACTTTATACTACATCCTATAGCCGGCCATACTTTGAAAGCCAGCTGGATACAATTGACTAGACAACTACAAATTCAAATGTAGAGTCAAAAGGCAGATTTGCCTTTTGACCTTGTGATCACATTGATTCTCAATCTTTAAGTTGAAATTCTTTAGAATCTCAGGGGTCTCATCCTTAGTTCTACAAAAAAAGACCCAAGTGAATCTTGTAAACTCATTTGTGATCACCAAACAATAAGAGGTGCTTCCTAGACTCATTACACTAGTGGGGCCAAAGAGATCCATATGTAATAAGTGTAGGGGATTAATGATGGAATTTCATTACTTTGGCTTGTGAGATACCTTTGTTGCTTCCTTTTCAGGCATGCAACACAGTGGTCATCACTTGTAAACTCTTTCATTGGTATTCCAGTTACCAAATCATTCTTAATTAATTTATTTATATTTTTTAAGTTTACATGGCACATTCTTTTATGCCAGAGGAAAGACTGATCACTATTTGCTTCAGATAGAATGCATGAAACTTCTCCCGAGGGAGATGTTTCTTGAAAATCCATCTTGTACATGTTCCCTTTCCTAGGGGCTCTGAGCAGGATGTGCTCATGAGGAATGACCACCCCGGGCCTGAGAACAATGCACCCATGCTCAGTAAAGAGCATGTTATGACCCTGATCACAAAATTGGGATACACTCAGAAGATTGTACCCAAGCTCCTTGACAAAGTTTAACTTCTCAATGTTGAGCTTACCATTTGTGACCTTGCCCCTTCCTGTAATGTAACCTCCTGCATCTCCTCCAAAAGCAACCGGTCCTCCATCAATGCTTTCAAACTTTTGGAGTAGTGACCTATTGCCTGTCATGTGCCTGGAACAGCCACTGCCAATGATCCATACTGTAACACCCCTAAAAGTCAAAACGAGTTATCAAGGATAACGTGCTTGATTATTGGGTATTTAATAAAGGAAGAAATGGGTTATGGGCGAAATTAGGCTTATGGGCAAGAGGCTAAGTGATTTAGGGCCCATAATCAGCCCTTTAACCCACCTAATCAGCCACCATCTTCGTCATTTGAACCCTAGCCACCCAAATTCGTAGAGAGAGAAAGTAGAGAGAGAAAGTGAAGAAAGCTCAAGATTTGGAGCTTCAAAGGTTAAGGGATTGAAGATCTGAACGATTTAGCATCAAACCATAAAAAGGAGCAACAAATCCAGGTAAGAATTAGCCTCTAAACCCTTCTGTAGATCAAACTCGGATGCTTGGGTTTTGGGTTTTGAAAAGTTGCAATGAATCGCATAAAGGTCACATTTTTACGTATAAAAACATGTAAAAAGCTTAGATATAGCCTCATGGTTGATAAAATAAGAGATTGGACGTAAAAGGTTGTGACTTTGTGTTAAAAACGGGCTGGTTCGTAATTTTTATGCGATCTGCGAAACTGTCTGTGCATCCAGCGAAATTGCATATTTAAGCTAATGTGGGTTTTCTGCGAAACTATAGTTTCGCAGGTAATTTCACAGCCATGGAATTCAAAGGAAAGTTGGGCGAAACTGCCATGCGAGACTAGCAGTGAAACTGTCAACGAAACTGGCAGCGAAACTAGCAGCGAAAATGCCAGCAAACCTACTTTTCTGGCAGCGAAATTAGCAGCGAATTTAGGCAGAAATTAACCCCTTTAAGTGTTAACTTATCTGCATGTTGTGTGTTGTGATCCTAGCCTAGAAAGCTTAGTTTAGAAGTTACTCATGGTATCCAGGTGAGTTCTAGATCCCCTTATTTTTAAGTTTTTCCATGTTTTAGGGTTATTATGCATACTAAATATACGTTTTAAATACTTAACAGATAAACAGCCCGACCCCAGCCAGGGGCGTTGCCCCTTGGACCTCACTAGGGGCTGCTGCCCCTACGACCCCGCTGTCAGGGGCTGCCGCCCCCAAACCCCCATTGTCCCACGGTGGGTCGGTGATGTTTTTATGATGACATGTACTTTATATGTTTTTTGGTTTATCTGTAAAGTATTATATATTAAATTGGAAGATGATATTAATGAAAAGTTAACCTTAATGAATGTTACCCCCGGGCCCATTTGATGATGAAAAGTCTTGCAAGCACTATGATCGACTTCACTTACGTGAGTCTGGTGTGTGAAGATTGATTCGTATTCATGAGTGGGCTATGTGCCTTGCAGTGTGGATCAACTGTCGAGGGTTAGCTACCATGATGATGTGTACCGACAGGGATTGACATTCGTTGTTGATCAACATGGAGCTCTTGCTTTGTCCAATCTCGTTTATTATGAAAATGAAAGATAATGAAAGTATGAAAGATAATGAACATGCTTTTTATGATGCAAGAAATGTTATTATTATGATGTATGCGTGGTCATTATATGAAGGATAAAGTATATATTTTCTTATTTATCTAAAACGAGAACTCACTCAGCAAAGCTGAATTTTATGCATAATAGCTGGCAGGTAAACGCTAATGCCGGGATTGGTACCGGGGAGCTACTTGGAAAGCTATGGATGGCATTCCTATTTATGAAATCTTTATTGTAATTTAAGACAATGCACTATGTTTTTATTCTATTTAAAGACAAATGTATGAGTACAATATGATTTGAAAGTTTCAAATGAATGTCTATTTGATTCCACTGCAATGTTTTGGTTATAAAAATTGATTTTATGCTATGATTAGCCAACTATGAGGTTTCCCGGGAATGGGGCATTACAAGTTGGTATCAGAGCCAAAGTTTAAGAAAATTGGGTAAGTAGTTTTGAAAACCAAAACTTAAACTGAAAATGGGACCGAATGAAGGATGCCAATCCAAGTAGCTACGTGTTATCAGGTAAAAGTTTTCAAGTAAAACTGGGATTTTGTGTGTGTGCTATGTGTTTTATGTGCTTCTAAATTTGAATACTAACATGTGTTAGGATAGTGATTGCTTGGGATAGGAGGGTAAGGTAAGTAGTTAATCACACCTGGCCACCGTAATTAAGGACTTACCGTACTTAATGATCAGAGCAATTATCTTGAACCCAAGGAGGTGCTTGTGGTGGGCGTACTACTGAGCCACGTGTCACCTGGAACAAAACTAAGGCTCCCGAGACTGTTCACGAGGAGTCAGACCTCCATAGTCACCTGGAGGGGGAGGGATCAGCCACCCTCAAATCCACTGAGAAAGAGGCTATCACTGACGAAGTCTACAATGTCATGTAAAATGTCTTACCCTCGGTGGTTACGGAGGTGATAAAGCAGTCAAGGATGGAGAGAAAGCTGATAAGAAGGGGAAGGAAAATAAGAAGAATTCTGGAAAGTCCACTGGGAGGATGTAGGAATCTGAAGAGGAGCCATCAAACCCTAAGGTGGTAGTCCATGATGAAGACAGTGATGAGGAGTCCGAGAGAGATACCACTAAGGGGTGCAACTATGGGGCATTTCAAAGGTGCAAGCCCCCAACCTTTGACGATAACGGTAATGCTACTACCGCTCATCGTTGGGTAAAAGAGATGGAATCTGTTAGGGACCCTGTACGTTTGGAGTACTAACTGATTCTGTGTTTATACCGGATCAAATAGTGCAGAATCCTATTTTATTGGCGATCCAATCAGTGAGAACGATTACCCGATCGAGATAGGATTGAACTAAACGTGAAGAACGAGTAGGAATCGATCACGAACGAACTATGAACTTGGACAGGCTGTTTTGGACGTTCTGGACGGCTAGGGTTATGCGTATTCGCAATATCTCTTCAAGTGTTTTTTTTTCACGAATTAGATGGTATTTATAGGTTAGGGTTTTTCATTCGTATGACTGAACCATTCGCATGGTTCAGTCGTGCGACTGAATCATGCGATTGAGTCATATGCACGACTGAAGGTTCAGTCGTGCGACTGAGTCAATCTTATGTCTCAATTGTACGACTGATCCAGTCTCCTGGTTCAGTCGTGCGACTGGTCCATAAGCATGATGTATTCATGCGTATGGTCCATAAGTATGGTCCATTAGTATGAATAATCATCCGACTAGGTTGAACATAATAAATAATCATTATTGACTTAGAATTGTGTATAACAACCTCAAACTATACAAGAATTTCATACATATGAATCAAAGATAAATAAACATCAAATCATATTTCATATTTCATTGAACCATTTTATTACATATGTGTAAGACATGAAAGACTTTTACATTTAAGCTTATAAACAAGGAACAACATGTATCTACAAACTCCCCCTTGGTCCTAGTTTACCCTATTGTCTAACATTCTTCACATGTTCATGGAACTTCTTGTACTTCTCCTCTCTTGTGACTCTGCATGTATATCAAATGCAAAACAGAGTCTTATGACATGTTGGAACTGGAGAGCTTGTACGATATCCTTCGTGTCATAGAACAGTGGCCACTTGTATAATGTGAAGACATCTTCAGCCGAAAAGTTTGTAAGCCATATTGGGTCAAATAACCAGATAGTATCAATCTTTCCATATCTGTTCAATACTATGACAGCTTCGCCCGTCCTCCAATCGTAATACCACCATTTGAATTGTGGAGTGAAGTCCTGAGGCATATCCGGTAAGGGAATCTTGGACATATGCGCTGGGGACTCCACTTCAGCACCACTTTAGGTCTTCCAGATATGGGATCAACTTCAGACTTATGAATTAACCTCTTAGGTTGTTGAGGTCTGAAGTTTACCCACCTGGTGTGGTATTCTTTCTTTAATGCAGCAGATCTAAATATGCCAGACGGTTGAACTCAAAACCAGGGAAAGTCTTCAGATCATGAGGGTATCTGAAGTACTCGATCCCCGTCTCCCTCTTGACAGCATAGACTTCCAAGTCTTCAAAATATGTCCATCCTATAATCATGCCTAACACTTTTTGATGTCCTTGGACTTTGTAGAGCTTTGTGTATGCATTCTGCTTTGGCGGCTCGCATTGGGCTTTCATCTCTGCACAACAAGCTGCCCATTCAGCTTTCTTTAAGTCGACATTAGCGTCTGAAGCTTGGGCTGAGCTTTCTTCTTTCTCCTTTTCTTTTTCCACTTCATCCATCTTCTCAATGAAGCACTACCAAAAGTATCACCCAAGTTGGGTATAACATTACCTTCGTGGTCAGTGTACTCTGGATAATGTTTAGCAGTGACGTCCTCGATCTCAATTTCATCAACATAGTTCAGCTCATCGTCACTAGCCACATCACCTTTTGGAGCATCTTTTACCAGCTCATCAGGATTCAGCCTGAATATTTCAGCAAGTTGTTTATCTGTTAAGTCATGTATGATCTCTCCCTTTTCTGGAGTGTAGCTCACAGATCTCCTGACAATCCCTTTCAAGTCAAGAATCATGGTTAACTGAGACTTGACCTGCTGAAGGGGTTGGACATCATACTCATCTGCTTGTTGAGCTTCATCTGTTTGATTAAACATTAATCACATCACACATAAGTAATCATATAAAGCATTTAAACATAAACACACATAGATTATGGTTAATTACATTAATGTAATATATAATTCATGTACAAAAAGTTTTAAATACAAAAACATCTAATCATTACTTTTGTTTTGAATAGTGGGTTCTTCAGCTAGAGGAGCTGAGGACGAGGCTCCTTGATCTTGGTTTTGCTTAGTACGCCTCTCCTGAGCTTGAGGATTTGAGGCTGACGTAGGTGCATCACCTTCCTAATCGTCATCATCCTCTTTATCTTTACCGCTCAGTCCTCCTTCATCACCATCTTCCTTAGAATCATCTTCATCCTCATCATCCTCATCATCATCATCATCATCACCATCATCATCATCATCACCATCACCATCCTGATCTTTAGAGGCTCACTCTTTGACCCTTTCAGCTTTAGCAGTATCTTCTTATTTTTCTTCTCAAGCTCCTCAATTCTCTTCACCGAAGCCACCACCAGCTCATTTTGACTTGTAAGTTCATGGTGGGCTTGACTTCGAGCTCTCTCATACATGCCACTCTTCTCACTGAGCTCCTTGATCTTTTGAGCTTGAGCTGCATTCACCTCCATCATCTTGTGTAACTAACAAGCCCTAAGCTTATCAGTGGCAAGCAGCCTAATCACAGTGCTGTTGAAGTTAGCCTGTTGTTCCTCTAACCCGATGTGGGGTAGAGTGGGTCCAGCCGTGAATGGAGAGTGTGTGGAGGTATCTGCTTGGTGACTGGTGGTTGTAGTAGTGGATATGGTGAATATGGGAGGTGGAATGTGTGTGGGATGTGGTGGAGTGGCTGTGGGGGTGATGATAGGAGGTGTGGTAGTGGTGGTGGAAGCGGCAGTGGTGGTGGCTGTGGCAAAGGTAGGAGATGTGATTGTTGTAATCCTCGGCCTCTTGTTCTTCTTCCCGTGGGGATGAGCCATCCTCTTTAGCAATAGGCGCTCCCCCTTGGCTGCTAGACTGGTCAGGGGTGTATGTAGGATCAGTAACGTCATCAGCAGCACTCCTAGACTCAGCCTGGCATCCCCCTACCGCCTCTATGCCTTTCCTTGTGGCCACGACCCTAATTCTAGCAGTCCTCACTAGAGGCTCTTCATCTGACTCCTCATCCTGATCAACCAAGAAGTCTTGGTGGAAGGTAGCACTTTCAGGTCCACTAGGTGCCTCCCCACCTTGACCTTGCTCATCGTCATCGTCATCGTCGTCGTCTTCTTCGTTTGTGGGTGCCATGATGGGCTCAACGTCGGAGTCACTGTCGTCGTGACGCCACTTCCTTCGAGCGGGCGCCACATAGTCTTCTCTTGCTAGGTGCCCAAATAGTCTCCTCACCGAGGGTTTCACTTTCTTACCCCGGTAGACCTTCATTCTACCCAAAGTAGTATCATCCATTACCTCGAGCACTAATGCATCATCTTTCTCTTTTGGCAGCATAAGAAGCTTCTCATCAATAATCATCTGCAAAAATCATGGGTACATGCAGAAGCGTTCCTTTCCCTTGGCCTAGAGGTTCTCTATCAAGTAGGTGAGAATCATGCGTCAAAAACTGAACGGATGGTTCAGTACCAGTGCAACGTTTTTGGTCCATGTGATTGAATTACAGTGCAAATGATATGAAGAATCGTTCAATATCCAACAAAAATGCTAAACAACAATAATAGAGAGGATTGAACACAAAAATAACTCTTTCATGATAAGACAATGATCAATGACAATCAATAACAAAAAGCACAAGGATAATTCTGTGTATTAACTGCTGTGAAATGGTAACTTGCAACAATGTTAATCGATTAGGGTTTTGCAAGCTTGCCAACAATGAAAATAGACATGAGAATATATAGCAGTCTTAGTTTCGCAGACAGTTTCGCTGTCAGCGAAACTGTCCTGCCCATACTATAGTTTTGCCCGGCAAAACAGTAGATTCGCCAGGTAAACAAAACAGCAAACTGTGAGCGAACTTATAGTTTCGCTCACAGTTTCGCTAGACTGCTAAAATACATAAATCTAAGTACATACAAAAGGAAACTAACAAAAGACCTATTACAAGTAAAGTAAACAATCTAAACTAAAGTGAGTCCAACCTATGCATGATCTTTAATACTCCCCCTAGGTTGGATCTCACCGTCTTCACTCATCTTGATTTATCTTGTCAGCTCCAGTTTCCTTTGCTGCATTTGATTTGTCTTCGTTACCTCCTGCAACAACTTCCTCAGAAGCATCAACACATGATTCTCCATGGCCTCTTCCTAATTCACTAGCTCCTTCGGGATGACCACTAGCCCTCTCAAATTGCTTGGTCAAATCTTGAATATCCATGTTAAGGTCATCTTGAGCCCTTACCCTTTCAGCTAACTTCTTCACCTCAGACCTCACTCCTCTAATCTTGTTGGCAACATTCATAAACAGAATAGCTTCTGTCCGTGTCTCTTCTCCAGCCCCAGCCTTTATGTGATTCTCACATAACACCAATAGATCTTCATCACAGAAACTAAACAACTCCATAGGATCAAAGACCTTAAACTCTTTGCCATTTTTCATCCTAATCACAGCTTCCCCAGTCTTATTATCATAGAACCATTTCTCAAAATCCCGTAGTTGTTGGGGAAGTGGATCAGATAATCTCACTCTCTTAACTGTTTTTGGTGGTTTAATTCTCAGAACAATTCGCCCCTTTCCCGTTTCCCAGTCCTTGTCTTTCTTTGACCTTCTCCGTTCTGCCTTCATGTAACCAAATGGTTCGAAGTTGTCATTAAGCCCGTTCAGTATTTCTTTCATAAGAAGGGTGGCTCTCTCACTCAAATGTGCATTTAGAAGAGGTAGAGCTGCCAGACGCCTGAGGTCCCATTTAGGCAAGGACTTAAAGGCCTTCCTCTTATGCAAATAACTGATATGACCTCCCCTTCTCTTAATCATAAACATTTTTGCCACATAGATCAGAGGTCGCTCATCAACCTCATAGAACTCCGGTTCAGAATCATAATCTATGAGTTGTTCATCATCCTCTTCTTCATCAATCAATTCCTTCCCTTTTCAACATTCCTCTCCACAGACTTCTCCCTTATAACTTCTTCTCCAACTAAATCCTTTTCTAAATCAAGACCCATATCAACAAACCCAGCCTCATAGATTTCTTCTTCATTCTCCCTTCCACTATCCTCAACTCTGGTTTCACCATCTCCAGCATCAGTGGTTGCTGCACCAGATGTGCCCTCTCCTGCCTTGGATGAAGTACCCACATTCAGAAATGGGTACTTTGAAGTGTCAGTAAGATCATCTAACTCAGATTGAGTTAGTTGATCAGGCAGGCCGGCTGCCGCTTTCAGAAGGGTAATCTCTTCAAATAACTTTTTCAGTAATCGGTTTTGATGAACAAGCATCTTTTGCATACCTTCTATCACTTCATCCTTTTGCTTTTCTCTAATCTCTTGGTTTGTAAGTTTGGTCTTGATCATAGTCAGTTCATTTGCCAAGGAAGTATTCAGATTGCGAATCATGTCTTCATCAAGGTTTCCTCTTTCCTCCCTTCTTTCGGTGAATCCTTCATGGCTTTGTTTGGATCGTCTCTCAGATTCAACATTATCGGCTTTCTTCTTCGACCTTCTTTCTTTCTCTACTCTTATTTTTTCAGCTTGTTCAGCATTGTCTTCCTCAAAGTCATAATCTTTCTCCTTGGCATATGTTTTTCTTTTCTTTGTGGCTTCAGTTCGCTGTACCCAGGTTTCTTCAGCCCTTTTGTTTTCTGATTTATCCACCCGTTTAATATAACTCCATCGCTCTGCAGGATACATATTTTCCCAAAGATGGGTGATCTTTCCACTGAATTCGTGGCGAATGGCACAACAATCAGCAAAAATGCTAGGATTCATTTGTACCAACCTCTTTACCTCTCCATGTTTTGGTACATTTGGTATAAGATAGTCAAATATCATCTGAAGAAAACGAGGATATAGCAGCCATTTGTCTTTCTTCAAGGCCATCACGTTCTCAGCCATGCAAGCAAAAATCAGTTTGGCGATGTTGGCCTTCTCTACTTTACAACATAACACCATTGCCTTTGCCCAATCAATGTTTAGACCGTCTGATCCACCTTTACGGTGATCAAGACACATGATAAAAACATGAGCAATAAACTTCCACTCCTTGGACATAAATGACTTCTTGATCCTTTCGAGAACCAAAGGCTGGTCCCTCATATCCCATGCTTCTGAAGGCCTGGAACACCTCGGAGTCTGTCATGGTGACTTCCTCTCCAGAATCCTCGTCTAGTCTCAATATCCTCGAGACAGTCTCAACAATGATGATCACTTCTTGATCAATGACTTTAGCAGTAATTCTTTGTGAATTTCCTCGTGTGTCATACTCTGCAGATCGCCAGAAGTCTCTAATATGAAGATCATAAATGGTAGTCGTATGAGATATGGCATGGGCTATGGGTGATCTTTGTAGCCATCTGATACAATCTCTAAATCCAACAGCCTTTGGATGTGTATCATCCAGAATAGCAGTAATATTGTTCCGCTCATCGAACTTTAAGTTAGCTAAGAGATCCTGAAAAAGAGATCAGATAAGTTGAATAAGAAATTAAGGAATTAAGAAAAGAATAAAAGAAAGATTAAAAAAATAGACTCGCTGACAGTTTCGGCCGGCGAAAATGTAGTTTCGCTAACTAAAACATATCGTTTTCGCTGACCAAGAAAGATAGTTTCGACTAGGCGAAACCTTACAGACTTATGTTCAAATCCGGCGAAACTGAAACTAGGTCGGCGAAACTGTTAGGTTAGCATGGACGGCATAACCTCACAGTTTCGCTGAAATGTGAAGAACTTTCGTTCAGTTTCGCAGGATAATCAGTAGTTTTAGCTGGATGAACAGCGAAGACACCGAAGAAACACAATTAAATCGCCTTAAAATGTGTTATTATTAACAAGATTAAAAGAATGTCCAGTGATCGAAACTCACAGGCGAACAGAGAGCAAACAAAACAACTAAACAACACTCTAAAATTACGAATCCAATAAAAAGTTTCGGGAAAAACCTAAAAAAGCCGGAAGATATGAAAGTGCGAAAGTGAGGAGATAATTTCGCAAAAAGACTTAAATAGCCTATAGTTTCGCAGATAGTGAAACTATAGATTCGCCAAACGAATTTACAGTTTCGCCAAGAGAAGCTGCAATTTCGCCAAGAGATATACAGATAAAAAATAATGAGCGAGCCGAGCGAAATTGCGATTTCGTCTAGCGAAACAAGGAGCGAAAGTGTAGTTTCGCTTTTTTTATAATTAACTTCAAACACTGAGATCTAAATAAATCAGAGATCACATCCTCGAGATATACATTAACACAAAGATGATTTTAATCATCGACCGACAATGAGATCATACTGATGGCTAGATCTGATCACAATCTGCAAAGGAATTATTGAAATTCTTAAACAGATCAAAAACGATTGCTGATATATTTGTCCACTTAAACTCATGCCTTATCCTTTTTCAACAAGCAGCATATGATTTGTTAAAGTTCGATTAAACACTTTAGAATGCTAGGACCCCACAATCATTTGGTAAAATCCCTCACCCAACCTCAGGATTTCTTAAATTTTGTAACGATCTTTACAGAGCAAGGCTTGTTCATTAGTGTGCAAGAGATTATCAACAGAATATTGCATTCTGTGATGAATTCATCATTTAGATGATTTGACACTACTTAGACCAAAATGGTGAGAGCTCCAGGTCTATACTCACGTATAACAAAGGAGATGAGCATTTAATCATGTGCCGATGAGAGCTCTAGGTCAGTACTATCGTACAGCAGACATAAACATCACTCTAGGTCAGTACTTCCGTACAGCAGAGGAGATTAGCACAAACACAAGACATATAAATACACCAGACATGGCTCAAAGATATGGCTTATATGATTTGTATCATGGTGGGTCAAAGATCAATTCTCAATCCAATTTTTGTTGGGACTCAGTTTTTGTGCAGGCCAAAATGATACCGTAATTCTAGACATCCTTAAGCATATATTTTAATTTAAATCATTATGCTGCTATCTACTTTATTCTTCAGGCTGAGTCTACCAAGCATATCATTAAAGAATCTGTTTGTTTTCTATTATTTGCAATTAAAAATAAGATGTAAATAAGATAACAGTATCAGTTACTATCATTTCTCATTTTAAAATGCAAGTCATGCAAAAACAAGTATTTCAAGATGATATAAATTCATTTCTCAGTCATCTCGAATCAAGTTCCCAGTTCTCTTTTTATTTTTATTTATTTATACTCTCCCCCTAAATTTTTATTTTTGCAAACTTTTTTTAATTATTTTATTTTATTTTTTTTATTTTTTTTATTTTTTTTTATTTTTTTTATTTTTTTTATTTTTTTTAATTTTTAAATTTTTTTATTTTAATTTTAATTAATTTTTTTTAAACTGTACAGAAATAAAAATTTATCAAAGAAGGTCTTCCAAAGTACATTGATATGAAGATAAGAAATGAATTCTCAAGAAATATGTAGTGACTGTGAAGTGAGAACTGTGATAATGCAGATAAAAATCCATATTGTGGATATAATACCATTACCTTAACCTGATTGTTCCGCCTCAAAATTGAATTAGGAACAATTTCTGTCAGTAAACCGGATTACTAACAGTCCTCCTGAATTGTTCCTACACTCATAAACAGATTAGTTTGAAAGGGGAACCCAGGCCATCGTAGTCCTGGAAGTTCCTTTTTTACCAAGATAAGTAACAAGCTTCTGCACACAACCGTTTAAACAATCGGGGATTGGTGTATCCTTCTTTTTAATTTTCCAAATTTGTTTCGGTTCAATTAACTTGGATTTGAATGAATTAAATTTGGAAATCATTTTATGTTTAAGACCAGAAGGAAAAGAATTTGGTTTTGAAGCTTTGGTCATTTTCATCTTTGTATCATGTGAAACCGGCTTCACATGAAAAGGTTTGGATGGAGGGTTTTTCATCCAACCATTCAAAGATGTGTGTTGTTTACCTCTTGATCCGGAGAAGCAACCTGTGTTGCCTTTACCGTTTGGAACATTCTTTTTAGACTTATATTCGGATAAGCAATTTGTTTTGCCTTTACCATTCGTAGCAAGCCTTTGAGGACATTTCTTTACCACATGACCTTCTTTTCCACACTCAAAACAAGCCTTGAATGGCTTTTGATGCTTGACTGAACCGTGTGATCGAATTACAGTGCAAATGATATGAAGAATCATTCAATATCCAACAAAAATGCTAAACAACAATAATAGAGAGGATTGAACACAATAATAACTCTTTCATGATAAGACAATGATCAATGACAATCAATAACAAAAAGCACAAGGATAATTCTATGTATTAACTGCTTTGAAATGTTAACTTGCAACAATGATAATGGATTAGGGTTTTGCAAGCTTGCCCAACAATGAAAATAGAGATGAGAATATATAGCAGTCTTAGTTTCGCAGACAGTTTCGCTGTCAGTGAAACTGTCCTGCCGAAACTATAGTTTTGCCCGGCAAAACAGTAGATTCGCCAGGTAAACAAAACAGCAAACTGTGAGCGAACTTATAGTTTCGCTCACAATTTTCCTAGACTGCTAAAATACATAAATCTAAGTACATACAAAAGGAAACTAACAAAAGACCTATTACAAGTAAAATAAACAATCTAAACTAAAGTGAGTCCAACCTATGCATGATCTTCAAATGTATGCATTCTGGATTTGGTCGGACATTTCGTCGAATCCTCCCCGCCTAGAGGCTATACACTTGATGATCACATGTGCCAAATATTTGAATTGCGGGCACATGTTGCTCTTGTTTAATACACTGACATTTATGTCACCGGCGTACTTAATCCTCAGAAAGCATCTCCGGACCGTGAGGGGATGTAGCTCAGTTGGGTGGGCTCCGTCCTCACCCAGACCTATGACCCGTCTCAAGTCATCCTTAGTGATCTCGATCTCCTGTCCAAATATGGAGCTCCATATACAGTGTGGCTCAACGGACCGGTCAACCCTGGCGCTTTCCCAGAATGCCTGCTGTATGGATCTGTACGGTGTGCATGGTGTCGAAATAGCTTTGAAGATCCTCAATCTCCTAAGAAATGCAATAATCCCAGCAAACTCAAAAGCATTCCGAGTGGTGGCATCCAGGTGAGCACAGATGTTGTGTTTTGGGGTCATGGTCCATCTATCAGGCATGGTTTTGTAACACAATAAACATATACATTAGAGATGTGTATTTGAGAAGACACTTGAAGTTTAAACTGTTTAGATCAAACTGGTTCAATCGTGAATTTGAACCATACGACTGAGTTCAGTCGTGCGATTGAGCATGCGGCTGAGTTAAGTCGTGCGATTGAGCTTGCGACTAAACTTAGTCGTGTGTTAAGCGATGCGGTTGAGTCAGTCGTGCGACTGAGTCACCGAATGATTATATCGTGCGAATGAATCTTGCGCCTGGCTCAATCGTGCGACTAAAGTTCATTCGGAGTGTCCATTCGCATAAGTCTGTGTGCGACACTCCAACCTTGAATCTTGGTCAAAACTTGCTGTTAGACGTCGTGTTTAGACTCATTAGGTTTGCAGAGACTCTCATATCCTTTAAGTTAACTTTAATGTCAATTTAATTTGTCTATTTTTAGGGTTTAACTGATTTCTTGATTTTAGGCAATTTGGTCATTTAGGGTTTGATTTCACCGGTCATTTTGATCGATATCAGTCCCACAATACCTGTAGATGAACAATAGATCGGTTAGTAAGACAATCGGCAAGAAATCAAGGTGAGATGAAATTTTGGCAGGGTGTCTACGTATGAGCAGGTTTTTGAACGATTTGAGGGGTGGTGAGAAATGCGACCGACTCACCACTCTTTAATACTGTCTTAATGTTCAATCGTACGACTGGACCCATACGCATGCTCCAGTCGTGCGACTGAACCCATAGTCATGCTTCAGTCGTGCGACTAGAGTTCACTCGTGCGACTGGCTCATACTCCTTCATCCAGTCGCACGAATGGTTCATTCTGGTGATCCAATCGTATGGATGTTCCACACTCATGGTCCAATCGTATGATTGCCCCATACTCATGGTCCAATCGTGCGAATAGCTCATACTTATGGTCCAATCGTGCGATTCGTTCATACTTATGGTCCAATCGTGCGATTGGCTCATACTTATGAGTTTGAAGTCATACACGTTCACAAACTTAAATTTTTATCTTTTGATATAACATTATGGACACCGGTTATCTCAGACATGACCTTTTTAATTAAAAACCATTTGATCACCTCAGACGTGATCCTTTTAATTTGAAAACCTTTGATCACCTCAAACGTGATCCTATTGATTTAAAAACCATTGATCACCGCAGACGTGACCCCTTTTAGTGAGTGATCCACATAATTCATGTAGTTGTATAGTCCGACTTTTATCTAATGACAAAACTAGAAAAATAGAAAAAACAACTTGAAATCAAAGACAAAACAAGACATAATTTTGGGTTTTTGATTAGAGATGGATTGAAATCTTTTAGAAAACTGTCTAGTAGATTTTTCTTCCTAAACAACACAGCTTCAAGTTAATTTGATCATTTCTGGAACGATTCATTATGGAATCATACAGGTATATCAGAATCATTTGGGACATTTTAATAAAACATTTTGATGCTAGATTCTTGTTTTCACTGAGAGTCAATAGCAATTTTAGGAAATCATACTAGAGCTTTAAGATGCACACAATGATTTTGACTGTCAAGAATTGCAGCCACGATGATTGTTAGTATATTTGTCCTCTTAAATCCATACACAGATTTTTGACTCACTTTGGTGATTAGTTAGGTTATATTATTTCAATAAGAATTTGTGGATCCCACACTTATATGGTAATCAACATTCCTCAGGAGATTTTTGAGCGGTCTATGGGTATTTGTCAAGAAGAAACTATTCTAAGAGCTTTCAAAGAGATGCCAAGCCTCAGGTCAGTTCCACCGCATAGCAGATAGGCGCAAACAACAATGAATTCTAGAATATTTAGGTTATGCTTATCCTCAGGTCAGTGCCATCGCACAGCATAGAGGCACACAACCTATCTTCTTGTGAGAGCATTTTTCTTTTCTTTTTGCACGTAACGCACCAACAACATTAGTCATTAGCTTGATTGCCCTTAACATTTTTTCATGTGCTTTGCTCATTTTTATGGTCATCCGCACACATTTGTGGCGTTTATTTTGCTCGTCACCCCTTATTGGAAATACGTTAATTGTGTTAACCAGGGATAAGATGGGAACCCACAGCAGGTTGAATAATTTAGTTTGAATTTAAATCACCAATGAGGTCTACTCATCTATTGTGTTGAATCTACCGACACATCATACAATGGACTAGCAACCTCTATGTCTACTTTCTCTATGTTACCTCAGTAGCAGACTAGTTTTACTATCATTTTTCCTTTTATTTTTCTTAGACTTCTCAGATTTATACTTTGAATTTTTCATCTTAATCATTTAGGTGCTTTTGAGGTCCCAAACAATTTGTTCCCTGTGTACTATTATTTTCCATAAGCGTTGAATCAGAATCACAGATTTGATTTCATTTCTCTTAGCTAAGCTGCCCTCCTCCCTGGTTTTTTTTAAGTTATTAAATACTGCACGAATTAAATACTAAACTAACCTATTCTCCCCCTAAAATACTAAAACCAAAAATCCTTTTGTGTTTTTGGATTTTAGTAGATCGGAAAATAAAATAAATAAAAAGAAACTAAAAACATGTCGAACTACGCACTTTCTTCTTCTAGAATCACTTCACTTTTCTTTTTCACGCCATTATCCTCTAACAGATATAAAAACCGCAGTTTATCAAATGCTTTTGTGTAGAGGTCGGCGCGTTGAAAATCTGTATTAATTTTAACAACATTGACTAATTGCTTTTAAAAACAGTCACATATAAAGTGATATTTAATACCGATGTGTTTAGTTTTAGGATGTTGGACTGGATTTTTTGTGACTGCAATAGCAACAGAATTATCAACAAAAATAGGGGTGTTAGAAAATTGCAAATGGTAGTCGCGCATTTGCTATTGAATTCAAATGAATTGAGAACATTAACTTGCAGCAGCAACATATTCAGCTTCACAAGTTGACAAAGCAACTGATGCCTGCTTCTTACACTGCCAGGTGACTAACCGTCTACCAAAGAACTGACATCCCGCAGATGTTGACTTGTAATTCATCTTGCAACCACCATAGTCCGAGTCACTATACACTGTAAGCTCAAAGTCATCATCATGAGGATACCACAACCCGAGTGTTGGAGTACCCTTCAGATATTGAAAGATTCGTTTAACTCCGATGAGATGATTTACTTTTGGTTTTGCCTGATATCTAGAACAAAGACACGTTGCGTACATAATATCAGGACGAGAGGCTGTGAGGTACATTAGGGATCCCATCATTCATCTGTACATTGTAGCATCAACCAGATCACCATTTTCTTCGGGTGCCAAATCGTGGTTAGTGGCAAGTGGAGTTCCAGTAACTGAAGCATTTTCCATGTCGAACCGACTGAGGATATCACCTACATATTTGGTCTGATGCAGGAATATTCCTTTGGGCGTCTGATCCACCTGTAAGCCAAGAAAGAATTTCATCTCCCCCATAGCACTCATCTCAAACTCTGCTTTCATTACAGACTCAAATTCTTTACATAATTCTTTATTCTTGGAACCGAAGATTATGTCGTCCACATATATCTGTACCAGCACTATCACCATCTTTTTCTTTGATGAATAACGTACAGTCAATAACTCCTCTGTGAAAACCATGTTTCACTAGATGAGTTGATAGTTTCTCATACCAGGCTCTAGGGGCTTGATGGAGCCCATAGAGAGCCTTGTCTAGTTTGTAAACTCTATCCCGATGATAAGGATCCTCGAATCCTTCAAGTTGACTGACATAGACGGTCTCCGGATTTCACCATGAAGGAATGCACTTGTTGGTCCATGTGATCGAAAAACAGTACAATTGAAGTGATGAATTGCTCAATATCAAACATTCATGCTAAACAACAACAATTGAGAAGATAGAAGAGAAATCTAACACATATTTGATACTCAAATGAACAATAGCAATCAATAACATCAAGCACAATAGTATTTCTGTGTGAAAACTGTTTAGAATTGGTAGCTTGCAACAATGATCCACGATTAGGGTTTTGCAAGCTTACCTTACAAAGAGAATTGACAAAAGTATATATAGCAGTCAAAGTTTCGCTGACAGTTTCGCTACTAGCGAAACTGTCATGCCGAAACTCTAGTTTCGCCCGGCAGAACACAAGTTCGCCGGGTAAACCAAAACAGCAAACTGTGAGCGAATGTATAGATTCGCTCACAGATTCGCTGGACTGCCAAAACAACTAATTACTAAAAACATACAAAAGGAAACTAATAAAAGTCCTATTACAATGTAAAGTAAACAACTATACTAAAGTGAGTCCAACCTAACATGATTTTCAATACTCCCCCTAGGTTGGACCTCACTATCTTCACTTGTCTTGATTTGACTCGTCGGCTCCAGTTTCCTCTGCTGCTGTTGATCTATCTTCATCACCTCCTGCAGCAACATCTTCAGAAGCTTCAGCCACTGATCCTCCAAGGTTCTTTCCTGCATCACTAGCTTCTTCAGTATGACCACTAGCCTTCGCAAACTGCCTGGTCAAATCTTGAATATCCATGGCAAAATCATCCTGGGCTCTCACCCTTTCAGCTAACCTCTTAACCTTCGCCCTTACTCCTCTTATCTTGTTTGCAACAATCATAAACAGACTGGCCTCTTTTCTTGTTTCCTCTCCAGCCCCAGCCTTAATGTGATTTTCACAAAGAACCAAAAGATCTTCATCACTGAAGCTAAATAACTCCATCGGGTCAAACACCCTAAACTCTTTTCCATGTTTAGCTCTAATCACCGCCTCTCCAGTATTGTTGTCATAAAACCACTTTTCAAAGTCCTGTAGTTGTTGGGGAAGAGGATCAGCCAATCTTACCCTATTTACAGTCTTTGGTGGTTTGACTCTCAGTACAATCCTTCCTTTGCCTGTCTCCCAATCTTTATCTTTCTTTGACCTTTTCCTTTCAGCTTTCATGTATCCAAACGACTCGAAATTATCATTAAGTCCATTTTTTATTTCCTTCTCAAGAAATAATGCTCTTTCACTTAAGTGAGCATTGATCAAAGGCAAAGTTGCCAAACGTCTCAAATCCCATTTGGGCAAGGTCTTAAAAGCCTTCCTCTTAAGCATATAGCTGATATTTCCTCCTCTTCTTTTGATCATGAACATCTTTAAACTAGGATTGTAGCACCAACTTATGATCTTCTTATCTGCTTCCTTCCTGCTTAAACCCTCCAGATTTTGAAATAAAGGAGTAATATCTTCCACCTCCTTCTCCTTGACCAACCAATCATTCTTGTCCATTTCAAACACATCAGCATCATCTTCTCCCTTCTTAGCAACATAAATCAGTGGTCGCTCATCAACTTCATAAAATTATGGTTCTGAATCATAGTCTATCAATTTTTCATCCTCCTCCTCTTCATCAACCAACTCTTTTCCTCTATCAGATACTCCCTTAGTGGTAGCTGTAACAACCACTTCTTCACCAACAATATCTTTATCAAAATCAAACTGTAAGTTTACAAACCCAGCCTCAATAATATCTTCATCATCCTTCCTTCCAACATCCTCTCTTGATATCTCATGTTCTCCTTCTTCAGTATTTGCTGCTCCAGAAGTACCCTCTCCTACCTTAGATGATGTACCCACATTCAAAAATGAGTACTTAGATGTATTAGTCAAATCATCTAACTCAGATTGAGTCAGTTGACTAGGTAGGCCGGCTGCAGCTTTCATTTGAGTAATCTCCTCAAACAACTTCTTAATCAATTTATTTTGGTCAACTAACATTCTTTGCATTCCGTCCATCACCTCATCCTTCTGTCTTTCTCTGGTCTCCTGATTGGTAAGTTTAGTCTTAATGATACTCAACTCATTCGCCAACGAAGTATTAAGATTACGTATCACATCCTCATCAAGAGTTGCACTATCCTCTCTTCTGGCTGTAAATCCCTCATGTCTATGTTTGGTTCTCTGTTCAGGCTCAACAAAATTAGTTTTCTTCTTGGATCTCCTTTCTTTCTCTACCCTGATCTCCTCTGCTTGTGCATCAATATCCTCTTCAAAATCATAATCTTTTTCTTTAGCGTATCTCTTCCTTTTCTTAGTTGCATCAGCTTGCTGCACTCTTGTTTCTTCAGCCCTTTTGCTTTCAGATTCATCAACCCGTCTAATATAATTCCAGCGTTCTGGGGGATACATATTCTCCCAGAGATGAGTGATTTTACCACTAAAATCATGACGGATAGCACAGCAATCAGCAAAAATACGAGGGTTCATCTGCACCTGTCTCTTGATTTCACCATGCTTTGGAACATCAGGAATAAGATCATCAAAAATCATCTGAAGAAAGCGAGGGTATAACAGCCATTTGTCTTTCTTAACAGCCATCACGTTCTCTGCCATACATGCAAAAATCAGTCTAGCTATGTTTGCCTTCTCCTCTTTACAGCACAGCACCATAGCTTTAGCCCAATCGAGATTAAGTCCATCAGATCCACCTTTACGGTGATCTAAACACATAATAAAAACATGAGCGATATATCTCCACTCCTTAGATAAGAAAGACTTTTTGATCTCTTTCCTTGAACCAAAAGCTGGTCCCTCATACCCCATTCGTCTGAAAGCTTGAAACACTTCAGACTCTGTCATATCCACTTCATCTCCAGAATCATCATCTAGTCTAAGAATCCTAGAAACACTCTCAGCAGTGATAGTCACATCATGATCAATAACTTTGGCAGTGATTCTCTGTACATCTCCTCTAGTATCGTATTCTGCTGATCTCCAAAAATCTCTAATATGAAGATCATAAATAGTAGGTGAGTGAGAAATAGCATAGGCAATAGGTGATCTCTGAAGCCATCTGATACAGTCACGAAATCCAGCTGCCTTGGGAAGAGTATCGTCTAAAATAGCAGTGATGTTATTCCTCTCATCAAATTTGAGATTTGCCATGATAACCTGAAAAGAAAAACAATTAAATTTGAATGAGAAATAATGAAAATAAGAAAATAAGACTAAAACAAAAGAAACTAGCAGTTTCGGCAAGCGAAACAATAGTTTCGCTCACTAAGACATGATAGTTTCGCTGAACAAAGGCAGTTTCGACAAAGAAAACAAACAGTTTCGACAAGAGAAACAATAATTTCGCTCATTGAAACTTATTATTTTCGCAAAACAAAAAGCAATTTCGACAAGATTAATATAGATTAAAGAAGTTTCGGAATTAGTTTCTTCAAGCACAAACATAGTTTCGCTGTTACAGATTAGTTTCGCTGTTCTAAAATTAGTTTCGCTGTTCAGAAGAAAACAAGATCAAGCGAAACTGTGCAAGATAAAGACCAGACATTGCGAAATTAAAGAAAATATGGCGAAACTGTTAAGTTCGCCCGGATAGCATAACTTTATAGTTTCGCTTAAAAGAGAAGAACTTTCGTTCAGTTTCGCAGAAGAATCAGTAGTTTCGCTGAAAGAACAGCGAACCCACCGAAGAGTCACAATCCAAATTACTAAAATGAAGATGTTTTTAACCAGATTAAAAGATGAAGCAAGGTTCGAAACTCACATGCGAAGCAAATAACACTAATTATCAGTGCAAAACACAAACACGGATCAAAATCGCCAAGAAAAGTCACGGAGAAACCCTAAGAGCTACACTGAACGATTTTTCGAAATTATGAGAAAAATTTCGCAAACATGACTTAAATAGCCAATAGTTTCACAGACAGCGAAACTATAAATTCGCCCGACGAATTTACAGTTTCGCCCAGTGAAATTGTAATTTCGCTAGGAGATAACTAGTTAACAATTTATTAGCAAACCTAGCGAGATTGCAGTTTCGCTTTGCGAAACTATTAGCGAAAGAATAATTTCGCACCATTATTTATTTATATATATATATATATATATTTTTTTTATTTATTTAATTTTTTTAATATTAATCAATAAGAAGCACATCATATAATGAGATCTAAATTAACTAGAGATCACATTCTCTAAATATTTATGAACATAAAGATGATCAAAAATCATCTACCAGCCATGAGATCATACTGAATACAAGATCTGATCACAATCTGCACAGAAACAACTGAAATTAGAACAAATCAATAACGATTGCTGATATAATTGTCCACTTAAACTCATGCCTTATCTTTTTTCAACAAACAGCTTATGATTCGTTTAAGGTTCGATTAGATGCTTTAGAATGTTAGGACCCCACAATCATTTGGTAAAAACCCCCACCCAACCTCAGGATTTCTTGAATTATGAATCAATCTTCATAGAACAAGGCTTGTGCGTTAGTGTGCAAATGATTATAAACAGAATATTTCATTCTGAGAGAAACTCATCGATAAGATGATTTGACATAATTATATCAAAATGGTTAGAGCTCCAGATCTATACTCACGTATAACAGAGGAGATAACCATTTGAACATGTGCTGATGAGAGCTCCAGGTCAGTACTATCGTACAGCAGAGGAGATCATCACTCCAGGTCAGTACTTACGTACAACAGAGGAGATAAGCACAGACACATGACACCTTAACACCAAACATACTAGCTGTGGTTCTGGGTGATGACATAACAAAGCAAAATGGACGAAAGATTCATTCTCAATCCAATTTTTGTCAGGACTCAGTTTTTGTGCAAGCCAAAACAATTGAGTAAATCCAGACATTCTTTAGCATGATGTTTAATTTAATCATAAAGTTGCTGTCTACTTTATTCATCAGGCTGAGTCTATCAAGCATATCGTTAAAGAATCTGATCAATTTTTTTTATAAATAATGTGAAACAGAATCCAGTATCAGTTACTATCATTTCTCATTAAAGTACCGGTCATGTATATAAAAAATACTTAAAGAATATACAATCATTTCTCATCATGTTAAATTCCGATCTCAGAACTATGAAATAACTCCCCCAAATTTTTATTTTCATATTTCTATTATAATAAGTTAGTAAAAAAAATTTATTATTTTTTTTAATCAAAGAAATAGAAAATGAAAATTTAAAAAGATATTAACCCAAGCATAGAAATCAATTCATAAAAACGAGGTTTTTCAAATGTTTTTGTGAAAAGATCAGCTTTTTGATTTTTTGTATCGATGGGTATAATATTAATGAAACCCTTCTCTTGAGCATCACGAATCGCATGAATTCGTGTTTCGATATGCTTGGTGCGGGAATGATGAATGGGATTTTTAGCAATTCCAATGGCAGCTTCATTGTCACAGAATAAAGGTGTATGAAGAAAATTAATCCCATAATCAATCATTTGGTGTTGGATCCAGAGAACTTGAGAACAGCAGCTGGATGCAGCAATGTATTCAGCTTCCCCTGTAGAAAGAGAAACAGTAGTTTGTTTCTTGCTCTGCCAGGATACCAAACAATTTTCCAAATATTGACAACCGCCAGACACAGATTTTCTGTTTAACCTGCAACCATTGGAATCACTATCAGAGTAAGCATGTAAATCAAAATTCCCACCATATGGATACCATAATCCTAAACGAGACGATCCTTTGAGATAACGAAATATTCTTTTGACAGCTTTCTCATGAGATTCCTTTGGGGCCGACTGATATCTAGCACAGTAACCAACAGCGAAAGTGATATCAAGACGACTTGCAGTAAGATACATGAGAGAGCCAATCATAGATCTAAAAAGATGAGGATCAACTAGTTTTCCATTTTCATCCGGAGTGAGACAAGTCTGAGCCGTAAAGGGAGTCATCTCTGTAGAAGCATCATCCATCTTAAATTTCTTTAAAATATCTTTAATATACTTCTCCTGATGAATAAGAATTCCTTATTGCTGTTGTTCAACTTGCAATCCAAGAAAGAAACACATTTCACCCATCATACTCATTTCAAACCTTTGGCTCATAACTTCTTCGAACTCTCTACACAATTGAGAATTTGTAGATCCAAAAATAATATCATCAACGTACACTTGAACAAATATCATCTCACCATTCACCTCTCTTTTGAATAAAGTCATATCAATGGTACCACGAGAGTAACCATTGCTGAGAAGATATTGCGTAAGAGTCTCATACCAGATTCGGGGTGCTTGATGAAGACCATACAAAGATTTATCAAGCTTATACACTTTATCAGGAAAATCAGGATCTTCAAAGCCTGGTGGTTGACACACGTATATCTCCTCATCAATGTCTCCGTAGAGAAAAGCACACTTCACATCCATCTGGTAAACTTTGAATTGTTTATGAGAAGCATGAGCAAGAAATATTCTGATTGCTTCAAGACGAGCAACTGGAGCAAAGACTTCTGTATAATCAATCCCTTCTTCTTGAGCGAAGCCTTGCACTACAAGTCTAGATTTGTTACGCACCACCACTCCCCGATCATCTGGTTTGTTTTTAAACACCCATTTTGTACCAATTGGATATTTGTTAGGAGGTAAATCAACTAAGGTCCAAACCTTAAGCTTTCTGAATTGTTGAAGTTCCAATTGCATAGACTCTACCCAACAAGGATCTTGTAGAGAGCATGAACATTTTTCGAGACAATTTAAGAGATGAAGCATGAGAAAAGACAAATATTAATTAGACCAGATTGACTTCGCGTGCGAACACCATCAGAAACAGATCCAATCACATTATCAAGTGGATGATCTTTCAGAGTTTTGTAATCACTTGAAGAAGGAAAGATGGTTGAAGAAGTATCACCCATAGCTGGTGAAAGATTAGATGAAGGTGAATCAATGATAGGTGTTGGATCAGATAAATGAGAAGATGTAGGAGGTAAAGAATCAGATGATGGAGCCTGATCAGGCATTGGAGACGAAGAGCTGACATCAGTTGAAATAACATCATTTACTAACGTGGTGGATTGAACAGATGATGGAGATGATGAAATGATATTTGTTTGAGTATTTGGAATTGATGTATCATCATCGAAAACTGGCAGATTAAACGAATTGAACATCGTATCGGAGTCAAAGAACCATGCAGGTTCAGATTTAACTTCAGAAGGATTGGATTCCTGCCAATCAACATAGAATGACTCTTGAACAATACGTGTTCTCTTGTTATAAACCCGGTACGCCTTTTGTGAAGAAGAGTATCCAACAAAATAACACTCGTCAGAAATAGCACCAAATTTTGTCTTTTGAGATTGAGTATTCAAAAGAGTACAAGAACAGCCAAATGGTCGAAAGAAATCAATTAGTGGCTTCCTCTTATGAAAAAGTTCATAAGTAGTCTTCACTTTATCTTTCACAATTAACACCCTGTTTAGAACATACGATGCACAATTGACAGCTTCAGCCCAGAAAATAATTGGTAATGAGGATTCTATCAGCATTGTACGAGCAGCTTCCACGAGAGCGCAATTCTTTCTTTCCGCAATACCATTCTGCTGGGTGTTCTTGCAGCACTAAATTGTCTCACAATCCCTTTTTGAGCACAAAATGAATCGAGAATCTGATTTTTGAATTCAGTGCCGTTGTCACTTCTTAGTCCCATAACTCTTCTCTTACTGATTGATTCGATAGAAAGAATTAATTTCTGCAATTCCTCTGCAACTTCGCCTTTGTGTGCAAGAAACCTCACCCATGAATATCTTGAGAAATCATCTGTAACAACAAGACAAAAGGATTTTTTAGCAATTGATTTAACACTAATTGGCCCAAATAAATCAGTATGTAACAACTCAAGAGGACTAGATATGCTATTTAAAAGTTTGGGCTTATGAGGTTTCTTATGTTGTTTCCCTTTGGCACATGCCATGCATTTTTCATTAACAGAAAAATCTTTTAAAGGAAGTCCTCTAACAAGATTGTTCTTTACTAATTTATTAATTATCTTAAAATTGACATGGCCCAAATGACGATGCCACAAGAGTGACTCAGAGGATGATGCTTTTGAGAGAAGACAAGTTGCAGTAGCCTTTGACTCGTTTGAATTCATATCAAGAAGATATGTATCATGTTTCCTTGGAGCACGCATGAGAATTAAATCATCTGGAATGGCAATCTCTGATTTTAAAAATAAACATTCGTTAGATTTAAATAGAACAGGAATGTCTTTATCGCAAATTTGAGAAACACTCAGAAGATTAAAAGCCAATTCTGGAACATGGTTGACTTTTTCTAGAGTAAGAGAACCATTGGTAACTTCTCCTTGTCCAATCATTTTTCCACCCTTGTTATTTCCAGCAAACGCCACATATCCTCCATCTATAATCCGATAATTGGTCAACAAATCCTTTAATCACGTCATATGCTTGGAACACCCGCTATCAACATGCCATAAACTGTGTACAATCTTTGATGAGGATTCCTAAAATGAATTAACAAATCACTTAGCCAGGAGTAATAGGGACCCAAGATTGAACAACTTTGCTTTTTAAAGAAGCTGATTTTTTACAAAAGAAATTATTAACCAATTTTGTCAATTTATTCCCAAAACAATTCCTATTAGAGGATCCTTGAATCAAAGGACAATTTTTGACAAGATGATCCTCTTGACCACACCTGAAACAATGAGGTTTGAATCTAGGTCTATGATGTGATGAGGTAAAAATAGGATCAATAATAATCTCCTCATCACATTCAGACAAACTAGAATCAACATCACTGTATGTCTCATACAACTCATGAGGTTGTTGTTTATTTGAATCAGAATTTTTCTTTACAAAATTAGAACATGATTCTTCTGACAAATCAGTAAAACTTGTACCATTGGTACTGGTGTCAGATGAAGACGAACTACATTTTTCTGATGATGTCATATTTAATGGTGTGAAAGATGGAATAGGTTGAGAAAAGAACTTTTCGAAACAATTAATTTTAAGTTGCTCATTTGTTTTTGGAGAAAGATCAGATGCATTACATTCATTACGAGAACAAAAATCATCACTACCATGATTTGAAGTACAAGATGGAATAAAACTATCAAGAGAACATGAGACATTCAAGTCTGTTACATTTGAACTAGAAACAAAAACTGAATTTAAACTAGACTTATTATCTAAAACAGACTGCTGATTTTCAGGTGTACTAGAACTAGTGCATCCAAGCCCACTAGTTGGTCCATAGTCGTAGTCTTCACGAATGTACTTAGAGTCATTCCCGACTAAACCTGCAGACATACTGTCAGTGTGTGTTTTGATTAAATCATTAGAAGGATGAGGAACAGGCATAGGAGAATAACAGTATGTACTAGGTGGAGGATAAACCTGTACATTTTCATAACCCAAACCTGTTTTAATTCTTGCTCCCCGTTGAGATTTACAAAGATCATCATGTTTCATTCCAGAAATAGTCCATTTATCTAACTTTGACTGAAGTTTGCTTGCTTCAAATTCAGCAAGAGCAACCCTTTCAGTCAAAGTGTTAATCTCGACATTTCTTTCCAAAACGAATCTTTTTAAATGATCAGTTTCTTTTAAAGCCTCATTTAATTTCACAAAATATTTTGATTCATTCATTTTAAGTTCATCATTAATTCGCTTTAAATCCTTTTCATTATCAATTAACAAACGATTAGCCTTATAAATCCCAAATAGTCTAATTTTGCAAGCAGATGAGCACATATCCTGTATTACCTCATATGGAAGTCCCATTACCATCCTTTCAGCAGCTAAAGCTTTATCACACATTCATACTGGAGTACTTGATTTCCTTTCCTCAACAGTAGCAGCAACATCATCCTTCTCTTTTCCTATCTCATCTTTTGAATTTTTTTTCTCACTAGAACCTGCAGTTTCCTCTTTCCCATCTCCATCTGCCTTTTCTTCTTTCTCATTTACTAAAGATTCGTTTTCTCTTTTGAATTCCTTGAACAGCACAAATCCATCTTCACCAACTTCCACTTCATTACCTTCCACAATCTCAGCAACTAACGCGTGATTTATCTCAGTTCTTGTTTCTTCCACCTCTGCACTCCAATCAATGTTCGAGATCAAGGCCGACTCCTTTTTTGGATTCACTTCTTCCTTTTCTTTCTCTGCTGTCAATCTTGGTACTCCAGTGTTACTAGGATCTGTGACAATTGGTAATGGACATTCATGTTTAAAATGTCCCAATTGTTTACAATTAAAGCACCTCAATTTTGACTTATCAAATTCCAGTTTTGAGGTAGATGATTGACCACCAAAGTTCTTTCGTCCTGTTCTTTCCATGAATCTCCGGGCTCTTAAAGTTAACATCGCCATTTGCCATTGAATGTCAGTTTCCTCTAAATCATCAGGATCAACCTGATACATGTCCTCCATAGTCATTCCTTTACCTTTCAGTTCTCCAGCAACAAGAGCTTCATAGCTCTGAACAAACATTCCAAAAAGAGCCATTGTTTCAGATGGAATTGAAGTTTCAGCATTGACCTTAGAATTTCCCAATTCTTTTCCAACATGACTATTACCACTCGAGAAATTACTTGTATTGCTCCCTCCTTGAATTGGATTTTGAATGTGAGAGTTTGCAGCGGATGATAACAAAGCAGCATTTTGAGAAAAACCAGATGTGGGCATCATAGTCTGGTTAATTTCTCTTCTTTTCATATCCAACTCAAAAGATTTCAACTTGTTAATGATATCCATCAGCTTGTAATCTGTAAAACCTCTTTCTTGTTTAAGCATTCTCACTTGAAGACTCCACTGTGGTGGAAGAGAATCGAGAAGCCTATTAACTTGTTCACTGTTGGAGAGCCTTTCATCATACTTCTTTAGAGTGCTTGAGACGGTTAAGAAACGGTTTGTAAGATCTGTCAAACTTTCATTCTTGTATCCTACAAATGAATTGAACTCCTTTTCAGCCTGAATACTCTTGTCTTTTACCAAATCTGCATTCCCATCATAGAATTCACAGAGAGCATCGTAAAGGGATTTAGCATTTTTATGCTCTGCAAAACGGTTGTAGATGTCTGGAGCCAAACAGAGAGTTAGAGCACCAAAAGCCTTTTGATCACGATCAATCAATTTCAGATCTCTTTCAGTATAGGAAGATGGGTCTTTGTTCTGAGAAACAACATCACCAACAGTAACTGTAGGTATGTGAGGACCAGAAATAATCGATTCCCATTGATTATGATCAGTGTAGAAGAAGAAAGCTTTGAGACATCTCTTCCAATCTTCAAAATTATCTCCATTAATGAGTCTTGGAGGTCTATTAGGAGCAACACTTTCAAGATGAGCAAGTGTAAGAGTAGTTAATTTCGACATGATTGTTTTGGCAGAAATGTTTATTATTTCGCTGACAAATTCGCAGAAAAAGGTGACTTGGATAACAATTTCGCTGAAACAGTACTTTCGCTGACAATTTCGCAGAAGTTGACACTTTCGCTAGCAATTTCAGCAGCACTTTCGCCTGAACAGAGACACCACTTGCTTAGTTTCGCTGCTAACTTCGCACGAAACAAGCTTGAACTTTCGTTCAAAAATAAATTCGGCAGCAATTTCGCTTGTTGACTGGTCACAAGCACTAATGAACTTTCGTTCAAGGAATTAGTTTCGCAGAAACTCTAGAAAACAACTTCTGATCCAAGATAACTCATAATTTCGCTGAAAGATGATGACAGTTTCGCTGTAAGAACAATAGTTTCGCTGGTCGATCTCAAAACCCTTTTTCACCTCAAAATCAATCTGAAATCATCCAAAGCTCAATGAATTTGAGATCTGATGATTGTAGAATCTTCCTCAATCAAAAACAAGCATAATTCAATCAATTTCCATGCCAAAAAACAGCTGATAATCCAATGAAAATTGATTGAAACTAGATATTGACCAAAACCACAAAAACTCAACAAATCAAGAGCAGGATAATCAAACTTGAATCAAATCATGAAGAATTAGATCAAAATATGATAATCACAATCAAAACCCCTTTGATCTTCAATTAGATTGCAAAAATATGTGTTTACAAATAATCCATCAATCTATTGGTCATGCAACCATTAACCAACACTAATGACAATTAACCTATTTATAGTCTAGACTAATATTCACTAATTGCATTTAACCCCCGAGACTAAGGCTAATTAATACAAAGTTACATCTTAAGCATAAAAATGACTAAAAACGAGATAAAATATATTTTGTTCACACAAAATATATTTATTACAATAAAACTCCTAGTCATTTAAATCTTCAACGTCTCGTCTCGAACGTGTCGGGTTTGACTTTTGTTGACTTTGACCGTGACGTTGACTTTTGTTGACTTTCACTGTGTTGATAATATAGACTATCTTTTACAGCTCCAACAACACTTTTTACATCTAGTTGATAGACTTTAATATTCATGTAGGATGCATAGGCTAGGAAGATACGGATTGCTTCCATCTGAGCCACAGGTGCAAACACATCATTGTAATCAATGCCTTCGACTTGTCTGAACCCTTGAACCACAAGCCTAGCCTTGATTCTTATTATGACTCCTTAGTCATCTTTCTTACACATCAAGACCCATTTCGTGCCAATCACCTTAGCACCTTTTGGTCTGTCCACAAATGTCCATACTCCTAACTTCTTGAACTGTAGGAGTTCTTCTTGCATTGCACTGACCCATGTATCATCATTTAGGGCTTCACTCACATATTTTGGCTCAAATT
Organism: Flaveria ramosissima; assembly: GCA_025215565.1. Classification (NCBI taxonomy): domain Eukaryota; kingdom Viridiplantae; phylum Streptophyta; class Magnoliopsida; order Asterales; family Asteraceae; genus Flaveria; species Flaveria ramosissima. The sequence continues at coordinate 51,397,512 of CM046037.1, forward strand.
GAGACGCAAAACATAGATATGCACCATCGTGAAGATATCCTTTTTCCATGACTGAGGCATAATCAGCCGAGTATAGCTGATTTCTTGTTTGTACTCCTGATCGAACATCTCCAATGACATTGTCCAAAGGATGATAAACATTAGTCTCGGATCCAGGAGTGGTGGGAATAACTACCTCATTATCCAAATTGTGAACCACAGTTTCAGTATTTGAAGCTGTTCGAGTATGAGGTTCCGAAGTGTTAGAGGCATCAAGGATGTGATGCTTGTGTACTTTCATTAGTGGGAACCTATTCCTCCTGATTCACATTTTCAGTCTCAACTCTTCATCTTCAGAGGAAGAATCACTTACTTCAAGCACTCCCCCTGAAGGGCTAGAAGTATCATCTAATGGAGCCGTTGATGTTCAGTCTGGTAGTGGAGTGTTCAAATATCGTACATCATTTTAGCAGAAAGCTCATCATCAGTGGGAGAAGGCGATAGTTTGAAGGACTTGAAGAATCCATCATAGTCAAAGAAGAATGAGGGTCCTTTTCCAGCAGGGGGTGGTGTATCTTTGAACATCAATGTTGCACCACACTTCTACCTGACCCGTTGAGTTGTTATAAACTCTCTTGTCTGGTATGATGTATCCGAGAAAGATACCTTCTTCTACCTTCTCACTAAATTTCCCTGACTGAGTTTTCTTTAGCAGCATGCACGGTGCGCGAAACGGTTCTAGAAACTCCAGGTTGGGTTTACGCCGCTGGAGGAGTTCATAAGAAGTTTTTCCATGTCGTTTGACCACTAAGACTCGATTGAGCGTGTAACAAGCATTAGCCACTGCCTCATTCCAGAACTGAATAGGCAGTTTCGAGTCAGCTAGCATTGTCCTGGCAATCTCTATCAGGCTCTGATTTTTCCTTTCAGCAACGCCATTCATCTGTGGAGTGTAGGCAGAGGTAAATTGATGAACGATTCCTCTCTCTCTACAGTATGCCTCCATCAACTGATTCTTGAACTCTGTGCCGTTGTCTGATCGAATCTGCCTTACTTTCAGCGTGTAGAGTGATTCCAAAGTAGTAACTAGATGTTTGAATGATTCAAAGTTTCTGATTTGGCTTTCAGAATCATCACCCATTAGAATCTTAAGTAATCATCCGTTACTACAAAGCAATACAGATCTCCAGCAATGCTCTTTGTACTGACAGGGCCAAACAGATCCATGTGTAGAAGCTCAAGACGAAAATCTATTGAATGAACTTTCTTTTCTTTGTGAGACTTCTTGGTTTGTTTCCCTTTCTTACATGCTACACAAAAATCCGGGAGTTGGAAGTTCTTGACAGTTACTCCGTTTACTAGATCATTTTGAACTAAATGATTCATCTTCCTTGTATTAATATGTCCCATTCTCCTATGCCAGGAGATTGAATCCCTCTCAGTTGCCTTTGACAGGAAGCATTGAACAGTGTGATTAGTTGTGGAGGCTTTTGATAGATCCAAGACATACAAGTCGTTATATCTTGAAGCTGTAAGACTTTATCCTCCTCAATCACATAGCCCTTCTTCAACATGTAGCACTTCTTGTTGTCAAATACAACTTTGAATCCTTTATCACAGATCTGGGAGACTGAAAGTAAGTTGTTCTGTAGTTGTTGAACGTAGTTGACCTTGTCAAGCTTCACTTTTTCGTTTCCCACTTCGCCTTGAGCGGTGATGTAACCTCCTTTATTCCCAGCAAATGAAACATGTCCCCCTTTAATTTGTCTGACATTGAAAAGGAGAGACGAATTCCCTGTCATGTGCCTGGACGCCCCACTATCAATAATCCAGGTATTAGGGATAGCACTGTAGCAAACACCATAAACATACAAGGGAAATGATTAGTTTAGGGTTGGGACCCAAGCCTTAACTGGCTTGGGTGACCGGGAGGAATCACATATCATAAACTCAACCCATTGTCCTTTAGAGGATGAGGGCATATCTTTCTTCTTATCGTTCTCACTATCAGACCCTATACTTGATTTTTCTTTCCATAAGCCAGCCTTGTGTAAGGCCTGTTTATGGTAAACAGACAACTGACTTATGGTTTGAACTTTATGTTAGGACCTGGTATTTGAACGAAATACCTAGTGATTAGCGTGTAAACCAGATCAAATAGTGCGGAATCCTATTTGATTGGCGATCCAATCAGTGAGAACACACGAAGAATCAATCAAGAATTGAATCTAACGTTAGAAGTCGATTAGGAATCGATCTAATGTGTTCTGTGAACTTGGAGAACGATTTGGGAGGCTTCTGGACGGCTAGGGTACGTCTGGAGTCGTAATGGTATGAATGCTTAAGTTTTTCCACGAATTGGGTCTATTTATAGGTTAGTATTGTTCAATCGTGCGACTGGACCATAAGTATGGTTCTGTCGTGCGATTGAACCATGCGGTTGATTCATCCGCACGACTGAGTGTTTAGTCGTGCGACTGAGCCAATCTTATGTGTCAATCATACGACTGATCCAGTTTCCTAGTTCAGTCGTGCGATTGAGTCAATCGTATGAAGTTATTCATGCGTATGGTCCATTCGCATGGGCCATTCGCATGAGAACTTCATTAAGTTAAGTTTGAATGTTTTAATTAATATAACTTGATGTGTAACCATTCAAACAATCATAAACCCAATCAATTCAATAACGACTCATTAATGAAATATTAGACATTACAAATCACAAACAATCCATATCATTTCATTAATCAATTCATATTACATCATAGTCAGACAAACAAGATCTATTACATACAAATCATGATCTAGGGACATACATGCATCAACAAACTCCCCCTTGGACCTAGATCTCTCTAATCTCTTGTTTTCTGCATAACCTCCTTGTATTTCTTGTACTTCTCCTCTTTGGTGACTCCTGCGTGAATCTCAAATGCAAAGCAGAGTCGTATAACGTTTTGGAACTGGAGGGCTTGTACAATATCTTGCGTGTCATAGAACAGTGGCCACTTGTATAGCGTATAGACATCATTTGCCGACAAGTTGGTAAGCCACATTGGGTCGAATACCCTGATCGTATCTATTTGTCCCTCTTTGCTTAGGACTATGACCGCTTCAGCTGTTCTCCAATCATAGTACCACCACTTAAAGTGTGGAGTGAAATCCTGTGGCATTTCCCTGAGTGGGATTCTCGACTATTGTGCGCGGAGGACTCCACTTCAACACTATCTTGGGCTTGCCAGTAATGGCATCAACCTCAGACCTTCTTATGTACCTAGTCGGCTGTTGGGGTCTGAAGTTAACCCATCTGGTGTGGTACTCCTTCTTAAGGGCAGCCTCGAACCAGCCTGACATCTTCCTCGGGTCAGCGTACAAAAGCTTTAGCTTAGCCAGCTGGTTGAGCTCAAAACCTGGTAGAGTCTTCAGATCATGTGGGAATCTGAAGTACTCTATGCCCTGTTCTCTCTTAACTACATAAACATTAAGATCATCAAAATACGCCCATGCTATTATCCTGCCAGACACCTTGTGATGTTTCTTGACTCTGTAGAGCTTGGTGTAGGCATCCTTCTTTGGTGCAGCACGTTGGGCTCTAACTTCTTCAAAACATGCAGCCCACTCAGCCTTTCGAATGTCAATATCATCATTTGAGGCTTGGGCTGTTCCTTCTGCCTTCTCTGTTTCCTGCTCCATCTTGTTCAACACCTCAAAAGTATCACTGACGAGGGATTCACCCAGATTGGGGACCACGTTACCCTCATTGTCAGCGTACTGAGGGTACTCCTCTGCGGTGATATCTTCGACCTCGACTTCATCAACATCATTGGGCTCTTCATCACTAGTCGAATCGCATGTTGGAGCATCTTTAACTATTTCATCCGGATTGAGCTTGAAAATCTCTGCAAGTTGCTCGTTAGATAGGTCATGAATTATTTCCCCTTCTTCAGGGGTATAACTCACAGACCTTCTTATGATCCCTTGCAGATCAAGAATCATGGTTAGTTGAGTCTTGACCTGTTGAAGGGGAGCAACATAAAACTCATCTCTTTGATAATTTGGATCTGTTTGATTTAAACATTCAACACATAAATCATTAGTAATTAATCAAACAGAAATGCATTAACTTAATATAAACATTCAATACATTGTTTTCAATACAGGATTCAAACATAAAAGTAAATAAATACATAAACATCTAGTCTTTACTTTTATCCTGAATCATAGTCTCATCACTTGGAGGAGCAGAGGTGGAGGTTGATTGGTCCTGTCTATTCTTTGACCTCCTCTCTTGACCTGAAGCAGAGGCCGATGCAGCCGCATCCCCTCCTTCTGCTTCATCATCATCGTCCTTCCCCTCTGTCCTATCTCTGTCAGATTCCTCCTCATCTTCTGTATCATCCTCTTCATCCTCATCATCATCTTCATCATCATCGTCACCATCATCTCCATCATCTCCATCCCCTTCCTTGATCTTTAAAGGCTCGTCCTTTGATCCCTTGAGCCGCAGCATGATGGTCTTGTTGGTGGTCTCCAACTCCTCTATCCTTTTAGCTGATTGGGCATGCTGCTCCTGGAGTTGGGACATCTCTACACGCTGTGCATCCATCAGCTGAGCCTGCTGCTCTATAACTCGAGCCTGCTCTGCCATTTGGTGAGATTGTGCAGCAGTCAGGTCGGTAAGCTGGCGGATCTATGCAGCTTTCTCCTCATCTGCAGCTAGTAAGCGCATCACCATCCGGTTGAGCGCTGACAGCTGTTCCTCTACCCCGATTGGAGGTAGAGGTGATCCATAGGTGTGTGAGGGATGGGCTGATGGTCCTGCTTGGTGTGAGGTGGTGGTGGTGGTGGCTGTAGTGAAGATGGGTCGGTGAAATGGTGGAGGTGATGTGGGTGTAAATGGTATGGTGGTGGATGGGATCTGTACTGTGGTGGTAGGTATGGTGGTGGCTGTGGTAGCTGTGGTGGATGTGGTGGCTGTGGTGGTGGATGGTATAGCTGTGGAGGTAGTAGTGGTGGCTGTGGTGGTGGAAGTAGAGGCTATGGTAGTAACGAAGGTCAACCGACGCTTCTTCTTCTTCAGACCATGGGGCTGAGCCATCCTCTTCCTCCTCGTCCCTGTGGAGGTGGATGCTCCCCCTACAACCCTGCCTGCTGAACCTGGTGCATAACTCGGGTTAGTATCCGTCTCTCTGGAGTCTCTCGGGTGTTCACCAACCACCCGTAGCCCATGTTCTGTGGGAACTACTTTGCTTCCCACAGTTTGCGTGAGGGGCTCCTCATCTGACTCCTCCTCTTCCTCAGCACCATGAACAAAATCTTGATGAAATCCAGCTGACTCAGCAACATCTCCAGCTGGGGCGGACACTGGGGGTATAACCTCAGACACAGTGCCTCTCGGTGGAGCAGGCATATCGTCCCCAGCGTCCCCACTATCATCATCATCCGAGTCAATCTCTGGGAGTAGCAGCCTCTCATCATCAGAGTCACTGTCCTCATGACGCCATTTGCGTCTGCCTGGTGCCACATACCTCTCGTTGGCCAGGTGGCCAATCAATCTCTTAACTTGGGGCTTCACCTGCTTCCCCCTATAAACCCTCATCCGACCCAGAGTCGTATCATCCATGATCTCCAGTGCCACTGCATCATGACTCTCTTTGGGCAGATGTGGCAGCTTCTCGTTGAAGATGAGCTGTAAAAACCTGGGGTACATACAAAACCCCTCCTTTCCCTTTGCTTCCAAGTTCTCCACCAGATAGAAGAAAATCATACTAGAAAAGCTGAAGGGGTGGTTCAGCACCAGTGCCACGTAGGCATTTTGGATCTGGTCTGAGAGGTCGTCGAACCCACCCCTCCTCGAAGCCACGCACTTAAGGATCACATGGGCTAAGTACTTGTACTGGGGGCACAGGTTGCTCTTGTTGAGCACACCTGAGTTTATGTCCCCAGCGTACTTGATCCTTAGAAAGCATCCTCTCACGGTCAGTGGATGTAATCCGGTAGGATGATCAGTATCATCTCCAAACTCTAGGACCCTCTGGATGTCAGCAGCAGTGATCTCAATATCATGACCCAGTATAGAGCTCCGAATACTATAGGGCTCACGAGAGCGGTCCACAGAGGCATTCTCCCAGCATGCCTGATGTAGTGATCTGTATGGCGTGCAGGGAGTAGAGATAGCCTTATCGATCCGGAAACGTCTGAGGAAGGCTATAATATCGGTGAACTCGGCCCCGTTCCTAGTAGTGTGATCCAAATGAGCACAGATGTTGTGCTTTGGATTTATGGACTATCTCTCAGCCATTATCCTGAAAACACATGACATAGAACCATTAGTACATAATACATTAAAATTTTGTTCTAAGTGTAATGTTGAAATTCATTCTGAGTCATTCGTGCGAATGAATCATGCGACTGAAGTCAGTCAGCTGTCCTTTAATGCGACTGAGCTCATTCTGGTCAATGAGACATGCGATTGGGTTCAGTCTGCTGACTGAGTCTGCGAATGGTTCAGACGGCCGACTGAGCTCAAACGCATGGTTCATTCGGGCGATTGACCCAATCGCAAGTTTCAATCGTGCGATTGGAGTTCATCCGGGCGACCAGTCGCCTGTTCTATAGTTCAGTCGCCTTCCGTTCGAATCTGTAACAAAACAGGTGTTTTAACATGGATAACCGGTTCAATAGACTCGCATTCTTGTTACTAATAACCTATTTAACTTAATTTTAACATTTTGCATAGTTTATGTAGGTTATTAGGTCGTTTAAGTCTCGGTTCTTGTTTTACAGTCGAATAATCCAAATTAGGGTTTAAATCCTTCAGTTTTCGGTCAGATGGAACTTCAAACTACCTGTATAATCAATAACGAGAGTCAGTGACTGAAGATCAAGAAGAAAACAGAGTCTAATGAGATTTTGGCAGAGTAACGGTAGGGTGTGCGATTTGAGAGCGATTGAGGTGTGATGAATGAAATGTGATCGACTGTGCCCTTTAAATACTGAAGCTGAGTTCAATCGGCCGACTGGCCTCATTTGCTCAGTTCATTCGGGCGACTGAGGCTCAATCGTGCGATTGGCTCAGTCAGTCGCATGTTGTTGACCGACTGAGGTTCAGTCGGTCGACTGACTCAATCGTGCCTTTCATTCGCATGTTCAGTTGACCGAATGAGTCTCAGTCGGTCGACTGACTCATTCGCCCCCTTCCAATCGGTCGAATGGGTCATTCTGATAAGCCATTCGTGTGAAAGGCTCAATCTCATGTCCATTCGTGCGAATGGGAGCCATTCGCATGGTTGGTCCATTCTCAAGTCCAATCGTGCGAATGGGTCACACTTAGTTAATTTTCTGCCATTTTTACCAATTTACATTTAAATCCCTTTTAACTTTTGAAAGTTACGTTATGAGCTTTTGATCATCTCAGACATGATCATTTTAACTTGAAACCTTTTTGATCACCTCAGACGTGATCCTTTTAAGCAATATAGTCACCTCAGACGTGACTCGTTTAAACATTTAAAGCACATGTGGTCATCTCAGACATGACCCTTTTAGTGAGTTGATTCCTTACTGATTTTCCTGATGTAGTCCGACAAACTAGCAAACTAAACGATTAACTAACTTAGAAAATTTAAACTAAAAACTCAAAACAAGACTTGTTTTTGGCTTTTTGTGAGAGATAAATCCTAAGATGGACATCTACGGGATTTGGTTCCGGAATAGACAGCTTCAACTTGGATTGACCACACCTGGACCAATTCAATTTTGGAATCATACAGGCAAGTCAAATCATTTGGGACTTGTTATCAAAATCTTTTGATGCTCAATTCTTGGTGTTCATCCAGAGTCATTAGCAACTTTAGGAAATCATACTGGAACTCTTAGATTACCACATTGATTTGAACTTTCAAGCATTGCAGCCACAATGATTGTCAATATGTTTGTCCACTTAAATCCATACACAGACTTTTGACACAGACTGGTGATTGTTTTAGGTTTGATTATTTCAAACTAACATTTGTGAATCCCACACTTATATGGTAATCAACATTCCTTAAGAGCTTTTGAGCGGTCTACGGGTATTATTACAAGAAGAGACTATTCTTAGAGCTTTCAAAGAGAAGCCAGTCCTCAGGTCAGTGCCATCGCACAGCAGAGAGGCGGCAAACAACAATGAATTCTAGAATATCTAGGTTATGCTTATCCTCAGGTCAGTGCCATCGCACAGCAGAGAGGCACACAGCCTATCTCCTTGTTAGAGCAGCTTATTTTATTTTGCACAAAATGCACCAACAACATAAGTCATTAGCTTTATAGCATTTGTCGAGCAGCTTATTTTATTTTGCACAAAATGCACCAACAACATAAGTCATTAGCCTTATAGCATTTGTCTTTTAATTTTTTCTTGCTTTGCTCTAATTATGGTCATCCGCACACATTGTGGCGTTTACATGCTCATTACCCTTTATTGGAATATTGTTGATTGTGTTCACCAGTGATAAGATGGAAGCCCACAGTCAGTTGAACAACATAGTTTGATCTTGAGATCACCAGTTAGGTCTAATCATCTATTGTGTTGAATCTACCGACATATCATTTGTGGTCTAGCAACCTCTAGGTCTACTTTCTTTGTGTTACCTTAGGAGTTACCAGTGTTTCTATCATCTTCCCTTTTATATTGCTTAGGCTACACAGACTTATACTTTGAATTTGTGCATCTTTTCTAAAATTAAATTTTAAAGTCCCTCTTGATTTGTTCCTGTGTACTATCATTTTCCAAAGGTTTTGAATTGGTATCACAGATACGATCTACCTTATATCAGCTATCCACTCCTTCTCCCTCGTTTTTTTTTTAATGTTACTTGCTGACATATTCTCCCCCTAAAATACTAAAATCATTACTGGTTAATTATTTTAGGATTTTAATAAACAGCAAAATAACATGAGTTTAAATTAAACAGACTAAAATAAACAAATAAAATAAAATAAAAATAGAAAAATTACCTAAACTACATCGGACTACACAAGATCATCATCAGGAATAACCTCACTTTTCTTTTTAACGCCGTTGACTTCTAGCAAATATTGAAAACGTGGTTTATCAAAGGCTTTAGTATAGAGGTCAGCGCGTTGAAAATCAGTATTAATTTTTACCACATCAATTAAGTTCTTTTCAAAACAGTCTCTTATGAAATGGTATTTAATACCGATGTGTTTGGTCTTTGGATGTTGGACCAGATTTTTAGTTACTGTAATTGCAGCAGAGTTATCAACAAAAATAGGAGTAGAAGAAAACTTTAAACCGTAATCCCGCATTTGCTGTTGAATCCAGATGATTTGTGAACAGCAACTTGCAGCAGCAACATACTCAGCTTCACAGGTTGACAATGCAACCGATGTCTGCTTCTTACACTGCCAGGTAACTAATCTTCTCCCAAAGAATTGACACCCTGCTGATGTAGACTTGTAGTTCATCTTGCAGCCCCCGTAATCCGAGTCACTATACGCAGTAAGCTCAAAGTCATCATCATGAGGATACCACAACCCAAGTGTGGGTGTACCCTTCAGATAACGAAAAATCCTCTTGACCCCGATCAGATGGTTGACCTTAGGCTTAGCCTGATATCTAGAACATAGACATGTAGCATACATGATATCAGGTCTTGAGGCACTGAGATACATGAGGGATCCAATCATTCCTCGGTACATCGTTGCATCTACAAGATCTCCATTTTCATCTGGCGCTATGTCGTGATTCGTAGCAAGTGGAGTCCCAGCAGCAGAAGCATTCTCCATGTCAAAGCGACTAAGAATGTCTCCTACATACTTGGTCTGATGTAGAAAGATCCCATTTGGTGTCTGATCCACCTGTAACCCGAGAAAGAACTTCATCTCCCCCATAGCACTCATCTCAAACTCTTTCTTCATAACTGCTTCAAACTCTTTGCATAACTCTTCGTTCTTTGAACCCAAGATTATGTCATCAACATAGATCTGTACGAGCAGTAGGTCGCCATCTTTTTCTTTAATGAACAGCGTGCAGTCAATGACTCCCCTGCGAAAGCCGTGTTTCACAAGATGAGTCGAGAGTTTTTCATACCAAGCTCTTGGAGCTTGATGAAGCCCATATAAAGCCTTGTCGAGCTTGTAATCTCTATCCCGATGATAAGGATCTTCAAATCCCTCGGGTTGACTGACATAAACTGTTTCTCTGATTTCCCCATGAAGGAATGCACTCTTCACATCTAATTGGTAGACTTTAATCTTCATGTATGATGCATAGGCAAGGAAGATACGAATGGCTTCCATCCTTGCCACAGGTGCAAACACCTCATTGTAGTCAATCCCCTCGACTTGGCGAAAACCCTGAACCACCAATCGAGCTTTGTTCCTGATAATGACCCCTTGGTCATCCTTCTTGCATTTCAGTACCCATTTGGTGCCAAAGACTTTAGCACCTTTGGGTCTATAAACTAGAGTCCATACACCTAACTTCTTGAACTGAAGAAGTTCTTCTTGCATGGCACTCACCCACGCCTCATCATTTAGTGCATCACTGACATATTTTGGCTCAAACTGCGAGACAAAACACCGATAAGCACCATCATGAATATAACCTTTCTCCATAACCGAGGCGTAATCAGCTGAGTATAGCTGATTTCGGGTTTGTACTCCTGATCTGACATCCCCAATGACATTGTCAAGGGGATGATAGACATTTAGTCGTGATCCTGGAGTAGTGGGAACAGCTACCTCAGAGCCAAGATTATGAACATTTGGTTCTGCATCTGAGGTAGATGGAGTTTGAGGTTCCGAAGTCGAAGGGGCATCAGTGGTAGATGCTTGTGGACTTTCAGGAACTGGAACCTGTTCCTCCTGACTGTTCTGGTCATCTGCTTCAGCTTCATCTTCAGAGGAGGAGTCACTGTCATCGACTACTCCCCCTGACTGAGTAGATGATTCTCCCTGTGAGCTAGATGGTGTATTCAAAATATCATACATCATCCTAGTGGCTAACTCATCATACGAGGGAGAGAGAGGGATGTTGAAGGACTTGAAGAATCCATCATAGTCGAAGAAGTAGGCGGGTCCTTTGCCTCTAGGTGGTGTGGTATATCTCTGAACGTCAACATTACACCACACTTCTACAAGACCCGTTGAGTTGTTGTAAACTCGCTTGTTCGGTATGTTGTATCCTAGAAAGATTCCTTCATCCGCCTTCTCGCTGAATTTGCCTTCTTGTGTCTTCTTCAGAAGTGTGCACGGCGTGCCAAAAGGTTCAAGATACTCCAAATTCGGTTTGCGTCTTTGTAGTAGCTCGTAACATGTCTTTCCGTGGCGCTTGACTATCAGGACTCGATTCAGTGTATAACATGCATTCGCCACTGCCTCATTCCAGAATTGGATAGGCAGTTTCGAGTCTGCCAGCATAGTCCGTGCTGTCTCTATCAAGCTTCTGTTCTTTCTCTCAGCAACGACATTCATCTGAGGCGTGTAGGCAGAAGTGAATTGATGCACAATTCCCTTTTCCTTGCAGTATGCCTCCATCCACTGGTTCTTGAATTCTGTCCCGTTGTCTGAGCGTACTTGTCTAACTTTCAGCTTGTAGAGAGATTCCAGTGTGGTCACTAACTCCTTGAATGACTCAAATGTTTATGATTTGGATTTCAGAAACATTACCCAATTGAACCTTGAGTAGTCATCAGTGACCACAAAACAGTACAAGTCGCCTGCAATGCTCTTTGTACTGACTGGACCAAACAGATCCATGTGAAGAAGTTCAAGAGGAAGTTATATTGAATGAACTTTCTTTTCCTTATGAGACTTTTTCGTCTGTTTGCCTTTCTTGCAAGCTACACAAAAGTCAGGAAGCTGCAAGTTCTTGACATTAACTCCTCTCACCAGATCCTTTTGAATCAAGTGATTCATCTTCCTTTGACTAATGTGTCCCATTCTCCTATGCCAGGAGATGGAATCCTTCTCAGTAGCTTTAGATAGAAAGCACTGAACCTCATGATCCGTTGTAGCAGCTGTTGACAGATCCAAGACATAAAGGTCTTTATATCTTAAGGCCGTCATCAGAACTTGGTCCTCTGGAATCACGTAGTCTTTCTTCAGCACGTAACACTTCTTGTTGTCGAAGATGACCTTAAATCCTTTATCACAGATTTGTGAAACAGAAAGTAAGTTATTTTGAAGTTGTTGAACGTAGTTCACCTTATCAAACTTAACTTTCTGATTTCCCACTTCACCCTGAGCTGTGATATAGCCTCCCTTGTTTCCAGCAAATGAAACATGCCCTCCTTTTATTTGCTTGACGTTTGATAAAAGGGCCCTATTTCCTGTCATGTGCCTGGATGCTCCGCTGTCTACAATCCACGTGTTAGTTTCAACACTGTATCGAACACCCTGCACATACAATGTAAAGAATTAGTTTAGGTTAGGAACCCAAGCCTTTACTGGCTTGGGTTTCCCAGAGGCATCACACATCATAAATTCCACCCATTGGCCCTTAGAGGGTGAGGGTAGCTCAGGTTCCTTCTTGTCATCAGTATCAGACACGCAGGCTGACTTCTCTTTCCATAAGCCAGATTTGTGCAAGGCCTGTTTATGATAAACAGTCGACTGGCTTACAGGTTGAACTTTAGGTTCACTAGTTCTTCTAGGTGGAGTTAAGGAACTCCTCTTAGAAGACCTAGGCTTTGAATCCTGAAGTTCAATCTTCTTCCTAGGTGTCTGATAGAAAGGACAATAGGAAGCAATGTTTCCACATTCTCCACAGTTGTAGCAGGACCGGCTATCAACTTTATGAGTAAACTTTCTTTGTGGAGAAGTGTGTGACACTCTAGTAACATCAATCACTTTAGGTTTTGACTCTGGTTCTTTTGATGTTTTCTCTGGTTTAACAAAGTTAACTGTTTTTACCTGTTTAACATCTTTCTCTTTTTGGTTAACATGTTTTTGACTTGAAGCATGTGAAAAATTAACATTAGAAGTCTTTTTAGGTTCTGATTTGACTCTGTTTGACCCTGACTTTAAGTTAATTTTTTCAAATTCCTTTTCCATATTAACACAAGGCAATTTACCCTTTGCCTTTGAAGTGGCCTCCTTTTGCTTGTTTCCAGATTCAATAGATGAACATGAAGAATCTGGATCACTAACAAGAGGAGTAGTCACCACGTGATCCTTGATGGGGTTATTATTTACTGGTCTAGTCTTAGTGTTCATCAAGGTCTCAGGTGGTGGTGGAACCACTTTGTAACCCAATCCCTCCCCGTTATTCCTTTCTCTCACTAAGTGTTAAACTATGTGTGAAGAACTAGTCCAACTATGCAGTTTCTGTTTTAATGAGTTTACTTCTACTTCTAGAACTGCCTTTTGCTTCTTAGTGTCTTCTAGGGAGTTTAGATAGTACCTAATGTCATTTGCTTGGTTAAAGGCAACTACTTCGGTTTCCCTAAGCTGTTTAGTCAATAGGTCTATCTTTTCTTTATAACTATGCTCATTTTGTTTTAATACTCTATTAGCCTCAGTGCATAGTTGCAAATCTTTTACTAAGTTATCATTATGATCTAATAACCTAGCAAATTTTTCATCTATGCTATTCCTAAAAGTATCACAATCAGAACAAGCATGATTATCAAACATTTGGTCAGTAGTACTTACCTGAGTTGGTTCAGAAGAGTTAGCCATCAACGCAGCATCAGATGTCTCTGGTTCTGGTGATTCTGTCTTTTCTGTCTCTGATGTGGAAGTCTCCTCTTTAGGCTTGTAACTGACCTCGGCTGCAGTTGCTTCTTCGCTGTGTGACATCGCTATCTCAACTGCTAGATCCCCTTCACTCGCGGAATCATCATCAATATCTTCTACACTTGCAATGTTTGATTCCCCTGGTGAGACAAACCTAAAGCTCCAATCCTGTCCTTCATCATCATGAGCAGTCAAGGCTTTTGGATCCTTGCTTGATGAAGTAGAACTAGAAGCTTGCTTGTCTTGGCGAGTGAAGGACGAGAACGGGTTCCCGTTACCCATCTTCTTTGGCTTGACACATTCTCTCTTGAAGTGCCCCTTCTCTCCACAGTTGAAGCAGGTCACTTTGCTCTTGTCAAAGCCAAATGTGGTATCTTTAGTAGCTACGAAATTCTGTCCGGTCTTTTTAACAAACTTCTTCGCCCTCCGGACAGCACTAGCTAAGGCCCACATTATATCCATCCTCTCAAGCTCCATTTCGTCCACCTGCTCGTAGTCCTCGTCTGCCAGATGGCAGTTTCCAATCTTCCCGGCAACAAGTCCATCATATGAATGAACCACTGCAGCCAAAAGATCCATATGCTCTCGAGCTACTTCCACAGTCACATTGCCGAGGTTCTCGGTCTTCAGTTTAGTAGCACTTGCTTCAGATCCAATATAGTGGGTACAAGAAGATCCTGACATGTCTGATCCTGAAGGAGAAGCATGTGACGGACCCGACGCTAGACACAAATGCAGTCTGGAGAGGTGCTCCAGATGTCTTAGCTTGAGGCGTGGCGTTGTACAAAGCTGGATTTTGAGTGTACGAAGACTTCTGAGCTCTGTACTTCATCCTAAGTGCTTCTTCTCACAGCTTAAGAATGAAGTCATTAATATCCAGCTTTGCAAGCATTCCATTCTGTCTCAGGTTGGACACGAATGAAGCCCACTTTTCAGGCAATCCGTCTGCAAAGTTACTAACTTTCTCTTCCATGGTAGTTTCCACCCCATGTGTATGCAGTTCGCTCATCAAATGGTAGAATCTATCGATGACGTCGTCTAAACTCTCGTTACCAATCGATGAGAAGTTATGGAATTCCTTCTTTAACTCCTTGGCCTTGATTGCCTTCAACGAAGCATTCCCGTCATACCTCTTCTCTAGCTCATCCCACAGTTTCTTGGACTGCTTATTCTTTGAGTACTGGTGGAATATATCTTTGGGGGTAGACTGTGTAATCAATGCATAAACTCTTTTCTCTGCATTGTACTTAACTTTCTGCGCGTCCGTCATCCCTCCTAACGTTAGCTTAACTCCATCAGCTCCCACCGGTGTACTATATCCAATCTCGATGGCTTCCCACAGATTCGGATCCACTCCATTGAGGTAGATCTCAAAACGTTGTTTCCAGTGGGGAAACTCATCTAACGTCAAGAGCTTTGGTGGTTTATTATGATTACCCACCTCACTTTCAAGCAACAGCAGATTCTGTATCCTAGAGTCCTTCCCAGCAGTAAAGGCTGACATCTGATCTTCCATGGCAAATAACTTTAAGTCTAATCAAACAAACTTTCACTGATGCGACTGAAGGATGCGAATGGTTTAGTCGTGCGTATGAACTCTGCGACTGGTTCAATCGTGTGGCTGAACTGAGCGATTGGTTCAGTCGTGCGAATGAATCTGATACGTATGAGCTATGCGAACGAACGGTTCAGTCGGTCGAATGAAGGTGCGACTAGGTCCAATCGTGCGAATGGGCAGTGCGAATGGAGTCCAGTCGTGCGAATGGGTCACTCGTGCGACTGAAGCTGCTGTTTTGCGAAATTTTCTAGGTTTGACGTGTTTCAGCCGTAAAAATTCGAACTTTCGCAATGTCTAATCGCCTAAGTCCGTAGAAACCAAACTTTGATGAGCAGGGAACGTCCAAGATCACTTTTGACAGCAAAGATTGCGTTTTTAGTGCAAAAACACAAACTTTTATGCAATCTTGATTGAATCACACGTAATCAAGAAGCAAAGCTCTGATACCACTTGTTAGGACCTGGTATTTGAACGAAATACCTAGTGATTAGCGTGTAAACCAGATCAAATAGTGCTGAATCCTATTTGATTGGCGATCCAATCAGTGAGAACACACGAAGAATCAATCAAGAATTGAATCTAACGTTAGAAGTCGATTAGGAATCGATCTAATGTGTTCTGTGAACTTGGAGAACGATTTGGGAGGCTTCTGGACGGCTAGGGTACGTCTGGAGTCATAATGGTATGAATGCTTAAGTTTTTCCACGAATTGGGTCTATTTATAGGTTAGTATTGTTCAATCGTGCGACTGGACCATAAGTATGGTTCAGTCGTGCGATTGAACCATGCGGTTGATTCATCCGCACGACTGAGTGTTCAGTCGTGCGACTGAGCCAATCTTATGTGTCAATCATACGACTGATCCAGTTTCCTTGTTCAGTCGTGCGATTGAGTCAATCGTATGAAGTTATTCATGCGTATGGTCCATTCGCATGGGCCATTCGCATGAGAACTTCATTAAGTTAAGTTTGAATGTGTTAATTAATATAACTTTATGTGTAACCATTCAAACAATCATAAACCCAATCAATTCAATAACGACTCATTAATGAAATATTAGACATTACAAATCACAAACAATCCATATCATTTCATTAATCAATTCATATTACATCATAGTCAGACAAACAAGATCTATAACATTACAAATCATGATCTAGGGACATACATGCATCAACACTTTAGGTTCACTAACACTCTTAGGTGGAGTGTTAGATCTTGTTTTAGAAGAACTTGGTTTTGTATCATAAAGTTCAATTTTCCTTCTGGGCGTCTGATAGTAAGGGCAATTAGTAGAGATATGTCCTCGTTTTCCACAACTGTAGCAAGATCTTGCTTCTACAGATTGGAGAGAACTTTTGTGTGATGTTGAGTTTAGTGAAGGTGTGAGATGTTTCTGGTTTGGTTTTGTCACTACTCTTTTAGATGTTTCATCCTTATCAACAAACTGAATTGTTTTAACATTTTGAACATCTTTAACTTGCACTTTGGTTGGACTTTGATGATTAATACGTTTGGGGTTAAGTGGTTTAGTCATTTTGGGTTCTGAAATGGACGTTGGTGAACCTGACCTTACATTAACCCTTTTGAATGCATCATTCAAATTCTCAACTGGCATCTTGCCTTTTGCTTTCAAAGTAGACTCCTTCTGTTTAGTGTCAGATTTCAGAGTCTTACTCGTGGAATCAGGATCACTAACTAGAGGAGTAGCCACCACATGATCCTTAATTAGGTTGTTATTAATAGGTCTACATTTTATATTCAAAAGGATCTCATGTGGTGGTGGAACGACTTTGTATCCCAAACCTTCCCCATTGTTTCGTTCTTTCACTATGTTCTGTACTATGTGAGAAGAACTAGCCCAACTATGCAGTTTTTGTTTTAGTGAATTAACCTTGACTTCCAAAAATGCTTTCTCCTTTTTTGTTTCTTCTAATGAATTTAAATAAAACTTTATATCATTAGATTGATTTAAGGCAACAACCTCGGTTTTCCTTAGTTGTTTACCCAAAAGTTCTATCTTTTCTTTAAAACTGCACTCATTTTGTTTTAATATATGATTAGCTTCAGTGCAGATTTGTAAGTCATTTACTAAGTTATCATTGTGTTCTAATAACCTAGCAAATTTTAGATCAATGCTTTCCATAAACTTTTGCACATTCAGAACAATCATGTTTATTAAATAATTGATCTAAGGAACTTACCTGTGAGGAGTCAGTGGAATCAGCCATCAATGCAGAGGTTGACATTCTGTTGTTGGAGTTTCTGAACTTGTTGCTCTGAGCTCTTCCTCAACCAAGTGATTTACCACATTCGCAGCTTCTTCGTTATCCGACATTGCTTGCTCAGCTGCACTCTCACCTTCACTAGCAGACCCATCATCTACTGCTTCGACAAAATCAATATTTGATTCTCCAGCAGAAACAAATCGGAAGGACCAGTCTTGTCCTTCATCACCTTGAGCAGTTAGTGGCTTTGTCTCTTTACTTGAAGAACTAGTTCCAACCATGTCTTTGTCTTGACGGTTGAAAGTAGGAAATGGGTTACCATTTCCCGTCTTCTTGAGCTTCACACATTCACGTTTAAAAAAAAGACTCTATTTTTTGGAGTTTTGATTTATACTTTTGTATTTGGTTTTCTAAAAAAAACACACACATAAAATATAAAAAGGCAATTAACATTGAGAGGATCACTTATGATGATCTTTTGATTTAGAGAGTTCACATATGATTAATAAGACCAACTGACTCCACTAAATACTCAAACCGTCCTGGTAGGAAGGCTTTAGTAAATAGATCCGCCAACTGTTTTTCCGTTGCAATTTGAATCAATATGATTAATCCTTTTTCAGAGTTATCTCTGAGAAAATGATATCAAATTTCGATATGTTTTGTTTTTGAATGTTGAACAGGATTAGCTGTAATGAACATAGAAGCAGTGTTATCAATGTAAATAGGTGTTTTAAGAAAATTAAACCCATAATCCAGTAGTTGATTTTGCAACCAGAGGATTTAAGAACATCCTACTGATGCAGCAATGTACTCAGCTTCTACAGTTGAAACAGAGACATTTGTTTGTTTCTTACATTGCCACGAGACTAATCGGGGACCAAGAAATTGACACCAACCCGAAGTAGATTTTCTATCTTGACAACATCCACCATCATCACTATCTGTGTATCCATGTAGATCAAAGTTACCCACGTAAGGATACCAAAGCCCTAAAGCTGGTTTACCATTGAGATACCTAAATATCCTTTTGACAGCAATTAAGTGAGATTCTTTCGGGTCTGATTGATACCTGGCACAAACACAAACTGCATACATAATGTCTGGTCTAGATGCAGTAAGATACATCAAAGAACCAATCATTGATCTATATAACGTTTGGTCAATAGATTTTCCTTTTGGATCAGGTTCAATCTTGGTGTTAACATCTGCTGGAGTTTGTATGGACTAACAGTCTTGCAACTTAAGTTTCTTCATGTTGGATTAAGTGTTGTGATAATGTCTCATACCAAATTCTAGGGGCTTGATGAAGTCCATATAAAGCTTTACTAAGCTTAAATACTCGATGTTGAAATTCTGCATCCTCAAAGCCCGGAGGTTGCTTCACAAACACATCGTCAGTGATAGGACCATATAGAAATCCACCCTTTACATCCATTTGATACACCTTAAATTTCATGAATGAAGCATAAGCCAGGAAAACTCGAATGGATTCAAGTCTTGCAACTGGTGCAAAAACTTCATCATAATCTATCCCTTCTTCCTGTGTGTACCCTTGTGCAACAAGTCTCGCTTTGTTCCTTATTACTACACCACGATCATCAGTCTTATTTCTAAACAACCATTTCTTGCCTATAGTATTTTCTCCTTCAGGTAAATCCACTAAATTCCACACTTCTTGTTTGCGAAATTGAAGTAATTCTTCTTGCATGGTTTCTATCCAACCATTGTCCTTTAATGCTTTGGTAACATTTTTAGGAACAATTTGAGAAAGAAAACAAGAGTATTAGCACAAGTTTGCTTTTTCTGATTCACTCCTTGTTGTTCTCTCATTCAAT
This sequence comes from Flaveria ramosissima, assembly GCA_025215565.1. Lineage (NCBI taxonomy): Eukaryota > Viridiplantae > Streptophyta > Magnoliopsida > Asterales > Asteraceae > Flaveria > Flaveria ramosissima. Next base: position 51,416,855 of record CM046037.1, read on the forward strand.
GGACCAATAATCTGAGAAATTGGATGATTCTTGTGAATACGAGATGTTGGAATCTCAACACATTGAACATTAACATCCAGATTTGTTTGGTTTAAGTTGGAAAGCTGATGTAACAAATTAGAAGAATGTGGATTGAAGTTTGGAACTTGAGTCGGTGAGTTAATAAAGTAATCAAAGTTACCAGTATTAACTGCATCACCAGAGATGGATGATGTTCCAGACTCAGGTTGCACAAACTCATTACCATCATTAGGAATTGGTTGTGAGTCTTCCCGATCAAAAGAGACTGAATGAACTGAAGCTGTATTAGTATGATTATTATCATTGAATCGTATTGTTGAGTCCTTAACAAATGATAAAAATGGGTAGTCTGAGCTAGAATCATCTGGGTCGTCAGAATCTGAATCTTCACTTAAAGATCCAAGATCTCCTCTAGAGTTCTTCTTACCTGAAAAATTAAACAAGATAGATTGAAGAGAGTTTGATAATGAATCTAAATAAAATAACCAGGCAGGACCATTTGAAACTGATGGAAAAGAATTTTCCAGAAATTTAACGTTGAATGTTTCAAGGATTATATTTGTCCTAGAGTTGTACACTCGATAGGCTTTTGAAACAAATGAATATCCAACGAAAAATCCATTATCAGATTTTGATTCAAATTTTCCTAACTGATCATTTGAATTAAGAATCATAACAGGACAACCAAATGATTTTATAAAGTTTATGTTCGGTTTCCTGCCAAACATTAACTCATAAGGAGTTTTCATTTTATCTTTCACAATTAAAAATTCTGTTATGAACAAAACACGCAGTTGATATAGCTTCATCCCAAAAAGTGATAGGAATTTTTGCATCAGCTAACATAGAACGAGCAGCTTCAATTAGTGTTCTATTCTTCCTTTCAGCAACTCCATTTTGTTGAGGAATTCTGGGAGCACTGAACTGATGCGCTATCCCTTTTTGTACCCAAAACATTTCAATGTTAGCATTTTTAAATTCCATTCCATTATCACTTCTTATTATTTTCACTTTATTTTCTAATTGATTTTCAACTTTAATGATAAATTCTTTCAGTAAATCAACCGTTTCAGATTTAGAATACAAAAAGAAAACCCATGAAAATCTTGTATAGTCATCAATGATAACTAAACAATATGATTTTCATCCAATACGTCTATACGTGTAGGTGGTGGTTGGGCCTACCCACCCTATTTGTTCCATGCGCAGAGTTCTATTACTATTAATGAGTGGCTCCGCGATTTCTTATGGGCACAGGCATCCCAGGTAATTCAGTCTTCTTGACATTTATTGGTCCAAAAAGGTCCATATGTAATATTTGAAGAGGTTTGGAAGTTGATTTTATGAGCTTGGTCTTATAAGACGCTCTGTGTCGCTTTCCCTTCAAACATGTTGAGCAGTAATCAGTCGTGGCAAACTTCTTAGATGGAAGTCCAATGACATGATTTCCTGATACAAGCTTGTTCATATTCTTGAAATTTGAATGTCCAAGACGTCTATGCCAAAGCTGGCTTTCATCATTTGATGCTTTAGTAATTAGGCGTGTTGTTTCAGTTGAAGGATCAACTTGAGACATATCCAGCTTGTATTCATCTCTATCCCTTTCAGCTGTAACAATTACGCAATCTTTGCTTATCTGAAAACCTGGCTTCAAAACATAATAGAATGACTCATCAAATAGAACAGAGTATAATTTATCATATATTTGGGATACACTTAAAAGATTAAAGTTCAACTGTGAACAAAAGTTGACTCTGTCAAAGCTTATTATCCCATTTGATACTGTTCCTTCTCCTGTTATATTTCCTCCTGCATCACCACCAAAGGCGACTTGTGTTCCATCCTTTAACTTAAAATCTTGTAACAAGGCAGGATTGCCTGTCATATGCCGGCTACACCCACTATCCACATACCATGTATTAAGTGGTCTTCTTGGGCGTACCTGCACAACAAGAAAATTAAGTTCAGATATCCACCCAAGCCGAGATGGTCTTGGGTTTTCCAAATTTATCAATAATGGTAAATTGTTTGTAATGAAGATTATTCAAATCAGGTTTATTCTTGATGAATTTACCAATCTTGTTTTGAAAATTGTTTTGAAAATTGTTTGAGTTATTTTTGAGAACATTCATACCATTTGATTGATCAATTTTTGACATGTATTGATGACTAACTTTTTTATTAGTCATTCTTACAGATCTTGGTATGAATTGTTCTTGCACATTTTGTTTAGATCTCACATAATTGTTCTTTTGAAAAGATCTCAAACCTAAAGAAGGTTGATTAGTTAATTTTTGAAATCCATCAGTATGATTTCTCATATATTGAGGATTAACATAACCTTTGTTCATGTTTGAATTTTCAAATCCTCTAGTATGTGATCTCTTTCTAAAATAACAATTTGCATTATTGTGAGTCTTCTCATCACAATAAGTACAGTATTTGTTAAAATAACAATGTGCTGTGAAATGATTTCTCATGTCACATATGTGACAATACTTATTGAAATAGCACTCAGCAGTATTGTGATTTTTCATATCACATATTTCACAGTACTTTTGTGGAGTTAAAAACAACTGTTTGTTAACTTTTGACATTAACACTGTATTTGATTCATTTTTATATTTTAGTGTCAAATAGTTAAACTGTTGTTTTTCATTTTTCACATTTTAATTTTGTGCCAGATTATTTTGCATCTGTTTAACATGAACTTCCTTCTTGAATTCATTAGGAACAAATCTTTTTGCTACAGCGGAAGTCTTAGAATCTGAACTTGATTTCAAATCAGAGTGAGATTTGTTCATAGTATTTACTTTGTTGTTTTGAAGAGAATTCATATTTAACAAACCGACTGACACAAATTTTATCGGTTTAAGTTTTGTTGCCTGATTTTTTCCTTTGATCAACTTTTCTGAACTTTTGTTTTGTTCAGATTTTGTTTTTGATGATTTCTTTCTTCTTCATTGATTATTTGACTTAGAAGAACTTGGTTTACTTCCAGATTGAACATCGTCAGAAGAAGATTCTTTTTCAGATTGAACTTGTTTTAGATTAATAGTGTTTGAATCTTCTGATGTTCCTACCTGTTGTTTATCTTTATCTTTGCTTTGAGCTTTCAATTCTTGTAATACAAAATGAATTTGATCAGAAGTGTTTTGTTTTGTTTGTTTTGGTTCATAAGATTTTATCTTGATTGGATGACCATTTTTAATCTTTTCTTGATCATTTTCAACAAAAACTTTGACATTTTCCTTTACTTCTTCTGAAATCTTGTTTTTGACCTGAAAAGCTTTAAGTTTAGCTTTATTCTCAGGAGAATGATCATGTGTATTAAAGTTCTCTGGTAAAGTGTTTGTAATAGATTCAGGCATAGGTTCATGAGTGAAACCTAACCCTGCCTTCTGTTTATCTTTTCTCTCACTTACCAGTTTTTCTACAATCATTTTTGAACTTTTTACTTTAGCAAGATCCATTTGAGTAGCAGCATGTGCTATCTTCTCCTGTTCAAGATTTTTTGTCATCTCTTCCAATTGTTTAGAAACAATTTCTAATTCTGTTAGTGTTTTGTTCCATGAAGTCTGAAGAGAAATAATCTTTTGATCTGCTGTTTTATGATCAGATTTTAGTTTGTTCTGCATTGACTCTTATTGTTTTAGTTTCTCACAGATTTTATATGAGTAGTTTCTATAGTATTCAATATGTTCATAGCATGATTTTGTGCAGAGTTTTTCTCTCACTTCAGATGGGATTTCAGGGAATTTTGGAGATAAGGTCTCAGATTTTGAATATGAAGTGTCAACCTTAGGTTGATCAGATTGTGCCATTAGAGCTACTTCATCTGTATCCTCCTTATGATAAGATTTGTCACTCCAATCATAGGCATCTTCTTCATTCTCACCTTCCACCTTTGGATCATTATTTTTTGACGAATCTTCTCCCTGGATTTCTGCAACAAGAGATAAACTTGATGTTAAATCATTAGTAAACTGTTCAGCATATGCACTCCAATTATAACCATCTTTAATGCTGACTACTAAAGCTTTTTTGGTTTCATTAGATGATTTTGTTTCAACTTTAAGCTCAGGCATAGGAAGACTTTGATAAGACCTTTGAAAAGTCTTTTGAGCTGGTTGAAACCTTTGATTGCTAGAACTTGATTGAGCATTTCCTCCATTATTCCTTGGAGCTTTGCATTCTCTGGAGAAATGTCCATAACTGTTACAGTTAAAACACCTTGATTTTGACTTATCAAACCCAGCAGTCTTGTTAGCACTTGGCTTGTACTTCGGGTTGACATATGAGTGTTTTTGTGTCCTGTAAGCAATCATCACCATTTGCCAGTTTAAGTCTATCTCTTCAACATCTTCAGGATCCATTTCAAACAAATCCTGCAAAACAAGGTCTAATTGAGTTAAATGGCTACCTTGATATGCTTGAAAACTAGCCATAAATGCAGCAAATGTAGTTTTAGACTCTTCATCCTCTAATAGGATGTTTATCACATCTTTAACTTTGCTAGATTTAGCAGAGTTAGATGAAGAAGTCTCTGTTTGAACATTAGATGTTTGAGACTGAGATTTAGGTGGAGATTGAGAATGAGACTGAGTTGTATAAGCAGGAGCACTAGTAAATGATGAATCAGTGAAAAATCCTGCTCCAACAAATAAATCTCCCTCTTCTTCTGTAATTTTCTATCTTTTTGCCATGAATGCATTTTTAATAGTGTTTGCAGGAGAAGCAACAAACTGATACTGAGACATTGATACTGCTCTATCATTATTCCTTGAGCTTTCATCAATCTCTACTGACTCTATCTTGGCAATGAGTAGATCTAGATCCATAGGGAACTTCTTAGTATGCTTTAGTAAGGTTACTGTTTGTTTCCATGATGAGGGTAAAGCATTGAGTAGTCTAAGATTTAGATCTTCAAGATCAGGCTTAATGCCAGCTGTTGACATCTCAGTTGTAAGTTGAACAAATCTGTTCATCATCTGATTTATGGTTTCTCCAGACAAATTTTGAAACAATTCTAATTGCCTTTTCAACTTTTCTTTCTTGAGATTTTGAATCTCCTTGCCTCCTTCACAAATGGTCTTTAAGGCTTTATACATGGTATATCCAGTTTGATATCCATCAAGCCTTGCAAGAACTTCCAGAGGTAGTGTTTTACACATCAAGGAATATGCTTTGATATCATTTTTTACTCTTCTGAAATCATCTCCTTGAAGACCATCTTCAAGATGGGGTTCTTGAGAATCTTTAGTATAAACAAACCCTCTGTCAGGCCCATCAGTGATTATAGAAATGTATGGTCCTTTCTCTATAGATTTCCAAAGATCAGTGTCAATGGAATTAAAATGTTGTTTTAACCTAAGATACCTATTTTTGAAATCAGCTCTATTTTTAAGTTTTGGAACTCTATTTTCAGAATCTTCTAATTTTACCATTCATATATTTTTGTTGTTTTCCTTAGATTTTGAATTAAGAAATGAAATGAAACGCCTGAACAGTAATCAAACGGCCCAACATGTAATGCGCCTAAGTTGAGAGACGTCTAAGGAAATGCCTTAGAAAAATTTTCCAACACGCCCAAGTTGATGCGTCTGAACAGTAGTAAAACGCCTGAACAGTTGTAATGCGCCTACACAGTTGTAATGCGCCTCAACATTTATCAACCGTCTAAATAGTTCTAATACGCCTCAACATATATGATACGTCTGGACTTTTACTCTTCAACAGTACTCAAACGTCTGAACTGAAAACGTCTAAACAGTGTTAATGCGACTAAACAGTAGTCAAACGCCTAACACTTAGAAAATTTTTCAGCAAACCTCAACTCTAATACACCATATTCATCATGTTCATATGAATGTAACTGACTCAATCTTCTGAAATTCTTCAAAAGTTGATGAATTGGATTGAAACTTTCCAATTAGACATGTTTCATACCGATAATCATTCTTCTAACATCAATTTATTTCAATATCAACAACAAATCAATCAATTTTGTAATTTTCATTTCAAAAAATAGTGAACTTTTCAAACACAAATTCAACAAATTATCTCGAATTCGATGAATTTAACTGCTAATTGTGGTTCAAAACATGTTTCTGATGATGCAACAAATCTGAAATTCACAAATTTTCATTTGAATTGTCTATCAATCACAGATTCAATGAACTTTTTGAGTTTGAAAGTGCGACAAACCTCAAAAATCGCTCAACCAACAGCTCTGATACCATTTGTCTGATACCATTTGATAGAATCAAATAAGCTCTGATACCATTTGATAAGATCAAAATGGAAGCTCTGATACCAATTGATAGGATCAATGGGAGCTATGATACCATTTGATAGGATCAAATGTACCAATCTGTGATGATGTATGAACACAATTCAAAGAAATACAAACAAAGTAATCAAATCAAGCAAGATATCAACAAAATTCATAGTTTCATGATTATCAAGCAAAGACAATTACAAAGTAAGTAAGCAGTTATAAATCTGTTGTTCGTCACTACTCTCGTCTCTTGCAAGTCTAAGCTATTTATAATGAAACACAAGGAACTAATAAAATTACAAAACTAGTCCCTATACTATTACAAATAGTAAAAAGACACATAAAGACAACATGTTAATCTTTCTAGGGAACTAACAGGTTGTATCTCAAATGGTCCAATGTATCTCGGGCTTAACTTTCCTTTCATTCCAAACCTCACCGTACCTTTCCATGGTGCCACTTTTAGCATTACTCTATCACCCACTTGAAATTCCAAAGGTTTTTATCCTCTGTCAGTGTATTTCTTTTGACGGTCCCTAGCTGCTCTTAAACGCTCCTTGATCTTAAATATCTTGTCGGTGGTCTCCAACATAATGTCGGGTCCCATTACTTAGCTATCACCGATATCATTCCAACTCAATGGCGATCGGCATTTCCTACCATATAGGGCCTCATACCAAATGCAGGACCGGTGAAGGGTATGCACTTACAACACAACAACACAATGAGGAGAGTTGCTTAGAACACTTAACAGATCAAATAGGGAACTGGTTAACTTGTTAGTGAAAGATGCTAAGAACACAAGTAAATATGAGACATAACAAGATGGCAAACAACAAAAGTAATTGGTTTTCAAGAATGCTGTATATTGCTTGTCAAGTTCTATCACAAGTGTTACAAAGCATACGATTAAAAGTTACAAGTACTTGAGATACTTTAAACTACATCCTACAGCCGACCATACTTTGAAAGCCAACTGGATACAATTGACTAGACAACTACAAAATCAAATGTAGAGTCAAAAGGCAGATTTGGCTTTTGACTAGTGACTATGACATGCCATAGCTTACATCCTAATATATTACAAAAAGGATAAAAGTACATAAAGTAGAAAGCATGGACTCAAGACCTCAATGTATAGTTACCAAAAGCATGGACCTTTTCACCAACTCATGTAAGTTGGTGACTTTATACAGTTGTAGCGGAAAGGTGGTCCAGCTTTATGGTAAAGTACATCAGATAAAAGCATGTTTCTAAAAGTCTTTAGAAGAAATCTATCCTCACTCTTTGGCTTCGGAAGACTTTGTCTTTGAAGCTTCGGAAGACTTCCCTTTTTGCTTCGGAAGATGTTGGTCTTGGCTTCAGAAGATTTCACACTTAGAATATTTCTAGTGCATGGTGTAAAACTTTCGAAGCATTTCTACTTATGTTCTTCAATGCATGCATGCATAGAGACTTTGGATGTTTTGGCTGCATCAGACTTATAGGAATCCTTACTGTAGAGATTTAACAAGTTTATCAAAGCTCATATAACCTTGTTTATATGAAAACGCAGCGGATTTGGAAGTTTTAAAACATGTTAATAAGATGGTTATTAAACCCATTTAATAAGCAACCCCAAACCATGGATCATTATACGAAAGTGCATACAATGAAAAGAACATAAGATGGTGAAACAACAACCTTTGGAGCTGCTGGAAATTGAAGTTGTTCAGATAAAAGGGTGAACTTGTGGCTGAATCTTCAAACTAGAAGACCTCAAGAAGGTTGTACCCGAAGCCACAAACGAAAAACCTTTGATGCTAGGATCTTGCAACACCAACTTTCAGCTTAAAACACTTTTAAAGCTGAAAGAAAATCCAGCCTTGTTCCTCTTGATATTTCCGTGAACAAGAAGAAGAAAAGAGGTAGATGTTTTGCACCTTTTTAGAGAGAGATTGAATGGTTTGCATGTTGCTTGCTTGTGGGTGCAAAAAGGATTAATTAAAGCAAAATGGCTGGCCTCTAAGGCAGCCCCTTGGGCCGAGCAAATGCTGCCACCAATGGGTGGCTTCCCTTTTGTTTTATTAATCCAATTTGTTTTATTAGAATTACAAAATAGAATATGTAACATTTACATATTATTTTGTACACCCAACTAGCATTAACATATGATTAATTAAAACCGAAGTTAATTAATTTGTAACATCTTACATGCCATTATATTGTTTCATTTTATAAATGTTAATTAACCATTAAGTAACAATTATAAAGTAATCTCTCAGAATTAATAAATAAACCCGTCTTATTTATTAATTTCTTAAGTGCATCTATTTTAGAAAACAATATTCTAAACCCTTTGGTGTTGTTATTTATTTAACTGATCAAATCAATAAATAAATATTGCAGGTGTTTGTCTAGCCTGTAATTGGGTATGACCCGACTTGGATCATATCACACTAGCCACATCAATTTAATATGTATCTTGGGCAGATCGAATTTAACAATCTCCCACTTGCACAAGATTCATAGAAGATTGATGCAAGCAGCAAATGACGCCTAGCAACGGTTTGCTACCCCTAATGTATATGACTAAGTGCCATTCAATAACATCATCCCTTTCAAGTACCTTACTTGAATATGTTTTAGGTGAATCAATCATCTATCCTTTTGTTACAGATGTCATATTAAATCCAAGAGACACAGAATTGTCATTCTCCGATGATTTAATTTTAACAGGCCTTAGACATCTAACTCTCAACGAATAAGAGGAACAAATTCCATCTTGACTACATACGTCTCTCACAATCACCTCATATCATACATGAACTCAGCCTTATGTACTACCAATTTTTCATAACAGCAAAGAACTAAGTCAAAGTACAACACTTGGTGAATATCAAGACCCAATATGTATCTCAGGTCTGAGGATGCAATGATGTTCGCCTTTACTCAATATCTCTTATGTCTAATCACAAAGATTCCATGCAGAAATAATTGAGAGCGGGTTGGTCCAACATCTATATCCCATAGATATCAATGAACCTTGGTAGCAACCTCTTGCTCTATATACATAGCTTATGAATATCAACCAATACAAGTTCATTATAGTCTTACATTCATAGTTGTTCCCACGAGTATGATCGACTACGGACGTTTAGAATAACTCATTTATTCACGGATTTAAACATGCTAAAATAGAAGAACAAATGAAAATATAACCATATAATTAAGTCAAATAACATTAGTTCCAATATCCAAATACAAAATACAACATCAAACCCAGTCACTTGAATATCTAAGTCCCATGGCACAAACATGACCTTCATGCTTTGCCTTTTCAAGGAGTTTTGTGAGTGGATCCACAACGTTTTTATCAGTGTGGACTTTGCGAATACATATCTTTCCTTTTTCAACTTCATCCCTTATGTAGTTGAATCTCCGTTCAATGTGCCGAGTCTTTTGATGAGCACGAGGTTCCTTGATTTGAGCAATCGCACCCTCGTTGTCACAAAAGATCTCTAGGGGATCCTGAATGGAAGGGACTACCCCTAGATCGGCTATGAATTTCTTTAGCCATGCAGCTTCCTGTGCTGCCATTGAAGCGGCGACGTATTCTGACTCTGTAGTGGACAACGCTAGGACTTCTTGCTTTGAGCTTTTCCAAGAAACAGCTCCCCCATTCAGAATAAAGATGTACCCCGATTGAGATTGTGAATCATCTCGATCGGTTTGGAAACTCGCATCCGTGTAACCTTTTACAACGAGTTCCTCTTCACCAGACCCGTAGATCAAGAACATGTCCTTAGTCCTCCTTAGGTACTTCAGAATGTTCTTGACAGCCATCCAATGACTATCACCAGGATTTTGCTGGTATCTACTTGTCATGCTTAAAGCGCATGACACGTCTGGACTAGTGCATATCATTGCATACATGATGGATCCTATAGCAGATGCATATGGGATTGCCTTCATTCTATTTTGCTCCTCCTTGGAGCTTGGACATTGAGTTGTACTCAATATTGTCCCTCTTTGAATAGGTACAGTACCTTTCTTAGAGTTTTCCATCTTAAACCTTTTCAAGATTTTGTCAATGTATGCACTTTGATTCAAACCAATTAGCCGTCTTGATCTATCCCTATAGATCTTTATTCCCAGAATATAGGCGGCTTCACCAAGATCCTTGATGGAAAAACAACTTCCAAGCCAGGTTTTTACACCTTCCATGGTTGGAATGTCGTTTCCAAACAGTAGTATGTCATCAACATACAATACTAGGAAGGTTATTGTGCTCCCACTAGCCTTCTTATACACGCAAGCCTCATCAGTGTTTTTGATGAAGCCAAATTTCTTTACTTCATCATCAAAACGGTGATTCCAACTTCTTGATGCTTGTTTCAATCCATAGATTGATTTCATTAACTTGCATACTTTATTGGGATATTTTGGATCGACAAAACCTTCAGGCTGAACCATATAGACATCTTCCTCAAGATATCCATTTAGGAAAGCGGTTTTGACATCCATTTGCCAAATCTCATAATCATAATGAGATGCTATGGCAAACAATATCCTTATAGACTTAAGCATTGCAACAGGTGAGAAGGTTTCATCATAATCAACCCCTTGAGTTTGAGTGAAACCCTTTGCTACAAGTCTAGCTTTGTAAGTATCCAAGTTTCCATGCATATCGGTTTTCTTCTTGAAAACCCTTACTTCCAACTACTTTGGAATTAAGAGGTGGCACAACAAGTTCCCAAACTTGATTGTCATACATGGATTGCATCTCAACGTTCATGGCCTCAAGCCATTTGTCACAATCCAAATTGGACACTGCATCATGATATGTGGTTGGTTCATCTGAATCGACCACATAGCATCCATCCATGAAAAATCCGTATCTTTCAGGTGGATTACTAGTTCTACCACTTCTGCGAACGTTTTGTGTGTATTGATCAACCGCTTGGTCATCCTCAACATCCTCACGTTGAGTGCTAGTTTCAACCAAATGTGCATCGGGCTGTGTTTCTTGATCCTCCTCAAGATCCACTGTTCTACTGCTAGTTCCTTCCATAAGGAACTTTGTTTCTAAGAACTCACCCTTTCTGGCAACAAACACTTTTGTTCCAGTGGATCATAGAAATAATATCCCATAGAATCTCTAGGATATCCAACAAAGATACACTTGGTGGATCGGACATCTAATTTGTTTGGGGTGGGAGTCTTAACATAAGCCTCACAACCCCAGACCCTTAAGTACGATAGGGATGGAACTCTTCCATGCCATATCTCAAAAGGTGTCTTTTCCACCTTTTTGGTTGGGGCCATATTCAGAATACGGGCCGCGGAGAGCAAAGCGAAACCCCAAAATGATAGAGGTAATGTGCTACTAGCCATCATAGATCGAACCATATCCAATAAGGTTCGATTCCTCCTCTCAGACACACCATTATGTTGTGGTGTTCCAGGTGGAGTGAGTTGTGAGACAATCCCACAACTCCTAAGATGATCTTGAAAAACATCACTTAGGTATTCGCCACCTCTATCGGTGCGGAGAATTTTAATTGACTTGTTGAGTTGATTTTCTACTTCATTCTTGAAGATTTTGAACATTTCAAAAGCTTCATCTTTGTGCCTTAATAAGTACACATACCCATAGCGACTATAATCGTCGGTAAAGGTAATGAAGTATCTTTCACCATTCCTTGTCATTGGCTTAAAAGGACCACATACATCCGAATGTATGATACCTAATAAATCTTTTGCCCTTTCGTTAGTTCCACTAAAGGGTGCCTTAGTCATTTTACCTTGTAAACAAGATTCACATACATCAAATGAATCACATTCATTTGTTTTTAAAAGATCATTCTTTAAGTGTTTGTATACGTTTCTTGTTTATATAACCAAGACAGCAATGCCAAAGGTAGGTATCACTCAAATCTAATTTGAGTCTTTTGGTGGTTGCTTGGTATTTGAGCTATCATATGTTACGTTTTCATGAACCAATTCATAAATACCATTACAAGGTATAGCCTTAAAATAAAATACATGATTTAAAGAAACATGAATATCATTGTCAACAAACTTGAAATCATAATCACATTGTCTTTGAGATAGACTGGACAATTTCTCATCCAATGCCCTATCTCACCACATTTGAAGCATGGGTCGTTTACAGCAACCTTTTGCTTCTTCTCCTTGGGCTTCGGAGGTTCCGCCCTAACAACCATCTTCCCCTTTCCTCTAACGTGCCCCTTTCCTTTGGCAACATTTGCCTTGGGAGGGGGTAGAGACCTCTTCCTTCTCCTACCTTCATTAATGGTGAGAACGGGTAAAACCCTTTTACCCATTCCTGCATCAGCTGATTTGAGCATCGAATGAAGTTCATTTATGCTCTTGTCCCATCTGTTCATGTTGTAATTCATGACGAATGCCTCAAACCTTTTAGTTAGGCCATTAAGGATCAAATCCGTGGCCAACTCCTTTGAGACAGGACAATTTAGCCTTTGAAGGCGGTCGATGTGGCTTTTCATCTTAAGAACATAAGATGAAACTGATTGGGATTCCTCTATCCGACATGCATGAAGCGCTCGAACCGTTTCGAAGCGCTCCACTCTAGCTTGTTGCTGGAACGTTTCCCGCAACTGAGTGATCATGTCATAGGCTCCATGGAGCTCATACTCCTTTTGGAGTTCGGGTGTCATACTTGCTAACATTAAGCAAGAGACTTGGATGGAGTCTTCCGTATATCTAACCCAATCATTATAGGCCTCCACATCCTCCTCGTTAGGTTCATCGGGATGGGATCATCAAGAATGTAGGCCCGCTTTTCTTGCTTGAGAACAATTCTCAAGTTGCGGTACCAATCCATGAAGTTGTTAGGTGTTAGACGATCCCTTTGAAGGATCGCCCTAAGAGATTGGTTGTTTTGGTTTGGTACATCGTTATTAGCGTTGGTGTGGTCAGCCATCTACAAGATTTTACAAAGTCTCATTTAGTAATCGTTGATATAATTATATATTTCATTTATTAATACCCTTTACGTCTCATAGACTATTAATAAAAAAAAAATTTTAGAATCCAACGTTATATTTAAATATTGGTTAGGTGACCTTTATCCCATTATTTAAATAAACAAGGTAGTCATAAATGACAATTGCAACCCATTGCAACTTCTAATGGTATGGGATCGTTTGAACATCTTATGTTTATAACGGCATGTTAACCCCATTAAACACATCTTTATAACGGTGATCACATTTTAGGTGATCCATTCAATATATTTTATAACCAAGTCGTCCTACTTACACACACATGTGAGTTTACCACATAAGTGGTTAGGTGACCTTTATCCCACAAACATGGCATTCTCACCTCAAGTTACAAGTTCCCTCAAAGTGATTAGGTGACCTTTATCGCACTAAGAGTTTGCAAGTAACCTAAGTGTTGTGTAAAAGGATGGTGTTTAACTTGTTTTCAAAAGGGATTTACAATTTCACAATTCTTGTTTTAGAAAAGTCCATGTACTATATGATTGTATGCATTCAACCATATGGTACCCATTTGGTTCTTATAAATAAAACCCATTTTATTTTGCAAACCATTAACTCCTTTTATAGAACCATTCTATTTTGCTTAATGATTTGAGAATCAATTTCTTGTAATAGCTTGTTCTAGATGATGGTTTGTTAATGACATCCAAATATCCAAAACAAAACTACATCATAAGCATTCAACCAAGCATAACCAAACAATTCATATATGCATAACAAAGCATACTAAATTGAGCACACTTGTTTAGCCAAAACAAGTGTGTCAAAAGGTCTTGTCCTAAGGGTTAAGAACATGACACATGGTTGACAAAAGGAACTCCCACTTGAATCCACATCTTCAAGCATCCTCTTTGTCCATCTTTTCTTCAAGTCTTGATCTTGAGCATCCTTACAAAATATGTATCCTAATACATTTTTCTAGTAAAGATAAACTCCTAATCTATTTATTACAAACCATATGAATGAATAGATTACAAAACAAGACTTGAAACAAAATTAAATTATTACATGCCCAAATGAATATAACATGACAACCAATCATTCAATCCAAATGGTCTAGGCTTTGTTATGCATAATCAACAACAACATGATCAAACATACACAAGATAATTGATTTTGGCAGCCCCTAATAGCCCATGTTCTTGGCCAACATAAACCAAGAACAAATGGGTTTAGTCCATACAAACAAACATCTTATAATCAAGAGTTTTAAAGATCCTTATATGCATAAAGAAGCATCTTTACAACACCAAAAGGGGTGACCAAAACAGCCCTCTAACTCACGGGTATGTGGTTTCAAACACCACAAAACCGTGAACTAGCAAGAATATACATGTATGCATTCGTATAAGTGGCTCTTGATGCCATTGTAGAGATTTAACAAGTTTATCAAAGCTCATATAACCTTGTTTATATGAAAACGCAGCGGATTTGGAAGTTTTAAAACATGTTAATAAGATGGTTATTAAACCCATTTAATAAGCAACCCCAAACCATGGATCATTATACGAAAGTGCATACAATGAAAAGAACATAAGATGGTGAAACAACAACCTTTGGAGCTGCTGGAAATTGAAGTTGTTCAGATAAAAGGATGAACTTGTGGCTGAATCTTCAAACTAGAAGACCTCAAGAAGGTTGTACCCCAAGCCACAAACGAAAAACCTTTGATGCTAGGATCTTGCAACACCAACTTTCAGCTTAAAACACTTTTAAAGCTGAAAGAAAATCCAGCCTTGTTCCTCTTGATATTTCCGTGAACAAGAAGAAGAAAAGAGGTAGATGTTTTGCACCTTTTTAGAGAGAGATTGAATGGTTTGCATGTTGCTTGCTTGTGGGTGCAAAAAGGATTAATTAAAGCAAAATGGCTGGCCTCTAAGGCAGCCCCTTGGGCCGAGCAAATGCTGCCACCAATGGGTGGCTTCCCTTTTGTTTTATTAATCCAATTTGTTTTATTAGAATTACAAAATAGAATATGTAACATTTACATATTATTTTGTACACCCAACTAGCATTAACATATGATTAATTAAAACCGAAGTTAATTAATTTGTAACATCTTATATGCCATTATATTGTTTCATTTTATAAATGTTAATTAACCATTAAGTAACAATTATAAAGTAATCTCTCAGAATTAATAAATAAACCCATCTTATTTATTAATTTCTTAAGTGCATCTATTTTAGAAAACAATTTTCTAAACCCTTTGGTGTTGTTATTTATTTAACTGATCAAATCAATAAATAAATATTGCAGGTGTTTGTCTAGCCTGTTATTGGGTATGACCCGACTTGGATCATATCACACTAGCCACATCAATTTAATATGTATCTTGGGCAGATCGAATTCAACACTTACAAACTCCCCCTAGGCTGATGCTACCAAAACATTTAGAAGATCTTCAGATGTTGGTGGTCTTCATGATGATGATGACCATACCCTTCTTCATCAGATGGTCAGGATCACTCAGACTCTCATAATATCTTCTCATCTCAAAGAGATCATGTAGAGGTAAGTTGATTAAGTCTTGCCATGCGTAGACATTCTCAACACCTTGATCTTTGTTCACATGCCATCTTTCTGGATTAGTTGTGAAGGTCCAGGATAAGATGGGTCTCTCAGCTGCAAAAGGAGCCACTTGAATTGGAGTTGATTGGGCTGCCTCTTCATGCACTTCCTCAGGTTGATCTGACTCAGCCTAAGATGTAGAGGTGGATGATTCAGTATTCTTCTTCTTTGACTTTGGTTTGGAAGCCATCCTCTTTTTCCTCTTAGATGACTTCAACTGAGAAGACTGGTTTGCAGCACCTTATTTATCATCCTTGTCTTTCTCAGTTGGGTGTTCCTCCCTCATAGGTTCAGAAGGAGAGGGACTTTGACCCTGCTGTGGATCAAAAGATGAAGTTTGCTGAGGCTCAGCAGGAGGTGCAGGTTGTGTTGTCTCAGGTTGTTCAACCTTAACCTCCACTTCAGGTGGGACTTAACTTGGAGGGGAGTGTAAGTCAATCAGCTATCCACTCTTGATCTTCTGCTTGATTACCCTGATATGCTCATCCATTGTGGATAGAGACATAGGACCAAGTCTCCTTCCGGAGAATCAATACAGCTTCAAGAAACTCATCATCCTTTGTCTGTCAGCAGACTTCTTCATACTCTTTTGGATGATGGCTCTTGACTTTTCAGCATCTTCCCTCATCTTTTTCTTTGTTGCCTTTTGTTCTTTGAGCACTTGAAGTTCAAGCATGCCTCTAAAAGTCTTTGAAAGAAATCTATCCTCACTCTTTGAAGCTTCAGAAGACTTCACTTTTGGCTTCGGAAGATGTTGGTCTTGGCTTTGGAAGATTTTACACTTAGAATATTTCTAGTGCATGGTGTAAAATGTCCGAAGCATTTCTACTTCTATTCTTCAGTGCATGCATGTAGAGAGACTTTGGATGTTTTGGTTGCATCAGACTTATAGGAATCCTTACATTAAGGTTTGACACATGGAAGGTGTCATGTATGTAACTTAACTCTTGAGGTAGCTTTAATTTATATGCCACGAGGCCAATTCTATGTTGTATCTCAAATGGTCCAATGTATCTCAGGCTTAACTTTCCTTTCTTTCCAAACCTCACCGTACCCTTCCATGGTGCCACTTTTAGCATTACTCTATCACCCACTTGAAATTCCAAAGGTTTTCGTCCTCTGTCAGCGTATTTCTTTTGACGGTCCCTAGCTGCTCTTAAACGCTCCTTGATCTTAAATATCTTGTCAGTGGTCTCCAACACAATGTCGGGTCCCATTACTTGGCTATCACCGATCTCATTCCAACTCAATGGTGATCGGCATTTCCTACCATATACGGCCTCATACGGAGCTGCCTTTATACTTGCGTGGTAACTATTATTGTAGGAGAACTCCACCAGAGGAAGATGGTTGTCCCAGTTCCCACCAAAGTCAATCACGCAAGCCCTTAGCATATCTTCCAAGGTTTGAATGTATCTTTCACTCTGACCGTCAGTTTGCAGGTGGTATGCAGTGCTTAAATCCAATAAGGTTCCTAAAGCCTGCTGGAGTGATCTCTAGAAACGAGAAGTGAAGCGGCTATCACAGTCGGAGATGATTGATAGTGGCACACCATGCTTGGTCACTATTTCATCGATGTACAGTTGGGCCAGCTTTGTCAAGTCCTAGTCTTCTCGAATCGACAAGAAGTGAAATTTATTAGTTAGCCTATCCACTATTACTCAAATAGCATCATGACCCCTAAAAGTTCTGGGTAACTTTGTGACAAAATCCATTGTGACGTTATCGCACTTCCACTCTAGAATTTCGGGCTGTTGCAACGTCCCTGACAGTTTTTTGATTTTCAGCCTTTACCATGGCGCACGTCAGACACTTCCCAAAATACATGGCGATTGATGTCTTGATCCCATGCCACCAGAAAAGTGCCTTTAGATCTTCGTACATTTTGTCGCTTCTGGGTGAACCGAGTACCTAGATTTGTGGGCTTCGTCGAGGATTACCTCTTCGTACATTTTGTTGCTTCTGTACCCACGTTCTCCCTTCATGTTTATATATACCGTCGTTGCTCAACTCTAATTTCTTCTCCATTCCTGTCAACAATTCCTCTGCTAACTTATCTTCCTTTAGCGCTTCGCCTTGTGCTTCTTTTAGTCTCGCGATAAGGTCGGTGTACACACTCATCCTTAAGGCATGAACACGAAGGGGTCTTTCTCTTTCTTTGCTACTCAAGGCATCTGCCACTACATTGGCCTTGCCGGGATGGTAGCGAATCTTGCTTTAGTAGGAGTAGATCTTTTTGGAGTTTTCTAGAATCTGAAAAAAACCGATGCCTTACCACTTGGCTATACTCCATACGGCCTGTTTTGGACGGTCAACGGGGAGAGGGGGAAGGGGATTATTCAATAGCTCAAACCATCTTCTCTGGCGCATGTTTAGAATCTTTTGATCTTGAATGTGTTGCAAGCTTCTATGGTCAGTGTAGATAATGCAGTTCGTGCCATAGAGATAATGTCTCCACATTTTGAGTGCAAACACCACGGCACCCAATTCTAGATCTTGCGTTGTGTAGTTCTTCTCATGATCGTTCAGTTGTCTTGATGCATAAGCCATTACCTTATTGTGCTGCATTAGTACACATCCTAGTCCTTGACGCGAGGCGTCACAATGGACTACAAAATCCTCAACTCCTTCTGGGAGGGCGAGGATAGGTGCACTACACAGTTTTTCCTTGAGCGTTTCAAAAGCTTCATTTTGCTCTCATTCCCACACGAAAGTTGTATTCTTCTTAGTCAGAGCAGTTAACGGTTGCACAATGCGCGAGAAGTCCTTGATAAATCTTATGTAGTACCCGGCCAATCCATGGAATTGCCTTATCTCGGCAGGAGTTTCAGGAATTTTTTAGGTTCTTAATAGCCTAAATCTTATAAGGGTCCACTTGAATTCCATCTTCAATTACGACATGCCCGAGAAATTGGATTTCTCGCATCCAAAATTCACATTTTGAGAACTTGGCATATAATTGCTCATTTTTGAGTAACTCAAGAATCAGCCTAAGGTGCTTCTCGTGCTCTTCCTTACTACATGAGTAGATCAGGATGTCGTCGATAAACACAATCACAAATTTGTCAAGATATGGGCGACATACTCGGTTCATGAGATCCATAAATGCCGCTGGTGCATTAGTTAGTCCAAAGGGCATGACCAGATACTCATAATGCCCATATCTTGTCCTAAAGGCCGTTTTAGGTATTTCTTCTTGTGATATCTTCAGCTAATGGTACCCTGATCTTAAATCTATTTTGGAAAAATAACCTGCTCCCTGCAGTTGATCGAATAGGTCATCGATACTCATAATACAAGGGCACCATGGAGAAACACTCAGCCGTATAAATCCCTTGTCGAGTAGCAATTGGATTTATAGCATTAGTTCCTTCATCTCGGGAGGGGCGAGTCGATACGGTGCCTTGGCTACTGGTGCAACACCAGACAATAGATATATTTGGAACTCAACCTGTCGATTCAGAGGGAGTCCGGGTAGGTCTTCGGGAAATACTTCTGGATATTCAAAAGCCACTGGAATATCCTCAATCTTCTTCTCCCTTTTTGCCTTCATCACATAGACTATGAAAGCTGGGCATCCTTTCATTAGACTCTTGGTAGCTTTTAGATGAGATATCATAGGATATAGCGTGTCACTTATTTCACGATGTACAACTAGCACTTTCCCGTCACTCAAAGGTATCTTAAGTAGGCTTCATCACACACGATTTCGACTCTATTTCTAGCCAACTAATCCATGCCAACAACCACTTCGAATCCTCCTAGTTTAATAGGCATCAGCTTTATCTTAAATGTGCTACCTTCTAGATTCATTACACAATTGATGACTTCATTAGTTTCTATGATGTTACCGTCAGCTAATTGTACGGTAAACGTATCAGTCAGGATACATGCACTAATGTCAATCAAAGGCCTAAAAGTACTAGAGACAAAACTAGCAGTTGCTCCAATATCAAATAGAACGATAACAGGATGGTTGTTTATAAGGAACCTACCATTGACCATATCAGTTTCCTTGCGAGCATCGGCTGGTTCCATCACGAATGCTCGTCCCTTAGGCTTGTTGGGTGTAGCGTCCTTATCTCTCCCCAGCTTAGGACACTTATTCCTCATGTGTCCGGGTCTCCACATTCATAACATTGTTTACCTAGTGCATACGTACATTGCTTAATTAAATGGCCTGGTTGTTTGCATCGGAATCAGAGCATCGGGTTGCATTCCCCTTGGCGATGCACTTTGCACTTGTTGTAGAAAGGGCTTGTATCCGAGTATAGCTTCCGTGTCCTCCCACCTTGGTCATCACGCCTCACACCTTCAAAACCCTTCTTGCTTGACCCGCTACTACTGCCAATTGCTCTATTCACATCAAACCACTTTCTTTTCTCACCCATCGACTTCCTCTTTTTGCCAGCCCTGGTTTGTTCGGTCTATCCAGCCCTAACTAAATCATCAGTCAAACTGCTGGTGAAGTCAACCGCAGCTTGCACGGTTAAGGGCCTGGAGGATCGAACCATTCCCCTGACTCTAGGATGTAGCCCCCAAATGAAACGTGCTACACCCTTAGATTCCGGTGTCACCAGGTGTGGCACCAGTCGAGACAAGGCTAAGAAACGGTTTATGTACTCAGTGTAATTAGGACCTTTCATCTCTAGGCTCAGAAATTCAGACTCCAGCTTCTCCAGTTGATTGATGGGGCAGTATTTGTTGGTTATCAGCTCCCTGAATTCGGTCCAGCTCATTCGATTAGTAGCGTTTCTTCCCCAGGGCTGAGTAACCGTCTTCCACCATTCCAGAGCCAATCCCTTGAGTGATTGGGATGCGAACCTCACCATGTGGTCCATCTTACACTCACTGATATCCATGACAACTTCCATTTCATCGATCCATCGGTACGTCTCTATCGCACCCTCGGTGCCATAGAAATCCTTTTGCTTGCACGCCATGAAGGTTTTGTAGGAGCATCCATTCTTAGTGCTTCAGATTCCTCGTTGTTGCCTCGTCGTTTCCAAATCCATCATTACCATCGAGGTTACTCCGGTCTGTGTTGATCTGGGCTATGATGGTCGGAATGGCGTTAGCAATCTGTTGTGCTACGAGGTTGGTAATCCTCTCATCATTCCCTTGATTTGCATTCTATCCACGAGGAGTTCCTGGTGGAGTAAGGGGTTGGTTTCCAGTTTGTCTGGCCCCCTCACGACTGCCTCTAGTAGCTCCTGTCTTTCAATGCGGGTTCCTCTCCAAGTCGGCATTCTGGTAGCATCACAGATAAATTTGTTTAGCATCTCATAATTAGTTTTGAGTAGCCCATGCATCATTTACCCTAAACAACCGCGTCCTAGAAGGAGGGAGAGTAATATACACACCACTAAATAAATCTAACAAGAAAATGTTCCATTAAATTAGTTTAAGACAATTAATCCAGAATGGACACGGGTCAAAATTCCCAACGCATAATATGACACATTGCAGTTCAATACAAATAGCTCAGCAAGATTTAGCATCAATTTAAGTAGTTTCATAGATAGATTGTGTTAATAGTATCAATAAACATAATTGTATCAGAGTTATACTCTTACAAGTTGGAAGGTGCCATCACCCCATAAAAAATAATAATAGTGTCTGATAAATATAGAGATTGTTTCCTTCAAATGTCTGAAAGACAGATAATCCCACTTCTTCACTCCGCTCTCACATCCACTTCTTCTTCAGCCACCCTAACCATCCCGAGTTCTTCCTCTGCTCTTGCTCCAACCACTGGACCCCATGCAAAGCCATCATGGCCTGAAACTGGGCAGACTGAGAGGTCCGAGTGGCGTGCTGGAGTGTAAGCTCGTGACGACAGACGGTCTTCAAAATCTCGTCCAGTACAACATTGGAGGGACCTACGTTGCTTTCCCAGTGGCTAGACTGGGAGTACCGGTCACCAGCTAGCACACCAGGCCATCATACATGTTGTGCCTCGGTGGCATCCAGTGCTTGTCACGTGGGTGGTGTAGGAGTGGGTCAAATGGCGGTGGTGTAGGTGTCGGAGTCCTAACAGGTGGTGGAGGAGGAGGTGGCATCCTAAAGGAGACTGAGGGTCCTGGCCTTGCACTCTTGCGTGGGCGGGTGATAACACGTGCACCCCTATCCCTGATAGGTGGAATAGGTGAGTGGGTAGGAGCTGCGACATGCGGTGAATGGGAGCGCGTCCGACTCTTGGAGGGGGATGTCAAGGAAGAGTCTTCTGACGACTCAGTGTCGTCGGATGTAACGGATATGCAGCCCGGATGTCCGCATCTCCTCATGTATTCCTCGTACTCCGTTCGCGGCATGTCCTTCCTAAGGCCCCCAGTTGGTGTAGTACCGTCAGTTGGGTATGCCGGTGCCTTTCCTTTCTCACCCATAGCTCTGATGTCCTGTAAGAAATATCATGAGTAATTTGGTTTCTCATAGCTCATGAGTGTAATAGTGATAGTACTTATAGTAGTGATGGCAATAGTATCAGATATCCCAATAGTATCAATAACTAGAGGTATCAGTAAGCAATCGTATCAAAAATCAGTAGTTTCTTCCAATAACAACATGTAAAGTAGTTTATTTTAGGAAAACCTTTAGACCACTTCAAAATAAATTTCAGAAATCATAAGTTTCAAACAGAAAAGGTCCAATCATTACCTAAAGATCCATGCTGGAACTTACGCGTCCGGTAAATTCATGATTACGTTGATCAAGTTTAATCATCAATTTACCCAACCCGATCATCCTAACACTTTCCCACAAGGATGGTCCTAAGGTATCAGGGTTGTAGCCTAGGGTCTACTATGGTATTCCCGACTTCTCTATAAGCTTTGGCTCTAATACCAATCTATCACACCCCGGGCCCAGGTAGGGTGGGACATCAAAGACTAGCAACAACATATGTCAGCAGAAACAAACCATCATAAGAGCACAAAAGGAGAGAACATGACATGGCATTAATGTTTAAAGTAAATCCGGGCTAGAATTAGGTCTAGCCTCCAAATTTTAAGTACATACAACATCAATACAAATTGTTTCCAACAACAATAAATGTAAACTATTCAAAATGTTTTAAAATCAAAACAAGCCAATGCCATGGTCACAGTGAATTCAAGGGCTTAAAGTTTAAAAACAAAAGGATTCAATGGAATCCAAATTTGATTTAAAAGGATCAAAGTTTCACTGTTGTGGGGGATCACAATGCTGATGACCATGCCCTTTTTCATTAGATGGTCAGGATCACTTAGACTCTCATAATATCTTCTCATCTCAAAGAGATCATGAAGAGGTAGGTTGAATAAGTCTTGTCATGTGTAGACATTGTCACCACCTTGATCTCTGATCACATTCCATCTCTCTGGATTAGTTGTGAAGGTCCAGGATAAGATGGGTCTCTCAGCTGTAAGAGGAGCCACTTGAATTGGAGTTTATTTGGCTGCCTCTTCATGCACTTCCTCGGGTTGATCTGACTCAGCCCGAGGTGTAGAGGTCAATGATTCAGACTTTTTCTTCTTCTTTGACTTTGGTTTGTAAGCCATTCTCTTCTTCCTCTTTGAAGACTTTAACTGAGAAGAATGGTCTGTAACACCTAGTTGATTAGTTTTGTCTTGCTCAGTTGGGTGTTCCTCCCTCACAGGTTTAGAAGGAGAGGGAGTTTGACCCTGCTGTGGATCAAAAGATGAAACTTGTTGAGGCTCAGCAGGAGGTCCAGGTTGTGTTGTCTCAAATTGTTCAACCTTAACCTCCACTTTAGGTGGAGCTTGACTTGGAGGGTAGTGTAAGTCAATTAGCTCTCCACTCTAGATCTTCTGCTTGATTACCCTGATGTGCTCACCCATTGTAGATAGAGACATAGGGCCAAGTCTCCTTCCGGAGAATCCATATAGCTTCAAGAAGCTCATCATCCTTTGTCTGTCAGCAGACTTCTTCATACTCTTTTGGATGATGGCTCTTGACTTTGGAGCCTCTTCCCTCATCTTTCTTTTTGTTGCCTTTTATTCTTTGAGCACTTGAAGTTCAAGCTGTTTGAGATACTCAAACTCAATGTACTCAAAGGACAAGGGAAGAAGTGCAGATGCCTGGTAGAGACCTGTGGCACTCACGTAGTTGATCACGTTTTGCCTATTTGTTTCCTTTTCTACCTGAGATTCTTGTGTAGCTGCCACAGCCTCTTGCACAGGGCTTTCTTGAACTGGGGAGAGAGTAGGAACATGCTTGTATAATCTTTTATGTCTCTTCTCCTCTTTGAATTGGAGAAGTAGCCTTGCATCCTCTGCTTCCTTCATCTCTCCTCACACTTCCATGTCAGCCAGTTCATTTAGTTCCTCTAAGGGGAGAGATATAATCTCATCTATGTCATAGTTCCTGTCTGCAGGTAAGTAATCCTGACTGCCCTTAACTTATCATTTTGAGTGTTTGGTCTAGGGCCAGCCATGATTGCAACTTGCATAAAGCCTGAAGACCCAGAGGAACTTTCTCCCCTTAGCTTCCTCTTCCTCTCTCTCTCCTCCTCCTCAATCTCCTCAGGAGTTAGAATCCTTTTCCCTTTGTCACCCACAGACCTTTGTGACACACGATGAAGAGAGCTTTGGCCTTCATTGCTTGGTGTAGCATCCAAGCTCTGACCAGAGAGAGGTTGCGAGACACCTTCACCGGCAGGTGCTTCAATGAGGGGATGAATTTCTGAAGTAGTTGTTGGTGTGACAGGGCTCTCAGGCTCTATCACTGGGCCTTCGCCAAGGTTTTCCCTTTGAAGCTAATCTTAAGGTCTTCCCCAACATCCAGTTGACCAATGACATTACCTGATTGCCTTTGTCTCCTTCTAAGACTGAACTCTTCTGTAATTCTGTCTTGAATCCTGAGTGTTAACCTGTCAGCTTGTCTAGATTGACTTGGGTTGACAAGTGGCATGTTGATCAGGTCAAGACCTTCATAGTAGTTCAAGGCTGAAAATTGAACACCTCTTGCTTCCCTTGAACTCTTTGAAGAATTAGGGCTCTTTTATCAGCATCATACCTCCACCCAATAATGTAGTTTGAAGTTCGTTGAGGTGGGGATGATATAGCCCTTGGAATGCCTTCCTCAAAGAGACTCCTAATGAAAGAGTCTATAGTGTCCACATCAATGTGAACTTGAGGAAGTCGCCGAGTATGTACAATTGCAAGTGAGGATGGTGAGTCCCCAATGTCCATACTCCCTAAAGAACTCCCATGTTCTGTGACTGTAATGACTTTCTCCCCCTTTTTGGTAGCATCACCCTCTTGCATTGGTGAGCTAGGAGTTAGGTCAATCACATTCATAGGTTCTTGTGTTCCTAGTTGAGCTCTCCTTAAAGGTCTCCCAGCTAGTTTTTCCTTGAGATAAGATATCTCAAATTGCTGATCATTGACCCTGTTGTGCAGGGTAGTCACCTGAGATTCAAGGTGACTAACCTTAGATACTAAATACGAGCATATTTTTATCAGTTTTTGCACCTTTAGTCTCAAATTCCCCTCATCTTCATCAAAAGAATCATTGGGGGATGAGATGATTGGACCAAAGTCCTCTCTCTCACCACCAGCTTTGGGTTCTTGTCTGCTGGATTTCCTCTGCATATTGACAGCCTCAGTTGAAGTGTCAATGGGCTGAGTTGCCATGGTTGAGGTCTTAATGATGTAATCACTTGTAGAAGTGAGAGCCTATTCCATATGGACCACCTGAACTGGTTCAGGGAGATCCACCTCAGTGAGGGGTGACTGATGTGGCCTAGACAGAGGAGACTCGGGAGTTCTCATCTCTCTTTGAGTAGAGGAAGAGTAGAGAGACTCATGGTACTCACTGAAACCTAAATCTTCATCAGTATAGAATGAGAGGTTGGGAATGGGTTGATTTAAGTCTAAAGGCTGGGGATGGTAACTGTCCCCTGAAGGTTGTTCATTTGAGTGTTGAGACTCAGAGTGAAGAAATGGGAGTGGTTTGCTCCTCAAGGGTGAGCATGAGGAACTTCACCACTGATTCTAGAAAAGATGGGAGTGGTTTGCTCCTCAAGGGAAGTGGGAGCTCTAGTGTCCACTTCCTCCTGTATGGATGAGTGTATGGGGGCCTGCACAAGCTCAATAGCTTGAGCAGGGGTTTGTTTGGTCTTTTTGGTGTGAATTCAACACTAGCTTGTGTTGCTAGGTTGTCACCTTAAGCAATGAGCTCTAACATTTTTATGACAAGGGCTGTTTCTACCCCTGAGAAGCCTACAGAGGCTTCTTCATAATTTTAAAGATGTCGGGCTTCATCTGTCCCAATTTAAGAATATAATCTGTTTCCCTCAACTGTGAGATTCACAGTTGAGAATGTGTTGAACATATCTAGGAAACATATAATACTCTAAAGAGTCCAAGTTAGCAAGCAAATTTGTATAAACAAATTGAGAGTACTTGAACTTGACCCCTTGAACCATTCCATGCACTATGAAGGAGAGAAAGAAGGAAGGAATTCAATCAATAATTGCGGATCTTTAGAAATCTGGTTCCACCCTCCATGCTTTTATGACAAGCTGTGGATAACCACATGAAGTAGGTATTTCCACTGGGATGAGACCTTCTCTTTCCTGAAGGTATTCACAGAGAAATCTCCCTCATAGACCATATGCTCAAAGGAATGATTTACAGCTTCCTTTGGGAAGGACAACTCACCTTCTTCATCATCCAGCTGCAAGTGAGTATCGATTATTGCTGCAGTGATGAAGATTTTCATCCCCTGCACTATGGCAGACAGTGCCTTCTCCCCATCCATAATGACCTCTTGGCAGGTCTTCCAGAATTCAAGCAGATGATCCTCATAGAGAGTAGGAACAATGGTTAGGGAGGTGAAGTAATTGGATAGAGCCTGAAAACGGCAAACCTCTAAGAAACTTTCATCTTTCTCAGAGTTCAACAGAGCAACCTGGTTGTGTTGCCTGTGAAGTTGCATGGAGAATTTGGGTTGTTTCTGTGATTTAGGTTGGCCATTTTGAGAAGGTTAAAGGTTAAGGAAGATGAAGAACAAAGGCGGTTTGAGAGAATTTAGGTTTAAGGAATCGTTTAATAGAAGAAGATAGTGAAAGAAGGGGGAACCGTTAGGTATTTATGTGAAAAGGATTTGAGATAAAGTTAATGAAAGATGATAAACTTTGAAATCCAGATGTCGGTCCCACCTCTGAAAAGTAGTTTACTTTTGCCCAAAAAGTAGTTTTCTTGGAAGTCGAGAAATCTTCAGAAGGTTATTTGCTTCGGAAGTTCTGAAGAAAAAGCTTCCGAAGGCAAATTGGCTTCGGAAGATATTTCAAAGGTTTTTGAGAATTTCGCTTCGAAAGTGAATTAACACTCAGAGTTTTTGCTTCAAAGGTTTTTATCCGAAGGTAAATAGCTTCCGGAAGAAACTTGTTCTTTTAAAACATAAAAGTACTTAAGTTGATTTTCAGCTTCGGAAGATATTTCAGAAATTTCTTCCGAAGGTAAAATTACTGAAGTAGTTATTTGTTTACTAAGACATGAATTTCTTCCAAAGGTAATTTTAAATCTCTTGAAAAGAAAAGAGATCAAAATTTTCAAAAATCTAAGAAATGTCTTTTGAAAAGATTTCTCTTCTAAAAAAACAAGGGCTTATGAAGATGATGAAATAGACAACTTAGGACATAATATACTTGAATCTCTGCTCATGAAGATGATGAAATAGACAACTTAGAAATAATATGTTTAAGTTTTAAAAAAAGCTATTCAATGTTAATCATCCCAATAGCTGATACAAGATATTTGAATCTCTCCTCATCAAAAGCTTTGGTGAACATATCAACATATTGTTCATTTGTGTTAACTTTGACTAGTTTGATTAATCCCTTTTT
This sequence comes from Flaveria ramosissima, assembly GCA_025215565.1. NCBI lineage: Eukaryota > Viridiplantae > Streptophyta > Magnoliopsida > Asterales > Asteraceae > Flaveria > Flaveria ramosissima. The sequence goes on from CM046037.1 coordinate 51,444,609, forward strand.
AAAGTTATCTCTAATCAAATGACACCTGATATTGATATGTTTTATCCTTGAGTGCTGCACAGGATTTTCTGTGATTGAGATAGCACTGTTGTTGTCAATGTGGATGGGAGTCTCTTTGAAGTTGAATCCATAGTCCAACATCTGATTTTGAATCCAAAGCACTTGAGCACAGCAGCTTGCAACAGCAATGTATTCAGGCTCAGCAGTTGATGCAGACACACAGGATTGTTTCTTACATTGCCAAGAGACTACTCTTCCACCAAGAAATTGACATCCCCCTGATGTAGACTTTGCAGTCATGTTGCAACCACCATAGTCACTATCTGTATAAGCATACAGATTAAAGGCAAAATTCTTTGGATACCAAAAGCCAAGTGATGGAGCCCCTTTGAGATATCTTAAAATTCTTTTGACAGTGACCAGGTGTGACATCTTAGGGTTGGCTTGATATCTTGCACAAATACATGTAGCAAACATGATATCTGGCCTGCTAGCTGTGAGGTACATAAGAGACACAATCATTGCCCTGTAGAGATGTTCATCAACACACTCCCCCTCAAGATCAGGTCCAAGGGAGTGATTTCTGGCTATGGGTGTCTTAGCAACCTTACAATTAGTCATGTTGAATCTTTTAAGTATGTCTTCTACATACTTTGACTTACTTATGAAGATGCCATTGTCAACTTGCTTCACTTGAATTCCTAGAAAGAAATTGAGTTGCAACATGGCACTCATTTCAAACATATCCTTCATCAGCTTCTCTAAGTCTTTGAAGAACTTTGGATTAGTTGACCCAAAGATAAATGTCATCTACATATACTTGAACTAGCATTATGTCATTTCCTATTCCTTTGATGAAGAGAGCTCCATCAATAGTACCCTTTTGTAGCCATGCTGACAAAGATACTGAGATAGAGTCTCATACCACTTCCTTGGTGCTGGGTGCAGCCCATAAAGAGCTCTCTCAAGCCTACAGACATAATCAGGATGATCAGAATCTGCAAACCCAGGTGGTTGTCTGACATACACCTCTTCATCAATTACCCTATAGAGAAAAGCACACTTGACATCAAGTTGGTAGACCTTGAAGTTCTTGGATGCAGCAAAAGCTAAATGAAGAACAAAGGCGGTTTGAGAGAATTTAGGTTTAAGGAATAGTGTAATAGAAGAAGATAGTGAAAGAAAGGGGAACCATTAGGTATTTATGTGAAAAGGATTTGAGATAAAGTTAATGAAAGAGAATAAACTTTGAAATCCGGATGTCGGTCCCACCTATGAAAAGTAGTTTACTTTTGCCCAAAAAGTAGTTTTCTTGGAAGTCGAGAAATCTTCAGAATGTTATTTGCTTCGGAAGTTCTGAAGAAAAGCTTCCGAAGGCAAATTGGCTTCGGAAGATATTTTAAAGGTTTTTGCTTCAGAAGTGAATTAACCCTCAGGTTTTTATTCTAAAGAGAATGAAAACATCCGAAGGTAAATAGCTTTCTGAATAAACTTGTTCTTTTAAAACATAAAAGTACTTAAGTTGACTTTAAGCTTTCAGAAGATATTTCAGGAATTTCTTCCGAAGGTAAAACTACTGAAGTAGTTATTTGTTTACTAACACATGGATTTCTTCCGAAGGTAATTTTAAATCTTCCGAAAAGAAAAGAGATCAAAATATTCAAAAATATATGAAATGTATTTTGAAAAGATTTCTCTTCTAAAGAAAACAAGGGCTTGTGAAGATGACGAAATAGACAACTTAGGACACACAGGTTTTAGAAGTAATATGATTAAGTTTTAAAAAATGCTATTCAATGTTAATCATCCCAATAGCTGATACAAGATATTTGAATCTCTACTCATCAAAAGCTTTGGTGAACATATCAGCATATTGTTCATTTGTGTTAACTTTGACTAGTTTGATTAATCCCTTTTCAAAGTTATCTCTAATCAAATGATACCTGATATTGATATGCTTTGTCCTTGAGTGCTGCACAAGATTTTCTGTGATTAAGATAGCACTGTTGTTGTCTATGTGGATGGGAGTTTCTTTGAAGTTGAATCTGTAGTACAACATCTGATTTTGAATCCAAAGCACTTGAGCACAGCAGCTTGCAGCAGCAATGTATTCAGCCTCAGCAGTTGATGCAAACACACAGGATTGTTTCTTACATTGCCAAGCGACTACTCTTCCACCAAGAGATTGACATCCCTCTGATGTAGACTTTGCAGTCATGTTGCAACCACCATAGTCACTATCTGTATAAGCATACAGATTAAAGTCAGAATTCTTTGGATTCCAAAGGCCAAGTGATGGAGCACCTTTGAGATATCTTAAAAAATCTTTTGATAGTGACCAGGTGTGACATCTTGGGGTTGGCTTGATATCTTGCACAAATACATGTAGCAAACATGATATCTGGCCTGCTAGCTGTGAGGTACATAAGAGACACAATCATTGCCCTGTAGAGATGTTCATCAACACACTCCCCCTCAAGATCAGGTCCAAGGGAGTGATTTCTGGCTATGGGTGTCTTAGCAACCTTACAATTAGTCATGTTGAATCTTTTAAGTATGTCTTCTACATACTTTGACTTACTTATGAAGATGCCATTGTCAACTTGCTTCACTTGAATTCCTAGAAAGAAATTGAGTTGCAACATGGCACTCATTTCAAACATATCCTTCATCAGCTTCTCTAAGTCTTTGAAGAACTTTGGATTAGTTGACCCAAAGATAAATGTCATCTACATATACTTGAACTAGCATTATGTCATTTCCTATTCCTTTGATGAAGAGAGCTCCATCAATAGTACCCTTTTGTAGCCATGCTGACAAAGATACTGAGATAGAGTCTCATACCACTTCCTTGGTGCTGGGTGCAACCCATAAAGAGCTCTATCAAGCCTAGAGACATAAACAGGATGATCAGGATCTGCAAACCCAGGTAGTTGTCTGACATACACCTCTTCATCAATCACCCCATAGAGAAAAACACACTTGACATCAAGTTGGTAGACCTTGAAGTTCTTGGATGCAGCAAAAGCTAGGAATATCCTAATAGCTTCAAGTCTTGCTGCAGGAGCAAAGACGTCTGTGTAGTCAATTCCTTTTTCTTGAGTATACCCTTGAACAACTAGTATTGGTTTGTTCTTGATGACAAGTCCTCTATCATCCTTCTTATTCCTGAAAACCCATTTGGTTCCTATGGTAGTCTTCCCTTGAGGAAGAGGACATAGGTTTCGAACCCTTTGCCTTTTGAATTGAAGCAGATCCTATTGCATAGCTTCAACCTAACTTCCATTCTTTAGAGCCTCATCAATTTTCTTTGGCTCTATCTGGGACAAGAAACAAGAGTGAAGAAAAACATTTGCATCATGGGTTTGTCCTCTTGTTCTCACCCCCGAATCAACATCTCAAATGATGTTTGTGGTAGGATGAGACTTGTGGATCCTTAGCAGAGGGATCATAGCAAGTTGATTGGACAGATCTAAATTTGAGAAATTCTGATCTGACAAGGAAGATTCACCCTCCACATCAGTACACTTGTCAAGATTGACTTGATCCAATGAGTGTGTGACATCATCGATGTTGTCTTCAATAGAGTGGTTATTAGCATCAAGAAATTCCTGATCACTTTCATCACCACCATTTTCTCCAACATTTGAAACTCCTTCTTCTAAGTTTTATGCCTCTAAGCTGGAATTTGAAGGCACCTTAGAAGTATCAGCAGGATTTGTCATTGATGAGCTGGTAGAAGCTTCATTTACAGGATTGGTTATCACTGGAGCTGAATATGTGTAGCTTGAAGGTCTTCTTAGCTCAAATCTTGGGTCAGGATCACCTGTAGGTAGTATATCTGTGGTAACTAAATCAAGATTAAACAGCCAATCCGGACCAGAACCTTTCACACTGGGAGTGTTCTCATTGAAAGTCACATTGGCAGACTCCTCAACTACTCTAGTTGTGAGATTGTATACTCTATAAGCTTTAACTTGAGAAGAGTATCCAATAAAATGTCAATCATCTGATTTCTCATCAAACTTGGCAATTTGATATTTGGTATTCAAGATGGTGCAAGGACATCCAAATGACCTGAGAAAACCAATGAAAGGTTTTCTCTTGTGCCAAAGTTCATAAGGAGTCTTACCATGTGTCTTAACCACTAAAACTATGTTTTGCACATAGCAAGCAGTGTTCACTGCTTCTGCCCCGAAGGCGATGGTCAGTTTAGAGTCAGACAACATAGTTCTTGCAATTAGTGTCATGTTTCTCCTCTCAGCAACACCATTTTGCTGAGGAGTCCTGGGAGCACTATATTGTCTTGTAATACCTTTTTCATCACAAAATGTATCAAGGATTTGATTCTTGAATTCTGTTCCTTGATCACATCTTATGGTTTTGACCTTGTGATCACATTGATTCTCAATCTTTAAGATGAAATTCTTCAGAATCTCAGGGGTCTCATCCTTAGTTCTAAGAAAGAAGACCCAAGTAAATCTTGTAAAGTCATATGTGATCACAAAACAATAAGAGGTCCTTCCTAGACTCATTACACTAGTGGGGCTAAAGAGATCCATATGTAGTATATGTAGGGGATTAATGATGGAATTTCTTTCCTTTGGCTTGTGAGATACCTTGTGTTGCTTCCCCTTCAGGCATGCAACACAATGGTCATCACTTGTAAACTCTTTCTTTGGTATTCCAGTTACCAAATCATTCTTAAATAGTTTATTCATGTTTTTAAAGTTCACATGGGACATTCTTTTATGCCAGTGGAAAGACTCATCATTATTTGCTTTAGACAGAAAGCATAAAACTTCTCCTGAGGAAGATGTTTCTTGCAAATCCATCGTGTACATGTTCCCTTTCCTGGGGGCTCTGAGCAGGATGTGCTCATCAGGAATGACCAACCCGGGCCTGAGAACAATGCACTCATGCTCAGTGAAGAGCATGTTATGACTCTGATGACAAAATTTGGATACACTCAGAAGATTGTACCCAAGCTCCTAGACAAAGTTTACCTTCTCAATGCTGAGCTTACCATTTGTGACCTTGCCCCTTCCTGTAATGTAACCTCTTGCATCTCTTCCAAAAGCAAATGGTCCTCCATCAGTTCTTTCAAACTTTTGGAGTATTTACCTATTGCCTGTCATGTGCCTGGAACAGCCACTGTCAATGATCTATATATTTCTGTTTTTCTTGAGCTGTTCCTCCATAAAAGTGATGGTTAGTTACATTTGGAAACCCAAACCTCATTGGTCTTGGGCTCATCAAAAGAAGTTGAAGACAATGCAATAGTAATTGATCCTATAGTCATGCTAGAAGGATCATTTGCTGATGTTGATGAAGAGCTTTCAGCCACTTGGTCTTTCTTTGACTTCCACACCACCTTTGGAAGCTTAGACTTGACCTTCAGTACTTCGGAAGTTTTGATGACTTTGGATGTATTGATGATTGGACCTTAGGAAGATCTTGCTTTCACTGCACCAGGCTTTAGTGCTTCAGAAGTATTCCTTTCTTTCGAGACCAAATTTTCTTTCGAAGGCAAGTTTCCACTTGTCTTCTTCTTCATTTTGGAGCTTCCGAAGGAAACAGATTTTCCTTCTAAAGCTTACTTCTTCTTCTCCAAACTCTTAAAAGTTTCTTTCTTGGTCATATGGAGAGTACTCTTTGGATTGTAAGGACAATCCTTTACAAGATGAGAGGTACACCCACACAAAACACAGTCCATTTTCTTCCTTCTATGAGTTTTCTTTTGTGAGCAAGGCTGAACTTGATCACTTTCCTTCTCCATCTTCATCTTTGCAGATGTTGTGGCTATTCTTGTGGGGATAGAACTACCTTTGGAGCTGGATGGTTCAGGTTGTACAGTAGTGGTGCCAACTGATCAGCCTTCTTCTTGATGATGGGATGATTTGGACATGAACCAGAACTCTTGTTGATGGAGTTCAAGTAGGTGTCTTCAGCCTTCCCCACTTCAAATCCTGCAGAGATGAAGACTTGTTTCTGTGTAGAGTTTAAGGTGGCCTTGATCACTTGAGCCTTCTTGGACTTTCTTTTGGCCTTTCTGATCAAGTTCTTTCTCATTGACTTGGTCATCCAAACAGCTTTGCTCTCCTCAGAGGGATGGTAACCCTTCTTAGAATACTCCTCTTCACTCTTCTCAGAGCCATTCTCCACCATCTCCACTTCATCCCCTTCGGTCACAGGATCTATGAGGGGATGCTCATCTTCACAAGTTCCACACCCTAGGAGATCTTACAGATAAGATTGTGTGTGGATGAGCTATCTCACAAGATCCCAGTCCCTGCTTATTTTGATAACAAACTTTTGCATGCAATGATGAGGATATTATGTTCTTGAAGGTCTATTCTTCAAGAACACATTTTTCTGCCTTGGCTTTGATGATCACAAGCTCAGCCTAGCATTCAGTTAACTTAGTAATGAGGTCTCTGATCTGAGTCCTGTAGTTTGTGTGCTCATGTTTAAGAGTTGAAATGGTTTTCTCTAAGTCCTTTATCTTTAGTTTATAATCATTTTTAGCTCTTTTAGATTCAACTTTTAAGATATTTAGGGACTCAAGATCAGATCTCATTTCTAAGTTATAGGACTTTTATCTATTGACTTTAGCAATGCATTCAGGAGTACAAAGATGTTCCAGTACCTTAGCTTCATCATGGTTTGCCATGAGTGCTTGGTTTGGGGATGCATCTTCTACCTGAATGCTCCAGTCAAAGTCTCCTTATATAACACCAACAACAGCTTGCTGCTTTGGCTTCTCATTCTGGGGGGCTCTCTCAGTGTAGTTTGGTCTGTTTTGTGCTTGGACACCATTTGTCCTTGGTGCCTTGCACTCCCTTGCAAAGTGTCCCATCTGGTTATAGTTTCACTCCCTATCCTCTTCTAGAACTTCTCGGCTCTCTGAGTGAGAAGGGCCATCTGCTGGACTATCTCCATGTACTCCAGATCATCTGGATGGATACAGTCCAAGTCTTCAAGGGTGATGAGAAAGTTGCCCGAGGTTTCATCAGCAAGGACAAAACAATGAGAAGAACTTGTCTCTTGGAAAGGACTTCCTTGAGTGTAGCTTTCCCTTGGAGTCTCTGGGAAGGTGATGAAAGGGCCCTTTTGTGAGTTTTCAAGGTAGCATATAAGTAGATGTTGTGGTTTAATGCTTTCCCTTTCAACCACATGGAGGGCTGAACTCAGTTGATTGTAGAAGTTACTAGATGCGTTTTTCATGTTCATATCCATCTGGTAGCCACTAAGAATACCATACAACTCTGTAAGAGTAAGAGTCTTAAGGTTCTAAGTCCTCTTGATAACAACACAGTAATGTGCCATTGTCTAGAAAGAGAGGACATAAACTTCCTTACAATGTCCCTGTTCTCAAGAGTTACTCCAACATCCATTAGGGTATCCACAATATCAACATACCAGAAGTATTGTTGAGTCATGGTTTCACCTACCTTGAAGGTGAAGTTTTCGCATTGTTGGTTCAGGAGATCCTTCTTGTTATCCTTTGCTTCAGTAGACCCCTCATACATCAGCTTTAGTGCTTCCCATAGTTGCTTGGCAGTTTTGCACTTCTTGAAGCCTCTATAGATGGAGTTTGGAAGAGCAGTTTGAAGGGCTGTCATGGCTTTCTAATCAATCTCTATTATCTTCCTGTCTTCTTTAGAGTAATCAGCCACAACCTTAGGAATCATACCACCACCAACTGCAGAAGTGGTGATTGGTATGTAAGGTCCTTCAACAACAGAGTCCCACATCCTGGAGTCTTGAGATTTGATGAAGCCTTCCATTTTTTGACACCAAGTATCAAAGTCTTCAGGAGTGACCAGTGGAGACTTTGTCATAGTTCTAGTTTCCATATCAGCTTTGGTGATAGCTGCCATTTGAGTTGCTAGTATTTTTTGTGTGTAAGGGATCTTAAGATGGTGAGATCTTATATCAAGAACCTGAAATGCTCTGATACTAAATACGAGACCGGTGAAGGGTGTGCACTTACAAACAACAACACAATAAGGAGAGTTTCTTAGAACACTTACCATATCAAATAGGGAACCGGTTAACTTTTAGTGAAAGATGCTAAGAACACAAGTAAAGATGAGACAGAACAAGATGGAAAACAACACTAGTAATTGGTTTTCAAGAATGCTGTATATTGCTTCTCAACTTCTATTACAAATGTTACAAAGCATACGATAGCAAGTTACAAGTACTTGAGATACTTTATACGACATCCTACAGCTGGCCATACTTTGAAAGCCAGCTGGATATAATTGACTAGACAACTATAAAATCAAATGTAGAGTCAAAAGGCAGATTTGCCTTTTGACTACTGACTATGACATGCAATAGCTCACATCCTAATATATTACAAAAAGGATAAAAGTACATAAAGTAGAAAGAACAGACTCAAGACCTCAATGTACAGTTACCAAAAGCATGGACCTTTTCACCAACTCATGTAAGTTGGTGACTTTACAAAGTTGCAGCGGAAAGATGGTCTAGCTTTATGGTAAAGTACATCAGATAAAAGCATGCCTCTAAAAGTCTTCGGAAGAAATCTGTCCTCACTCTTTGGCTTCGGAAGACTTTGTCTTTGAATCTTCAAAAGACTTCACTTTTGGTTTCGAAAGATGTTGGTCTTGGCTTTGGTAGATTTTACACTTAGAATATTTCTAGTGCATGGTGTAAAATTTCCGAAGCATTTCTACTTCTGTTCTTCAGTGCATGCATGCAGAGAGACTTTGGATGTTTTGGCTGCATCAGACTTATTGGAATCCTTACATTAAGGTTTGACACATGGAAGGTGTCATGTATGTAACTTAACTCTTGAGGTAGCTTTAAATTATATGCCACGAGGCCAATTCTTGGTTGTATCTCAAATGGTCCAATGTATCTTAGGCTTAACTTTCCTTTCTTTCCTAACCTCACCGTACCCTTCCATGGTGCCACTTTTAGCATTACTCTATCACCCACTTGAAATTCCAAAGGTTTTCATCCTCTGTCAGCGTATTTCTTTTGACAGTCCCTAGCTGCTCTTAAACGCTCCTAGATCTTAAATATCTTGTCGGTGGTATCCAACACAATGTCAGGTCCCATTACATGGCTATCACTGATCTCATTCCAACTCAATGGTGAGCGGCATTTCCTACCATATAGGGCCTCATACGGAGTTGCCTTTATACTTGCATGGTAACTATTATTGTAGGAGAACTCCACCAGAGGAAGATGGTTGTCCCAGTTCCCACCAAAGTCAATAACGCAAGCCCTTAGCATATCTTCCAAGGTTTGAATGGTTCTTTCAATCTGACCGTCAGTTTGCGGGTGATATGCAGTGCTTAAATCCATCGGGTTCCTAAAGCCTGCTAGAGTGATCTCTAGAAACGAGAAGTGAAGCGGCTATCACATTCAGAGATGATTGATAGTGGCACACCATGCTTGGTCACTATTTCATCGATGTACAGTTGGGCCAGCTTTGTCAAGTCCTAGTCTTCTCGAATCGGGAAGAAGTGAAATGATTTAGTTAGCCTATCCACTATTACCCAAATAGCATCATGACCCCTAAAAGTTTTGGGTAACTTTGTGACAAAATCCGTTGTGACGTTATCCCTCTTCCACTCAGGAATTTCAGGCTGTTGCAACGTCCCTGGCAGTTTTTTGATTTTTAGCCTTTACCATGGCGCATGTCAGACACTTCCCAACATACATGGCGATTGATTTCTTGATTCCATGCCACCAGAAAAGTGCCTTTAGATCTTCGTACATTTTGTCGCTTCTGGGTGAACCGAGTACCTAGATTTGTGGGCTTCATCGAGGATTACCTCTTTGATTCCTCTGTACTTTGGTACCCACGTTCTCCCTTCATGTTTATATATACCGTCGTTGCTCAACTCTAATTGCTTCTCCATACGTGTCAACAATTCCTCTGCTAACTTATCTTCCTTTAGCGCTTTGCCTTGTGCTTCTTTTAGTCTCGCGATAAGGTTGGTGTACACACTCCTCCTTAAGGCACAAACACGAAGGGGTCTTTCTCTTTCTTTGCTACTCAAGGCATCTGCCACTACATTGGCCTTGCTGGGATGGTAGCGAATCTTGCTTTTGTAATTATTCAATAGCTCAACCCATCTTCTCTGGCACATGTTTAGCATCATCTGATCCAGAATGTGTTGCAAGCTTCTATGGTCAGTGTAGATAATGCACTTCGTGCCATAGAGATAATGTCTCCACATTTTGAGTGCGAAGACCACGGCACCTAATTCTAGATCGTGCGTTGTGTAGTTCTTCTCATGATCTTTCAGTTGTCTTGATGCATAAGCCATTACCTTATTGTGCTATATTAGTACACATCCTAGTCCTTGACGCGAGGCGTCACAATAGACTACGAAATCCTCAACTCCTTCTGGGAGGGCAAGGATAGGTGCACTACACAGTTTTTCCTTGAGCATTTCAAAAGCTTCATTCTGCTCTCGTTCCCACACGAAAGTTGTATTCTTCTTAGTCAGAGCAGTTAACGGTTGCACAATGCGCGAGAAGTCCTTGATAAATCTTCGGTAGTACCCGGACAATCCAAGGAATTGCCTTATCTCGGTAGGAGTTTCAGGAATTTTTCAGTTCTTAATAGCCTAAATCTTATAAGGGTCCACTTGAATTCCATCTTCAATTACGACATGCCCGAGAAATTGGATTTCTCGCATCCAAAATTCACATTTGGATAACTTGGCATATAATTGCTTATTATTGAGTAACTCAAGAATCAGCCTAAGGTGCTTCTCGTGCTCTTCCTTACTACAGGAGTAGATCCGGATGTCGTCGATAAACACAATCACAAATTTTTCAAGATATGGGCGACATACTCGGTTCATAAGATCCATAAATGCCGCTGGTACATTAGTTAGTCCAAAGGGCATGACCAGATACTCATAATGCCCATATCTTGTCCTAAAGGCTGTTTTGGTTATGTCTTCTTCTCTTATCTTCAGCTGATGGTACCCTGATCTTAAATCTATTTTGGAAAAATAACTTGCTCCCTGCAGTTGATCGAATAGGTCATCGATTCTCGGAAGAGGGTAACGATTTTTTATTGTCAGCTTGTTTAGTTCCCGGTAGTCAATGCACATACGTAGGGTTCCATCCTTCTTCTTTACAAATAGTACTAGGGCACCATGGAGAAACACTCAGCCATATAAATCCCTTTTCGAGTAGCTATTGGATTTGTAGCATTAGTTCCTTCATCTCGGGAGGGGCGAGTCGGTGCGATGCCTTGGCTACTGGTGCAACACCAGACAATAGATCTATTTGGAACTTAACCTGTCAATTCGGAGGGAGTCCCGGTATGTCTTCGGGAAATACTTCCGGATATTCAAAAGCCATTGGAATATCCTCAATCTTCTTCTCCCTTTTCGCCTTCATCACATAGACTATGAAAGCTGGGCATCCCTTCATTAGACTCTTGGTAGCTTTTAGATGAGATATCATAGGATATAGCGTGTCACTTATTTCGCCATGTACAACTAGGCTTAATAGGCATCAGGTTTATCTTAAACGTGCTACCTTCTAGATTCATTAAACAATCTTTGATGACTTCATTAGTTTCTATGATGTTACCGTCATCTAATTGTACGATAAACGTATCAGTCAGGATACATGCACTAATGTCAATCAAAGGCCTAAAAGTACTAGAGACAAAACTAGTCAGTTGCTCCAGTATCAAATTGAACTATAGCAGGATGGTTGTTTATAAAGAACGTACCATTAACCACATCAGGTTCCTTGCGAGCATCTGTTGGTTCCATCACAAATGCTCCTCCCTTCGGCTTGTTAGGTCTAGCGTCCTTATCCCTCCCCAGCAATGTGTCCGGGTCTCCACATTCATAACATTGTTTACCTGGTGCATACGTACATTCCTTAATTAAATGACATGGTCGTTTGCATCGGAAGCAAGGCATCGGGTTGCACTCCCCTTGGTGATGCAGTTTGCACTTGTTGTAGAAAGGGCTTGTATCCGAGTATAGCTTCTGTGTCCTCTCACCTTGGTTATCACGCCTCACACCTTCAAAACCCTTCTTGCTTGATCCGCTTCTACTGCCAATTACTCTCTTCACATCAAACCACTTTATTTTCTCACCCATCGGCTTCCTCTTTTTGTCAACCCTGGTTTGTTCGGTCCATCCAACCCTAACTAAATCATCAGTCAAACTGCTGGTGAAGTCAACCGCAGCTTGCAGGGTTAAGGGCCTGGAGGATCGAACCATTCCCCTGACTCTAAGATGTAGCCCCTAAATGAAACGTGCTACGCCCTTAGATTTTGATGTCACCAGGTGTGGCACCGGTCAAGATAAGGCTAAGAAACAGTTGATGTACTCAGTGTAATTAGGACCTTTCATCTCAAGGGTCAGAAATTCAGACTCCAGCTTCTCCAGTTGATTGATGGGGCAGTATTTGTTGGTTATCAGCTCCCTAAATTCGGTCCAGCTCATTCGATTAGCAGCGTTTCTTTCCCGGGGCTGAGTAACCGTCTTACACCATTCCAGAGCCGAGACCCTTGAGTGATTGTGGGTGGTGTCGGTGTGGGTTAAATGGCGGTGGTACAGGTGTCGGAGTCCTAACAGGTGGTGGAGGAGGAGGTGGCATCTAAAGGAGACTGAGGGCCCTGGCCTTGCACTCTTGCGTGGGTGGGTGATAACACATGCACCCCTATCCCTGATAGGTGGGATAGGTGAGTGGGTAGGAGCTGCGACATGCGGTGAATGGGAGCGCATCCGACTCTTGGAGGGGGATGTCAAGGAAGAGTCTTCTGACGGCTCAGTGTCGTCGGATGTGACGGATATGTAGCCCGGATCTCCGCATCTCCTCATGTATTCCTCATACTCCGTTCGCGGCGTCGCCTTCCTAAGGCTCCCAGTTGGTGCAGTATCGTTAGTTGGGTATGCCGGTGCCTTTCCTTTGTCAGCTATAGCTCTGATGTCCTGTAAGAAATATCATGAGTAATTTGGTTTCTCGTTGCTCATGATTGTAATAATTATAGTACTTGTAGTAGTGATGGCAATAGTATCAAATATCCCAGTAGTATCAATATTTAGAGGTATTAGTAAGCAATCGTATCGAAAATCAGTAGTTTCTTCCAATAACAACAGGTAAAGTAGTTTATTTTAGGAAAACCTTTAGACCACTTCAAATAAATTTCAGAAATCATAAGTTTTAAACAGAAAAGGTCCAATCATTACCTAAAGGTCCATGCTGGAACATACGCGTCCAGTAAATTCATGATTACGTTGATCAAGTTTAATCATCAATTTACCCAACCTGATCATCCCAACACTTTCCCACAAGGATGGTCCTAAGGTATCCGGGTTGTAGCCTAGGGTCTACTATGGTATTCCCGACTCCTCTATAAGCTTTGGCTCTAATACCAATCTATCACACCCCGGGCCCAGGTAGGGTGGGATGTCATTGACTAGCAACAACATATGGCAGCGGAAACAAACCATCATAAGAGCGCAAAAGGAGAGAACATGACATGGCATTAATGTGTAAAGTAAACCCGGGCTAGAATTAGGTCTAGCCTCCAAATTTTAAGTACATACAACATCAGTACAAATTGTTTCCAACAACAATAAATGTAAATTGTTCAAAATGTTTTAAAATCAAAACAAGCCAATGCCATGGTCACGGTGAATTCAATTGCTTAAAGTTTAAAAACAAAAGGATTCAATGGAATCCACATTTAATTTAAAAGGATCATAGTTTCACTGTTGTGGGGGATCACAATCAACCCTGCACTCAGTCCCTGCTAGCCTCTTCAAAAGTTATGTTTTACCGGTTAATCTCGAAGAAAGAACTGAACCTCAAAAAAATGGACCAAACCTGCCGGATGGTTCACCCTAGTATCTTATAAAAAACATGTGACATGCCACAAACGACCCCGCAGGATGTTAGTGTGGTACCCTTCCCGTTCATCACGGAAGACACTGTGTGTAGGGGATTCCCCAAGTAGATCTACCCATATAAAAAAAGCGGTTCACACAAGAATTAAAGATCGTGATACAAGTAAAAGAAGGTTCTAACATTTCCCCCAACATTCAAGTATCATACAGTAGCTTATAAATGATTTCAAGTTAAACACAACATGTTTCATCCCAAAAACAGTAGTAAAAAGGGAACACTAGAACTCACCTTAAGGTTCAAGCAACGGGTTCTTCATGTACCGGGAAAAGTTCAAGTCTAGCACCCTACCATCAAGATTTAAGTGACAAGCCACTGATTTTAAGGTTATGGGAGGTGCATTAAGTGTGCTATAAGGTTAAATGTCCAACTAGATTTTGATTTGCTAAGGCTTGTATAAAAAGTTTCCTTTTATAGTAGGTTAGGGTTTCTTGAGGAAGAATACATGATTTACAATGTTGGATCATTTATACAAGTTAGTTTAAGTTCACCAAATGATTATTAGTCCAAGGGGTCGGTTTATAGAGGATTGGCAAAATTTACATTTAGTCCTCCAAGTTTCCAAAATTTAAAATTTCTACCCCAAAGTTTGATTTCTAGCATTTATTGACTTTTACGGCCAAATATCTGGTTTTGAAGTTAAGTAATTCATTTTAAGTGAGTTAACTCCCAATTTTAGAGAATTTAGTTCCGGGTTTAGTATTCTTATGTTTTACGCTACCGGTTACGGACCTTTAAATATCATTTTAAGGAATTTTTTATAAGTTTAAAATCTGTTGAGAATGTATTTTAAGCCACTTTTAGTTGAAACCCTCGTTTTTAGGTTTAATCCGTTAAAACACGTTTTTACCCGTAACTGACCGTTTAAAAACTTGTTTGACCCATTTTTCAACACCATTAAGTCTAATAGCTCCTAACTTACTTAAATAACATGGTTTCCATGGATTTTTGTTTTATACCCTTATTTCTAAGAGTTTCCTTCAAACATTGCCCGGTTAATACCCGTTTTTAACTAAAAATTCCTTTTAAATTGTCTTTTGACCATTTAATCAACAAATCCGATCCAAAACACTTTTTTAAACCTTTTAGAACCTGGAATTCTTTTCGATATGGTTAAATGTAAGGTCTCTTATTTTAAGGTCATTTTACCACTTTTCGGCTCCCAAATTATGTCCATAATACCTACAAGTCCATATCTTTATCATTTTCAGCCATTATCATCAACTTATACACCCAATAACACCAAAACTTACTGGAATAAAAGTTCTAACTCACGGTTTGACATGTAACCAAAGTATAAGCTCGTAGTTAAGTGTTTT
The DNA here is from genome assembly GCA_025215565.1 of Flaveria ramosissima. Taxonomy (NCBI): domain Eukaryota; kingdom Viridiplantae; phylum Streptophyta; class Magnoliopsida; order Asterales; family Asteraceae; genus Flaveria; species Flaveria ramosissima. The sequence goes on from CM046037.1 coordinate 51,459,866, forward strand.
TGCCATTTTAACCCATTACACATGTGTAAAGCTTTATGGATCTTGCTTAAATGTTACCAAATCATTTTGTAACTTTCAAAACAGGTTATTAAGAGTATTATAAACCATTTATAATCAGATTACAAGCTTTGTTTCGGAGGTTCCAAGACATAAGAGTTAGACGATGCACAAATCACCCCAAAAGAGGGTTTTCATGAAGAATTTCGGGTTTCACCCATAGAATGACTAACTTAACGTGTGAGGTACCTTTAGAGAAGTTAAAAGCTCCTCAAGAAAAAGATGGTTGCAACAAGATTCTGTTATAACAAGGAAAGTAAAGCTTTTGATAGGTAAATGAAGGTATATCACAAGACATAGCTTAGTTCGGGTGAGTTAATGCTTACACCTTGTGTAGTTCATGATTTGGAGAGTGTAGGGGGACAAGATGAGCTGTAAAATCTTCAAACAAGGATGGAGAAGTTGAACCCACAATAACCAAGCACCCAAAGCTCTTTAGATGCCACTTTGTTGCTTGGTTTGAACTTGACTGATGATGTTTTGCGATTGATCTTCGAATATGGGGCGGAAAATGTAGAGAATTTGTCGTTGTGTGTGTGTGTTTCTGCTAGAGAGAATCCGAGAGGGAGAAAGAGAAGAGGAGAGGAGGAGAGTGTGTGTGTAGTTTGAAATGGTAATTGCATGAAAGGTGAGTGGAGGAGAAGAGGGAGTGTGGTGAATGGTGGAGAGGGGTGGTGATAGGGGCGACCGAACTTGGCTTGTAGTGGGGTTGTTTTTGTTTTAAATTTAATGGTTAATTATATTATGTAGTATTATTCTGTAGTGTCGTGTAGTATATTAGATGGTATAATTTAGTTAGTTGTTATGTATTGTGCATGATCATGCATGCATTAACCGAAAATTATGTGTGTATGCACACATTTTAATTGTTTCAATTATTATTTAATTTTTTCAAGGGTGACTAATTAAATTTCCCGGAACACTACGTTACCCTATGCTAAAGCTTGATTTAGCTAAATCATCACAAAAAGCACAAGTCAGAAGAAGTCCCGACCAGAAGTAATGCGGCTGGATGATTGCTCATCCGTATTACAAAATGCGGATGACTCCATGTGGTGATGCGGATGATGATTTCCTCATCCACATTAACAAATGCGAGTGACCAACACCCAATGTCGGTTGTCATTTGCATTTTCTCAATCACTTACTAGTTTATAAACTAAGGCAATAATACAAGTAGACAATTAACTTGGAAGAGAGAAAATAATAATAATAATTATAATAATAAGACTTGAGATTTTAAGTTGGAATTATGACCTACAGGTCGGTTGTCACATTACATCACCCCCGGGAACATCCCAAGTCAAAGCCTAAAACTTCACTTTTCCCCAAAACTTCAGAAAATAATCTAAGTCTTTAGGCACATGGGCACTATGCAGGCGCATGGGAACACTTAGGCGCATGAGAACTTTTGGGCGCATGGGCACTATTTGGGTGCATGACCCAACACTTAGGCATTTGGGCAACTTTCTGTGCGTTCGAGCACTATGCAGTTGCATGTGCCTGACTTAGGCGCATGGGCACCTGGGCGCATGGGTAGCTGAGAGCATGGGAACACTTAGTCAATTTTGGCCTAAACCTAAGCGCATGAGAGCTGCTTTGGCACATGGGTTTCAGGCGTATGGGGAACACGTAGGCAAATTCAACCGTTGGGTGCATGGGCCACCATTCACGCGCATGGGCAACCAACTTACACTAAACAACATATTTCAATCCCCAATCCAATATTTATCATGTTCTAGAACTAGCACTAACATTCTAAGCCATAGAAACACATACATCTCATAATTATAACTATATAATTACCCAAATCAAACCCCACAAGCAACCACATACACACATACATACGGGTATAAACACCCATTTAATAAAAACGTTAATACATGCATTTCCAGCCCCAAAATCAGTTAAAACATGTAAAGAGGGGGGTTATAGAACTCACTTGTAACAATCTTCGAGTATGACTTCCTTCAAACCCGTTTACTATGAGTTCAACCACATAAAACCCACCAAAACCCACACACCCGAACACAAAACACAAACATAAGCACAAACCCGAAGCCTAAACCGGCCAAGAACACTTAAAACATCGAATTCTTACCTTGAATCTGACTTCTTCTTGTTCATTCTTCAAAACCCGAAATCCCTTCTCTGCTTTCTCTCTCTAAACCGATGCAAAAGGTGATGTGAATGGCAATATGGGCGGCCATGCCCACTTTTATACAAAATAATATAAATTTTTTTAACTTTTACACATTTAACCCATCAACTTGGGTTAATTGCATTTCCTCCTTTTTCCTTCACTTTTATTATTTATTGCACAACTTTTTAAAATTCCGGATGTTACAAGTCCACCCCCCTTATATAGTTTTCGTCCTCAAAACCTGTTATTCCTCAAACAATAATGCTGCCTCATTTCTTCTTCAGTCTCCCACGTAGACTCGGATCCCTTTCGGTGTTTCCACTGAACTCGTACCAAGGGAACCACTTTATTCCTAAACCTTTTATATTTGCCATCAATGATCGCCACTTGTTGCTCCACATAATTGTGCTATTCGTCTACCTTAATTTCCTCCAGTGGTACGACCATATCGTCATCGGCTAAACACTTCCGCATATGAGTCATGGAATATTTGGTGAATTCCACTTAACTCCTCAGGTAGTTCTAACCTATAGGCCACCTCTCCTACTAGAGCAATAATTCGGAATGCCCTATGTATCTCGGGCTCAACTTGCCCCGCTTCCTGAACCGAATGATACCCTTCCAAGGTGAGACTTTTAGCATGACTCTATTACCTACCTTGAATTCAATCGGTCTACGTCGCTTATCGACATACGACTTTTGCCTATCTTTGGCTGCCTTCATAAAAGCCTTGATCTTTTCTAGTTTCTCCGTTGTAGCCTCGATCAGCTCAATACTTCCCAACTCCTTCTGACCAATGTCACCCCTACAAACGGGTGTTCTACACCTCCTACCGTATAACATCTCATAAGGGGGCATACCAATGCTGGCATGAAGTGAGCACTCTTCGTCAAAAGAATTGATGAATAGATTGGCTAATCTCTCAAAAGAATACGTCTCTCGGATCGGTAGGAAGTGAGCACTCTTCGTCAAACGATCAACTATCACCCATATGGCAACATACCCCTTCGCGGTACATGGTAGCTTCGTAATAAAGTCCATGGTGATATGCTCCCACTTCCACTCAGGTATATCCAAAGGTTGGATCTTCCTGTATGGCTTCTGATGCTTCCCCTTCACTTGTAAATAAGTAAGGCACTTACTCACGTACTTCACTATGCACGCTTCATACCCAGCCACCAATAATCTTTCTTCATGTCTTGATACATTTTTGTAGCATCGGGATGAATGGAGTATCGAGTTTTATGAGCTTCATCCATGATCTTTCCACGTAAATCCCTATAACTAGGAGTCCACATCCGTCCGAATCGAGTTCTAACACCGAGAGTGTTTTCACCCAACTCCGCGACTAGAACACTCATCCTTTCAGAGTTAAGATGATCTTCTTTCAACGCCTCATCTCAAAACTCTTTGACCAGCTTCATCACATCAGAGGTCATAACAAACTGATAAGCTTTCACCCTGATTGGCTCGGATTTCTCTTTTCGAATAAGGGCATCCGCCACTGTTGGCCTTGCCCGGATGGTAATGGATCTCGCAATCATAATCTTTTATGAGCTCCAACCATCTCTGCTGCCTCATGTTCAGATCCTTCTGGTCGAAGAAGTACTTCAAGCTACTGTTGTCAGTGAAGATGGTGCACTTCGTTCCATATAGGTAGAGCCTCCAAATATTTAGTGCAAAGACCATAGCTGCTAGCTCCAAGTCATGAGTAGGATAATTGACCTCATGAACCGTCAACTGTCAGAATGCGTAGGCTATAACCTTTCCTCGCTGCATCAACACGCAACCCAACCCTGCGTAAGAAACATCTTAATAGACCACCAAATCCTCACTTTCTTCGGGTAATGACAAGACATGAGCTTGAGACAATCTTGCTTTTAACTCCTCAAAAGCCTTCTCTTGCTCTTGACTCCATACAAACTTCATATCCTTACGGGTCAGCTTAGTCAACGGGGAAGCTATCTTAGAGAAGTCTTGGATGAATATTCTATAATAGCCCGCCAACCCCAAGAAACTACGGATCTCGGATGGCGTCTTAGCAGGGTCCACCATGATCCCCTCAGTATTCACCACGTGACCCAAGAACTGAACTTCGCGCTACCAAAATGCGCACTTGGAGAACTTAGCATACAACTTCTCCTTTCTCCACGTCTCCAACACTTCCCGAATATGACCGCCATGCTCCTCTTCGCTCTTCGAATAAATCAAGATATCATCAATGAACACAATCACAGATTTATCCAACATAGGCCGACACACCCGATTCATCAAGTCCATAAAAGGAGCTGGCGCATTGGTTAAATCAAAAGACATGACGAGGAACTCGTGGTGTCCATAACGCATGCGAAAATTTGTTTTAGGAATATCTTGCTCCTTCACCTTCAATTGATGGTAGTTAGATTGAAGATCTATCCTCGAGAACCAACTGGGAGCTTGGAGCTAATCAAACAAGTCATCAATTCTTAGTAATGGGTACCGATTCTTCACCATCAACTTATTCAATTCATGGTAGTCGATGCACATTCTCGTACTACCATCCTTCTTTTTCACGAATAAGACCAGAACACCCAAGGAGAGATACTCGTTCTAATGAACCCCTTATCGAGCAACTCATGCAGTTGCTCCATCAATTCCTTCATCTCAGAGGGGGCTAAACCGTACGGCGCTTTAGTAACAGGTTGAGCACCGGGTATCAAATCAATCTTGACCCCGATTTCGCGGTCCGGTGGCACACCTGGTAAATCTTCTAGGAACACATCGGGAAAGTCACACACAACCAGTACACTGACACTTGTGGTGTTGGCGTGTTCGCATCCTTCACGTAGGCCAAATAAGCATTACATCCACGCCTCATGACTTTCCCGCCACCGCCATCGAAATCACCTTTAGAATCATCGTAACTCGATCACCGTATATCCTCAACGAACTCCCGTCAGGCGCTGTCAACCTAATCATCTTCTTACGACACATATTGTTCGCCTAATAGTTTGCTAACCAATCCATTCCTAGGACTACATCAAACCCGCCTAAGGTCATCACAAATAGACTAGCAGGAAACTTATGATCTTCAAGTTCTATGTCACAACCTTCTATCAGATCAACAATCCTGGTAGACTTACCTATGGCAGTTTCTACATTGAAGGGTTTATCAATGCTTCTACTACTAACAGGCAAATTAGCATAGAAAGTAACATAAATAAAACTCTACTAGCACGTGAATCAAATAACACAGGAGCAAGAGTTTGGTTACTAGAAACGTAACTGACACAAAATCAGGGTCCGTCCTAGCCTCCTCCATGGTCATCGTAAAATCCTTGGCGCTAGCTTTCTGCCCTTCAGTCCTAGCTGTCTTCTTCGCTCCGGAACTTTCAGCCCTTGGCTTGTTGCATTCCCTTATCATGTGGCCCTCTTCACCGTAGTTATAACACCTCTTTACCCCACAGTTCTTCGCCACATGTCCTGTTCTTCCACACCGGAACAGACATTGGATCCCAACCTACACTTTCCGGTGTGCTTCTTCCCGCACTTGCCACACCTCTTCATTCCCACACTAGGTGTGACCACACGCCGGTCAGCCACCCTCGCAACCTTGTTGTTTGGAGCAGCCACGCCATGTCCAAACCGTTTCCCATTCCAATTTCGATCACCACCACCTTTATTGTTCACCTCTACCACAGCCACTTCCCGTTCATCATATAGCCTACCCGCCAGATCAACCACCGACCTAAGCATACTCGGTCGGGCAGCGATCATGTGTCTGCGGATATCTGCCGGCAATCCTTGGATATACCTCTTGATCTTTCGTAACAGAGGTGTCACCTGATCCGGAATCAACCGTGCTATCTCGTTGAAATTGGTGGTGTATTGTTGTTGTGTGTCATGGTTCCCACCTCCGGCTGCAGGAACTCCCGCTCAACATTGTCGAGCTCTCTGTGAGGACAGAACTCCTCAATCACCAACTTCTTCAGCTCTGCCCACTTCATCCTCCCGATAGCCCTGCTACCCTCAGCTTGGACAATATTGTCCTACCAACACAAAGTCGAGTCCACGAATGTGTGGGTGGCAACCTTCACCTTCTTGTCCTCTCCGCACTCGTTGATGTCGAGCACAGCTTCCATCTCTCTCACCCACCGATAGGCAGCAACAGCAGTACCATTGCCATTGAAAGTAGGGGTCTTGCATCTTTGAAATGCCACATAGTTACAGCCTCGAGCTGTTTCGGGCACAACCTCCTCCTCCTCATTATCGAAGACAACCGTCTTAGTCTTGGGTTTCTCCCTCTCCCCCGTAGGCTTGTTCCTTTCTTTCCTCTCTCCTTCCCTTACCGCTTTAATCACTTCGGTCACCACAGATGGTAGGATCGTCTGCACGACCTGGTGGACCTCCTCCACAACAACCTCATTCACTAAGGCCCTCAGATTGGCATTCTCGTCGCCACCCTCCGGGTGTAGGGTCTCGGGCTCTTCATGAGCTGTCTCGGCAGCCCTAGCTCTTCCTCTCGTGACCCGTGGTCCAGCACCACGTCCACCACTTCCTCCACCACGTGAAGTCTTTGAAGATCTACCACCGGCCATCCTCTAAACATGCTATAAAATTCAAACCATATCATGGTCATTCAAGGTAATAGCTCAGTTTATGTCAAGTATCGTAAGTCTATAATTACAGTGGCCCGTTGTGATTAGCCACTTACTTTACTCTTCATACCCCAAGCATTTCCTATCCTAACTACATCAGTATCTAAATCTACTAAAGGCAAACAGATCAAATAACATGCGCACATAATATTGGTTAACATTAAAGAAGTACCTAATGGCACGTAGCTACTTGGACTGGCATCCTTCCATTTCGTCCCATTCTTAGTTTAAGTTTAGGTTTCTTTTGAAAATATTTACCCATTTCTCTTAAACTTTGGCTCTGATACCAACTTGTAAGGCACGTCTTCGGGACCCTTACAGTTGGACAATCATTGCATATAAAATATACATTTACTTAATCAAAGCGGCGGAATAATTTAAAACCATTTTATATAATCATAATTTCTTTTGCAAAATAATATAACATTCTTAATCTTTACAAAATATCACTGTTTGCATTACATCACAAAAACATTATCGCAATATAAGATAGACGCCATCCAGAACAAGCCAAGTAGCCGGCCCTGTGCCATCCTCAGCAAACATCACCTGCCAAGTGGAAACACATAAAATTCAGCGTTACTGAGTGAGTTCTAGTTTTATAAAAACATAACATACTTTTATTTCGTTAAAAACCTTCCTTTACATTCATACACGATCATGCATCGTACGTACACATAGATAATATCATTATTATCTTCCATTATCATTCATTATCTTCCTTCAATGTACGTCATCATTTCATTCTTTAACTTTCATACCGTACATTTCATTCATTAGCCATCTTTCTTTTGCTCATTCCGGATTAATGTCATTAGCTATACCCCAAACGTAGGCACAAAGCGGGTACTAGGCCGATGTCTATAAATAGACCCCCATTCATTACGCACATAGCCTGGCACTAGTACTGGGGCAAGCGATAAAGATCCCATACATAAGTTATACCCCAAATGTAGGCACAAAGCGGGTACTGGGCCGAAGTCTATAAATAGACTCCCATTCATTGCGCACATAGCCTGGCACCAGTACCGGGGCACGACTTATCTATTCATTCATTCATTAATGCATGCCATCTTCCATTCATTACGTTCCTCTTCCATTATCATTCCGCTTTTGTTACATAATACTTTACATTTATAGACATTAACATACCACGGAAAATAATATACATAACAAGGAACATGACAAAAACATAACATATTCATACATGCCATCATCATACACATCACATACACCATCACCCAACATCAAAAAGTCATGTTACATCACCCCAGGAACATCCCAAGTCTAAGCCTAAAACTTCACTTTTCCCCAAAATTTCAGAAAATAATAAGTCTTTAGGCGCATGGGCACTATGCTGGCGCATGGGAACACTTAGGCGCATGAGAACTTTTGGGCGCATGACCCAACACTTAGGCATTTGGGCAACTTTCTGGGCGTTCAGGCACTATGCAGGCGCATGTGCCTGACTTAGGCGCATGTGCCTGACTTAGGCGCATGGGCATCTAGGCGCATGGGTAGCTTGCTGCATGGGAAAACTTAAACAATTTTGGCCTAAACCTAGGCGCATGCGAGCTGTTTGGGTGCATGGGTTTCAGTCGTCTTGGGAACACTTAAGGAAATTCAACCGTTGGGCGCATGGGCCACTATTCAGGCGCATGGCAACCAACTTACTCTAAAAAACATATTTCAGTCCCCAATCCAACATTTATCATGTTCTAGCCTAGCACTAACATTCTAAGCCATAGAAACACATACATCTCATAATTATAACAATATAATTACCCAAATCAAACCCCACCCGCAATCACATACACACATATATACGGGTATAAACACCCATTTAATAAAAACGTTCATACATGCATTTCCAGCCTCAAAATCAGTTAAAACATAGAGGGGGGTTCTAGAACTCACCTATAACAATCTTTGAGTATGACTTCCTTCAAACCCGTTCACTATGAGTTCAACCACCTAAAACCCACCAAAACACACACACCCAAACACAAAACACAAACATAAGCACAAACCCGAAGCCTAAACCGGCCAAAAACACTTAAAACATCAAATTCTTACATTGAATCCGTCTTCTTCTTGTTCCTTCTTTAAAACCCGAAAGCTCTTCTCTGCTTTCTCTCTTTAAACCGATGCAAAAGGTGATGTGAATGGCGATATGGGCGGCCATGCCCACTTTTGTACAAAATAATATAATATTTTGTACCTTTTACACATTTAACCCATCAACTTGGGTTAAATTGCATTTCCTCTTTTTTCCTTCACTTTTATTCTTTAATGCACAACTTTTTAAAATTCCGGGTGTTACAGGTCATGCGCCTGCATAGTGGACATGCGCCTGCGTTGTGGACATGCGTCTGCATAGTGCCCATGTGCCTAAAACACTTAGAATTTATTCTGAAATTTTGAGAAAAAGGGGCTTTTAGGCTCTGATTAGTGTTCTTCCCGGGGATGATGCATGATGTTGTATGAGGTTATTTGATGATATTTATGCATGCTTATGTTATGTTTTCTTTATGTTCTTTATTATGTATATTTCTGTGACTTTGCGTGGTATGTTATTATCAATGAACGTAAAGTATTATATAATGAAAGCGAAAATTAATGATGATGAAAAGTGGAACATAATGATGATAAAGTCTTGCAAACAATATGAAAGGAGGTTCACAGCTCATTGAGGGGTTGTTAGCTCAACTGTGTGCGGTTTACCTAACCCATGAGGATGAACACAGGGGTCAAATCCTTATGATTGACCAGATATATGAGACCCTTGTCGCTTGCCCCGGTACTAGTGCCAGCACTTGTGCATCATGTCAAAAGTCTATTTATAGACTTCTGCCCAGTACCAGTCTTGTGCATGATGTTTGGGGTATAGCACATGACATTGGTCTGGCATGGAAGTAAAGATAATGATGAATGTACGAAACATAGGGTAAGGAAGATAATGAATTAGAACGAATGACAACGATGACGTACAATGACGAAGGAATGAATATTAACTAATGATGATGAAAGATAATAATAAGATTTTCTATGTGTATGTATGATGTATGATCACGAATGAAAGTAAAGAAAGGTTTTAAACCAAAGTAAAGTATATTATATTTATAAAACTAAAATTCACTTAGCAACGCTGACTTTTATGTATTTTCCAGTTGGCAGGTAATGGCTGAGGATGGCACGGGGGCAGCTACTTGGCAAGTTTTGGATGGCATCCATTTTGTATAACAATGATGTTTTTGTGTTATAATGCAACGAAATGATATTTTGTAACGATTAGCAATGTTGTATTATTTTGTAAAAGCAGTTATTAATATATGAGATGGTTTATTAAGTTATTCCGCTGTGATGGTTTAGCAAATGTAAATGTATGTTTCATATTTTATGTGCGATGAATAACCAACTGTAAGTGTCTCGAGAACGGGGCCTTACATCAACCAACACTTGGTCTTTGGTACCCTAAAAACTCCGATTTTAATTTATTTGCTTACACTGACAGTGATTATGCTCGATGTAACTTGGATAAAAAATCAACCACTGGTGGGTGTCAATTTTTAGGAAATCGTCTCTTTTCTTGCCAATGCAAGAAACAACAAACAGTGTCTACTTCTACTGCAGAAGCTGAATATGTGGCTGCTTCGAGTTGTTGTTCTCATATTGTCTGGATTCAGCAACAACTTCTCGATTATGGTCTTAACATTTATGACACTCGCATCTTATGTGATAACACTGCGATTCTTATCATTATGAAGAATCCAATTCAACGTTCAAAGACAAAACGCAATGACATCCGCATGCAAATATATTGTCTGGATTCAGCAACAACATTGCTAATTTGTTTACTAAGGCATTTGATCATTCCAGATTTGAATTTTTGGTCCAATCTCTGGGATTGATTAACTTTGGTTAACTCTTATTTTTACACCCTTTCCAAATATATTTTTTCTTCTTTTGTTTTAAAATCGTTATTTTCTTTCTAGATAATCACAATTTTAGGGGGAGAAAATTTGAAAGTTTCAAAAAAGATTTTATTCTTAGGGGGAGTAAAAAGCTTAAAGAAAACTACAAAAAGATTTTATGTTTACAAATACTTGAGAAAATTAAATTTTCAAGACTATATAGGAAATTATAGTACTTTCTTGTTTTCGATTCATTACATCTGAAGGTTTACAAGAAACTGACTTGTATTATGTTTGATATGTTGATAGGCTTTAAGATCAAGAATGAAAAGCACATTCTACTGTGATACACAGAATATAATCATTTAAGACCGAAGTGGGTAAGTCGTCAAGGGTTTTGTGAATACAACGATTCTATGCTAAAACAGACTGAGAGTTACAGTCTTGCCATACTCAAGCCTGTTACTTTCTGACTCAGCTAATATCAGTTATTGCAGGACCGGTGAAGGGTGTGCACTTACAACACAACAACACAATGAGGAGAGTTGCTTAGAACACTTAACAGATCAAATAGGGAACCGGTTAACTTTTAGTGATAGATACTAAGAACACAAGTAAGGATGAGACAGAACAAGATGGCAAACAACGCAAGTAATTGGTTTTCAAGAATGTTGTATATTGCTTCTCAAGTTCTATTACAAATGTTACAAAGCATACGATAGAAAGTTACAAGTACTTGAGATACTTTATAGTCATCCTACAGCCGTCATACTTTGAAAGCCAGCTGGATACAATTGACTAGACAACTACAAAATCAAATGTATAGTCAAAAGGCAGATTACCTTTTGACTAGTGACTATGACATGCCATAGGTCACATCCTAATATATTATAAAAAGGATAAAAGTACATAAAGTAGAAAGCACAGACTCAAAACCTCAATGTACAGTTACCAAAAGCATGGACCTTTTCACCAACTCAAGTTAGTTGGTGACTTTATAGAGTTGCAGCCGAAAGGTGATCCAGCTTTATGGTAAAGTACATCAGATAAAGACATGTCTCTAAAAGTCATTGAAAGAAATGTCTTCACCCTTTGGCTTCGGAAGACTTTGTCTTTGAAGCTTTGGAAGACTTCACTTTTGGCTTCGAAGATGTTGGTCTTGGCTTCAAAAGATTTTACACTTAAAATATTTCTAGAGCATGGTGTAAAACTTCCAAAGCATTTCTACTTCTGTTCTTTAGTGCATGCATGTAGAGATACTTTGGATGTTTTGGTTGCATTAGACTTAACGGAATCCTTACAAACTCCCCTAGGCTGATGCTACCAATACATTTGAAGATCTTCATCTGTTGACAGTCCTCATAATGATGATGACCATGCCCTTCTTCATTAGATGGTCAGGATCACTCAGACTCTCATAATATCTTCTCATCTCAAAGAGATCATATGGAGGTAGGTTGAATAAGTCTTGCCATGTGTAGACATTTACAACACCTTGATCTCTGATCACATGCCATCTTTTTGGATTAGTTGTGAAGGTCCAGGATAAGATGGGTCTCTCAGATGCAAGAGGAGCCACATGAATTGGAGTTGATTGGGTTGCCTCTTCATGCACTTCCTCAAGTTGATCTGACTCAGCCTGAGGTGTAGAGGTGGATGATTCAGGCTTCTTCTTCTTTGAGTTTGGTTTGGAAGCCATCCTCTTCTTTCTCTTAGATGACTTTAACTGAGAAGACCGGTTTGCAGCACCTTGTTGATCAGTCTTGTCTTGCTCAGTTGGGTGTTCCTCCCTCACAGGTTCTGAAGGAGAGGGAGTTTCACCCTGCTGTGGATCACAAGATGAAGCTTGCTGAGGCTCAGCAGGAGGTCCAGGTTGTGTTGTCTCAGATTGTTCAACCTTAACCTCCACTTTAGGTGGACTTGACTTGGACGGGAGTGTAAGTCAATCAGCTCTCCATTCTTGATCTTCTGCTTGATTACCCTGATATGCTCATCAATTGTGGATGGAGACATAGGGCCAAGTCTCCTTCCAGAGAATCCATACAACTTCAAGAACCTCATCATCTTTTGTCTGTCAGCAGACCTCTTCATACTCTTTTGGATGACGGCCCTTGACTTTGCAGCATCTTCCCTCATCTTTCTTTTTGTTTTGTTTTGTTCTTTGAGCACTTGAAGTTCAAGCTGTTTGAGATACCTCAAAGGACAAGGGAAGAAGTGCATATGCCTAGTAGAGACATGTGGCACTCAGGTAGCTGATCATGTTTTGCCTATATGTTTCCTTGTCTAACTGAGGTTCTTGTGTAGTTGCCACAACCTCTTGCACATGGCTTTCTTGAACTGGGGAGAGAGTTGGAACATGCTTGTATAACCTTTTCTGTCTCTTCTCCTCTTTGAATTAGAGAAGTAGCCTTGCATCCTCTACCTCCTTCATATGTCTTGACACTTCCATGTCAGCCAGTTCATTTAGTTCCTTTAAGGGGAGAGATATAATCTCATCTATGTCATAGTTCCTGGTCTGCAGGTAAGTAAACATGACTGCCCTTAACTCATCATCTTGAGGGTTTGGTCTGGGGGCAGCCCTAATTGCAGCTTGCATAAAGCCTTTGTCATCCCCTTAGCTTCCTCTTCCTCTCTCTCTCCTCCTCCTCAATCTCCTCGGGAATTAGAATCCTTTCCCTTTGTCATCCACAGACCTTTGTGACACAGGGTGGAGAGAGCTTTGGCCTTCATTGCTTGGTGTAGCCTCCAAGCTCTGGCCAGAGAGAGGTTGTGAGACACCTTCACCAGCATGTGTTTCAATGAGGGGATGAATTTCTTAAGTAGTTTGTGGTGTGACAGGGCTCTCAGGCTCTATCACTGGGCCTTCAGCCAAGGTCTGAAAATTGAATACTTCTTGCTGCCCTTGAACTCTTTGAAGAATAAGGCTCTTCTATCAGCATCATACCTCCACCCAATAGTGTAGTTTGAAGTTCCTTGAGGTGGGGATGACATAGCCCTTGAAATGACTTCCTCAAAGAGACTCCTAATGACAGAGTCTATAATGTCCACATCAATGTGAACTTGAGGAAGGTGCTGAGTATGCACAATTGCAAGTAAGGTGATGAGTCCTCAATGTCCATACTCCCAGAAGAACTCCTAGGTTCTGTGACTGTAATTACTTTCTCCCCATTTTTTGTAGCATCACCCTCTTGCATATGTGAGCTAGGAGTTTGGTTAATCACATTCACAGGTTTTTGTGTTCCTAGTTGAGCTCTCCTTAAAGGTCTCCCAGCTAGTTTTTCCCTGAGATAAGATATCTCAAGTTGCTGATCATTGACCTTATTTTGCAGTGAAGTCACTTGAGATTCAAGGTGACTAACCTTATAGACTAAATAGGAGCATGTTTTTGACAGTTTTTGCACCTTTAGTCTCAGATTCCCCTCATCTTCATCAGAAGAATCATTGGGGGATGAGATGATTGGACCAAAGTCCTCTCTCTCACCACCAGCTTCAGATTCTTGGCTGCGGGATTTCCTCTGCACATTGACAGCCTCAGTTGAAGTGTCAATGGGCTGAGTTGCCATGGTTGAGGTCTTAATGATGTAATCACTCACAGAAGTGAGAGCCTTTTCCACATGGACCTCCTGAACAGGGTCAGGAAGATCCACCTCAGTGATAAGTGACTAATGTGGGCTAGACAAAGGAGACTCAGGAGTACTCATCTCTCTTTGAGTAGGGGAAGAGTAGAGAGACTTATGGTACTCACTAAAACCTATGTCTTCATCAGTATAGAATGAGAGGTTGGGAATGGGTTGATTTAAGTTTAAAGGCTGGGGATGGTAACCATCCCCTGAAGGTTGTTCACTTGAGTGTTGAGATTCAGAGTGAAGGCTTAAGGCAGTTGGGCTTGTGAGCTCATCAGGGTGAGCATGAGAAACCTCACCATTGATTCTTGAAGAGACGGGAGTGGTTTGCTCCTTAGGGGAAGTGGGAGATCTAGTGTCCACTTCCTCTCGTATATGTGAGTGTATGGGGGCCTACACAAACTCAATAGCTTGAGCAGGGGTTCATTCGGATTGTCTTTGGTAGGTGAGGGTGATTGGTGGTCTTTTTGGTGGTTGGGAGGTAGAAGGTGTGGGTTCATCACTAGCTTGTGTTGCTAGGTTGTCACCTTAAGCAATGAGCTCTAACATTTTTGGGACAAGGGTTGATTCTACCCTTGAGAAGCCTACAGTTGGCTTCTTCATAATTTTAAAGATCTCAGGCTTCATCTGTCCTAATTTAAGAATATTATTTGTTTCCCTCAACTATGAGCCCAGTTCACAATTGAGAATGTGTTGAACATGTCTAGGAAACATATAATACTCTAAGGAGTCCAAGTTAGCAAGCAAATTGGTATAAACAAACCGAGAGTACCTGAACTTGTCCCCTTGAACCATTCCATGTACTATGAGGGAGAGATCCTCAGGAATCTAATCCCACCCTACACGCTTGTTTGACAAGCTGTGGATAACCACATGAAGCAGGTATTTCCACTGGGATGAGATCTTCCCTTTCCTGAAGGTCTTTACAGGGAAATCTTCCACATAGCCATCTGCTCAAAAGAATGATTTACAGCTTCCTTTGAGAAGGACAACTCACCTTCTTTATCTCCAGCTGTAAGTTAGTTTTAATGATGGCCAGAGTGATGAAGATTGTCCTCCCCTGCACTGTGGCAGACAGTGCCTTCTCCCCATCCATAATAACCTCTTGGTAGGTCTTCCAAAATTCAAGCAGATGATCCTCATAAAGAGTAGGATCAATGGTAAGGGAGGTGAAGTAGTTGGATAGAGCTAAGAAACGGCAAATCTCAGAGAAACTTTCATCTTTCTCAGAGCTAAACAGAGCAACCTGTTTGTGTTGCCTGTGAAGTTGCATGGAGAAATGTTGGTTGTTTATGCGGTTTAGGTTGGCCATTTGAGAAGCTTAAGGGTGAAGGAAGATGAAGAACAAAGGCGGTTTGGGAGAATTTAGGTTTAAGGAATAGTGTAATTAAAGAAGATAGTGAAAGAGGGGGGAACCGTTGGGTACTTATGTGAAAAGGATTTGAGACAAAGTTAATGAAAGAGGATAAACTTTGAAATCCGGATGTCGGTCTGACCTCTGAAAGATAGTTTACTTTTGCCGAAAAAGTATTTTTCTTGGATGTCGAGAAATCTTCCGAAGGTTATTTGCTTCGGAAGTTCTGAAGAAAAAGCTTCAAAAGGCAAATTGGCTTCGGAAGAAATTTCAAAGGTTTTTGAGAATTTTGCTTCGGAATAGAATTAACACTCAAAGATTTTTATTCTAAGGAGAATAAAAACTTCCGAAAGTAAATTGCTTTTGGAAAAAACTTGTTCTTTGAAAACATACAGAGTACTTAAGTTGATTTTAAGCTTCGGAAGATATTTCAGAAATTTCTTCCAAAGGTAAAATTACTTAAGTAGTTATTTGTTTACTAAGACCTAAATTTCTTCCGAAGGTAATTTTAAATCTTCCGAAAAGAAAAGAGATCAAAATTTTTCAAAAAACTAAGAAAGGTCTTTTGAAAAGATTTTCTTTCAATGAAAATAAGGGCTTATGAAGGTGATAAAATAGACAACTTAGGACACACAGGTTTTAGTATTAAATATGATTAAGTTTTTAAGAAAAGCTATTCAAAGTTAATCATCCCAATAGCTTACACAAGATATTTAAATCGCTACTAATCAAAAGCTTTGGTGAACAGATCAGCATATTGTTCATTTGTGTTAACTTTGACTAGTTTGATTAATCCCTTTTCAAAGTTATCTCTAACTAAATGATACCTGAAATTGATATGCTTTGTCCTTGAGTGCTGCACACAGGATTTTTTGTGATTGAAATAGCACTATTGTTGTCTATGTTGATAGGAGTCTCCTTGAAGTTGAATCCTTAGTCCAACATCTGATTTTGAATCCAAAGCACTTGAGCACAGCAGCTTGCAGCAGCAATGTATTCAGCCTCAGCAGTTGATGCAGACACACAGGATTGTTTCTTACATTGCCAAGAGACTACTCTTCCACCAAGATATTTACATCCCCTTGATGTAGACTTTGCAGTTATGTTGCAACTACCATAGTCAGTATCTGTATAAGCATACAGATTAAAGTCAAAATTCTTTGGATACCAAAGGCTAAGTGATGGAGCACCTTTGAGATAACTTAAAATGTTTTTGACATTGACCAGGTGTGACATCTTGGGGTTGGCTTGATATCTTACACAGATGCATGTAGCAAACATGATATTTGGCCTGCTAGCTGTGAGGTACATAAGAGACCCAATCATTGCCCTATAGAGATGCTCATTAACATACTCCCCCTCAAGATCAGGTCCAAGGGAGTGACTTCAGGCTATGGGTGTCTTAGCAACCTTATAATCAGTCATGCTGAACCTTTTAAGTATGTCTTGTACATACTTTGACTTACTTATGAAGATGCCATTGTCAACTTGCTTCACTTGAATTCCTAGAAAAAAATTGAGTTCCCCCATGGCACTCATTTCAAACCTATCCTTTATCAGCTTCTCTGAGTCTTTACAAAGCTTTGGATTAGTTGACCCAAAGATAATGTCATCTACATATACTTGAACTAGCATTATGTCATTTCATGTTCCTTTGATGAAGAGAGTTCCATCTATAGTACCCCATTTGTAGCCATGCTGATAGAGATACTGAGATAGAATCTCATACTACTTCCTTGGTGCTTGGTGCAACCCATAAAGAGCTTTATCAAGCCTGCAGACATAATCAGGATGATTACGATCTGCAAACCCAGGAGGTTGTCTGACATACACCTCTTCATCAATCACCCCATAAAGAAAAGCACACTTGACATCAAGTTGGTAGACCTTGAAGTTCTTGGATGCAGCTAAAGCTAGGAATATCCTGACAGCTTCAAGTCTTGCTACAGGAGCAAAAACATCTGTATAGTCAATTCCTTCTTCTTAAGTGTACCCTTGAACAACTATTCTGCCCTTGTTCTTAATGACAAGTCCTCTATCATCCTTTTTATTCCTGAACACCCATTTTATTCCTATGGTAGTCTTCCCTTGAGGAAAAGGACATAGGTTCCAAACCTTTTGCCTTTTGAATTGAAGCAACTCCTCTTGCATAGCTTCAACCCAACTTCCATCCTTTAGGGCCTCATCAATTTTCTTTGGCTCTATCTGGGACAAGAAACAAGAGTGAAGACAAACATTTGCATCATGGGTTTGTCCTCTTGTTCTCACGTCTGAATCAACATCTCTAATGATGTTTGTGGTAGGATGAGGCTTGTGGATCCTTAGCTGAGGGATCACAGCAAGTTGCTTAAACAGATCTAAATTTGAGAAATTCTAATCTGGCAAGGAAGATTCACCCTCCACATCAACACACTTATGAAGATTGACTTGATCAAGTGAGTGTGTGACATCATTGACGTTGTCTTTAATGGAGTGGTTATTAGCATCAAGAAATTCCTGATCACTTTCACCACCACCATTTTCTCCAACATTTGAAGCTCCTTCATCTGAGTTTTATGCCTCTAAGCTGGAATTTAAAGGCACCCATAAGTATCAGCAGGACTTGTCATTGATGTGCTGGTGGAAGCTTCATTTGATGGATTAGTTACCACTGGAGCTAAAGATGTGTAGCTTGAAGTTCTGCTTAGCTCAAATCTTGGGTCAGGATCACCTGTAGGTAGTATATATGTGGACCCTGAAACATTCTCACAAGATTTGTTAAAACAGTTGGTAACTAAATCAAGATCAAATAGCCAATCTAGACCAGAACCTTTCACACTAGGAATGTGCTCATTGAAAGTCACATTGGCTGACTCCTCAACTACTCTAGTTCTGAGATTGTATACTCTTTAAACTTTAGCTTGAGAAGAGTATCCAATGAATTTTCCATCATTTGATTTCTCAGCAAACTTGGCAATTTGACCTTTGGTATTCAAGATGGTGCAAGGACATCCAAATGACCTGAGAAAACCAATGAAAGGTTTTCTCTTGTGCCAAAGTTCATAACGAATCTTACTATGTGTCTTAACCACTAAAACTCTGTTTTGCGCATAGCAAGCAGTGTTCACTGACTCTGCCTAGAAGGTGATGGGCAGTTTAGAGTCAGATAACATAGTCCTTGCAGCTTCAATTAGTGCCCTGTTTCTCCTCTCAGCAACACCATTTTGCTAAGGAGCCCTAGGATCACTATATTGTCTTGTAATACCTTTTTCATCACACAATGTATCAAGGATTTGATTCTTGAATACAGTTCATTGATCACATCTTATGGTTTTGACCTTGTGATCATATTGATTCTCAATCTTGAAGATGAAATTCTTTAGAATCTCAGGGGTGTCATCCTTAGTTGTAAGAAAGAAGACCCTAGTGAATCTTTTAAAGTCATCTGTGATCACCAAACATTAACAGATCCTTCCTAGACTCATTACACTGGTGGGGCCAAAGAGATCCATATGTAATAAGTGTAGGGGATTAATGATTGAATTTATTTCCTTTGGCTTGTGAGATACCTTGTGTTGCTTTCCTTTCAGGCATGCAACACATTGGTCATCACTTGTAAACTCTTTCTTTGGTATTCCAGTTACCAAATCATTCTTAATTAGTTTATTCATGTTTTTAAAGTTTACATCGCACATTCTTTTATGCCAAAGGAAAGATTCATCATTATTTGTTTTAAATAGAAAGCATGAAACTTATCCTAACGGATATGTTTCTTGCAAGTCCATCTTGTACATGTTCCCTTTCCTGGGGGCTCTGAGCAGGATGTGCTCATGAGGAATGTCCACTATGGGCCTGAGAACAATGCACTCATGCTCAGTGAAGAGCATGTTATGACTCTGATCACAATATGGGATACACTCAGAAGATTGTACCCAAGCTCCTTGACAAAGTTTACCTTCTCAATGCTGAGCTTACTATTTGTGACCTTGCCCCTTCCTGTAATGTAACCTCCTCCATCTCCTCCAAAAGAAACTAGTCCTCCATCAATTCTTTCAAACTTTTGCAGTAGTGACCTATTGCCTGTCATGTGCCTGGAACAACCATTGTCAATAATCCATACATTTCTGTTTGTCTTGAGTTGTTCCTGCACAAAAGAGATGGTTAGTTACATTTGGAAACCCAAGCCTCATTGGTCTTGCGCTCATCAAAAGAAGTTGAAGATAATGGAACAGTAATTGATCCTATAGTCATGCTAGAAGGATCATTTGCTGATGTTGATGAAGAACTTTCAGCCACTTGGTCTTTCTTTGACTTCCACACCACCTTTGGGAGCTTAGACTTGACCTTCAATACTTCGGAATTTTTGATAACTTCGAAAGTTTTGATGACTTCGAAGGTTTTGATGTCTGAACCTTCGGAAGATCTTGCTTTCACTGCAGCAGGCTTCAGTGCTTCGGAAATATTCCTTTCTTCCAAGGCCAAATTTTCTTCCGAAGGAAAGTTTCCACTTGTCTTCTTCTTCATTTTGGAGCTTCCGAAGGAAACAGATTTTCCTTCCGAAGCTTGCTTCTTCTTCTTCAAACTCTTAGAAGTTTCTTTCTTGGTCATGTGGATAGTACTCTTTGGATTGTAAACACAATCGTTAGCAAGATGAGAAGTACTCCCACACATAACACAGTCCATTTTCTTTCTTCTAGGAGTTTTCCTTTGTGAACAAGGCTGAACTTGATCACTTTCCTTCTCCATCTTCATCTTTGCAGATGCTGTGGTAGTTCTTGTGGTGATAGAACTAACTTTGGAGCTGGATGGTTCAGGTTGTACAGCAGTGGTGCACAACTCATCAGCTTTCTTCTTGATGATGGGATAATTTGAACATGAACCAGAACTCCTTTTGATGGAGTTCAAGTTGGTGTATTTAGCCTTCACCACTTCAAATCCTGCAGAGATGAAGACTTGTTTATGTGCAGAATTGAAGGTGGCCTTGATATCTTGAGCCTTTTTGGACTTTCTTTTAGCCTTCCTGGTCAAGTTCTTTCTCCTAGACTTGGTCATCCTAACAGCTTTGCTCTACTCAGAGGGATGGTGACCCTTCTTAGAATGCTCTTCTTCACTCTTCTTAGAGCCATTCTCCACCATCTCCTCTTCATCCTCTTTAGTCACATGATCTATGAAGGGAAGCTCATCTTCACAAGTTCCACACCTAGGAGATCTACAGAGAAGATTGTGTGTGGAGGAGCTATCTCATAAGATCACAGTCCCTTCTTATTTTGATAACATACTTTTGCATCCAAGGATAAGGATATTATGTTCTTGAAGGTCTCTTCTTCAAGAACACATTTTTCTGCCTTGGCTTTGTTGATCACAAGCTCAGCCTGGCATTCAGTTAACTTAGTAATGAGGTCTATGATCTGAGTCCTGTAGTTTGTATGTTCATGTTTAAGAGTTGAAATGGTTTTCTCTAAGTCCTCTATCTTTAGTTTATAATCATTTTCAGCTCTTTTAAAATCAGTTTTTAAGATATTTAAGGACTCAAGATCAGATCTCATTTCTAAGTTATAGGACCTGTATCTATTGACATTAGCAATGCATTCAGGAGTACAAAGATGTTCCAGTACCTTGATTTCATCGTGGTCTGCCATGAGTGCTTGGTTTGGAGATGCATCTTCTACCTGAAAGCTCCAGTCAAAGCCTCCTTCTTCAGCAGCAACTGCAGGTTGCTGCTTTGGCTTCTCATTCTGGGGGGCTTTCTCAGTGTAGTTTGGTCTGGTTTGTGCTTGGCCACCATTTGTCCTTGGTGCCTTAAACTCCCTTGCAAAGTGTCCCATCTGGTTACAGTTGTAACACTTTACTTTGCTTTTATCCAGCCGAAACTTTCCACTGGCTGCATTGCTTGGAAACTTTCTCCCTGTCCTCTTGTTGAACTTCTTGGCTCTATGAGTGAGAAGAGCCATCTTGGACTATCACCATGTACTCCAAATCATCTTGATGGATACAGTCCAAATATTTAAGGGTGAAGAAAAATTTGCCTGAGGTTTCATCTGCAGAGACAAAGGCATGAGAAGAACTTGTCTCTTGGAAAAGACTTTCTTGAGTGTAGCTTTCCCTTGGAGTCTCTGGGAAGGTGATGAAAGGGCCTTTTTGTGAGTTGTCAGGGTAGCATATAAGATGATGTTGTGGCTCAATGCTTTCCCTTTCAACCACATGGAGGGTTGAACTCAGTTGATTGCTGGAGTTACCAGATGAGTTTTGCATGTTCATCTCTATCTGGTAGCCACTAAGAATACCATACAACTCTGTAAGAGTAAGAGTCTTAAGGTTCTCAGTCCTCTTGATAACAATGCAGTAATGTGTCCATTGTCTAGGAAGAGAGGGCATAAACTTCCTTACAATGTCCCTGTTCTCAAGAGTTACTCCAACATCCATTAGAGTATCCACAATCTCAAAATACCTGAAGTATTATTGAGTTATGGTTTCACCTACCTTGAAGGTGAAGTTTTCATACTGCTGCTTCAGGAGATCTTTCTTGTTCTCCTTTGCTTCAGTAGACCCCTCATACATCATCTTTAGTGCTTCCCATAGTTGCTTGGTAGTTTTGCACTTCTTGAAGCCTCTGTAGATGGAGTTTGGAAGAGCAGTTTGAAGGGCTGGCATGGCTTTCTGATCAATCTCTATTCTCTTCCTGTCTTCTTTAGAGTAATCAGCCACAACCTTAGGAATCATACCACCACCAAAAGTAGAAGTGGTGCTTGGTATGTAAGGTCCTTCAACAATAGAGTCCCACATCCTGGAGTCTTGAGACTTGATGAAGCCTTCCATTTTTTGACACCAAGTATCAAAGTCTTCAGGAGTGATCAGTGGAGACTTTGTCATAGTTCCAGTTTCCATATCAGCTTTGGTGATAGCTGCCATTTAAGTTGCTAAGTATTTTTTGTGTGTGAGGGATCTCAAGATGGTGAGATCTTATATCAAGAGCCTGAAATGCTCTGATACCAAATGCAGGGCCGGTGAAGGGTGTGCACTTACAACACAACAACACAATGAGGAGAGTTGCTTAGAACACTTAACAGATCAAATAAGGAACTGGTTAACTTTTACTGAAAGATGCTAAGAACACAAGTAAAGATGAGACAGACCAAGGTGGCAAACAACACAAGTAATTGGTTTTCAAGAATGCTGTATATTGCTTCTCAAGTTCTATTACAAATGTTAAAAACATACGATAGAAAGTTACAAGTACTTGAGATACTTTATACGACATCCTACTGTCGGCCATACTTTGAAAGCCAGCTGGATACAATTGACTAGAAATCTACAAAATAAAATGTAGAGTCAAAAGGCAGATTTACCTTTTGACTAGTGACTATGACATGTCATAGCTCACATCCTAATATATTACAAAAAGGATAAAAGTACATAAAGTATAAAGCACAGACTCAAGACCTCAATGTACAGTCAGCGGAAAGGTGGTCCAGCTTTAGGTAAAGTACATCAGATAAAGAGATGTCTCTTAAAGTCTTCGAAAGAAATCTGTCTTTGCCCTTTGGCTTTGGAAGACTTTGTCTTTGAAGCTTCGGAAGACTTCACTTTTGGCTTCGGAAGATGTTGGTTTTGGCTTCGGAAGATTTTACACTTAGAATATTTTTAGTGCATGGTGTAAAACTTCCGAAGCATTTCTAGTTCTGTTCTTCAGTGCATGCATGCAGAGAGACTTTGGATGTTTTGGCTGCATCAGACTTATAGAAATCCTTACAGTTATATATATGTATATATATATGAAAAATATCAAAGAGCAAGCAAAGAAAAGTCCAATCAAATGTCAAAAGAATATATTATGCAAAAAGAGCTAAAATGTGCCAAAAGGCCATATAGGGATAAAAGATGCCAATGTGCACATTAATAAAACATATGTCAAAGACATATATACTATATGATAAATATTTTACTTTTGAGAATATGTTATGACATAGGAGGCAAAATAAAAAAATGGGGCATGTAAGTCCTTCTTGGCATGTAAGTCCTAAACGTCTTGCGAGGGTAAAAACATAAGTCTGGATGGTTGTTAATAGGTCCTTCAACTCGTTAAGATTCTGTGCTCAGAAACATTTTCTCGTGCTAGTTATGCTCTAATAGATATTATATAAGACAATAACCAAAACTGAAAAAGCTAATAGAACTGAAAGGTTTAAGTTAAATTGGGGTGCCTTGAAATCTCAATAGTGTCTTGAAGCTAGATAAGTGTTTTGCAGGATTTTTGATTGTGGGACACACTGAAATCATATAACTTAACAAAAACATGATAAAATCACAGCTTATGTTTCTAAGTAAACTTGAAGTCTAAGTTTAAAATGTGACAACCAACCTCAAGGTCATAATTCTAACTTTATCAACCTGCATCATTACCCATTCAATAATTATTACTATTAATATCATTTTTTTATCTCTCTTTCAAGTTAACTGACTTCTGTTCTATTGCCTTAAATGATGCTTTTTGGCTTGCTTTAGTTTAGAATCTAGTAAGTGAATTGAGAAAATGCAAAAGGCTAACCCGACATTTATATATATGTTCAACCGCATTTGTTAATGCGGATTAGGAAATCAACATCTGCATGCATCCGCATTTCCTCCTGAGTCATCTGCATTTGGTAATGCGGATGGGCAATCTTTCAGCCGCATTTCATCTTGTCATGACTCTTTCCGACTTGTGTTTTTATTGATAATTTAGCTAGATCAAGCATTAGCTAGGGAAATCTTAGTGTCCTGGGAAAGTTAATTAGTCACCCTTGCAAAATTAAATCGTGGTTGAAACAATTAAATTGTGTGCCTGCACACTTAATTTTCGGATAAGTGCATGCATGATCATGCACAAGAGACATCGACTAACTAAATTATATCATGTAAAATACTACCCAATCCTAAAAATAATACTACGTAATAATATCACCATTAAAATTAAATCAAAAAAATCCTTTCACTAGAAGCCAAATCTCGACCGCCCCCTCTCCTCCACTCTCCTCTCTTCTACACCACCACCTCTTCTACCCACTCTCCATACATGCAAGACACTACACCTCTCATTCTTCTCTCACTCTCTTCTCTCATTCTCCGTTCTCTCCAGCAGAAATCCTCTCAAACACCACAATTCTCTCTACTTCCAGCTGTCATTTTCGAAGATACACAACAACATACTATCGGCCAAGCATCAAAACCGCAACGAAGTGAAGGTTTGTGAACTTTTGGTACTCGGATCTTGCAAGCTTGTGGTTCTCCACCATTTGTTCGAATTTTCCAGCTTTTTTCAAAGGTTTCCAGGCCATTCTTGTCTATCTACACTCTCCAAACCATGAGCTACACCAAGTGTAAGCTTCATGTCACCCGATTTGGTCATTTCATGTGTTTTCTTCATTTTTCACTCAAAAATCTTACCATTCTTGTATCTAACAGAAACTTGCTGCTACACCTTGTTCTTGAAGAGCTTTTCACGTTCATGAAGGTATTACACTTGTTATATAAGTCATTCTATAGGTGTAACCCGATTTACACCTAGAAAATCCTCTTTTTGGGTGTTATTACACCATCCAACTTGCACAACTTGTAATCTTCCAAAGCTAAGCATGTAACCTGCTCTTAATAAGTTTTCTAACCTTCTAATAACCTTATTTTAAAGTTACAAAAGGTTTGGGTAATATATAATCACAAGTTATAATATTTTACACATGTGTAATGGATGAAAATGGTGTAATCTTTAAGTTTCCATCTTGTTCATAGGTTTTTTGTTGAACCCGTGAGTTAGACATGATATTTCAGTAGGTTTTGAATGATTTTGGGTGTATGATGACATGTTAATGGCTGAAAATAATAAAGTCTTAGAAAAGTGGTAAAACGACTTAAAAAAAATAAGAAAACATGGATTTTAACCATCTTAAAAAGTATTCCAGGTTCTAAAAGGGTTAACAAAGTGTTTGGATTGGATTTGTTGATTAAATGGTCAAAGGACAAGTTAAAAAGGAATTTTCAACCAAAATCGGGTATTAACCGGGCAACGTTTTGAGGAAAATCCTAGAATAATGATATAAAGATCAAGAACAATATAAACCATATTATTTCAGTAAAATAAGTGTCATAATATTTTTAAAGATGATAAGAATTGGTCAAACAAGCTTTTAAACAGTCATTTACGGGTAAAAACATTTTTAACGGGTTAGAATTAAAATTTAGACTTTCACCTAAAAGGAGCTTGAAATACATTTCTAACAGATTAAAAACATATAAAAAGTCCTTAAAATAACATTTAGTGGATCTACGACTAAAAATATGGAAATCGACTCTTAACCGTTAAAAACCTACGGTTTTACCGTAACCGGTAACATAAGACATAAAAATATAAAAACCGGACCTAATTTCTGAAATCTTGGTATAAACTTACTTAAAATCAGTTGCTTAACTTTAAGAAACTATTATTTGTCAATACAAGTCATTAAAAGCAAGAAATCAAACTTTGGGGTAGAAAGTGTAAATTTTGGAAACTTGGAGGACTAAACTGTAAATTTTGCTAAACTTCAATAAACCGGGCCCTTGGACTAAGAACCATTTAGAAGACTCAAACTAAATTATATAGATGATTTAACATGGTAAATCATATAATCTTTCCTAAGAAACCCTAACTCTCTATAAAAGGAAACTTTTTATTTTAAGACTTAACAAATCAAAAGCTAGTAAGAGATTAACCTCATGACACACCTAGTGCATCTCCATAACCCTAGAATTAGTGTCTTAACACTTAAATCTTGATGGTAGGGTGCTAGATTTGAGACTCTTTCCCAGCACGAAGAACCCTTTTTGCTTGAATTTTGAGGTGAGTTCTAGTGTTCCCTTTTTACTACTGTTTTTGGGATGAGACATGCTATATTTGAATTGAAACCTTTTATGAGCTATTGTATGATGCTTGAATGTTGGGGTTAATGTTAGAACCTGCTTATATATGTATCACGATCATTAATTCTTGTGTGAACCGCTTGTTTTATATGGGTAGATCTACTTGGGGAATCCCCCACACACAGTGCCTTCCTTGATGAATGGGAAGGGTACCACACTGAGATCCTGAGGGGTCGTTTATGGCATGTGACAAGTTCTTATAAGATACTAGGTGAACCATCCGGCAGGTATGGTCCACTGTTTTGAGGCTCAGTTCTTCCTTCGAGATTAACCGGTAAAACATAACTTTTGAAGAGGCTAGCAGGGACTGAGTGCAGGGTTGATTATGATCCCCCACAACAGTGAATCTATGATTCTTTTAAATCATATGTGGATTCTATTGAATCCTTTTATTTTTAAACTTTAAGCACTTGAATTCATCAACTTTTTAGTTGACATAATTTCTTTTGAGCATGGTTCAGGTAATCCATGTAGGGCCTCTACCACTGTTGAAGACCTTGACCTAGCACCGTGACCATGGCATTGGCTTGTCTGATTTTAAAAACAATTTGAACAATTTATAAATATTGTTGATCATTACAATTTGTCTTTACATTGGATGTACAATTTCATTTGGGGGCTAGATATATTTCTAGCCCTGGTTTTCTTTAAATATTAAATGCCATATGATGTTCTCTCCTTTTGTGCTCTTATGATGGTTTGTTTCCGCTGCCATATGTGTTGCTAGTCTGTGACGTCCCACGCTACTTGGGCGCGGGGTGTGACAGATTGGTATCATAGCCAAAGGTTGTAGAGAAGTCCGGAATACCATAGTGAGACCCTAGGCTACAACCCTGATACCTTAGGACCGTCCTTGTGGGAAAGTGTTGGGATGATCGCGTTGGCCAAATTGATGATTACACTTGATCAACGTAATCATGAATTTAACGGACGCGTAAGTTCCAGCATGGACCTTTAGGTAGTGGGTGGACTTTTCCATTTGAAAATTATGATTTCTGAAATTTCTTTTGAAGTGGTCTAAAGGCTTTTTCCTAAGTGTTAACTGCTCTACCTGTTGCTACTTGAAGAAGCTACTAATATTTGATACTACTACTTACTGATACCTCTGGTTATTGATACTATTAGGATATCTGATACTATTGCCATCACTACCATAAGTACTATTATTATTATTACAATCATGAGCTATGAGAAACCAAATTACTCATGATATTTCTTGCAGGATAGCAGGACTATGGCTGACAACGGTAAGGCACCGGCATACCCCACTGACGGGACTGCACCATTTGAGAGCCTCAAGAAGGCGCACCACGAACAGAGTACGAGGAGTATACGAGGAGATGCGGACATCCGGGATGGATATCTGTCACATCTTACGTGACCGAGCCGTCAAAAGACTCTTCCTCGACATCCCCTTCCAGGAGCCGAACGCCTCCCATTCACCTCATGTAGCAGCTCCTACCACTCACCTATCCCACCTATTGGGGATAGGGGTGCATGCGTGATCACCCGCCCACGCAAGAGTGCAAGGCCAGGTCCCTTAGTCTACTTTAGGATGCCACCTCCTCCTCCACCACCTGTTAGGATTCCAACACCTGTACCTCTGTCATTTGACCCACTCCACCACCACCCACATGATGATCACTGGATGCCACCGAGGCGCAGTTTGTATTATGGCCCTAGTGTGTTAGCTGGTGACAGGTACTCCCAGTCTAGCCGTCAGGCAAGTCACGTAGGTCCCTCCGATGCTGCTGTGGATGAGATTCTGAAGACCTTTCGTCGTCATGAGCTGACCCTCCAGCACGCTACTCATACCTCTCAGCCTGTCCAATTTCAGGCCACGATGGCTTCGCACGGGGTCCAGCGGTTGAAGCAAGAACAGAGGAAGAAGAGCTCGGGATGGCTAGGGTGGTTGAAGAAGAAGTGAATGTGGGATTATCTATCTTGTAGACAGTTGAAGGAAACTATTTATATTTATTATCTGATACTATTAATATTATTACTATGACCTTCCAACTTGTAAGAGTGTAACTTTGAGACAACTATGCTTGCTGATACTATTAACTCTCTCTCTGTGTGAAACAATTTTAATCGATGCTAAAACCTTGCTGAGCTATTTATATTGATTTACAATGTGTCATGTTATGCGTTGGGAATTTTGACCTGGGTCTATTACGGATGAATTTTCTTAAGCTAATTTAATGAAACATTTTCTTGTTAGAGGTACTTAGTGGTGTGTATGATACACTCCCTCTTTCTAGGACGCGATAGTTTAGGGTAAATGATACATGGGCTACTCGAAACCAATTATGAGATGCTAAATAACAATTTATCTATGATGCTGTCAGAATGCCGACTAGGAGAGGAACCCACATTGGAAGACGGGGAACTACTAGAGGCCGCCGTGAAGGGGCTAGACAAACCAGAAACCAAACCCCTACTCCACCAGGAACCCCTCATGGAGAGAATGCAAACCAGGGGAATGATGAAAGGATCGCCAACCTTGTTGCACAACAGATGGCAAATGCTATTCCTACCATTATAGCCCAGATCAACGCAGACCGGAGCAACCCCGGTGGTGATGATGTATTCGGCAACAATGAGGGCAATAACGACGAAACTGAAGCACTGAAGAATGGATGCTCCTACAAAATGTTCATGGCATGCAAGCCAAAAGACTTCTATGGCACTGAGGGTGCAATAGAAACGTACCGATGGATCGAGGAAATGGAAGCTCTCCTGGACATCAGTGAGTGTAAAATGGACCACTTAGTGAGGTTCGCATCCCAGTCACTCAAGGGATCGGCTCTGGAATGGTGGAAGACGGTTATTCAGCCCCGGGGAAGGATCGCTGCTAACCGAATGAGCTGGACCGAGTTCAGGGAACTGATAACCCGCAAATACTTCCCCATCAACCAACTGGAGAAGCTAGAGTCTGAATTCCTGAGCCTGGAGATGAAAGGTCTTAATTACACGGAGTACATCAACCGCTTCTTAGCCCTATCTCGATTGGTGCCACACCTTCTGACACTAGAATCTAAGGGTGTAGCGCGCTTCATTTGGGGGCTACATCCTAGAGTCAGGGGAATGGTTCGATCTTCCAGGCCTTTAACCTTACAAGCTGCGGTTGACTTCACCAGCAGTTTGACTGATGATTTGATTAGGGCTGGATGGACTGAGCAATCCAGGACTAAAGAGAAGAGGAAGTTGATGGGTGAAAAAAGGAAGTGGTTCGAGGTGAATAGAGCAATTGGCAGTAGTAGCGGGTCAAGCAAGAAGAGTTTTCAAGGTGTGAGGCGCGATGACTAATATGGGAGGACAAGGAAGCTATACTCGGGTACGAGCCCGTTCTACAACAAGTGCAAACTGTATCATCAAGGGGATTGCAACCCGATGCTTTGCTTCAGATGCAAACGACCAGGTCATTTAATCAAGGATTGTACGTACACGCCGAGTAAACAATGCTATGAATGTGGAGATCCAGGGAACATGAGGAACAAGTGTCCTAAACTGGGAAGAGATAAGGAAGCCAGACCCAAAAAGCCTAAGGGATGAGCATTTATGATGGAGCCAGCCGATGCTCGCAAGGAACCTGATGTAATCAATGGTACGTTCCTTATAAACAACCATCCTGCTACCGTTCTCTTTGATACTGGAGCAACTGCTAGTTTTGTCTCTAGTGCTTTTAGACCTCTGATTGACTTGAGTGCGTGTATCCTAACTGATCCGTTTACCGTAGAATTAGCCGATGGTAACATTATAGAAACTAATGAAGTCATAAGGACTGTTTAATTAATCTAGAAGGTAGCATATTTAAGATTAACCTGATGCCTATTAAGTTAGGAGGATTTGATGTGGTTGTTGGTATGGATTGGTTGGCTAAGCATAGAGTCGGGATCATGTGTGATGAACGCCTGCTTAGAATACCGTTGAGCGACGTGAAAGTGCTAGTGGTTCGTGGTGAAGGAAGTGACACGCTATGTTTTATGATATCTCATCTGAAAGCTACCAAGAGCCTTAAGAAAGGATCCCCAGCTTTCATAGTCTATGTAATGAAGGCTAAAGAGGAGAAGAAGATTAAGGATATTCCAGTGGTTTCTGAATATCCAGAAGTCTTCCCCGAAGATCTACCGGTACTCCCTCCGAACCGACAAGTCGAGTTCCAAATAGATCTACTGCCTGGTGCTGCACCTGTAGCCAAGGAACCATATCGACTCGCCCCTTTCGAGATGAAGGAACTAATTCTACACATCCAGGAACTAATCGACAAGGGATTTATTCGATCTAGTGTCTCTCCATGGGGTGCACCAGTATTATTTGTGAATAAGAAGGATGGATCCCTACGAATGTGCATTGATTAGCGGGAGTTGAACAAGCTGACTATAAAGAATCGTTACCCTCTCCCGAGGATTGACGACCTATTCGATCAACTGCAGGAAGCTAGTTACTTTTCTAAATAGATTTAAGATCGGGATATCATCAGCTGAAGATAAGAGAAGAAGACATACCCAAAACGACCTTCAAGACAAGATACAGACATTATGAGTATCTAGTCATGCCTTTTGGACTGACTAACGCACCAGTGGCGTTTATGGATCTCATGAACCGTGTATGTCGCCCATATCTTGACAAGTTCGTGATCGTGTTTATCGACGACATCTTGATCTACTCCCGTGGTAAAGAAGAGCATGAGGAACACCTTAGACTGATTCTTGAGTTGCTCAAACATGAGCAATTATATGCCAAGTTCTCCAAATGTGATTTTTGGATGCGAGGGATCCAATTTCTAGGGCATGTGGTAAATGAGAATGGGATTCAAGTTGACCCTTCTAAGATTGAGGCGATTAAGGACTGGAAAATTCCTGAAACCCCTACCGAGATAAGGCAATTCCTTGGATTGGCTGGATACTACAGAAGGTTTATCAAAGTCTTCTCGCGCATTGTGTAACCATTGACTACTCTGACAAAGAAAATTACGCCCTTTGTGTGGGAACGAGAGCGGAATGAAGCGTTCAAAAAGCTCAAGGAGAAACTGTGTAATGCACCTATCCTCGCTCTCCCAGAAGGAATTAAGGACTTCATGGTCTATTGTGATGCTTCGCGTCAAGGACTAGGATGCGTGCTAATGTAGCGCAACAAAGTAATTGCTTATGCATCGAGACTACTAAACGATCATGAGAAGAACTACACAACGCATGATCTAGAATTGGGTGTCGTGGTGTTTGCACTCAAAATGTGGAGGCATTATCTCTATGGCACGAAGTGCATTATTTACACTAAACATAGGAGTTTACAGCACATTATGGATCAGAAGATGCTAAACATGCGCTAGAGAAGATGGGTTAAGTTGCTGAATGATTACGAATGTGAAATACGCTACCATCCGGGCAAGGCCAATGTAGTGGCAGATGCCTTGAGCCGGAAAGAAAGAGAAAAACCTCTATGCATCCGTGCCTAAAGAATTGATGTGTACACCGACCTTATCGCGAGACTAAAGAAAGCACAAGACGAAGCGCTAAAGGAAGGTACGCTAGCGGGGGAAATGTTGACAAGGATGGAGAAGCGATTAGAGCTGAGCAGCGATGGTGTATATAAATATGGAGGGAGAACGTGGGTGCCTAAGCATGGTGGAATTAGAGAGGTAATCCTCCACGAAGCCCACAAAACTAGGTACTCGGTTCACCCCGGAAGTGACAAGATGTACCATGATCTAAAGGCCCTTTTCTGGTGGCCTGGGATCAAGAAATCCATCGCCGTTTATGTTAGCAAGTGTCTGATGTGCGCCATGGTGAAGGCTGGAAACCAAAAACCGTCAGGGACGTTGCAGCAGCCCGAAAGTCCAAAATGGAAGTGGGATAACGTCACAATGGATTTCGTCATAAAGCTACCCAGAACTTTTAGAGGTCGTGACGCCGTTTGGGTAATAGTAGACAGGTTAACTAAATCAGCTCACTTATTGCCGGTTAGAGAAGACTACGACTGGACAAAACTGGCTCAATTGTATATTGATGAAATAGTGACCAGGCATGGTGTGCCTTTGTCAATCATCTCCGACCGAGATAGCCGCTTCACTTCACGTTTCTGGAGATCACTCCAGCAAGCCTTAGGAACCCGTTTAGATCTAAGCACTACATACCACGCACAAACTGATGGACAGAGTGAAAGGACTATTCAAACCCTGGAAGATATGCTAAGAGCTTGCGTGATTGACTTTGGTGGGAACTGGGACAATCATCTTCCTTTGGTAGAGTTCTCCTATAACAATAGTTACCACGCAAGTATAAAGGCAGCTTCGTAATAAGGCACTATATGGTAGGAAATGCCGACCACCATTGAGCTGGAATGAGATCGGTGACAGGCAAGTAATGGGACCCGACATTGTGTTGGAAACCACCGACAAGATATTTAAAATCAAGGAGCGTTTGAGAGCAGCCAGGGATCGTCAAAAGAAATACGCTGATAGGAGACGAAAACCTTTGGAGTTTCAAGTGGGTGATAGGGTAATGCTCAAAGTGGCACCATGGAAAGGTACCGTGAGGTTTGGAAAGAGAGGAAAGCTAAGCCCGAGATACATTGGACCATTTGAGATACTAGCAAGAATTGGTCTCGTGGCATATAATTAAAGCTACCTCAAGAGTTAAGTTGCATACATGACACCTTCCATGTGTCAAACCTGAAAAAGTGCTTGGTAGACAAGACCTTGGAGATATCATTGAAGGAAGCTAGGATAACCGACAAGTTGAACTTCATGGAAGAGCCTATAGAGATCACTGACTGGCTGGTTATGAAACTAAGACGAAAAGTAAGATGGAATTCTAGGCGAGGATCTAAATTCACTTGGGAGCGAGAAGATGAAATGAGAAAGAGTTATCCGCAACTCTTCAAACCCACCCGTTCCGAGTCTAATCAAAGCTAAATTTCATGACGAAATTTCCTAAATGGTGGGAGAATGTGACAACCGACCTCTAGGTCATAATTCTAACCTTATCAACCTGCATCATTACCCATTCAATTATTATTACTGTTAATATCATTTTTATTATCTCTCTTCCAAGATAATTGACTTCTGTTCTATTGCCTTAAATGATCCTTTTTGGCTTGCTTTAGTTTAGAATCTAGTAAGTGAATTGAGAAAATGCAAAAGGCTAACCCGAAATTTATAAATATGTTCAACCGCATTTGTTAATGCGGATGAGGAAATCATCATCCGCATTTCCTCCTGAGTCATCCGCATTTGGTAATGCGGATGGGCAATCTTTTAGCCGCATTTCATCTTGTAATGACTCCTTTCGACTTGTGTTTTTAGTGCTAATTTAGCTAGATCAAGCATTAGCTAGGGATATCTTAGTGTCCCGGGAAAGTTAATTAGTCACCCTTGCAAAATTAAATCATGGTTGAAACAATTAAATTGTGTGCCAACACACTTAATTTTTGGATATGTGCATGCATGATCATGCACAAGACACATCAACTAACTAAATTATACCATCTAAAATACTACCCAATACTACAAATAATACTACATAATAATATCACCATTAAAATTAAATCAAAAAAATCCCCTCACTAGAGGCCAAATCTCGGCCGCCCCCTCTTCTCCACTCTCCTCTCTTCTACACCACCACCTCTTCTACCCACTCTCCATACATGAAAGACACTACACCTCTCATTCTTCTCTCACTCTATTCTCTCATTCTCGGTTCTCTCCAGATGAAATCCTCTCAACCACCACAATTCTCTCTACTTCCAACCCTCATTTTCGAAGATACACAACAACATACCATCAGCCAAGCATCAAAACCGCAAGGAAGTGAAGGTTTGTGAACTTTTAGTACTCGGATCTTGCAAGCTCGTGGTTCTCCAGCATTTGTTCGAAATTTTCCAGCTTTTTTCAAAGGTTTCCAGGCCATTCTTGTCTATCTACACTCTCCAAACCGTGAGCTACACCAAGTGTAAGCTTCATGTCACCCGATTTGGTCATTTCATGTGTTTTCTTCATTTTTCACGCAAAGATCTTACCATTCTTGTATCTAAAAGAAACTTGCTGCTACAACCTTGTTATTGAAGAGCTTTTCACGTTCATGAAGGTATCACACTTGTTATATAAGTCATTCTATAGGTGTAACCCGATTTACACCTAGAAAACCCTCTTTTTGGGTGTTATTACACCATCCAACTTGCACAACTTGTAATCTTCCATAGCTAAGCATGTAACATGCTCTAAATTAGTTTTCTAACCTTCTAATAACCTGATTTTAAATTTACAAAAGGTTTGGGTAATATATAATCACAAGTTATAATATTTTACACATGTGTAATGGATGAATATGGTGTAATCTTTAAGTTTCCATCTTGTTCATAGGTTGTTTGTTGAACCCGTGAGTTAGACATGATATTTCAGTAGGTTTTGGATGATTTTGGGTGTATGATGAGATGTTAATGGCTGAAAATAATAAAGTCTTAGACTTGTAAGCAATTTGGACATATTTGGGGACCTGAAAAGTGGTAAAACGACTTAAAAAAATAAGAAAACATGGATTTTAGCCATCTTAAAAAGTATTCCAGGTTATAAAATGGTTAACAAAGTGTTTGGATTGGATTTGTTGATTAAATGGTCAAAGGACAACTTAAAAAGGAATTTTCTAAAATCGGGTATTAACCGGACAACATTTTGAGGAAAATCCTAGAATAATGATATAAAGATCAAGAACCATAGGAACCATATTATTTCAGTAAAATAAGCGTCATAATATTTTCAAAGATGATAAGAATTAGTCAAACAAGCTTTTAAACGGTCATTTACGGGTAAAAACGCGTTTTAACGGGTTAGACTTAAAATTTAGACTTTCACCTAAAAGGAGCTTGAAATACATTTCTAACAGATTAAAAACTTATAAAAAGTCCTTAAAATAACATTTAGTGGATCTAAGACTAAAAATATGGAAATCGGCTCTTAACCGTTAAAAACCTACAGTTTTACCATAACCGGTAACGTAAGACATAAAAAAAACAAAAACCGGACCTAATTTCTGAAATTTTGGTATAAACTTACTTAAACAGTTACTTAACTTTAAGAACCTATTATTTGGCCATAAAAGTCATTAAAAGCAAGAAATCAAACTTTAGGGTAGAAAGTGTAAATTTTGGAAACTTGGAGGACTAAACTGTAAATTTTGCTAAACTTCAATAAACCGAGGCCTGGACTAAGAACCATTTAGAAGACTCAAACTAACTTATATAGATGATTTAACTTGGTAAATCATGTATTTTTTCCTAAGAAACCCTAACTTTCTATAAAAGAAAACTTTTTATTTAAAGACTTAACAAATCAAAAGCTAGTAAGACATTAACCACATGACACACCTAGTGCATCTCCATAACCCTAGAATTAGTGGCTTAACACTTAAATCTTGATGGTAGGTGCTAGACTTGAGACTCTTTCCCGACACGAAGAACCCTTTTTGCTTGAATTTTGAGGTGAGTTCTAGTGTTCCCTTTTTACTACTGTTTTTGGGATGACAAAAGCTATATTTGAATTGAAACCTTTAATGAGCTATTGTATGATGCTGAATGTTGGGGTTAATGTTAGAACCTATTATCTTTGTATCACGATCATTAATTCTTGTGTGAACTGCTTGTTTTATATGGGTAGATCTACTTGGGGAATCCCCCCACACACAGTGCCTTCTGTGATGAACGGGAAGGGTACCACACTGAGATCCTGCGTGATCGTTTGTGGTATGTGACAAGTTTTTATAAGATACTAGGTGAACCATCCGGTAGGTATGGTCCACTGTTTTGAGGCTCAGTTCTTCCTTCGGGATTAACCGGTAAAACATAACTTTTGAAGAGGCTGGCCGGGACTAGCTACTGTT
The DNA here is from genome assembly GCA_025215565.1 of Flaveria ramosissima. Taxonomy (NCBI): domain Eukaryota; kingdom Viridiplantae; phylum Streptophyta; class Magnoliopsida; order Asterales; family Asteraceae; genus Flaveria; species Flaveria ramosissima. The sequence continues at coordinate 51,496,380 of CM046037.1, forward strand.
GAAGAGGGTTGACCGGTAAAACATAACTTTTGAAGAGGGTTGATTGTGATCCCCCACAACAGTGACTCTATGATTCTTTTAAATCAAGATTTTATTGAATCCTTTTGTTTTTAAACTTTAAGCACTTGAATTCACCAACTTTTTATTTGACACAATTTCTTTTAAGCATGTTTCAGGTAATCCATGAAGGGACTCTAGCTACTATTGAAGACCTTGATCTAGCACCGTGACCATGGCATTGGCTTGTCTGATTTTAAAAACAATTTTAACAATTTATAAATATTTTTGATCATTACAATTTGTCTTTACGTTGGATGTACAATTTCATTCGGGGGCTAGATCTGTTTCTAGCCCTGGTTTTCTTTAAATATTAAATGTCATGTGATATTCTCTCCTTTTGTGCTCTTATGATGGTTTGTTTTCGCTGCCATAGGTGTTGCTAGTCTGTGACGTCCCACCCTACCTGGGCCCGGAGTGTTACATAAAAGGGACAAAGTATATCGACAATCAACATAAACAGTCTTATATAAAATCAATGCTGGATGATTGGTAATGGTTGATTTCTAAAAAGAAATATGATCCTATTCTTGAAAATTTATGTAAAAGTTATATAGTTAATACAATATGTGTGTCAATAAGTTTGCTTTAATTTAGTTTTATTAAAGTATCTTATTTTGATTTGTGTTTTTGATTTACAAAGTGTTCAAAACTTAAGGGTGTTAAAATTATTGTAAACCCTTATTTAAATAAAATCATTTTTCATAGCAAAATAAAAGGGGTTAATAATTGGTAAAAATTGATAAAAACAAAATGTTAAAACCTGTTCATGTGAAAAGTTTAACAAGCGAAAAGTTAACTAGAGAGAATTTGACTTCACGCGCGAGAAGTCAAATCCTTCAAAAGGAACACTTCGTGCGAGAAGTCTTCACTCTCACGAAAGGTTCTGTCTTCACTCTCACGAAAGGTTCTGAAATTCATCTCTCAAAATTTGAAGTATAGAAACGTAGTTAAACTGATTTTTATTGTTCATTAAGATTGCATTGAGATTCCAAAGTGTGTTACAAGGTATATAGATGTTTAATATGTGGAATTAAATGAATTTGTTTCATGACCGAAATTCAAATGGACTAATACATGACAAATTGAAAATTTTAGACATAAATAATCTTAATAATATATATGGCAACACTTATTGAACATATTTGAGCATTTAATTCTTTGAAAATCAACCGACTGAAAAAAAAATTCAAAGTGTACAGACTTTTCGTGTGCGAAAAGTTCTTGAGAATCTGAAATGATGCGAAAATTTCTACTTTTCACATGTAATAGTACTTTTCGTGCGAAAAGTTGAGATTTCTTAGAATTTGAATTTCATGCGAAAGGTTGAACCTATCGCACAAAAAATTTAACTTTTTCAGAATTAATAATCTTGCGAAAGGTTTAACATTTCACGCGAAATGTTGAAACTTTCTGATATTTTTCTAAGTGTTGAACTCGCACGAAAAGATGAATTTTTTCTGAAATTTTTTCTAGGTGATGAAATTATTTTTTAATCACTGATATTTGATTTTTTTGTGTACTAATAAATTCTCATCAACTTTTGCAAATGGCTCGACCGTTGGTTTTTAATAAAAACCATAATGCTGTGGCGTATTTGGGAGAAGCCTCTGATGACAAAGCTCTCTTTAGATCCATGATCAAAGGATTAAAGTCTTCCAAGATTTTTCATGCTATATCTACTAACCCGAAGATATTTACTGATGTGATAGATCAGTTTTGGGAGACTGCAGCAAATGAGATTCATGCTGATGGTGAGCTCTTTATTACTGCCACAGTGAAAGGGAAGAGGATTGTTATCCCTGATGAGGTTATTAACAGTGTGTTATTATTAGAGGATATTTCATGAGCACCAATGAAGATAGATGAGGATACTACAAAAGACTATTTACTACGTATGGGATACAATCATCGTTATCCTTCGTTAGAGAAGAAATACTTGCCACCTTTCTGGAAGTATTTATTTCACGTGGTTATCAATTGCCTTAGCAATCGGAAGGCCGGCATGGACATTTTGAGCACCATATTTGGATCCCTATTGGATTCTCTAGTTGACGATCTTCCATACAGCATCTCCACAACCATGTTTTCTGAGATGCAGAAGAATGTTATTGCTGCACCAGGAAAGAAGTTCATCACGTACCCACGATTTATTCAGATGATAGGAAACACTACTCATCCTGAGTTAGCTATATCTGATTCATCTACCTATTCTATTATGATGATGAAGAAAGATATTTTCACTTACCTTATGGGAGCTAGAGGGAATGCATGGGATGGATCACATTTTGCCAAACATGGTAGATATGTTGATGGTTTTAGAGCCGAAGCACATACTGAGAATGCTAAGGTACATAGAGATTGTTGGATTCTTTATGCCCAAGACACAGAACATTGATGTGGTTAGTACGTTATGACCCAAGTCGGGTCATACCCAATAACAAGCTTAGCAAACACCAATTAATATTTAATTGATGATAGGATCATGCAATTAAATAAATACACCAATTTAGAAAATGGATTTTCTAAATAAGTTGCATATGAGATTGAACAACTTATATGGATATTTTGTTCATGGATATTATTTGTAATGTTGTTTAATTTGGTTAAATAACATCAAATAATAGGAGTGTGTGTATAAGTTATATAATTAAAGGGGTAATTACATAACTTATTAAAAACTTTTGTTTAAAAAGTATAAAAAAGTTTTGGGGGGAAAACCCTAATGACATAAGGGGATTCGGCCGCCCCCTTTTGGCAGCCCTCTCCCTTTTGTTTTTTTTTTTTTTTTGTTCTCTCTTGGTTTTTGGCTCTCCTAGAACATACACACTCTCCATTTCAGATCTCTCTCACTCTCTCATATGCAAAAGGGTCACAAGAACATCACTCTTTCTTTGGAAGAAAGATACTACGGCTGGAACAAAGCTCTAGCAGCTTTGTTGATGTTCACGGCTGGAAGAAGATTCCAGCAGCTTTCTTGATTCGATTTGGTGCTCAAATCCTATCAAGAATGGTGTATGCTTGATGCTTGTGGGTATGGAAACTTGAGGACACCTCTTCTTGGTGTCTTGGCTGCTCAAGAACATCATTCTCTTCATCTATATCTCGTTTTTCAGCAGCCTATGGAAGGTAGTATGTATTGAACGTTTTGGGTTGTTATTTATTGGTGATAGCTAGTTCAAACACATATATAAGATCCTTATGTTCTTGGGTTTGTTGTTGTCATGAAATGAACCATATTTTCAGATTACAAATGATATTTATTTGATGATTAATCCGCTGCGTTTTCAATTTTAAGAGGTTAAACTACTTTGATTTGGTCCAACAAACCCAACATTGGCATCTAGAGCCGGATATGTGGATGACTAGTTTCATGTGTTCTTGTAAAATTGGTTTTATGAGGCTTTAACAACCATTTTGGGGCTGTTTTGTGGTGATGATAATAAAACCCCAACCTTTCAAGGTTATATCTAACATGCTAGTGATTAAACCTTGAAAGTAAGATATCAAATAGTTGATTATGTTTTTGTTTGGACAAAAGACCCTAAATTCATGGTTTATGTTGGCTGAAAATTTAGGGTCATATGGGGATTTATTTGGTTCTTGAATGTTGTAAATGATGTATATGGATACATATTTTAGTGCATAACATAGCCTTGACCATGTGTGTTTTGGATTTGGTTGATTGTGATTTTGTTATGTTGGTTGATTTCATTCGTAAAGGGTTGTAATATTATTCTTTTGTGTTTGTATTTGGTTTGTAATTTATTTATTCATTTGGTTATGTAATAAATAGAATAGGTGCATTTCTTTTATTAAAAAATTGTATTAGGATATGATTTTGTAAAAGAAGATGCACAAGATGAAGACACAAAAGGAAGGACACAAGAGACATGGACACTTGAAGCATTTGGATGTGGAATCAAGTGGGAGTTCATGGACACATATGATGTGTCATTGTTAACCCTTAGGAAAGACCTTATGACAACACTTGTGATGGCAAACAAGTGGTCAACTTAGTGGCTATGGTTATGCACATGTTGTCACACCCCAACCTTGACGGCGGAAACGTTCGAGGAGTGAGAGTTAAGATCGTTCATAGCCACATAACGCTATTAATAAACCAAATAAAGTTTAAACATAAGTTTTAAATTGTCACATTACAATCATAAGTTTCAAAGGAAACACAAACATAACATAGAATGCAATAAATCATTCCATCTTATTTATTAGTCTAGGTCCATTCCTAGATGCAAGCTTCAAAGTGTAGCTAATCAAACTTGGGCATTTCCTGAAACATGTTAAAAATAAAGGGTCAACATTAATGTTGGTGAGCATTCCATAGTTTTTAATACATAAGTACATATAAAAGATGGCAATTCAAGTCATAAGTTAGTGAATATATTGTGATTAGGGATGCTATGAACAATGCAACAATCAGACCTTGACAATGCTTTACAAGTCTCAAACGTTAAAAGTATATACGATCAGCTAAGTGTACTTGGATCAACCAAGCAGGCTTGTCTTACCCATAGATCTATGACTTCGCTGGGCTAGCAATAGTTAATGATTGTACATATAACGCCATAACATGGTAACCACATAAATTCAACTAACCACAACTTAACATGATGAAATTGCCATAAAGTTTACAAGTCTCAAATAAGTTTACAATGCAAAGTATAGGTTAACATGTTTCACCCCAAAGTGTGAAATAAAATGAAAAGGGGGTATGGAATACTCACATTATCAATAAGTATATAATTGACGACTAATAAGAGTAATAATAGGCGTCGTTCCAAATGTAACCGTCACGAGACACCTAATTATATAATTACAAGATTTACGTATTAATAATAAGTTTAATGAATTAACGAGAATTAGGGTTTCAAGTTGGTATTTGGGGGTTTTCTTAACTAAATTGATTAAAATAAAATAATTAATTATGCTTTGTTTCAATGAGAAAAATAGAACATACTAATTGAGCATTTTTGTATAAAAAAAATGCAAAGGAAAAATATTTAGTAATAAACTTTAGTTATAAGTTTGAATAAGCTTTTATAACTTTCAAAATATTCATCATTTAAACAATACTATGGATATTGTTTGAACAATTAATTAAGTGACTTAACCCACTATTTAAAGTCTATTTTTTTATAAGAAATAAACTAAATATATTATTTGTCAATAATATTTAATAAAAAAAATACAGAAACATTTCATAAATAATTTACAGAAAAATAATGTGGTGTCTTAAAATTAGACAAGTTTATAAACTGATTTTTATAAAATTTTTAAAAAAAATTAGATTTAAATTGGTGGCCTAAAAGGCTTAAAACAAAAACATGAGGGTCCCCGGGTTCGAACCCGGGACCTCATGCTTAAACCCCATGCACTTTAACCATTGAACCAAGGCATCCAGCCGCGTTTAAAACTCCGACTTAAAGAACTAAATACCATAAACACAGAAATCCCCAAATTTCCTTAGAACCCTAGATTGATTCGAGTCCAAATTGAAGCTCAAATCGATACGGTGATGATCCAAATCATGGGGCTTTTGTTTCCCCCATGATTTCGAGTATGTAACCCCGTTTGATTACCTGAATTGAGAACGATTTGATAAAGAACCCTAGATGAAACGGACCGCGGCTTCCTTGTATCTAATCGATGGGTAAACGTTGATGATAATCGAATTAAGTTCGAGGGCAGCTTCTAATGAGCTTCTGGATGCAAAGCCCTCTATCAATTGGGTTTTAATTCGATCAGAAAGTGGTGCTCGAACGAGTGGTTAGTTCGCGAAGGAGGTGATGATAGAATGTGATGTATATGCGAGTTTCAGATGGAATTTTGTTTATCAAAAGTTTAGGAATGGTTTAACGGTCAATTTGGTTCGATTAATTAGATCATAATGAGATATTAATTGACGAACGTTTGGCGTTTGAGAGTAGTCGGTTACTCGACACCAATCGAACCCATAACCGCCCTTTGAACCCAATTAAGGTTCATAATCATGCTCGAATCAGTTTCGCGAATCGATTGCGACGTTTTGGGTTAATTAATTCGAAGATTTAATGCGTTTTGAGACCTCGCCGGCGGTCGGCCGGAGGTGGCCGGAATCGGTCACCGGTTTTACGGGGGAGATTGGGTTGGTTTTCAAAGAATTTACATATCTAATCCCTGTAATTTAATTGTTTAACATTTCATGTTTAAAACATCCTTTTAAAGTTTCAAAATTGACAACAAAACCCCCTAAACTTCTTTAAACCTTTTTAAGTTTATTAAGTTTCACATATTATTATTATTATTAATAATAACATGATTATTATTATTTTTCTTAGTTACTATTATTATTATTTTTATTATTATTATTATTATTATTATTATTATTAATATTATTACTTTCTAGTATTATTAATAACATAATCATTACTCTTATAAAGAGTTATTATTGTTATTATTTTTATGATTATTTTTATGTTCAATTTTAATAGATAAACTATAATCTTTTTACACTAAAGAATTAAAGACTAACTAATCAATAATCACAAATAGCCCCAAGTTTCATGAAAAGTATAAATAGTCCTTATAAGAATAAACGACGTTAATTTTTAATTAACCAAAATTACAAGATGTCACAGTCTCCCCAACTTAAAAGAATTTCGTCCCGAAATTAAGAATAAAGCTAAGAGAACAAATGCGGGTATCTCTCCTTCATATGATCCTCACGCTCCCAAGTGAACTCAGCTCCACGTTTGTTTTCCCAACGGACTTTGACAATAGGTGTGGTAGTTGTTCGGGTCTTCTTCAGGGTTCGATCCATAATCTCAACAGGTTTCTCAACGAAATGCAGTGACTCATCAATTTGAATTTCCTCTAGTGGAACATGCAAATTTTCATCAGCCAGGCACTTCCTCAAGTTTGAGACATGGAAGACAGGATGAACTCCGCTAAGTTCAGAAGGTAATTCCAGTTTGTAAGCCACTTTCCCAATTCTTTTCAGAATCTTGAAAGGTCCTACAAAACGTGGGGCTAACTTACCCTTCTTCCCAAAACGTACAACACCTTTCCATGGAGAGACCTTAAGAAGAACCATATCATCGACTTGAAACTCCAACGGTTTGCGCCTTTTATCGGCATAACTCTTTTGGCGACTTCTAGCCACCTCAAGGTTATTTCGGATCTTGGAAACTTTGTCAGTCGTTTCTTGAATAAGTTCCGGACCAGTGATAAGATTTTCTCCAATGTCAGTCCAACAGATCGGAGAACGACATTTACGACCATACAAAGCCTCGAATGGTGCCATCTTGATACTTGAGTGATAACTATTTTTTATACGAAAATTCCGCAAGTGGTAAGTGCGTATCCCAATCACCACCAAATTCAAGGACACAAAGACGCAGTAGATCCTCGAGAGTTTGGATTGTTCGTTCGGTTTGACCATCGGTTTGAGGATGATAAGCCGTACTTAAATCCAATTGAGTACCCAAGAGTTCTTGCATCGAAGACCAAAAGTGCGATGTGAAACGAGCATCTCGATCGGAAATAATGTGTAAAGGCACGCCATGACGACTCACATTTTCGTCAATGTAGATTCGAGCCAGCTTTGAAACCTTGTATGTATCTCGTATAGGTATGAAGTGTGCTGTCTTGGTCAAACGGTCAACAATGACCCAAATACTATCATGACCACGAGGTGTACGAGGTAACTTGGTTATGAAATCCATGGATATATGCTCCCATTTCCACATAGGGATTTCAGGTTGCTCAAGTAACCCACTTGGTCGTTGATGCTCGGCTTTGACCCTTGCACACGTGAGACACTTAGAAACATAAGACGCGATATCCTTCTTCATTCCAGGCCACCAATATTGACCACGCAAGTCCATGTACATCTTATCAGAGCCAGGATGAATGGAATATCGGGTTTGATGAGCTTCGTTCATAATGAAGTGTCGAAGATTATCACGATTTGGGATCCAAAGTCGATTCAAGAAGTACCACATGCCATTCGATTCTGTCTCCAATTGCGATCGTACATTAGCCATCAAATCTTCATCCTTCCCTTCGTCGGTTAATGCCGCTTGTTGAGCCTCGCGAATGCATAACTCGAGGTCACTATCGATTCTTATGTTTTGGAGCATGATAGTAGCCTCGTTGACATCCACATGGATCTCGGTATCAAATTCTCCTAGCGTATCAAACCATTGCCTTCGATCTCGAAACTCTTGAAGTGAGACAGTCTTGTTGTGAACCTTGCGACTTAACGCATCGGCTACAACATTCGCCTTTCCAGGATGGTAGCGAATGTCGCAGTCGTAATCGCTAATTAACTCGATCCACCGTCTTTGTCTCATGTTGAGATCCTTTTGGTTAAACACGTGTTGGAGACTCTTATGATCGGTGTAGACTATGCATTGTGTCCCGTATAAATAGTGTCGCCAAATCTTCAATGCGAATACCACAGCACCAAGTTCAAGGTCATGAGTTGTGTAGTTCACTTCATGAACCTTCAATTGCCTCGACGCGTATGCTATAACTTTGCCTCGTTGCATGAGAACACACCCAAGACCTTGATTAGAGGCATCGCAATATACGGTAAAGTCGTCGTTTCCATCGGGAAGTGTGAGAATAGGAGCGTTACACAACTTGCGTTTCAATGTCTCGAAAGCCTCTTCTTGCTCGGGTCCCCATTCAAAGAGTCGATTCTTTTGGGTTAGCGCCGTTAATGGTTTAGCAATCTTCGAGAAATTTGCTATGAACCTACGGTAATATCCCGCTAAACCCAGAAAAGAACGAACCTCGGTTGGGGTTGTGGGAGCACACCAATTCTTCACGGCTTCAATTTTAGCGGGATCAACGTGAATTCCTTGGCTATTCACCACATGTCCTAGGAATTGAACTTCTTCCAACCAAAATTCACACTTGGAAAACTTAGCGTACAATTTCTCCTTCTTCAAAAGTTCAAGAACTTGACGCAAGTGTGTCTCGTGATCGACTTTCGTCTTGGAGTAGATAAGAATGTCATCAATGAACACGATTACGAACTTATCCAAATACGGTTTACATACTCGATTCATGAGATCCATGAACACGGCAGGCGCATTGGTCAAGCCAAAAGGCATAACCATGAACTCGTAGTGTCCATATCGAGTACGAAAAGCGGTCTTTGGAATGTCATCATCGTGAACACGTAGTTGATGATACCCAGAACGTAGATCGATCTTTGAGAATTGAGTTGCTCCTTGAAGTTGGTCGAAGAGATCATCGATTCGAGGAAGAGGGTATCGGTTTTTGATAGTAAGCTTGTTGAGTTCCCGGTAGTCGATGCACATACGAAATGATCCATCCTTCTTCTTCACAAAGAGTACAGGTGCACCCCACGGTGATGAACTTGGACGAATAAAACCCTTATCGGTCAACTCTTGCAATTGACTAGCTAATTCTTGCATTTCAGACGGTGCAAGGCGATAAGGTGATTTAGCCACAGGGTTAGCGCCAGGGATTAAATCAATCTTGAACTCAACTTCTCGCACGGGAGGTAACCCTTTAAGATCCTCGGGAAAAACCTCGGGAAAGTCTCGCACAACAGGAATGTCTTTCAACTCCTTACCCTTGGCCTTCGTATTAACTACATATGCCATGAAAGCCATATAGTTTTTACTTAAGCACTTGCGGGCCTTGATGCAAGACATGAGTTTGAGTCTTTGGGATGATCTCTCCCCAAAGACTTTCAAGGTATCTCCAGTCGGTAAAGGAATTCGGATACACTTCTCGAAACATAGAATTTCCGCACGATGCTTGGCTAACCAATCCATACCAATGATAACATCAAAGCTTCCCAATTGCATAGGAATAAGGTCGACGAAGAACTCGTGTTCGTTAAGGCTTAAAGTGCAGTCACGTATTACGACGTCCACAACGATAGATTTTCCATCGGCGATTTCGACAGTGAAGGATCTTCCCAGATTGACACGCGGTTTAGAAAGTAAAGACTCGAATTCCAGGGACACGAAACTCCTATCGGCACCCGAATCAAACAATACAGATGCATAATGTTTATTTACAAGATACATACCTGTTTGGTAACAACCTATTATTGGTATGATGGACATAGATAGGAAATTTCACAAGACAAAAAAAAGACTATAAGAAATTCAACGGCGTACCATTCACCACATCGTTGTTGGCTTGTGCTTGATTGGCGTTGATATTGAAAGCCCTTCCACGAGCCGGTGGCACATTTCCCACGTTGCGAGGACATTGAGGACGAATATGACCAGCCTCGCCACAGTTGTAGCAGGTTCGGTTGGTAAGCATGGCAGTGTTGTTTGGCGCACGAAGACAAGTAGCCACTAAATGACCATACTTTCCACACAGAGAGCAGACTCGGCATGGAATGTTGTTTGCATGGTGGTACTTGCACGTGTTACACATAGGATGTGGACCAGCATAAACCTTAGCCATGGAAGCTTGATTTGCAACCACCATTTGTTTTTGAGGAGCATTAGGGGTGGTCACGGCGTAGTTGCGTGTCGGGATGAACTTACGCTTTTTGTTTTGCGAAGATGACTCGGCCCTTACCTCCTTTGTTGCCTCGGGTATCACCTTCGCAACAGACTTGGAACCCTTTGCCGACATAGTACCAGCTCTTATATGATTCTCAGTGAGCTGTGCAGTAATGGTAATTGCTTCCTCCAAAGTTGTGGGCCTACTACCCACCACGGCATCTTGAATTTGAGGTGGCACCCCCTTGATGAACTTCTCGATATTACGGGGCACGGTGTCCACCATGTGTGGTAGGAGCATACTCAACTCATGATGCCGGGTAGAATAAGCCAAATGATTCCCACCATCCTGTTTAAGGTTCCAGAATTCCTCCTCTAATTTTTGCAGCTCGCTCCTTGGACAAAACTTTTGGATCATGATCTCCTTAAATTCCTCCCAAGATAAGGTCAAAGCAACCTCGGTTCCACGGTTTCTCTTTTCACTATTCCACCATGTGAGTGCTCGTTGTTGAAGAACACTTGTGGCATAGCGAACCTTGAACTCGTTGGGGCACTCACTAACAATGAATGTGTTCTCCATGCTTTCAAACCACTCGAGAAGTCCAGTGGCTCCTTCTTTTCCACTAAAGCTAGTGGGTTTGCACGAGTTGAAGTGTTTAAAGGTGCAAGTACGGTTGTTCTCGTGTTGATTGTTCCCATTTTGATTGTTGCTATTGTCTCCATTAGCACCACTATTGTTCCCATTGGTGTTGTTGTTGTTGCTATTAGCCATTAGTGTGCTATTGAGTTCAGCAACCATAGTCGGGAGAACGGCAGCCATTTGTCGGGCAATCATGGCAGCCAGCTTACGGTCGGAACTTCCATGCTTCCCATGGTGACGAGACATGCTGGATATACAAAAATGAGTTAGTTATAGGAGCGGGGTTAACAATGGATAGTAGTTTAACAAAGATAAGCTAAGGGTTATAAGGTACACGGGATGTTTCCATTTGGTAACGCATTACCATTTGAAAACGTTGACACGTCAAGGTGAATTGACCCATTTACCTTAGAAACTTGTGTATGTTGACCATAGTTTATCACTCATCCCAGAAATCCCTAGGTAAGCATAACTAGTCCCGTAGGATTTATGCGATATGCTTGCCTTAGCCCGAGGGCCTTTTGCCAGGAAAACCAGGATACAGGTGTCTATGTGTCACACAATATTTCTTAGGTTCATAGAATCAAAACCTTGATGAGATTTATATAGATTAGACATAACGTCTAAAGATCCAAGTCATAACATAAGCATGAGATTCCACGTGTCGACGAGAATAAGATTAAGAGAGTTCATGTTCGGGGAGAGTCAAAGGGTCAAAGTTAAGTTTAGGGAGACAAGTAACAATGTTTAGGCAACCCTATGCTAAGGCATCAAATTGCACATAAGGGACATAGCATTATGTAGCATGAATAGTATATAATTTACAAGATAGGAATATAATTCTATAAGGTTCATGCATACTATAGCCTAGGTCACCATTTCTAATAACCTAGATCCCTATAGTTATGGGCTCTGATACCAATCTGTCACACCCCAACCTTGACGGCGGAAACGTCGAGGAGTGAGAGTTAAGATCGTTCATAGCCACATAACGCTATTAATAAACCAAATAAAGTTTAAACATAAGTTTTAAATTGTCACATTACAATCATAAGTTTCAAAGGAAACACAAACATAACATAGAATGCAATAAATCATTCCATCTTATTTATTAGTCTAGGTCCATTCCTAGATGCAAGCTTCAAAGTGTAGCTAATCAAACTTGGGCATTTCCTGAAACATGTTAAAAATAAAGGGTCAACATTAATGTTGGTGAGCATTCCATAGTTTTTAATACATAAGTACATATAAAAGATGGCAATTCAAGTCATAAGTTAGTGAATATATTGTGATTAGGGATGCTATGAACAATGCAACAATCAGACCTTGACAATGTTTTACAAGTCTCAAACGTTAAAAGTATATACGATCAGCTAAGTGTACTTGGATCAACCAAGCAGGCTTGTCTTACCCATAGATCTATGACTTCGCTGGGCTAGCAATAGTTAATGATTGTACATATAACGCCATAACATGGTAACCACATAAATTCAACTAACCACAACTTAACATGATGAAATTGCCATAAAGTTTACAAGTCTCAAATAAGTTTACAATGCAAAGTATAGGTTAACATGTTTCACCCCAAAGTGTGAAATAAAATGAAAAGGGGGTATGGAATACTCACATTATCAATAAGTATATAATTGACGACTAATAAGAGTAATAATAGGCGTCGTTCCAAATGTAACCGTCACGAGACACCTAATTATATAATTACAAGATTTACGTATTAATAATAAGTTTAATGAATTAACGAGAATTAGGGTTTCAAGTTGGTATTTGGGGGTTTTCTTAACTAAATTGATTAAAATAAAATAATTAATTATGCTTTGTTTCAATGAGAAAAATAGAACATACTAATTGAGCATTTTTGTATAAAAAAAATGCAAAGGAAAAATATTTAGTAATAAACTTTAGTTATAAGTTTGAATAAGCTTTTATAACTTTCAAAATATTCATCATTTAAACAATACTATGGATATTGTTTGAACAATTAATTAAGTGACTTAACCCACTATTTAAAGTCTATTTTTTTATAAGAAATAAACTAAATATATTATTTGTCAATAATATTTAATAAAAAAAATACAGAAACATTTCATAAATAATTTACAGAAAAATAATGTGGTGTCTTAAAATTAGACAAGTTTATAAACTGATTTTTATAAAATTTTTAAAAAAAATTAGATTTAAATTGGTGGCCTAAAAGGCTTAAAACAAAAACATGAGGGTCCCCGGGTTCGAACCCGGGACCTCATGCTTAAACCCCATGCACTTTAACCATTGAACCAAGGCATCCAGCCGCGTTTAAAACTCCGACTTAAAGAACTAAATACCATAAACACAGAAATCCCCAAATTTCCTTAGAACCCTAGATTGATTCGAGTCCAAATTGAAGCTCAAATCGATACGGTGATGATCCAAATCATGGGGCTTTTGTTTCCCCCATGATTTCGAGTATGTAACCCCGTTTGATTACCTGAATTGAGAACGATTTGATAAAGAACCCTAGATGAAACGGACCGCGGCTTCCTTGTATCTAATCGATGGGTAAACGTTGATGATAATCGAATTAAGTTCGAGGGCAGCTTCTAATGAGCTTCTGGATGCAAAGCCCTCTATCAATTGGGTTTTAATTCGATCAGAAAGTGGTGCTCGAACGAGTGGTTAGTTCGCGAAGGAGGTGATGATAGAATGTGATGTATATGCGAGTTTCAGATGGAATTTTGTTTATCAAAAGTTTAGGAATGGTTTAACGGTCAATTTGGTTCGATTAATTAGATCATAATGAGATATTAATTGACGAACGTTTGGCGTTTGAGAGTAGTCGGTTACTCGACACCAATCGAACCCATAACCGCCCTTCGAACCCAATTAAGGTTCATAATCATGCTCGAATCAGTTTCGCGAATCGATTGCGACGTTTTGGGTTAATTAATTCGAAGATTTAATGCGTTTTGAGACCTCGCCGGCGGTCGGCCGGAGGTGGCCGGAATCGGTCACCGGTTTTACGGGGGAGATTGGGTTGGTTTTCAAAGAATTTACATATCTAATCCCTGTAATTTAATTGTTTAACATTTCATGTTTAAAACATCCTTTTAAAGTTTCAAAATTGACAACAAAACCCCCTAAACTTCTTTAAACCTTTTTAAGTTTATTAAGTTTCACATATTATTATTATTATTAATAATAACATGATTATTATTATTTTTCTTAGTTACTATTATTATTATTTTTATTATTATTATTATTATTATTATTATTATTAATATTATTACTTTCTAGTATTATTAATAACATAATCATTACTCTTATAAAGAGTTATTATTGTTATTATTTTTATGATTATTTTTATGTTCAATTTTAATAGATAAACTATAATCTTTTTACACTAAAGAATTAAAGACTAATTAATCAATAATCACAAATAGCCCCAAGTTTCATGAAAAGTATAAATAGTCCTTATAAGAATAAACGACGTTAATTTTTAATTAACCAAAATTACAAGATGTCACACATGTGGTTGTATGAAATATGCTTGTTTGATTATTCATTTTATGTTGATTGTTTGATATATGGATATGCTTAACAATCTAAATAAATTATCATAACAAGCTGAATTTTTTTGGTTCCTAATCATTAAGTGACTAATAAAAGGTTATTAAAAGGATTAATGATTTCAAAATAAAAGAAGTTTTATTAAAAGAGAACCATAGGGTACCATGTATTTGAAAGCATGCGAATACAAGGTACATAGAGTTTTCATAAGTAGAATTAATGGAAACTTAAATCCTTTTGGTAACAAGTCTAACACCATCCTTTTTCACGACACTCGAATCACTTTGGAACTATTTGTGGGATAAAGGTCACCTAACCACTTGTATGGAACTTGTATCTTTGAGGTTAGTCTAACGTACTTGTGGGATAAAGGTCACCTAACCGCTTGTATGTGAAAACTCACACTTGTGTGTAAGTAGGACGACTTGAATTGGAAACCATGTGATTAGGGTCACCGAAGCATGGCGTACAATGGTGTTGATGGGATTAAACATGCCAACTAAACATATGATGTTTAACCGATCCCATAAGACTAGAAGTTGCAATAGGTTGCAATAGTCAACTGTTGACTACCTTGTTAATTTAAATAATGGGATAAAGGTCACCTAACCATCATTTAAATGTAACGTTGCATTCTAGATTTTAATTATTAATTGTCTATGAGACGTGTAAAGGGTATTAATAGTTAAAATGCAATTTTTCAGAAATACTAAAATGAACTTTGTAATTTTGTAGTAATGGCCGCAAACCACGATGCTACTACCCCGACCGTCCCTACCCTATCACCGAGAACCATCTTAAAAGGGGATCGTCTTAACCATAATAACCTTATGGACTCAATTTCGAAACATGAGAATCGTTCTCAAAAATGAGTAAAGGCCTATGTCCTTGACGATCCCATGCCTCACCAACCAACGCTGTTGATGTTAAGGCTTTTTGACGATTGGCTTAGGCACACTAAGGATTCTGTGCAAGTATCCTACCTCATGTTGGGAATATGATTCCCGAACTCCAAATGGGTTAGGAGCATCATGGGGCATATGACATGATAATCTAGTTGAAGGAAATGTTCCTTCAACAAATTTTAGTAGATTGCTTCGAAACGGTTCGAGCACTTTATGCATGTCACATGGAAGAAACCCAATCGATATCATCTTATATATTCTTAAGATGAAAAGCCACATTGATAGCCTCAACATGCTTAACTGTCCTGTCTAAAAGTAGTTGGCCAAGGATTTGATCCTTGATTGCCTAACTAAAGGTTTGAGACATTCATAATAAACTGTAATATGAATGGGTGGGACAAGAGCATTGGTGAACTTCACGTAATGCTCAAAGCAACCGAGGCAAGGATGGGTAGAGAGGTTCTACCTATTCTCTCAATCAATGAGGGAGGCTATAAGAAATGGCCAATCCCGATCCTAAGGCAATTATCGCCAAAGGAAAGGAATACATCAAAGCAAAGGTTAAAGCGAAACCTCGAAAAACCTAAGCTTATGAAGCCTAAGGTAATGGAGAACGATCCATGCTTTGAGTATGGAGAGATAGGATAATGAAAAGGAATTGTCCCTCCTATCTCAAGGAGTTGAAAGACAAGAGGGATGTTGAGCAAACCTCAAATACAATTTCCATGATTCACACATTGTATTAAATGTCATTTCTTCAAAAACATGGTTATTGGATACCGGATGTGAGACTCATTCTTGCAATTGTTGCAAAGGGGTTCAAAAGAAATGTGCGATTCAAGGAGGGAAACTCTATTTTGAGACTTTCAAACGGTTTGGAAGTTGTTCTCAAAACATTTTGTATGCACCTAGTTTGACTAGGAACATAATTAATGTTTCCTATTAAAACAATGTGATCATGATTTAAAGTTTGTAAATAATGGTATTAAGTTTTATGGATGATGTATTTCATTTTAAGGACATGCCTTTTAATGATATCCATGAATTGGTTCATGATAATTCGTCCTATAATAACTCATTATACACATTAAGCACCAAGAAACTTAAAATGGGTTTAAGTTATTATTATCTTTGACATTGTCATCTTGGTCACATAAACAAGAATTGGATTCAAACACTTCAAAAGAATGGTCTTTTGGAAACAAATGAAAATGTTTCATTTGATAAGTGTGAACCAAAAGACTTATTAGGAATGATACATTTGGATGTATATGGTCCTTTTAAGACAATGACAAAGATTGGTGAAAGATACTTCATTACTTTTACCGACGATTACAGTCGCTATTATTGTGTGCACTTGATGACACATAAGTATGAAGCTTTTGAAATGTTCAAAATCTTCAATAATGAAGTAGAAAATCAACTCTACATAACTATCTATGTTCTTCATTCTGATAAAGGAGAAACTGAACCCTATTTGGATATGGTTCAAATTATTATGGCTATGAGCTTACCATCTTTATCATTTTGGGTTTTCGCATTGCTCTCTGAGGCTCATATTATGAATATGACCCGGACATAGAAAGTGTATATAAGTTGAGAATCCACAGAGACTGTATGGGATACTGTTTCTTTGACTCAACAGAGCAAAAGTATTTATTGCTCGAAAGGCTAAGTTCTTGGAAACCGAGATCTTTATGGAAGGAATGACGTATAGAACTGTGGAACTTGATAAGGATCAAAATCCACAAGCCGGTACACTTTTGGTTGACACTAGCTACCAACAAGAGGTTGTTGATGAAAATCAAGAGGTTGATAAATATACACAAAACGTTCACAAATCTGGTAGAGTTAGTATTCCATCTAAGTGATATGAATATTTCAAGAATGGATGCTATGTGGTTGACCCCTGTAGGCTAACCATATACCAAGATGCTATGTCCAATTTGGATTGGGACAAATGGCTAGAAGCCATGAACGTAAGGATGCAATCCATGTATAACAACCAAGTTTGAGAATTGGTTGACCCTCCACTTAACTCCAAACCGGTTGGATACAAGTGGGTTTTCAAGATGAAAACAGATATGCATGGAGAATTGAATACTTATAAGTCAAAGACTTATAGCATAAGGTTTCCATCAAACTCAATTGGTTGATTATGATGAAACTCTTGCGCCCGTGGCAATGCTAAAGTCGATTAGGATATCATGTGCCATAACTGCATATTCTGAATATGAGTTTTGGCAAATGGATGTCAAAACCGTTTTTTCTTAATGGACATCTCGAAGAGACTGTCCATATAGTTCAGCATGATGGTTTTGTCGATCCATGACATCCTAATAATGTATATAAGTTAAAGTGATCAATCTATGGATAGAAACAAGCATCAAGAAGGTTGTGTATATATGAAGGCTAGTGGGAGCATAATTGTATTCTTAGTGTTGTATGTTGATGACACACTACTATTTGGAAATAATATTCCAACCTTGGAAGGTGTTAAAACCTAGCTTGGAAGATGTTTTTCATATAAGATCTCGTTTAAGCCACCCATATTTTGGAATAAGGATCTATAAGGATAGATCGAGGTGGTTGATAGGGTTAAACCAAAGTGCATATATATTGATAAAATCTTGAAAAGGTTCAAGATGAAAAACTCTTAGAAAGGTATGGTACCTATTCAAGGAGGGACAGTGTTGACTACGTCTCAATGTCCAAGCTCATAGGATGAGCAAAATCAAATGAAGGATATCCCATACGCATCTGCTATAGGATCCATCATTTGTGTGATGATATGCACTAGACCGGACGAGTCATGCTTATTAAGTATGACAAAGTAGATACCAATAGAAATAACCATCGGATGGCTCTTAAAAGTATATTGAAATACCTTAGTAGGACTAAGGATATGTTTCTAATATACGGATCTGTTGAAAAGGAAGTCGTTGTAAAGGGTTACACGGATGCAGGCTTCCAAAACTGATCGAGATAATTTTCGATCACAATCGGGGTATACTTCCATTATGAATGGAGGAGAACTGTCCTTGAAAGGTTCAAAGCAAGACACGGTAGCATTGTTCACTACAAAAATCCGAATACATAGCCGCTTCATTGGCAGCTTGGGAAGCTGCATGGATAAATTTGTCCATTGCTTATCTAGGGGTGGTCTCTACCATTCAAGACCCCTTAGAAATCTTTAGTAATTACGTGGGTGGGATTGCTCAAATCAAGGAACCCCGTACTCATCAAAAGACTAAGCACCTTGAGCGGAGATTCAACATCATAAGGGATGGAGTTGAAAAGGGTAAAGATATGTATTCGTAAAGTTCATAAAGATCAAAACATTGCTGATCCACTAACGAAGCTCCTTGTTGAGGGCAAAGTATGAGGGTCATACTTGTGCCTTAGGACTTCAATTTTCTGGTGATTAGAATTGATCTGTTTAGCATATAAAATATGGAACAATTGTAATATTTAACTCTTTTATATATTTGAGTTATGTTCCCTTTTAGCATGTTTATATCCATGAATATGTTTATTATTCTAAATGTCCGTAGTCGGTCATATTTGTGGGAACAAATATGAATGTAAGACTATTATGAACATGGATTGGTAGATATTCATAAGGTATGAATATAGAGCAATTGGTTGCTACAAAGGTTCATAGATATTTGTGGGATGCAAATATTGGACTAACCCGCGTCTCAAATTTTACTACATAGAATTTCTTTGATTGATCATAAGTAATTTTGAGTAAAGGCGAATATCATTTAGTATCCTCAGACCTGAGATGCATATTGGGTTTTGATATTCACCAAATGTTATACCTTGAGTTAGTTCTTTACTGTTCTGAAATAATGGACAGTACATAAGGCTATGTTCAGGTGTGACACAAGGTGATTGTGAGAAACGTATGCAGTCAAGATGGGATTTGTTCCTCTTATTCGTTGAGAGCAAGATGTCTAAGGCCTGATTAAGTTAAATCAACAAGGAATGATCATTCTATGTCCTTGGATTTAACATGACATCTGTAACAAAAGGATAGATGATCGATTCGCCTAAATCATTTCAAGTTTGGAACTTGAAGGGCATGATATTATTGAATGGCTTTAAAGTCATGCGTATTAAGGGTAGTAAACCGTTGTTAGGCGGTATTTACTGCTTGCATCAATCTTCTATATATCTTGTGCAAGTGGGAGATTGTTGGATTCTTTATGCCCAAGACACATAGAACATTGATGTGGTTAGTACGTTATGATCCAAGTCGGGTCATACCCAATAACAAGCTTAGCAAACACCAATTAATATTTAATTGATGATATGATCATGCAATTAAATAAATACACCAATTTAGAAAATGGGTTTTCTAAATAAGTTGCATATGAGATTGAACAACTTATATGGATATTTTGTTCATGGATATTATTTGTAATGTTGTTTAATTTGGTTAAATAACATCAAATAATAGGAGTGTGTGTATAAGTTATAGAATTAAAGGGGTAATTACATAACTTATTAAAAACTTTTGTTTAAAAAGTATAAAAAAGTTTTGGGGGAAAACCCTAATGACATAAGGGGATTCGGCCGCCCCCTTTTGGCAGCCCTCTCCCTTTTGGTTTTTTTTTGTTCTCTCTTGGTTTTTGGCTCTCCTAGAACATACACACTCTCCATTTCAGATCTCTCTCACTCTCTCATATGCAAAAGGGTCACAAGAACATCACTCTTTCTTTGGAAGAAAGATACTACAGCTGGAACAAAGCTCTAGCAGCTTTGTTGATGTTCACGGCTGGAAGAAGATTCCAGCAGCTTTCTTGATTCGATTTGGTGCTCAAATCCTAGCAAGAATGGTGTATTCTTGATGCTTGTGGGTATGGAAACTTGAGGACACCTCTTCTTGGTGTCTTGGCTGCTCAAGAACATCATTCTCTTCATCTATATCTCGTTTTTCAGCAGCCTATGGAAGGTAGTATGTATTGAACGTTTTGGGTTGTTATTTATTGGTGATAGCTAGTTCAAACACATATATAAGATCCTTATGTTCTTGGGTTTGTTGTTGTCATGAAATGAACCATATTTTCAGATTACAAATGATATTTATTTGATGATTAATCCGCTGCGTTTTCAAGTTTAAGAGGTTAAACTACTTTGATTTGGTCCAACAAACCCAATAGAGATGATATAGCTGGTGCATCTTCTAATGCTACTCAAAAAGCACCTGAGAGTTCTCGTATCGATTAAAAGTCTGCTAAAGAGGAGGTTGATGAGTGGTTGAGAAATAAGGAATTAAGAGAGGAAGAGGTAGCACGTGCAGAGTTGAGAACTGAAGAAGTTGATAGTGAGACGGATAGTGATCAGATCGGGAATGTTCCGTATGTGTTGCAAGAACGTCCCAGAGTACGAGAAACACCTTCAAAACATACTGCTGAGGAACGTGATGCTCATTATATTCCTGTAGATACTCCTGTATAGACCCGAGGCCGAAGGAAAAGGATGGCTAGGGTGTCTGGTGAGAGTTCTAGGGGTAGGAGTAGAGGATGTGGTGTGTTGAGAAAGCATCGAACTTCGATGACCACTATGACAACTGATGATGTTATGAGTTCTAATATTCCAGTCACAGTTAGTAAAGCTGCTACTCTGGTGATAGTCACAAAATCAACAACTGTGACATATACTTCTATACCTACTACTACTGGTACTAATGACATTTTGAGGACTCCTCCTAGACAGGCTACACACGATGGTTTATTTGGGGATACAAATTTCATCAACACTACTCCAGAATCCAAACCTCAACCAGAGACATCTACTCTATCTTTAACAATGGTTACCTTGGAGCAAAAACACCTGAGAGGGAGATGTTAGAGAAATCACAAGCCATTGATGATTTATATAGGAGGGTGTATGAAAGGGATGAAAGGATACAGAGTTTGGAAAGTGAGCAACAGTTTATGCTTTATTATGTTCAAATTATGGAGCAGAATGTAAGAGATCTCACTTCTCATGTGTATTCTTCATTTACACATCAACAAACCATAGAAGTTGGAGAGTCTAGTGGAAAGCAAGTTGCTGGTCCTGATCAGGTTGTTGAGCCAGTTACAGTTACAGAACATGTTGTTGATCTTGTTACAATAGAAAGGACAACAGACAATGTTGTTGTTGATCAAGAGCCAAGTCCAGATGTTTGTAATCAGGCTACTAAGAATCGACCTGTATCTTATGTTGGAGAGGCGTTTGTGTAGCCTGAACACATGATGCCTATTCCTGATCCAGCCAATGATGATGATGACTTGGATATAATTGATTATGATGACAGTGATGATGGGGATGATGATGATGATAAGGATAATGATGATGGTGGTAGTGGTAATAGTGATGATGGTGGAAATGATGATGAAGATCAAGGGGGTGATATGGGTGCTGCTACTGGTACTTATGGGTCATCAGGAACTGTGAATGTCTCCAGACCAAGTCCTGATGATACAGGTGATTATGCACCATTAGATCCTGCCACAGAAGCTGAGTATGAGAAGGAATTCTACTCATTTTAGCAACATATATTGGATGAAGAGGAGTGTGTAGACTTTGGATCTTTTGATGATCTGGAAGAAGATGTGGAATACACCTACATTTTTGGTAACAGCTTGAAGGATTTGTTTTTTGAGACTGTGTTAGAAGAAGGAGAGATTGTTGGTGATACTAGTATTTCAGAGAACAGTGCTAAGACATTAGACCAAATTGGTAAAATGGTTGTTCCTCAGGTTGATAATCTTACAGTTGATGCACCTCCACTACCAGCTTATGTTCATACTCTTCGGCATTTCAAACCTTTCACGAGGTATGGAAATTCAAAGCCGATTATCAGTTGGGCGTACGATGAGGAAAAGAAGTTGTATGTGATAAAGAGAAGGGCTGGAGCGATAGAATATTTCCAAGATGAGCACGATTTCCATACTCTTAAAGCATCATACTTGTATGCTGTAAGACCCCGTTCCCGGGACACTTACAGTTAGTCATTCATCGCGCATAAAACATATAATTACATTGCCTTAGGAAAATATTGCAGTGGAAACATTAAAAAGGACATCTCATTCATTATAAAAACTTTTGCCAAATAATACATCGTGACTCAGTTACAAAATATATAGTTGCAGTACATCACAAAAGCCCTATATAAATGGATGCCATCAAAAGAGCTGAGTAGCCACCTTGTGCCATCCTCAGCAATCATTACCTGCCAACTAGAAAACATATAAAAAGTCAACGTTGCTGAGTGAGTTCTAGTTTTATAATAAAACATACTTTACTTTCATTAAGAACCGTTCGTTACTTTTGCATGATCACACATCATACTTACACATAGATAATATCTTTATTATCTCCTTCATTCATCCATTCATTTGTTCATTATAACTTTACTTGCGCATCGGATATCCTCCGTACCAATACCATATGCTACACCCCGAACCATTTAGCTACTGGGTCGAAGTCAATAATTGAACAGCTGAGCATATGCCGCAGTACTAGAGGTAAGCGGTAGAGGTTCTACATAAATGGTCGATCACAAAGAAGGACCCGATATCCGATACATGCAAGACTTTTCATTTCTTTCCACTTTACGTTACATAATACTTCATTTCATTCATTATCATAACACGTAAAGCCACAGGAAAGATAAACATACATCATACTAAGGAACATTAACATGCACCAACATCACGTCATACAGGGCAACATTATACATACATAACATGCATCATGCACAAACATGCAACATCATCATCCTTATGCCCTATTTGCTCTCTAAGGCCATAACAGTTATCTTACATACTCTTACAGGAACCTTTACATCAAAACTTACATCTGCACTTTCCCCCGAAAGTCAGAAGTCGAACTACACTTTCCTTCGAGTGCAACAGCCCTGTTCGTGCGTATGGACACCCTTCAGTCGCATGGCCTCCATGCGACTGAACATCATGCGATTGGACTCATGCGGATGAACATCTATGCGAATGGACATCCAGTCGTGCGTATGGACCTCATGCGGATGGAACTAATGCGAATGAGCACCTATGCGACTGACCTCATGTGAATGGACTCATGCGACTAAGCACCTATGCGACTGGACCCTCAGTCGTATGACTCCCCATGCGACTGGACTCCCAATCATGCGAATGAAACCTTAGTCGTGCGATTGAACCCTCAATCGTGCGAATGAATCCCAATCGTTCGAATGAACCTCAATCGCCTCTCAATCGGCCGTATGGCCTCCATTCGGTCGCCTAGCCCTAGCTGATGCAGAATGGGGTTCATCCCGAACCCAATCTGCTATTTTCGGCCTCCAAGCTCATCCAAACCCATTCTAAGCTTAAATCAACCATCTTAGACCTTAGGAATGCATACCACAACACCATACAAGCACACACAAGCCCGAAAACAAACTCTAAACACATCACACGCAACACACCCAAATGGGTGATAAACACATACATACAAAACGGGTTTTTGATGCTTTCCAGCCCCGACATCGGTTGAAAACAAGTAAAAGTGGGGTCCTAGAACTCACACAAACGAGCACAACGACAAGGGCTTCGATTTGGCTTGCTACACGACGATATTGGCCACTCGAACCGACCAGAACCGGCACTTTTTCCTCTTTTCTTCCCCTTTCCCTTCTTCTCTCTTTGATGGCTGATTTGTGATTGTGGGGGAGAGGGTAAGGGCTGCCCTCTCCTTTATATACTCCCACTCACCCGACTTTTTTTCATTGGCGAGTTTGGTCCCTCGACTTTGGACTTTATTTCTTTTTCTTCCTTCGTCGGCTTTCAAAATAATAAATAACCGGGTGTTACATATGCTATGGGTCGTGTTCCATTCATTAATTCAAGTAACTATGGAAAGGGTAATTGGATAAGGAATATGATTTGAAGACAGAGCAAAACCAACTTCAAAGACTTCAAGAAAGCCAAATCCAAAGTTATTGAAGATGAGAACCGTATCGATCCAAACACGCAGTAATTGATGAAGATACGAGTTTATAGATATCCAAGATATGTGAGGAGGATCCCTATACATGCTCCAGTGCCAGTTAACAGCTTGTCTAAGCTTATCGGGTGGAGTTTTGAAAAGGAGACGGGTCATGCGTTGATTATATGTGAAGATAAAGAGTACCGTATCATCAACCTTGTGGATTTGCTAAAGTTTGGAAAAAAAGTTTGATGAAGTTGCAGGCTTGTTCTATTGCAGCTGATGAATCTGTTCATCTATTAGCAGCACAGTTCGGTTGGTTGATTATGAAGGCTCTAGATAACAAGATGTATGCATATGGGTGCAGTTACAACGTGGATGATGTGGACTTCTGAAGAGCATTGATTTACTGAGCCTAGGAGGAGATTGTAAGGGTTTAACCTAGAGGCTCGAGAAATCAAATCAAAGTGAAGAACAAGTTCAAGTCAAGCAAAAAGTATATGTAACCGTGCGACAAGTTGTCGCGTGAGAACTAGACTCTCGCACGAAAGCTTGTTTTCGCGCGAGAACATACTAGTTTAGTATAAATAGCTAGTTTGTTTAGTTATTGAAGAGCTTTTTGTCCATTTCCTGAATTTGAAACACTTGTGTAATATCTTGAATTAAGAGAGCAATAAAAGAGATGTTATTTACATTGTGATCTTCAATTCTATTCATCTACTTCTCTTTCCATAATTGTTTACATTCTGCATTCACAATTACGAGATTGATCTGATTATTGTGACAATCCTTACATCTTACATGCATCTTCATGGTGTGATCCTCCTCACCAGAAGATGATTTGGATTCCTCTAAAGAGCTAGTAGATTCACCAGACTGAACACGTTCTGAAACAACAGGAGGTGACTGAATAGGAGAAATATGATGATGATGAACTGGACATACATAAGGAGCCTAAATGGGAAACGGGATAAATTATGATGCAATATTAGCTTCTTGAACAGAAGGCCTAGTGTGAAGATCACCACCTACATCCACCTATGGTGGCACTGGCGTCTGTCCTTCTTAAGCTTCATTAGCATGCTCATCAACATGGTGTTGATCAGGAGCAGATTGTTGTTCTTCTTCATGATCATCCTCATCAACAGGAGCTTTTTCTTCTTCTTGTTCTTTAATAACCTCTCCTTGATTGATCCGCTGTAACATCCATGGCAATAAATGAAAGAATGCCCCACTATAAAAGTTCCTTGGATCTTTCTTGAGGATTATCCATCACCGGTCCTTCAGGCACAATCTCTGGAAATGCCTCATTGATGAAGCACTATAAAAACCTTGGATACATAAGAAAAATGTTTCTTCTTCCCTCTTGGATGTTAGAAACCAGACCATTGAATACATACGAAGACATGTTAAATGGTCTGTTTGTGCACAAAGCACATATAGCGGATGAAGTGGTGATGGGGATGTCATTCCATCCTGTCTTCCTCTTGGATAAACAATGTTGGATGATGTGATAAGAAATCTCCATTCTAGATCCACCAACCCTTTCACAATCTTTTATCCTTCAAATCCTCCTTCATATCCAATATTTGCAAAGAAAGTCATTATCTCATCATCTCTAAATTCCAAAGGAGTATCAACATCATCACCAAACTGTAGACACTGTCTCACGGTTTTTTCAGTGATAGATTGGGTAAGGTTATTTGATATTCTTCCAGAAATAGTCTTTACACCATCAATCTCTGTCATTTCAGTAGTACTCCAAAAATACATTACGAAGTTCTCATAGATAACAAGTCTAACTGTGATGGTATGAGCAACTCTAGTGGTAGAGATGAATCTAATCATATCTCTAAGACCCTCAGCCTTGGGTACATTGACATTGTGGAGCTTGCTCCAAGTGAGATTAGCCATTGATCCCTGCGTTAGAGACATATGTGTTAGTAACTGAATTATAAGCATCAAGGTACATAGTTGAAATCAAGATGACTTTTCTTAGTTTGACTTTGTCTTGTCAAAATTTAGAATTCATAGGTACTGTTCCATAGTACTTTGACCTAACTTGATTTTGTAATGGATAACCAATTTTATTGTGTTTTTATGCTTATTTTTGATGATCTTTTCTGTTTTTAGCATCTTTTGACACTGAAACATAAGTTTTGATCATTTTCATTTCTTTGATCCCCTATTCAAGTGATGAAACTAGGGTTTTAAAAACAAACTATTTGTTGTTATTTTCATCACCATTGAGTTCATTATACTCGGAAATGCCTATCAATCCTTACTTTGAGGTTTATTTATATGATTCTTTCTTGACCTAGGGTTCTAAGTTCATCATGAGTCTGCTGGTTTAGGTAATGAAGTTCACTGATTATCACCTTATTTCGATACTACTGATGTTTAGAATCGAAATCGAGGAGGAATGATGATGGAAGAACACTAGAATCACAAGGTGAGTGATGATGTTGATAAAGGATGAAGAACAGTGGGAAAATGCTCGTCGCACTTTAAGTCTCTCAAATTTGAACAGTATTAAATCACCCTTTATAATCTGTTTAAATAGTAAAATTAATTGCTTTTACAAACTTTACTAGTTTCAAAACAAATGCGGAAGGTCACACTGTAGCTAATGCGATAGAGTAAAAAACTTATCAGCATTTTTGTCTGTATCAAATGCGGAAGTATGAAACTTGTAAGCATTTGTGCACTATAGCAAATGCGAGTTAAAGGAGTTGTCAGCATTTATGTAGTATGATAAATACGGAAGAACAAAGGTTGTCAGTATTTGTTCACTGTAGCAAATGCATATGTTTTAACTTTGCAAAACATTTATACTATAACAAATGCGTAAAAAATGAATCTGTCAGCATTTGTTCACTGTAGTGAATGCAATTGAACAATTTTTACATTAAAATTTACTTCAACAAATGCGAATGAACTTTTAATCAGTTCGCATTTCTTGATCTTCAACCATGATGACAGAAGAGTGTAAGCACACTTATTATTTATTTTTGATACAAATACACAATCAAGTTTCAGCGTTGAACTCGAGGAAATGCGGCAGAACAAAGGTTAATCAAATGAACAAATGCGGAAGAATAAATTTAGTTCGCATAAGTTTTCAACACTTCAAAACTTGATGTACGCACTTATATTGAAAGAAATGAGGTGTATGTTGATTTAATATTTATGAAGTTTTGACTATTGGCTGTTGCTTGGCTTGTCAATTCTTGCTTGGATTGACTTGCACATCAGATGTGATACAAGTTTCCCAGTTTTGACTGATCTTGAACTTTTGTGCTTCTAGATTTCTGCATATACTGAGATACTATAGTATAACTTCTGCACCAACACAGTCAATTTTTTTTTAATTTTATATTTTTATGAAAGGAAACAACTATACAAACTGATCAAAATTTTAATTACTCCCCTAAAGTTTATATCCATATGAGATAAAAACTTTAAAGACTTAAAATTTTGAAGATGAAATGTTTTTGTAATGATTTTATTTTCTTATAAGTGAGCCTATCATAGATCGATAGTGAGTATGTTCCACTGATTTGCCTTCTGGATCAGGACCAATCTTCAATTTTGTATCAATAGGAGTTTTAATGGACCGACAATCTACAAAATTGAACTTCTTCAGCATTGTTTCCACATATTTTGATTGATTGATGAAGATTCCATCACTTGTTTGTTGAACTTGCACCCCTAAAAAGAATGTTAGTTCTCCCTTGCATTCATTTGGAATTTTGAGTGCGTAAGAACTTCAAAGTCTTTACAAAGTTGTTTGTTATTGTCCAGGTGTGAGATTTGAATTCTCTATTGATGTGAATCAAGAAGGATCAAATATGATAATTGAGTTAGTGAATATGTAGGGGAAATACACAAACATTATTCAATGAATGCTGAATATACCGATAAATTCTCTGTATTAATGAAGGTGAACAAGTTATAATAAATGCTAGGGTTTTAGCAATAAACAGTAACAAGACACCTTTAATACATAAGACAATAAAAGATTCTGATATTCTAGGATGTCCCAAAAGTACGGTTTCTATTCTATTTATATGCTGACATAAGGCTTGTATAAAATGACTAAACTACCCTTGTACTCTACATAATGAATCTAGTATGGGTACAAAAACCTAATTAGCATTTCGTCTATTCATCCACGTTGACTAATGCGGATGTCTTGTTCTTCATGAGCATTTCTTTTGTTGTCTTCAGCATTAGTGTTTGGTCATCAGCATTGACAAATGCGGATAAACAAACACTTATGCGCATTTGTTGGTGAACATCCACATTACTAAATAAGGATGTACAAATGCTTATGGGCATTTGTTCAAACTGTTGGCATTTGTAAATACGGATGAATAAATACTTGTCAGCATTTGTTCATTAGTCATCCGCATGTACAAATGCGGATACCTTACACTTGTCTCTTTCTGCAGTTTCTTCATCCGCATATCTTCTTGGACTTGAGGGAATTTACAAGTAGAACAACCATTAACCACCTCTTGAATTGGGATGTATGATCCTTTCAGGGTCCAACAATACTCCCCCTAAGGATTATACAGCCTAAGTACTTCAAGGGTTTGATAGTGGATGAGGTTGTGAAGATTCAGTTGGGGCTTGGATATAAGATGGAGCTGCTGTTGGGTCTGCCAAAGTGGGATCCAGAATAGCTTTAACCATGTTAGAGAAATCCCTAGCTTCAGCTATCTTGTCTCTACTCAACAAATGTATCTTCATTTGGCTCATTAAGTAGACAACTTCAATAGACAGTTGCTTCAATGAAATGGGTTCCAAAATAGACACTGTTGATAGCCTATCTTTATGGATTAGTAAAGATCCTTCAGCATCAACCTCAAGCTTGACAATGTTCCCCAATTGTAGAGGAGTCTTTTTCTTCTTTCTTTTTTCTCTTTTAGAATTGATTCGGTCATAGGCCATCTTCAAAATTTTGATACACTTAAGAAAGAAATACATATCAGCCTCTCCAAGCTTATTGTTCATCTCCCTAACGTGTCTGGTGTAGATGTAATGGAGTAATCTAACTTCATAACCACTGAATAACCGAATCTCAACTCCCTGCTTTCCTCCCCACTTCCTTTCTACCACCAACTCATAAGTTTTCTCATCATAAAATACATTTGAGATTGGGTTAGAAGTGTGAGTTCCAGCCACTATCTTCCTCTTTGATGACTCAGTTGGTATTACATTAAACTCAGGAAACACCAACTCCTTAGCCCCTTTCACTTTCTTCTTCTTTTTCAAGAGAATATTGAAATGATTTGTCTTTTCTAATACAAATTTCTTTCAAAGATTTGAAGTTGTCTGTTCTCCTGAACATCTTCAGAATATCTTCAAATTCATACCCTCTGTACATAGCTTTGTGGTTTATCAATTCCAACTCAACTAGTTCTTTTAGGTCATGAATCTTCAGGGAGTTCACCAGAGCAGTATACTCAGTGAAGAATTAAACAAGCCCTGAGATCCTTTTGACCATAAGCATGTACAGTCACTGTCATACTTCCAGGCAATGATTTTGAAATTAACTTTTCCTTGTGGAGTAGACGAACCCTGAATCATCTCTAAAGTGTTGAGCCCTTCTTGTAACTATAGTTGAGAAGGCTTAGCAAACCACTCAGGATTCTTGTGAAGTACGGGTGCCAAAGCATCATGGTCTTTTGGTGTGAGAATGATAATGGCAATGACACTCCACCTAAAGAACTGTTATCTTCCTTTTCTTTAGCAAACCCTGAATCTCTCACCTGAAGAACTGTCATCTTCCTTTTCTTTATCACTCTCATCTTTCTTCTCCTATTATGATTCATCCTCTTTTTCTTCCTTTTTCTTTTGCTATTTCTTGCTTTATCATGACCAACATCTCTAACTCAGATACACTTTTAATCAAGGTCTCAATCTGTTTCTGCAAATTGGAGATGATAACAGTTTGTACTTCAAGCATACTCTCTTGTTCTTCCATGGCAATAGTTTATAGAATGACAATATCTACATGCTCACTGATTTCACCTTTTTCTTGTTGAAGAGCAGCCTTGAGTCTTTCAATCTCAATATGTTTTTCTTTCTTTCAGCTTCATACTTCTACTTAAGATCTTTCAACTCCTTTTCTTTTTTATTCAACTCTAAAAGTCTATCCCTGATGATACCAGGCCTTCTGTCAAGGAGTTTTGCCATCTGGGCTACTTTCTACAACAACTCTGAGATCATTTCATCCTTTTCATAAGGCCTGTTTACTTCTGATTCACCATAGATTTCAGAAGGACCTGCCCTAGATGGAGCATTTCTTACAGTAGAAAATGATTTGCATTCCTCTGAAGAACTAGTAGATTCACCAGACTCAACAGGCTCGACAGCTTTAGGTGATGAATGGATAGGAGAAATGTGATGATGATGAATTGGAGATACATTTGGTGAGTGAATGGGAGATGAGATAAATGGTGATGCAACCTCATCTGCTTGGACAGAAGGCCCACAGTGAAGATCACCACCTACATCCACCTATGGTGACACTTGGCTCTGTCCTTCTTCAACTTCCTCAACATGCTTATCAACATGGTGTTGATCAGGAGTAGCTTTTTGTTCTTCTTCAACTGGATATACTTCTTGATTAATCTGCTGTAACATCCATGGCAACATGGAAAAGAATGTTCCACTATAAAATTCCTTGGATCTCTCTTCTTGATATGCTTGTAGGACTTTGCATTGTAGTAAGGAATATCCATCACTGGTCCTTCAGGCACAAATTCTAGAAATGCCTTATTGATAAAGCATTGTATGAGGAACACGTGCCTTCTTTCCTCTTGAATGTTTGACACTAGACCATTGAATACATAGCCAGACATGTTGAATGGTCTGTTTGTGCAAAGAGTACATATAGCAGATGAAGTGGTGATGAGAATGTCATCTAGCCTGTCTTCCACTAGGATAAACAATGTTGGAAGAGGTGAATAAGAAATCTTTTCTAAATCAATATTTCAGATTCATTGAGCTTGGATCTTATGATTCATCATGTTCAGATCTAAGAATCAAGATTAAGATGGGTGTATGTGTGTGAATCAAAGAACAAAGAGATGGATAATAATAATGTTATGATTTCATTGATGTTGATGAACAAGTTACAATGAGAATCATAGATGGTTGATGAATTCAAACCCACCCAAAGGAGATGATTTCTCCTTAGGTGGTGATTCACACCATGAGAATCACACACACAAGAGCCACACTTGCAAAAATGCACTAGTGGGTCTATTTATATTATTGTTACAATATGACCTAATTTTGACTTTTCTTGTTGTATTGATGTTGACTTTGTCTTGTATTTGTTTTATTCTGGTTATCAACTTGGTCTCTGAACTCGTACAATGAGATCTTCAGTCGGCTATGATTATGATTTGGTAAACTTCAGTTTATTCCATTGTTGAACCCCAACAATTCTCCCCCTAAACTGATGCTTGCCAAACATTAAACTTAAAGATCTTCTCTATCACATGTCATCTTGATCGACTGATGTTCTTACACAATTCACTGATGTTCTCCCCCTCAGATTAAGCTCCACCTAATATTTTTCTGACAAAGGTTAGAATCTCTTGAGAATACTTCTTGGTATTGGATATGGGTTGTATCACTCTTGGATTACAGTTCATATCACAACTCAAGGATTAGTATGTATTAGGCATATGGTAAGGCTTTGAACTTCAATAAACTGCATCAGGAACATGAATAAATGTTGAACACACTTCGACTCTTTTGAAATAACTTGATAAATGTCATTCTTTAAATAACGAGCCTCCCCCTTGATTAAAGTGTGTCTAACTGTTCCACTCAATAGTCAGACACGAGTGCAGAAGATCATTACAGAATGTGAGCCCAAGTACTTTAGAAAGGGCATCTGATAGTTGTACAAGTCCCTAGATGAATCTGTGAAAAAGTGACCAATGTTGATTTCTATACTCTTTATTTCTTTTTTGGTTCATTGATCAAAATGGATGTGTGTGTTGGTTGCTATCATCCATATTCATGTTTCTATATTCTTTTTCAAGTCCTGTTCATCAACTGTTCATAAGCATTTCTTGCAACTCATCCGCATTTCTTTGCTAATTTATCTGCATTTGTTTGCAAAGCATCCGCATTTTTTTGCAAGGCATCCACATTTGATTTCAATGCATCCGCATTTTTGCTTAAAGTACCCTCATTTGTTTACAAGTCAACCGCATTTGGTGACAAGGCATCCATATTTGTTGATAAGTTATCCGCATTTGTGTATAAAACATCCACATTTGTGGATAACACATCCGCATTTGTGTATAACACATCTGCATTTGTGGATAATACATCCGCATTTGTGTATAACACATCCGCATTTGTGGTTAATTCATCCACATTTGATCAAGCTTCATCCGCATTTGTTTTTGTTCATCCGCATTTGTTTTGAGACTTGAACAAAATTTGATTTCACACTGAAGTGCAGGTCGAGAAATCAGCAGTAGCTTCTATTTCTTCATCTTTTCTTCGTTTTTAATGATAATCGTGTTCAATTGCATCGAATTTAAGGAATAATCTAGGGAATGATTTTATTTCTTCAAATCGTACCATATTAGAACATATCTGATGATTTTTCTTCTTGATTTTGAGATGAACAGATGGGTTTTCTTCATTTTTGATGATAATCTTGTTCAATTGCATCGAATTTTGAAGCAATAATTATGAGCATGTTCACGATTCTTCAAATCGTACCATAGTTGAACAGATTTGTTGCTTTTTCTTCTTGAAAACGGGTATGAACAGATAGGCTTTTGAGGAATAGGGACTTTGTTCTTTATTTTTCTTCTTTTCTTCATTGTTCTTGACATCATTAAAGATGAAATCAGATCTGAAAATTAGATAAATCCAGCAACCAACAGCTCTGGCACCATTTTGATAAATCAATATTTCAGATTCATTGAGCTTGGATCATAGGATTCATCATGTTCAGATCTAAGAATCAAGATTAAGATGGGTGTATGTGTGCGAATCAAAGAACAAAGAGATGGATAATAATAGTGTTATGATTTGATTGATGTTGATAAACAAGTTACAATGAGAATCGAAGATGGTTGATGAAATCAAACCCACCTTGTAAGGATTCCTATAAGTTTGATGCAGCTAAAACATCCAAAGTCTCTTTGCATGCATGCACTGAAGAACAGAAGTAAAAATGCTTCGGAAGTTTTACACCAAGCACTAGAAATATTCTAAGTGTAAAATCTACCGAAGCCAAGACCAACATCTTCCGAAGCCAAAAGTGAAGTCTTCCGAAGCTTCAAGGACAAAGTCTTCCGAAGCCAAAGAGCGAAGAGAGATTTCTTCCGAAGACTTTTAGAGATATGCTTTTATCTGATGTACTTTATCATAAAGCTGGACCACCTTTCCGCTGCAACTCTGTAAAGTCACCAACTTACATGAGTTGGTTAAAGGTTCATGCTTTTGGTAACTGTACATTGAGGTCTTGAGTCCATGCTTTCTACTTTATGTACTTTTATCCTTTTTGTAATATATTAGGATGTGAGCTATGGCATGTTATAGTCACTAGTCAAAAGGCAAATCTGCCTTTTGACTCTACATTTGATTTTGTAGTTGTCTAGTCAATTGTATCCTGCTGGCTTTCAAAGTATGGCCGGCTATAGGGTGTAGTATAAAGTATCTCAAGTACTTGTAACTTTTATCGTATGCTTTGTAACATTTGTAATATAACTTGAGAAGCAATAAACAACATTCTTGATAACCAATTACTTGTGTTGTTTGCCATCTTGTTCTGTCTCATATTTACTTGTGTTCTTAGCATCTTTCACCAAAAGTTAACAAGTTCCTATTTGATCTGTTAAGTGTTCTAAGCAACTCTCCTCATTATGTTGTTGTGTTGTAAGTGCATACCCTTCACCGGTCCTGCATTTGGTGAGAGCATTTCAGGCTCTTCATATAAGATCTCACCATCTTAATATCCCTCACACACACAAAATACTTAACAACTCAAATGGCAGCTATTACCAAAGCTGATATGGAAACTGGAACTATGACAAAGTCTCCACTGATCACTCCTGAAGACTTTGATACTTGGTGTCAAAGAATGGAAGGCTTCATCAAGTCTCAAGACTCCAGGATGTGGGACTCTGTTGTAGAAGGACCTTACATACCAAGCACCACTTCTGCTACTGGTGGTGGTATGATACCTATGGTTGTGGCTGACTATTCTGAAGAAGACAGGAAGAGAACAGAGCCAAGAAGAGAGGACAGGGAGAAAGTTTCCAAGCAATGCATCCAGTGGAAAGTTTGGGCTAGATAAAAACAAAGTAAAGTGTTACAACTGTAACCAGATGGGACATTTTGCAAGAGAGTGTAAGGCACCAAAGACAAATGGTGGCCAAGCACAAACCAGACCAAACTACACTAAGAAAGCCCCCCCAGAATGAGAAGCCAAAGCAGCAAGCTGTAGTTGCTGTTGAAGAAGGAGGTTTTGACTGGAGCTTTCAGGTAGAAGATGCATCTCCAAACCAAGCACTCATGGAAAACCACGATGAGGCCAAGGTATTGGCACATCTTTGTACTCCTAAACGCATTGCTGAAGTCAATAGATACAGGTCCTATAAATTAGAAATGAGATCTGATCTTGAGTCCTTAAATATCTTAAAAGATGATTTTAAAAGAGCTTAAAATGATTATAAACTAAAGATAGAGGACTTAGAGAAAACCAATTTAACTCTTAAACATGAGCATGCAAACTATAGGACTCAGATCAAAGACCTCATTACTAAGTTAACTGAATGCCAGGCTGAGCTTGTGATCAGCAATGCCAAGGCAGAAAAATGTGTTCTTGAAGAAGAGACATTCAAGAACATAATATCCTCATCCTTGCATGCAAAAGTTTGTTATCAAAATAAGCAGGGACTAGGATCTTGTGAGATAGCTCCTCCATACACAATCTTATCTATAAGATCCCCTAGGTGTGGAACTTGTGAAGATGAGCTTCCCCTAATAGATCCTATGACTGAAGAGGATGAAGAGGAAATGGTGGAGAATGGCTCTAAGAAGAGTGAAGAAGAGCATTCTAAGAAGGGTCACCATCCCTCTGAGGAGAGCAAAACTGTTAGGATGACCAAGTCAAGAAGAAAGAACTTGATCAAGAAGGACAAAAAAAGTACAAAAAGGCTCAAGAGATCAAGGCAACCTTCAATTCGGCACAGAAACAAGTCTTCATCTCTGCAGGATTTGAAGTGGTGAAGGCTAAAGACACCAACTTGAATTCCATCAACAAGAGTTCTGGTTCATGTCCAAATCATTCAATCATCAAGAAGAAGGTTGATTAGTTGTGCAGCACTGCTGTACAACCTGACCCATCCAGCTCCAAAGGTAGTTTTATCCCCACAAGAACTGCCAAAGCATCTGCAAAGATGAAGATGGAGAAGGAAAGTGATCAAGTTCAGCCTTCTTCACAAAGGAAAGCTCCTAGAAGGAAGAAAATGGACTGTGTTATGTGTGGGAGTACTTCTCATCTTGCTAAGGATTGCGTTTACAATCCAAAGACTACACTCCACATGACCAAGAAAGAAACTTCTAAGAGTCTGGAAAAGAAGAAGCAAGCTTCGAAAGGAAAACCTGTTTCCTTCGGAAGCTCCAACATGAAGAAGAAGACAAGTGGAAACTTGCCTTCGGAAGAAAATTTGGTCTCGGAAGAAAGGAATACTTCCGAAGCACTGAAGCCTGCTGCAGTGAAAGCAAGATCTTCAAAAGGTCTAGTCATCAAAACTTCCGAAGTCATCAAAACTTCGTAATATTGAAGGTCAAGTCTAAGCTTCCAAAAGGTGGTGTGGAAGTCAAAGAAAGACCAAGTGGCTAAAAGTTCTTCATCAACATCAGCAAATGATCCTTCTAGCATGACTATAGGATCAATTACTATTGCATTGTCTTCAACTTCTTTTGATGAGCCCAAGACCAATGAGGCTTGGGTTTCCAAATGTAATTAACCATCTCTTTTATGCAGGAACAGCTCAAGACAAACAGAAATGTATGGATCATCAACAGTGGTTCCAGGCACATGACAGGCAATAGGTCACTACTCCAAAAGTTTGAAAGAATTGATGGAGGAACAGTTGCTTTTGGAGGAGATGCAGGAGGTTACATTACAGGAAGGGGCAAGGTCACAAATGGTAAGCTCAGCATCGAAAAGGTAAACTTTGTCTAGGAGCTTGGGTACAATCTTCTGAGTGTATCCCATTTTTGTGATCAGAGTCACAACATGCTCTTCACTGAGCATGAGTGCATTCTTCTCAGGCCCGGGGTTGTCATTCCTCATGAGCACTTCCTGCTCAGAGCCCCCAGAAAGGGAACATGTACAAGATGGACTTGCAAGAAACATCTCCTTCAAAAGAAGTTTCATGCTTTCTGTCTAAAGCAAATAATGATGAATCTTTCCTCTGGCATAAAAGAATATGCCATGTAAACTTTAGAAACATGAATAAATTAATTAAGAATGATTTGGTAACTGGAATACCAAAGAAAGAGTTTACAAGTGATGACCACTGTGTTGCATGCCTGAAGGGGAAGCAACACAAGGTATCTCACAAGCCAAAGGAAAGAAATTCCATCATTAATCCCCTACACTTATTACATATGATCTCTTTGGCCCCACCAGTGTAATGAGTCTAGGAAGGACCTCTTACTGTTTGGTGATCACAGATGACTTTACAAGATTCACTTGGGTCTTCTTTCTTAGAACTAAGGATGAGACCCCTAAGATTCTAAAGAATTTCATCTTAAAGATTGAGAATCAATGTGATCACAAGGTCAAAACCATAAGATGTGATCAAGCAACTGAATTCAAGAATCAAATCGTTGATACATTTTGTGATGAAAAGGGTATTACAAGACAATATAGTGCTCCCAGGACTCCTCAGCAAAATGGTGTTGCTGAGAGGAGAAACAGGAAACTAATTGAAGCTGCAAGAACTATGTTGTCTGACTCTAAACTGCCCATCACCTTCTGGGCAGAGGCAGTGAACACTGCCTGCTATGTGCAAAACAGAGTTTTAGTGGTTAAGACACATGGTAAGACTCCTTATGAACTTTGGCACAAGAGAAAACCTTTCATTGGTTTTCTCAGGTCATTTGGATGTCCTTGCACCATCTTGAATACCAATGATCAAATTGCCAAGTTTGCTAAGAAATCAGATGATGGACACTTTATTGGATACTCTTCTCAAGCTAAAGCTTATAGAGTATACAATCTCAGAACTAGAGTAGTTGAGGAGTCAGCCAATGTGACTTTCAATGAGCACACTCCTAGTGTGAAAGGTTCTTGTCAGGATTGGCTATTTGATCTTGATTTAGTTACCAACTGTGCTAATAAATCTTATGAGAATGTTTTAGGATCTATAGATATACTACCTACAGGTGATGCTGACCCAAGATTTGAGTTGAGAAAACCTTCAAGTTACACATCTTCAGCTCCAGTGGTAACCGATCCTGTAAATGAAGCTTCTACCAGCACATCAGTGACAAATCCTGGTGATGCTTCTGGGGTGCCTTCAAACTCCAGCTTCTAGGGTGTCTCTCCCTAGTTCCTTGAGGTTGATCAGGAATTTCTTGATGTTGATAACCACTGCATTAAAGACAACATCAATGATGTGACACACTCATTGGATCAAGTCAATCTTGATAAGTGTGGTGATGTGGAGGGTGAATCTTCTTTGCCAGATCAAAAATTTTCAAATCTAGATCTGTCTAAGCAACTTGTTGTTAATGAGCTAAGATCCACAAGTCTCATCCTACCACAAACATCATTTGAGAGGTTGATTCAGGGGTGAGAACAAGAGGACAAACCCATGAAGCAAATGTTTGTCTTCACTCTTGTTTCTTGTCCCAGATAGAGCCAAAGAAAATAGATGAGGCTCTAAATGATGGAAGTTGGGTTGAAGCTATGCAATAGGAGCTGCTTCAATTCAAAAGGCAAAAGATTTGGAACCTATGTCCTCTTCTTCAAGGGGGGACTACCATAGGAACCAAATGGGTTTTTAGGAACAAGAAGGATGATAATGGACTTGTCATCAAGAACAAGGCAAGACTAGTTGTTCAAGGATATACTCAAGAAGAAGGAATCGACTACACAGATGTTTTTGCTCCTGTGGCAAGACTTGAAGCTGTTAGAATATTCCTAGCTTTTGCTGCATCCAAGAATTTCAAGGACTACCAACTTGATGTCAAGTGTGCTTTTCTTTATGGGGTGATTGATGAAGAGGTGTATGTCAGACAACCACCTGGGTTTGCAGATCCTGATCATCCTGATTATGTCTGTAGGCTTGATAAAGCTCTTTATGGGCTGCACCAAGCACCAAGAAAGTGGTTTGAGACTCTATCTCAGTATCTCAGTCAACATGGCTACAAAAGAGGTAATATAGATAGAACTCTCTTCATCAAAGGAACAGGAAATGACATAATGCTAGTTCAAGTATATGTAGATGACATTATCTATGGGTCAACTAATCCAAAGCTCTGCAAAGACTTTGAGAAGCTGATGAAGGACAGGTTTGAAATGAGTGCCATGGGGGAACTCAATTTCTTTCTAGGAATTCAAGTGAAGCAAGTTGACAATGGCATCTTCATAAGTCAGTCAAAGTATGTACAG
Source organism: Flaveria ramosissima (assembly GCA_025215565.1). Lineage (NCBI taxonomy): Eukaryota > Viridiplantae > Streptophyta > Magnoliopsida > Asterales > Asteraceae > Flaveria > Flaveria ramosissima. Next base: position 51,535,692 of record CM046037.1, read on the forward strand.
GACATACTTAAAAGGTTTAACATGACTGATTGTAAGGTTGCTAAGACACCCATAGCCAGAAATCACTCCCTTGGACCTGATCTTGAGGGGAGTGTGTTGATGAGCATCTCTATAGGGAAATGATTGGGTCTCTTATGTACCTCACAGTTAGCAGGCCAGATATCATGTTTGCTACATGCATTTGTGCAAGATATCAAGCCAACCCCAAGATGTCACACCTGGTCACTTTCAAAAGAATTTTAAGATATCTCAAAGGTGCTCTATCACATTGTAACATCTCTTATTTTCTGTTAATTAAAAGTTAATTTTGTTAATTCTTATATGGTTTATTTATGCAATTTATGAAACTTGGTGGGCTATTATTGTATGATTCTTTGTTTAAGTTTCCAAGCTAAGTAAATAATAATAATGATAACAATTATAATAATAACAATAATAATAATAATATTGATAATAATAATAATAAATAATAATAATAATAATAATAATAATAGTAACAATAATATTAATAATACAATTAATAATAATATTATTATTAATAATCATGAGAATTTTATTAACTAAAAATTAAAACAACTAAACTAGGGGACTAAGTTGTTATTTTTAAAACTTTGAATTAAAGTTTCAGCATAAAATAAAAGAAATGCAAATTCGAGGGACCATTTGTGTAATTGTTTAAAAAACCCAAACCATTCCCCCCTTCTTTCCCCGTCGACCGCCAACCCTCCCTCCGGCTAATCTCCGGCGGCCTTCCGGCCACCCTAAACCCCCAAACCGATGTCGTTTCACGATCTAAAACCGTCACCAAACCAACCTGGACACGTTACGAGCTTAATTACACCATTAAATCAAAGATAAAGCGACGGTTACCACCCGTTCGAGTGAATAACCGAAGCTCTTTAATCATCGAGCCGTTGTGACATTAAAATTTAATAAAAATCTAATTAACTGAAACTAATCGATCATCTAACGATTCTTAAACTGTTAAGCAACATAATTTCATCTGGAAAGCACTTGAAACCCACATTCGATTCCCCCTTTGCCGTAAACCTGCAAGTCAATCGAAATCTACCTTCCGAGCATTATTAACTTCAATTGATCGAGGGCATTACATCAAGAACCATATTCGAAGCTATCTGCAAGCTTAATTGGATTTTCATTGAGAATTGCTCATCCATCGGGTACCACGACCGCGACTTGTTCTTCGACTAGGATTGCCTTCAATTCAAACTTATTCGGGTAATTAAACAGATGAATATGCTCGATTAACCATGGGGAACAAAAGCCCCATGGTTAATTTGGTTGAGAACATCAAACGGATGATCAATTGATCGATTGTGTTCTAGGGTTCTTAAGGATTTGGGGGGGTTTCTGTTTAGTTTCGTATATAATGTTTAAAAAGCAAATACCATCGCGGCTGGAAGCCTTGGTTCACTAGTAAGACACCACCCTTCTGAACAGGAGGTCCCCGGTTCGAATCCGGGGAACCTCATGTTTTATTTTAAGGCTTTTTGGCCTTTAAGACTAGTTCTGAATTTTCTTAAAAATTATAAAAAACCATTTTATAAAAGTTCAATATTTTAAAATACTATTATTTATTTTCTGTAAATTAGTTTCTTAAAAAAAAAAGAAATACTTTTATACTTTTATCAAATATTCTAAAAACTAAATAAATAGTTATTTCGATAAAAACCATACTTTGTTCCATAAATATGATTATTTCAAGCGTTGCCTTTAAATTATTGTTTAAATTGTGTTTATTAGACTTTATTTAATCTTTATATATATATATACAAGATTATTATAAATGTTATATTTTTATAAAACCTTATATAAAATGTAACAAATTTCTTTGATTTTATTAAACATAATTGCTTCCATTTTGTTAAACAAAATTATTTGACAAGCCCTAAATACCAAATTGAACCCTAGTCCTCGTCAATTCGATAAACTTATTATTAAACTGAAATCTTGTTAATATATATATATTCTTAGGTACCTTGTGAAGGATTGCGTTGGAGCGTTTATAAATAATTCTTAATAATCATCATTCTTATATTTATTTAACACATGAGTTTCCTTTCCCCTTTTTCATATTTTCACACTAATTTGGGGTGAAACATGATAGCTTATACATGATACACTTATACACATTTGAGACTTGTAAACCACATGCAATTCAACTTATTATTTTGTCATGGTTATTTGTGTATTGTAAGTGATTATATGAGATACATAGTTTGTTTACAATCATTAACTATTGCTAGCCTGGCGATGTCTTAGATCTTTGGGCCTGACAAGCCTATTTGGTGCTAAAGTCGATGTATTGCCGACTCCTGATGATGTATGCTTGTTTATCATGGGAACCAAATACACTTAGCCAATCTTTTATACTTGTAATCAAGTCGAGGTTTGGTTGTAACGATATGTGTTCTATAACCTTACTTGCTTATGACCTATGACATGAATTGCTACTTGTAACCTTTTTCATATTATGTATGAAAACATTGGAAACTCACCAACTATTTTTAGTTGACTATTATTTTTATCATGTTTCAGGTCAACCTCAAGTTTAAAGTGATCTTTTGAAGCATGCAATAATCTAGGACTTGGACCTAGTTAATGAAATAAAAAGTTTACATTATGTTATGTTATGTTTGAACTTATTTCTTGTTTGAGACTTATGATTGTATTTCATTTTAAGACTTATGATAATAATATTTACAATTTAATATAGCGTTATGTGGCTGTGAACAATCTTAACCCTCACATCTCGACGATCCCGCCGTCAAGGTTGGGGTGTGACAGATTGGTATCAGAGCCCATAACTATAGGGATTTAGGTTATTAGAAATGGTGACCTAGACTATAGCTTATGCATGAACCTCATAGAAAAATATTTATATTCTTGGAAATATATATATATTGTTACATGCTACATAATGCTATACCTTACTTACGTGCAACTTGATGCCTTAGCATAGGTTTGCCTTGTAATTGTTTAAACTTTGTTACTCGTCTCCCTAAACTTACCTTTGACACTTTGACTCTCCCCGACAAATGAAATTTCTTAATCTTATTCTCGACGACACGTGGAATTATATACTTATGCTTATGACTTGGATCCTTAGACTTATGTCTAATCTATGTAAAATCTCATCAAGGTTTTGATTTCATGAACCTAAGTAATTTGTGTGACACATAGACACCTGTATCCTGGATTTCCTGGCAAAAGGCCCTCGGGCTAAGGCAAGCATATCGCATAAATCCTACGGGACTAGTTATGCTTACCTGGGGATTTCTGGGATGAGTGATAAACTATGGTCAACATACACAAATTTCTAAGGCGAGTGGGTCAACTTACCTTGACGTGTCAACGCTTCCAAATGGTAATGCGTTACCAAATGGAACCATTCCATGTGCCTTAAAACTTTTGCCTTATCCTTGTTGAACTATAATCCTTGTTATTCCAAATCTCGTATCTAACTCATTTTGTATCTTCCAGCATGTCTCGTCATCATGGAAAGCGTGGAAGTTCCGATCGTAAGTTAGCCGCCATGATTGCTCGACAAATGGCTGCTGTCATCCCGACCATGGTTGCTGAACTTAATAGCACCTTAATGACCAACGCTAGCAACAATGGAAATGGTCATGGAGAGAATAGCAACAACCAAAACGGGAACAACCAACACGGGAACAATCAAACTTGCACTTTCAAACACTTTAGCTCTTGCAAGCCCACTAGTTTTAGTGGCAAGGAAGGAGCCACTGGTCTTCTTGAGTGGTGCGAAAGCATGGAGAATACCTTTATCAATTGTGAGTGTCCCGAGACACTCAAGGTTCGTTATGCCACTAGTGTGCTCCAACAAAGGGCACTTACCTGGTGGAATAGCGAGAAGAGAAACCGTGGTCCTGAAGCTGTGCAAGCACTTACCTGGGAAGAGTTCAAGAACATCGCCATCGCGAAGTTCTGCCCAAGAAGTGAATTGCAAAAGTTGGAAGAAGAGTTTTGGAACTTGAAGCAAAACGATGGTGACCATTTGGCCTACTCAACTAGGCATCATGAGTTGAGTATAATGCTGCCTCACATGGTCGACACCATCCCCCGCAACATCGAGAAGTTCATTAAGGGTGTACCACCCCAAATTCAAGATGCTGTGGTGGGTAGCCGACCCACAACTTTGGAAGAATCCATTACTATCACCGCTCAACTCACCGAGAACCATATACGAGCGGGCACCATGTCTGTGAAGGGTGCAAAGAAGGTAGAGAAGACGGCTACCGAGGCTGTTAAGGAGACTAAAGCTGAACCGTCTTACAACAACAACAACAACAAGAAGCGCAAGTTCACACCGGCACGCAACTATGCCGTGGCTGCACCCAAACAACTCCAAAGACAACTTGTACCTGCGGCTGCACCTGTGGCACAAGTGCCTGGGGCTAGGGCTTATGCTGGTCCTCAGGCTATGTGCAACATTTGTAGGTACCATCACCCGGGAAATCTGAAGGATTCTGTGTGCCCAAGACACTTAGAATATTGATGTGGTTAGTACGTTATGATCCAAGTCGGGTTATACCCAATAACAAGCTTAGCAAACACCAATTAATATTTAATTGATGATAAGATCATGCAATTGAATATTTACACCAATTTAGAAAATGGGTTTTCTAAATAAATTGCATATGAGAGGGAACAACTTATTAGGATATTTTGTTCAATAATATTATTTGAAGTGTTATTTAAATTAGTTAGATGACACCAAATAATAATGAGAAACTACAACTTATAAGTTAAATGGTTAATTGTATAAGTTGTATATAACTTGTACATACAAATTAAATTGTTATTTGTATGTCTAGTTTACAAGACTTTTAATGTGTGATATTTGAAGGAGGGAACCCAAATTTAAACCTCCTTGGCCTTCCCCCCCTTGATTTCTATTGGACCAAATTGGTCTTGAACATAACACACATTAAGTAGTCTAGGTCTCTCAACTTCTCAACCACCCACTTTCATTGCATGCAACAAAAAACTTCTCTCTTTCTCTCTCAAAAGTTTCGAACCTGGCAGCTTCCTTGGGAGTTTTTGAAGAGCAAGCTTTGTTGTGTTCTTGGTGATAATCTACCTAACAAGAAGGTGTATTGCAAGGGCTTGGGGTATAGACACTTGAGGACCTCTACACTTGAGTTCTTGGCCGATTTTAGCATCCCAAATCTCTCACTTTTGGTCGACATTTCAGCTGCAGAAAGGTAGTTAATCACAGCTTTATATAGCTGTGATTTTATGTGCATTTCATTATGTTCATAGCTTGTTCATTCACATAAATGATCCTTTTTGATTTGGGTTTGTTTTCATCTTAAAACATAACTAAGAACATGAAATTTTCAGCTTTAAAATCGGTTTTAAAAGCTACATATCCGCTGCGTTTTCTGAAAGTTTAAATGGTTAAACATGGATTTTGTGTTCTAGCAAACCCTTTAATGGCATCAAGAGCAGGTTATGTGGATGACTTGCTTGTTTTGTCTTTAAAATTGGTTTTAAAGAATGATAATAAACTTAGTATAGGCTGATTTTGGGCTGCTAAGTTCATATGATATGAAACCCCGATCTTTCAAAGTCATATCACACATGCTTGTGATTAAACTTTGAAAGATATACATGTTTGTTATTTGTTTTGTTTGGACAAAATAAAACCCGAAATTTCAGTTTATGTTGGCTGAAATTTCGTGGTTTTAAGTGGGGTTTTCATTATATTTTGGATGATATGATAGATGCTTGTTTTAGTGCATAACCTAGCCATTGACCTTGTGATTGTTTGGATGTTTGTGATGGTTGTATTCATTCATTCAACTGGGTTGTATTATTTGTTATTTGTTCTTTGTTTCAAGTGTAATTTTATTTATTATTGGGTTGTAATAAATAGATTAGATGTGATTTCATTTTACTAGATATCATGTATTAGGACCTTATATCTTGTAATATGAAGACATATGCCTTGGAAGCACAAAGGAAGACACAAAAGAAACATGGAGCATTTTGGATGCGGTTTCAAGTGGGAGGCTTTTGGAAGCTTTCTATGTGTTCTCTTGTTGTAACCTTAGAAAAGACCATATGACAACACTTGTGATGGCAAACAAGTGTTGTCAACATAAGGGCTATGGTTATGCACATATGGTTGTTTATGTTTATGCTTGGTTGATTGTTTGTTGTTTGACTGTTTGGTTGATATTTGGATATTCATAACAAACTCATTAACAAACTTAACAAGCTGAAAATTGATGGTTCTTAAAAGTTAATAAAAGGTTATTAAAATGATTTAATGATTTTAAAGATTAAAATAGGTTTTAATCAAAGAACCATAGGGTACCTTGTATTTGAAAGCATGCAAAACCAAGTACATAGAGTTTTCTAAACTAGAGTTTTGAAACCTCCAAACTTTTTTTACCAACAAGATCAACACCGTCCTTTTACACAACACTTGAGTCACTTAGGAACTCTTAGTGGGATAAAGGTCACCTAACCATTTTGTGGGAACTTGTGACTTGAGGTGAGAATGCTTTATTTGTGGGATAAAGGTCACCTAACCACTTATTTTGGCAAACTCACACGTAGGTGTAAGTAGGGTATCTTGATTTGCAAACCATGTCAAATGGATCACCTACGGTGTGGTTTCCAGATGGTGTTGATGGGATTAACATGCCGACTTTACATATGATGTTTCAAGTCGATCCCATATTCTAGAAATTGCAAATGGTTGCAATCGTCAAACGTTGACCACCTTATTAATTTAAATCGTGGGATAAAGGTCACCTAACCACAATTTAAATGTAATGTTGGGTTCTAGACTTTAATATAAAAATGACCTTAAAAGGCATTAATTATTAAAAATAACAATGTCGAAAATACTAAAATAGATCTTTGTTAAATTTTGTAGATGGCCACAAATAATGAAAATCATGATAACTCATCCGCGTCCAACCAATCATTACGAGCGATCCTCCAAAAGGAACGTCTAAATCATAACAACTTTATTGATTGGTATCGAAACTTGAGAATCGTTCTCAAGCAAGAGAAAAGATCATATGTTTTAGACGACCCAATCCCCGATCAACCTTTCGAGGATAATGAGGAGGCCTATAACAATTGGTTGAAATACACTGAGGACTCCGTCCAAGTGTCTTGTCTCATGCTAGCGAGCATGACTCCGGATCTCCAAAAGGAGTATGAACATCACGGAGCTTACGACATGATAACCCAACTGAAGGAAACGTTCCAACAGCAAGCAAGGGTTGAGCGCTTCGAAACGGTTCGAGCACTCCATGCATGTCGTATGGACGACAACCAATCTGTTTCATCTTATGTACTTAAGATGAAAAGTCATATTGACCGCCTCGAGAGGCTAAATTGTCCCGTCTCGAAGGAATTGGCCACGGATTTGATCCTAAATGGCCTTACCAAGAAGTTCGAGACATTCGTGTTGAACTACAACATGAATGCATGGGACAAAAGCATTGGTGAGCTTCACTCAATGCTCAAAACGGCCGAGGCGGCCATGGGTACAAGGGTTTTACCCGTTCTCACCATCAATGAAGGTGGGAACAATAAAAGGCCTCGTCCCGCACCCAAGGCAAAGGTTGCTAAGGGTAAGGGACCCGCTTGGGGAAAAAGGAAAGGGGTGGCAAGGGTGCCACCCAAACCACAAGAGAAAAAGCAAAAGGTTGCTACTAACGACCCATGCTTCAAGTGTGGGGAGATTGGACATTGGGCAAGGAATTGTCCTGTCCATCTCCAAGAGTTGAAAGCAAAGAGGGATGCCGGGCAGACCTCAGGTACAATATACATGATCCATATTGATTTAAACATGATATCCTCTAACACATGGGTATTAGATACCGGATGTGGAACTCACATTTGCAATTTGTTGCAGGGGTTCAAAAGAAGTAGTGACTTCAAGAAAGGGGATGTAAGCCTCTACATGGGCAATGGGGCTAAAGTTCAAGTTGAAGACCATGGTGACTACATCTTGAAACTTCCAAATGGTTTGGAAGTGATTTTGAACAATGTTTTGTATGCTCCTAGTTTGACTAGGAATATTATCTCTGTAGCCCTGTTAAAACAATTTTGATATGTATTATCATTTGTTGAAAAAGATATTCATGTTTCTTTTAATGGTATATTCTATTTTAAAGCTATTCCCATTAATGGTATTTATGAATTGGTTCATGAAAATACTTTAAATAGCTCATTGTACCAAACTAACACCAAGAAACTCAAGTTGGACTTGAGTGATACCTATCTTTGGCATTGTCGTCTTGGCCATATAAACAAGAAACGTTTACAAACACTTCAAAAGAATGGTCTTTTAAAAACAAATGAATGTGATTCATTTGATGTTTGTGAATCTTGTTTACAAGGAAAGATGACTAAGGCACCCTTTAGTGGAACTAACGAAAGGGCAAAAGATTTATTGGGAATCATACATTCGGATGTATGTGGTCCTTTTAAGCCAATGACTAGGAATGGTGAAAGATACTTCATTACCTTTACCGACGATTATAGTCGCTATGGGTATGTGTACTTATTAAGGCACAAAGATGAAGCTTTTGAAATGTTCAAAATCTTCAAGAATGAAGTAGAAAATCAACTCAACAAGTCAATTAAAGTTCTCCGTACCGATAGAGGAGGTGAATACCTAAGTGATGCCTTTCAAGATCATCTTAGGAGTTGTGGGATTGTCTCACAACTCACTCCACCTGGAACACCACAACATAATGGTGTGTCTGAGAGGAGGAATCGAACCTTATTGGATATGGTCCGATCTATGATGGCTAGAAGCTCATTACCTCTATCATTTTGGGGTTTCGCTCTACTCTCCGCGGCCCGTATTCTAAATATGGCCCCAACCAAAAAGGTGGAAAGGACACCTTTTGAGATATGGGATGGAAGGGTTCCATCCCTATCATACTTAAGGGTCTGGGGTTGTGAGGCTTATGTTAAGACTCCCACCCCAAACAAGTTAGAAGTCCGATCCACCAAGTGTATCTTTGTTGGATATCCTAGAGATTCTATGGGATATTATTTCTATGATCCGCTGGAACAAAAGGTGTTTGTTGCCAGAAAGGGTGAGTTCTTAGAAGCAAAGTTCCTTATGGAAGGAGCTGGCAGTAGAACAGTGGACCTTGAAGAGGATCAAGAACCACAACCCAATGCACGTTTGGTTGAAACTAGCACTCAACATGAGGATGTTGAGGATGATCAAGGGGTTGATCAATACACACAAGACGTTCGCAGAAGTGGTAGAATTAGTAATCCACCTGAAAGATACGGATTTTTCGTGGATGGATGCTATGTGGTAGATTCAGATGAACCAACCACATACCATGATGCAGTGTCCAATTCGGATTGTGACAAATGGCTTGAAGCCATGAACGTTGAGATGCAATCCATGTATGACAATCAAGTTTGGGAACTTGTTGTACCACCCCTTAATTCCAAGGTAGTTGGAAGTAAGTGGGTTTTCAAGAAAAAACCGATATGCATGGAAACTTGGATACTTATAAAGCTAGACTTGTAGCAAAGGGTTTCACTCAAACTCAAGGGGTTGATTATGATGAAACCTTCTCACCTGTTGCGATGCTAAAGTCTATAAGGATATTGTTTGCCATAGCTGCTCATTATGATTATGAGATTTGGCAAATGGATGTCAAAACCGCCTTCCTAAATGGATATCTTGAGGAAGATGTTTATATGGTTCAGCCTGAAGGTTTTGTCGATCCAAAACATCCTAATAAAGTATGCAAGTTAAAGAAATCAATCTATGGATTGAAACAATCATCGAGAAGCTGGAATCACCGTTTTGATGAGGAGGTAAAGAAATTTGGCTTCATCAAAAACGCTGATGAGGCTTGTGTGTATAAGAAGGCTAGTGGGAGCACAATAACTTTCCTAGTATTGTATGTTGATGACATACTACTATTTGGAAATGACATTCCAACCCTGGAAGGTTTAAAAACCTGTCTTGGAAGTTGTTTTTCCATTAAGGATCTTGGTGAAGCCGCCTACATTCTGGGAATAAAGATCTATAGGGATAGATCAAGGCGGTTGATTGGTTTGAATCAAAGTGCATACATTGATAAGATCTTGAAAAGGTTCAAGATGGAAAACTCTAAGAAAGGTACCGTACCTATTCAAAGAGGAACGATATTGAGTACGACTCAATGTCCAAGCTCAAAGGATGAGCAAGATAAAATGAAGGCAATCCCATATGCATCTGCTATTGGATCCATCATGTATGCAATGATATGCACTCGACCGGACGTGTCATGCGCCTTGAGCATGACAAGCCGTTACCAGCAAAATCCTGGAAATAGTCATTGGATGGCTGTTAAGAACATACTTAAGTACCTAAGGAGGACAAGAGATATGTTCCTGATCTATGGATCTGGTGACGAGGAGCTCGTTGTAAAAGGTTACACGGATGCGAGTTTCCAAACCGATCGTGACGATTCACGGTCACAATCGGGATACATTTTCATTCTAAATGGAGGAGCTGTCTCTTGGAAGAGCTCCAAGCAGGATGTGGTGACTCTATCAACTACAGAATCAGAATACGTCGCCGCCTCATTGGCAGCTCAAGAAGCTGCATGGTTGAAGAAATTCATTGCTGATCTAGGGGTTGTCCCTTCCATTCAGGAACCCCTAGAGATCTTTTGTGACAAAGAGGGTGCGATTGCTCAAATCAAGGAACCTCGTGCTCATCAAAAGACTAGGCACATTGAGCGGAGATTCAACTACATACGAGATGAAGTTGAAAAGGGAAAGATATGTATTCGCAAAGTTCACACGGATCAAAACATTGCGGATCCTCTCACGAAGCTCCTTGAAAAGGCAAAGCATGAATGTCATACTTGTGCCATGGGACTTCGATATTCTAGTGATTGGATTTGATCTGTACATTTTGTATTTGGATATGTGGAACTCTTTATTATTTGAATAAAATTATTTGGTTATAATGTTTCAATTAATGTTCCAAATTAGCATGTTTTATCCATGAGTAAAATGTTTACTCTAAAATGTCCGTAGTCGCTCATACTTGTGGGAACAAGTGTGAAAGTAAGATTATTATGAACTTGGATTGGTTGATATTCATAAGGATGAATATAGAGCAATGGGTTGCTACCAAGGTTCATAGATATTTGTGGGATACAAATATTGGACTAACCCGCACCTCAAATTTTACTACATAGAATCTTATCGATTAATCATAAGTAAGTTTGAGTAAAAGGCGAATATCATTTGGTATCCTCAGACCAGAGATACATATTGGGTTTTGATATTCACCAAGTTTTATACCTTGAGCTAATTCTTCACTGTCCTGAAATAGTGGACAGTACATAAGGGTATGTTCAGGTATAACACGAGGTGTTTGTGAGAAACGTATGTAGTCAAGATGGAATTTGTTCCTCTTATTCGTTGAGAGTTAGATGTCTAAGGCCTGATTAAGTTAAATCAACAAGGAATGATCATTCTGTTTCCTTGGATTTAACATGATATCTGTAACAAAAGGATTGATGATTGATTCACCTAAATCATTTCAAGTAGGGTACTTGAAAGAGATGATGTTATTGAATGGCTATAAGTCATGCGTATTAAGGGTAGTAAACCGTTGTTAGGCGGTATTTACTGCTTGCATCAATCTTCTATGAATCTTGGGCAAGTGGGAGATTGAAGGATTCTGTGTGCCCAAGACACTTAGAATATTGATGTGGTTAGTACGTTATGATCCAAGTCGGGTTATACCCAATAACAAGCTTAGCAAACACCAATTAATATTTAATTGATGATAAGATCATGCAATTAAATATTTACACCAATTTAGAAAATGGGTTTTCTAAATAAATTGCATATGAGAGGGAACAACTTATTAGGATATTTTGTTCAATAATATTATTTGAAGTGTTATTTAAATTAGTTAGATGACACCAAATAATAATGAGAAACTACAACTTATAAGTTAAATGGTTAATTGTATAAGTTGTATATAACTTGTACATACAAATTAAATTGTTATTTATATGTCTAGTTTACAAGACTTTTAATGTGTGATATTTGAAGGAGGAACCCAAATTTAAACCTCCTTGGCCGTCCCCCCCTTGATTTCTATTGGACCAAATTGCTCTTGAACATAACACACATTAAGTAGTCTAGGTCTCTCAACTTCTCAACCAACCACTCTCATTGCATGCAACAAAAAACTTCTCTCTTTCTCTCTCAAAAGTTTCGAACCTGGCAGCTTCCTTGGGAGTTTTTGAAGAGCAAGCTTTGTTGTGTTCTTGGTGATAATCTACCTAACAAGAAGGTGTATTGCAAGGGCTTGGGGTATAGACACTTGAGGACCTCTACACTTGAGTTATTGGCCGATTTTAGCATCCCAAATCTCTCACTTTTGGACGACATTTCAGCTGCAGAAAGGTAGTTAATCACAGCTTTATATAGCTGTGATTTTATGTGCATTTCATTATGTTCATAGCTTGTTCATTCACATAAATGATCCTTTTTGATTTGGGTTTGTTTTCATCTTAAAACATAACTAAGAACATGAAATTTTCAGCTTTAAAATCGGTTTTAAAAGCTACATATCCGCTGCGTTTTCTGAAAGTTTAAATGGTTAAACATGGATTTTGTGTTCTAGCAAACCCTTCAAAATCAACCATGCCGTATCTGTACTTTATGCGGTAAATATGGTCACTTGGTGGCGACTTGTCACCGTGCACCTAACAAAGCCGCCGTGGTCACAAACCGTGTTTGCTACAACTGTGGGGAACCTGGTCATTTCCGCCCACAATGCCCTCGTCTTGTGGGTAATGTTCCACAAGCCCGAGGACGTGCTTTCAACATCAACGCTAACCAAGCACAAGCAAACAACAATGTGGTGAATGGTATGTTAACCTACTTTTAACTTTTGTGACCTAATTCTTTTCATGTGTTACCTGCGTTGTTAAATACCTTTAAAATTGAACAGGTATGTTCCTTATTAATAAAACTTATGCCTATGTCCTATTTGATTCTGGTGCCGATAAGAGTTTTGTTTCGTTAGAGTTTGAACCCATACTTGCTAAGCCACATACAAAACTAGAAAGACCTCTTACCGTTGAAGTTGCCGATGGAGAACCGATCACCGTTGACGTTATTATTCGTGATTGCATCTTAAGTCTTGACACGCATGATTTTCTTATCGATCTTATCCCTATGAAACTTGGAAGCTTCGACGTCATCATTGGTATGGATTGGTTAGCCAAACACCATGCCGAGATCATTTGTTTTGAGAAGTGCATTCGTATACCATTACCCTCTGGAGATACTTTGAAAGTGTTTGGTGAAAAATCTTCCAAAGGACTTAAACTCATGTCTTGCACTCAAGCCCGAAAGTGCTTAAGCAAGAAGTATATGGCCTTCTTGGCTTACGTGGTCAACACGAAAGTCAAAGGGAAAGAACTTAAGGATGTCCCAATCGTACGAGACTTTCCCGAAGTATTTCCCGATGACCTTAGTGGTTTACCTCCCGTGCGTGAAGTCGAGTTTAAAATTGACTTGATACCGGGAGCAAACCCCGTGGCTAAGTCACCATATCCTCTTGCACCATCGGAAATGCAAGAACTCTCTAGTCAACTTCAAGAGCTATCCGAGAAGGGCTTCATCCGTCCTAGTTCTTCGCCTTGGGGTGCACCTGTTCTTTTCGTGAAGAAGAAAGATGGAACGTTTCGTATGTGTATCGATTATCGTGAGCTTAACAAGCTTACCATCAAGAACCGTTATCCTCTTCCTCGTATCGATGATTTGTTTGACCAACTTCAAGGAGCTGCTATCTTCTCGAAGATCGACTTACGTTCTGGCTATCATCAATTGCGAGTCCATGATGATGATATCCCAAAGACCGCGTTCCGTACTCGTTATGGGCACCATGAGTTTATGGTGATGCCTTTTGGTTTAACCAATGCTCCTGCTGTCTTCATGGATCTCATGAACCGAGCATGCAAGCCTTATCTAGACAAGTTTGTGATCGTTTTCATTGATGACATACTTATCTATTCCAAGTCCAACACCGAGCATGAACTACATTTGAGATTGGTTCTTGAATTGTTGAAGAAAGAGCAATTGTACGCGAAGTTCTCGAAGTGTGATTTCTGGCTCGAGGAAGTTCAATTTCTAGGACACGTGGTGAATAGCCAAGGAATTCACGTTGATCCTGCAAAGGTGGAAGCTGTGAAAAATTGGTGTGTTCCTACAACTCCTACCGAAGTTCGTTCTTTTCTTGGTCTTGCTGGTTATTATCAGCGATTCATTGCCAACTTCTCGAGGATCGCGAAACCGCTCACTACTTTGACACAAAAGAATAAACCATTCGAGTGGGGTTCCGAGCAAGAGGAAGCTTTTGAAGCGTTAAAGCATAAGTTGTGCAATGCTCCTATCTTGACCCTACCCAATGGAAACGACGATTTCACCGTGTATTGTGATGCATCTAAACAAGGCCTAGGTTGTGTTCTCATGCAACGAGGGAAGGTCATAGCTTATGCATCGAGACAATTGAAGGTTCACGAGGTGAATTATACAACACACGATCTTGAGCTTGGTGTCGTTGTCTTTGCCTTGAAGATTTGGAGGCACTACCTGTATGGTACGCAAAGTATAGTCTACACGGATCACAAAAGCCTTCAACACGTTTTCAATCAAAAAGATCTCAACATGAGACAACGTCGTTGGGTGGAGTTGATTAGTGATTACGATTGTGACATTCGTTACCATCCTGGTAAAGCAAACGTTGTAGCCGACGCACTAAGCCGAAAGATTCACAACAAGATGATCTCATTCCAAGAAATTCGCGATCGACGTCAATGGTTTGACACTTTGGGTGAGTTCGATACTGAGATCCGACTAGATGTCAACGAGACTACCGTACTACTACAAAACCTGAGGATAGATAGTGACATCGAGTCTAGCATCCTGGAGGCTCAACAAATGGTACAACGAGAAGGAAGAATGAAGGATGAATTGGAGCATAATCTTCTAACCCGATTGGAAACGAAACCCAATGGGTTGATGTACTTCGCCAATCGAATTTGGATTCCAAATCGCGATAACCTTCGTACCTTTATTATGAACGAAGCTCATCAAACTCGTTATTCTATTCATCCTGGTTCCGATAAGATGTACATGGACCTACGTGGTCAATATTGGTGGCCTGGAATGAGGAAAGACATAGCGACTTATGTAGCTAAGTGCCTCACATGTACAAAGGTTAAAGCCGAACATCAACGTCCAAGTGGATTACTTGAGCAACCCGAGATTCCTATGTCGAAATGGGAACACATATCCATGGACTTCATAACTAAGCTACCACGAACCTCCCGAGGACATGATAGCATATGGGTGATTGTTGACCGATTGACCAAGTCGGCACATTTTATACCCATACGTGACACTTACAAGACATCAAAGTTAGCCCGTATATACGTTGATGAGATTGTAAGTCGTCATGGGGTACCTCTGCACATCATATCCGACCGAGATGCTCGTTTCACTTCACACTTTTGGTCGTCTATGCAAGAACTTTTGGGTACTCAATTGGACCTAAGCACGGCTTATCATCCTTAAACTGATGGTCAAACCGAGGGAACGATCCAAACCTTGGAGGATTTGCTACGCCTTTGTGTTCTTGACTTTGGTGGTGATTGGGATACGCATCTACCGCTCGCGGAATTTTCGTATAACAATAGTTACCACTCGAGTATCAAGATGGCACCGTTCGAAGCACTTTATGGTCGTAAATGTCGTTCACCGATCTGTTGGACCGACATTGGTGAAAACTTCATCACTGGTCCTGAACTTATACAAGAGACGACCGATAAAGTTTCTATTATCCGCAAGAACTTTGAAGTGGCGAGAAGTCGTCAAAAGAGTTATGCTGACAAGCGACATAAGCCATTGGAATTCCAAGTTGGGGAGTTGGTTCTTCTAAAGGTCTCACCGTGGAAAGGTGTTGTTCGCTTTGGAAAGAAGGGCAAATTGGCTCCAAGATTTGTAGGGCCTTTCAAAATCCTGAAAAGGATTGGGAAAGTGGCTTATAAACTGGAGTTACCTTCCGACCTTAGTGGAGTTCACCCTGTATTTCACGTCTCAAACTTGAGGAAGTGCTTGGCTGAAGAAAGTCTGCATGTTCCGTTGGAAGACATTCAGATTGATGAGTCATTGCATTTCGTCGAGAAACCTGTAGAAATCATGGATCGCATAATGAAGAAGACTAGAACCACAACAACCCCAATCGTCAAGGTTCGTTGGGAGAATAAGCGTGGCGCTGAATTTACTTGGGAACGTGAGGAGCACATGAAGAAGAGATACCCGTTCTTATTTGTATAGTTTCATTTCTTTTAATTTCGGGACGAAATTCTTCTAAGTTGGGGAGACTGTAACATCTCTTATTTTCTGTTAATTGAAAGTTAATTTTGTTAATTCTTATATGGTTTATTTATGCAATTTATGAAACTTCGTGGGCTATTATTGTATGATTCTTTGTTTAAGTTTCCAAGCTAAGTAAATAATAATAATGATAACAATTATAATAATAACAATAATAATAATAATATTGATAATAATAATACTAAATAATAATAATAATAATAGTAATAATAATATTAATAATACAATTAATAATAATATTATTATTAATAATCATGAGAATTTTATTAACTAAAAATTAAAACAACTAAACTAGGGGACTAAGTTGTTATTTTTAAAACTTTGAATTAAAGTTTCAGCATAAAATAAAAGAAATGCAAATTCGAGGGACCATTTGTGTAATTGTGAAAAAAACCCAAACCATTCCCCCCTTCTTTCCCCGTCGACCGCCAACCCTCCCTCCGGCTAATCTCCGGCGGCCTTCCGGCCACCCTAAACCCCCAAACAGATGTCGTTTCACGATCTAAAACCGTCACCAAACCGACCTGGACACGTTACGAGCTTAATTACACCATTAAATCAAAGATAAAGCGACGGTTACCACCCGTTCGAGTGAATAACCGAAGCTCTTTAATCATCGAGCCGTTGTGACATTAAAATTTAATAAAAATCTAATTAACTGAAACTAATCGATCATCTAACGATTCTTAAACTGTTAAGAAACATAATTTCATCTGGAAAGCACTTGAAACCCACATTCGATTCCCCCTTTGCCGTGAACCTGCAAGTCAATCGAAATCTACCTTCCGAGCATTATTAACTTCAATTGATCGAGGGCATTACATCAAGAACCATATTCGAAGCTATCTGCAAGCTTAATTGGATTTTCATTGAGAATTGCTCATCCATCGGGTACCACGACCGCGACTTGTTCTTCGACTAGGATTGCCTTCAATTCGAACTTATTCGGGTAATTAAACAGATGAATATGCTCGATTAACCATGGGGAACAAAAGACCCATGGTTAATTTGGTTGAGAACATCAAACGGATGATCAATTGATCGATTGTGTTCTAGGGTTCTTAAGGATTTGGGGGGGGGGGTTTCTGTTTAGTTTCGTATATAATGTTTAAAAAGCAAATACCATCGCGGCTGGAAGCCTTGGTTCACTGGTAAGACACCACCCTTCTGAACAGGAGGTCCACGGTTCGAATCCGGGGAACCCCATGTTTTATTTTAAGGCTTTTTGGCCTTTAACACTAATTCTGAATTTTCTTAAAAATTATAAAAAACCATTTTATAAAAGTTCAATATTTTAAAATACTATTATTTATTTTCTGTAAATTAGTTTCTTAAAAAAAAAGAAATACTTTTATACTTTTATCAAATATTCTAAAAACTAAATAAATAGTTATTTCGATAAAAACCATACTTTGTTCCATAAATATGATTATTTCAAGCGTTGCCTTTAAATTATTGTTTAAATTGTGTTTATTAGACTTTATTTAATCTTTATATATATATATATACAAGATTATTATAAATGTTATATTTTTATAAAACCTTATATAAAATGTAACAAATTTCTTTGATTTTATTAAACGTAATTGCTTCCATTTTGTTAAACAAAATTATTTGACAAGCCCTAAATACCAAATTGAACCCTAGTCCTCGTCAATTCGATATACTTATTATTAAACTGAAATCTTGTTAATATATATATATATTCTTAGGTACCTTGTGAAGGATTGCGTTGGAGCGTTTATAAATAATTCTTAATAATCATCATTCTTATATTTATTTAACACGTGAGTTTCATTGCCCCTTTTTCATATTTTCACACTAATTTGGGGTGAAACATGATAGCTTATACATGATACACTTATACACATTTGAGACTTGTAAACCACATGCAATTCAACTTATTATTTTGTCATGGTTATTTGTGTATTGTAAGTGATTATATGAGATACATAGTTTGTTTACAATCATTAACTATTGCTAGCCTGGCGACGTCTTAGATCTTTGGGCCTGACAAGCCTATTTGGTGCTAAAGTCGATGTATTGCCGACTCCTGATGACGTATGCTTGTTCATCATGGGAACCAATTACACTTAGCCAATCTTTTATGCTTGTAATCAAGTCGAGGTTTGGTTGTAACGATATGTGTTCTATAACCTTACTTGCTTATGACCTATGACATGAATTGCTACTTGTAACCTTTTTCATATTATGTATGAAAACTTTGGAAACTCACCAACTATTTTTAGTTGAATCTTATTTTTATCATGTTTCAGGTCAACCTCAAGTTTAAAGTGATCTTTTGAAGCATGCAATAATCTAGGACTTGGACCTAGTTAATGAAATAAAAAGTTTACATTATGTTATGTTATGTTTGAACTTATTTCTTGTTTGAGACTTATGATTGTATTTCATTTTAAGACTTATGATAAAAATATTCACAATTTAATATAGCGTTATGTGGCTGTGAACAATCTTAACCCTCACATCTCGACGATTCCGCCGTCAAGGTTGGGGTGTGACACACATGGCCTTTGGTATCCAAAGAACTCTGACTTTAATCTGTATGCTTATACAGATAGTGACTATGGTGGTTGCAGCATGACTGGAAAGTCTACATCAGGGGGATGTCAATTTCTTGGTGGAAGAGTAGTCTCCTGGTAATGCAAGAAACAATCCTGTGTGTCTGCATCAACTGTTGAGGCTGAATACATTACTGCTACAAGTTGTTGTGCTTAAGTGCTTTGGATTTAAAATCAGATGCTGGACTATGGATTTAACTTTAAAGAGACTCCCATCCATATAGAAAACAATAGTGCTATCTCTATCACAGATAATCTTTTGCAGCACTCAAGGACAAAGCATATTAATAGCAGGTATCATTTGATTAGAGATAACTTTGAAAAGGGATTAATCAAACTAGTCAAAGTTAACACAAATGAACAATATGCTGATCTGTTCACCAAAACTTTTGATGAGCAGAGATTTAGGTATCTTGTATCAGCTATTGGGATGATTAACTTTGAATATCTTTTCATAAAACTTAATCATATTTATTTCTAAAACCTGTGTGTCCTAAGTTGTCTATTATATCATCTTCATAAGCCCTTGTTTTCTTTGGAAGAAAATCTTTTCAAAAGACTTTTCTTAGATTTTTGAAAATCCTGATCTCTTCGGCAGATTCGAAATTACCTTCGGAAGAAGTTTATGTCTTAGTTAACAAATAATTGCTTCAGTGATCTTACCTTCGGAAGGAATTTCTGAAATATCTTCCAAAGCTTAAAATCAACTTAAGTACTTTGTATGTTTTCAAAGAACAAGTTTCTTCCGAAAGCAACTTACATTCGGAAGTATTTATTCTTCTTGGAATAAAAACCTCTGAGTGTAAAATTCTCTTCCGAAGCAAAATTATCAAAAAAACCTTTGAAATCTCTTCCGAAGCGAATTTGCCTTCGGAAGCTTTTTCTTCAGAACTTCCGAAGCAAATAACCTACGGAATATGTCTCGACTTCCAAGAAAACTACTTTTTGGGCAAAAGTAAACTACTTTTCAAAGGTGGGACCGACATCCGGATTTCAAAGTTTATCCTCTTTCATTAACTTTGTCTCAAATCCTTTTCACATAAATGCCCAACGGTTCCCCCCTCTTTCACTATCTTCCTCAATTACACTATTCGTTAAACTTAAATTCTCCCAAACCGCCTTTTGTTCTTCATCTTTCTTCATCCTTAAGCTTCTAAAATGGCCAACCTAAACCTCAGAAACAACCCAGATTTCTCCATGCAACTTCACAGGCAACATAACCAGGTTGCTCTGTTAAGCTCTGAGAAAGATGAAAGTTTCTCAGAGATTTGCTGTTTCTTAGCTCCTATCCTACTACTTCACCTTCGTAACCATTGATCATACTCTCTATGAGGATCATGTGCTTGAATTCTAGAAGACCTGCGAAGAGGTCATTATGGATGGGGAGAAGGCACTGTCTGCCACAGTGCAAGGGAGGACAATCTTCATCACTCCAGCCATCATCAACACTCACTTGCAGCTGGATGATGAAGAAGGTGAGTTGTCCTTCCCAAAGGAAGCTGTAAATCATTCCTTTGAGCAGATGGGCTATGAGGGAGATTTCTCTGTAAAAACCTTCAGGAAAGGGAAGGTCTCATCCTAGTGGAAATACCTGCTTCATGTGGTTATCCACAGCTTGTCAAACAAGCAGGGTGGGACCAGATTCCCGAGGCTCTCTCCTTCATAGTACATGGAATGGTTCAAGGGGTCAAGTTTAGGTACTCTCAGTTTGTTTATACAAATTTGCTTGCTAACTTGGACTCCTTAGAGTATTTTATGTTTCCTAGATATGTTCAACACATTCTCAACTATGAACTGGGCTCACAGTTGAGGAAAACAGATAATATTCTTAAATTTGGACAGATGAAGCCCGACATCTTTAAAATTATGAAGAAGCCAACTGTAGGAATAAAAACCTCTGAGTGTAAAATTCTCTTCCGAAGCAAAATTATCAAAAAAACCTTTGAAATCTCTTCCGAAGCCAATTTGCCTTCGGAAGCTTTTTCTTCAGAACTTCCGAAGCAAATAACCTTCGGAAAATGTCTCGACTTCCAAGAAAACTACTTTTTGGGCAAAAGTAAACTACTTTTCAAAGGTGGGACCGACATCCGGATTTCAAAGTTTATCCTCTTTCATTAACTTTGTCTCAAATCCTTTTCACATAAATGCCCAACGGTTCCCCCTTCTTTCACTATCTTCCTCAATTACACTATTCCTTAAACCTAAATTCTCCCAAACCGCCTTTTGTTCTTCATCTTTCTTCATCCGTAAGCTTCTAAAATGGCCGACCTAAACCTCAGAAACAACCCAGATTTCTCCATGCAATTTCACAGGCAACATAACCAGGTTGCTCTGTTAAGCTCTGAGAAAGATGAAAGTTTCTCAGAGATTTGCTGTTTCTTAGCTCCTATCCTACTACTTCACCTTCGTAACCATTGATCATACTCTCTATGAGGATCATGTGCTTGAATTCTAGAAGACCTGCGAAGAGGTCATTATGGATGGGGAGAAGGCACTGTCTACCATAGTGCAAGGGAGGACAATCTTCATCACTCCGGCCATCATCAACACTCACTTGCAGCTGGATGATGAAGAAGGTGAGTTGTCATTCCCAAAGGAAGCTGTAAATCATTCCTTTGAGCAGATGGGCTATGAGGGAGATTTCTCTGTAAAAACCTTCAGGAAAGGGAAGGTCTCATCCTAGTGGAAATACCTGCTTCATGTGGTTATCCACAGCTTGTCAAACAAGCATGGAGGGTGGGACCAGATTCCTGAGGATCTCTCCTTCATAGTACATGGAATGGTTCAAGGGGTCAAGTTTAGGTACTCTCAGTTTGTTTATACAAATTTGCTTGCTAACTTGGACTCCTTAGAGTATTTTATGTTTCCTAGATATGTTCAACACATTCTCAACTATGAACTGGGCTCACAGTTGAGGAAAACAGATAATATTCTTAAATTTGGACAGATGAAGCCCGACATCTTTAAAATTATGAAAAAGCCAACTGTAGGCTTCTCAGGGGTAGAAACAGCCCTTGTCCCAAAAATGTTAGAGCTCATTGATCAAGGTGACAACCTAGCAACACAAGTTAGTGTGGAACCCAAACCTTCTACCTCCAAACCACCAAAAAGACCGCAAATCACCCTCACCTACCAAAGAAAATCCAAACGAACCCCTGCTCAAGCTATTGAGTCTGTGCAGGCCCCCATACACTCACCCATACAGGAGGAAGTGTACACTGGAGCTCCCACTTCCCCTAAGGAGCAAACCACTCCCATCTCTTCAACAATCAGTGGTGAGGTTCCTCATGCTCATCCTGATGAGCTCACAAACCCAACTGCCTTAGGCCTTCACTCTGAGTCTCAACACTCAAGTGAACAACCTTCAGGGGACAGTTACCATCCCCAACCTTTAGACTTAAATCAACCCATTCCCAACCTCTCATTCTATACTGATGAAGACTTAGGTTTCAATGGGTACGATGAGTCTCTCTACTCTTCCCCTACTCAAAGAGAGATGAGTTCTCCTGAGTCTCCTTTGTCTAGCCCACATCAGTCACAACTAAAGTGGATACTTCTAAACCTGTTCAGGATATCCATATTGAAGAGGCTCTCACTTCTGCAAGTGATTACATCATTAAGACCTCAACCATGGCAACTCAGCCCATTGACACCTCAACTGAGGATGTCAATGTGTAGAGGAAATCCAGTAGCCAAGAACCTGAGGCTGGTGGTGAGAGAAAGGACTTTGGTCCAATCATCTCATCCCCCAATGATTCTTCTGATGAAGAAGAGGGGAATCTGAGACTAAAGGTGCAAAAACTGTCAAAAACATGCTCCTATTTAGTCTCTAAGGTTAGTCACCTTGAATCTCAGGTGACTACCCTGCATAATAGGGTCTATGATCAGCAACTTGAGATATCTTATCTCAGGGAAAAACTAGCTGGGAGACCTTTAAGAAAAGCTCAACCAGGAACACAAGAACCTGTGAATGTGATTGACCTAACCTCTAGCGCACCTATGCAAGAGGGTGATGCTACCAAAAAAGGGGAGAAAGTCATTACAGTCACAGAACCTGGAAGTTCTTTAGGGGGTATGGACATTGAGGATTCACCATCCTCACTTGCAACTGTGCATACTCAGCAACTTCCTCAACTTCACATTAATGTGGACATTATAGACTCTGTCATTAGGAGTCTCTTTGAGGAAGGCATTCCAAGGGTTGTGTCATCTCCACCTCAAGGAACTTCAAACTACATTATTAGGTGGAGGTTTGATGCTAATAGAAGAGCCCTCATTCTTTAAAGAGTTCAAGGGCAGTAAGAAGTGTTCAATTTTTAGACCTTGGACTACTATGAAGGTCTTGACCTGATCAACATGCCACTTGTCAACCCAAGCAAATCAAGACAAGCTGACAGGTTAGCACACAGGATTCAAGACAGTATTACTGAAGAGTTCAACCTTATAAGGAGAAAAAGGCAATCAGGTAATGTCATTGGTAAATTGGATGTTGAGGCAGACCCTCAGATTAGCTTCAAAGGGAAAACCTTGGCTGAAGGCCCAGTGATAGAGCCTGAGAGCCCTGTCACACCAACAACTGCTTCAGAAATTCATTCCCTCAGTGAAACACCTGCTGGTGAAGGTGTCTCACAACCTCTCTCTGGCCAGAGCTTAGATGCTACACCAAGCAATGAAGGCCAAAGCTTTGTCCACCCTGTGTCACAAAGGTCTATGGGTGACAAAGGGAAAAGGATTCTAACTCCTGCGGAGATTGAGGAGGAGGAAAGAGAGAGGAAGAGGAAGCTAAGGGGAGAAAGTTCCTCTGGGTTTTTAGACTTTATGCAAGCTGCAATCAGGGCTGCCCCCAGACCAAACACTCAAGAAGATGAGTTGAGGGCAGTCAGGATTACTTACCTGCAGACCAGGAACTATGACATAGATGAGATTATATCTCTCCCCTTAGAGCAATTAAATGAACTGGCTGACATGGAAGTGTCAAGAGAGATGAAGGAAGCAGAGGATGCAAGATTACTTCTCCAATTCAAAGAGAAGAAGAGACATAAAAGATTATACAAGCATGCTCCAACTCTCTCCCCAGTTCAGGAAAGACCTGTGCAAGAGGATGTGGCTACTACACAAGAACCTCAGGTAGACAAGGAAACAGATAGACAAAACATGATCAACTACCTGAGTGCCACATGACTCTACCAGGCATCTGTACGTCTTCCCTTGTCCTTTGAGTACATTGAGTTTGAGTATCTCAAACAACTTGAACTTTAAGTGCTCAAAGAACAAAAAGCAACAAAAAGAAAGATGAGGGAAGATGCTGCAAAGTCAAGAGCGATCATCCAAAAGAGTATGAAGAAGTCTGCTGACAGACAAAGGATGATGAGCTTCTTGAAACTGTATGGATTCTTCAGAAGGGGACTTGGCCCTATGTCTCTATCCACAATGGATGAACATATCAGGGTAATCAAGCAGAAGATCAAGAGTTGAGAGCTGATTGACTTATACTCTCCTCCAGGTCAAATCCCACCAGAAGTGGATGTTAAGGTTGAGCAACCTGAGACAACACAACCTGGACCTCCTGCTGACAGCAAGCTTCATCTTCTGATCCATAGCAGGGTCAAACTCCCTCTCCTTCTGAACTTGTGAGGGAGGAACACCCAACTGAGAAAGACAAGGATGATCAACAAGGTGCTGCAGACCAGTCTTCTAAGAGGAAGAAGAGGATGACTTCCAAACCAAATTATAAGAAGAAGCCTGAATCATCTACCTCTACACCTCAGGCTGAGTCACATCAAAGTGAGGAAGTACATGAAGAGGCAACCCAATCAACTCCAATTCAAGTGGCTCCTCTTGCAGCTGAGACACCCATCTTATCCTGGACCTTCACTACTAATCCAGAGAGATGGCATGTGATCAGAGATCAAGGTGTTGAGAATGTCTATACATGGAAAGACATAATCAACTTACCTCTGCATGATCTCTTTGAGATGAGAAGATATTATGAGAGTCTGAATGATCCTGACCATCTGATGAAAAGGGTATGGTCATCATTATGCTAAAGACTACAAACATCTGAGGATCTTCTAAGTGTTTTGGTAGCATCAGCCTAGGGGGAGTTTGTAAGGATTCCTATAAGTCTGATGCAGCCAAAACATCCACAGTCTCTTTGCAAGCATGCACTAAAGAGCAGAAGTAGAAACGCTTCGGAAGTTTTACACCATGCACTAGAAATATTCTAAGTGTAAAATCTTCCGAAGCCAAGACAAACATCTTCCGAAGCCAAAAGTGAAGTCTTCCGAAGCTTCAAACACAAAGTCTTCCAAAGCCAAAGAGTGAAGACAGATTTCTTCCAAAGACTTTTAAAGATATGCCTTTATCTGATGTACTTTACCATAAAGCTGGACCACCTTTTCGCTGCTACTCTTTAAGTCACCAACTTACATGAGTTGGTGAAAGGTCCATGCTTTTGGTAACTGTACATTGAGGTCTTGAGTCCATGCTTTCTATTTTATGTACTTTTATCCTTTTTGTAATATATTAGGATTTGAGCTATGGCATATCATAGTCACAAGTCAAAAGGCAGATATGCTTTTTGACTCTACATTTCATTTTGTAGTTGTCTAGTCAATTGTATTTAGCAGGCCTTCAAAGTATGGCCGACTGTAGGATGTAGTATAAAGTATCTCAAGTACTTGTAACTTTCTATCGATGCTTTGTAACTTGTAATAGAACTTGAGAAGCAATATACAACATTCTTGAAAACCAAATACTTCTGTTGTTTTGCAATATTGTTCTGTCTCACTTTTACTTGTGTTCTTAGCATCTTTCATTAACAAGTTAACCAGTTCCCTATTTGATCTGTTAAGTGTTCTAAGCAACTCTCCTTATTGTGTTGTTGTGTTGTAAGTGCATACCCTTCACCGGTCCTGCAATTTTCATTTCTTTGATCCCCTGTTCATGCGAGGAAACTAGGGTTTTGAAAATCAATAGTTCATTGTTATTTTCATCACCATTAAGTTCATTGCACTCGAACATGTCTATCAATCGTTAGTTTGAAGTCAATTCTATGATTCTTTCCTAACCTAGGGTTCTAAGTTCATCAAGAGTCTGACGGTTTAGGTCATGAAAATCTCTGATAATCACCTTATTTCAATACTACTGAAGTTTAGAATCAAAATTTAAGAGAAATAATGATGGATGAACACAAAAATCACAAGGTGAGTGATGAAGATGATGATGATGGATGAAGAACAGTGATAAACAATCGTCGCACTTTAAGTCTCTCAGATTTGAAAAGTATTAAATAACCCTTTGAAATTTGTTTTAATTGTCAATTTAATTGCTTCTACAAACTTCACAAGTTTTAAAAAAAATGCTGAGGAAACAATGTAGCAAATGCGAAAGAGTAAAAACTGATAATCATTTGTATACCGTAACAAATGCGAAAGTGTAAAACTTGTCAGCATTTGTGCACTGTGGCAAATGCGAGTGACAAAACTTTGATAGCATTTGTGTACTATAACAAATGTGAAAAAACAAACTCTGTCAGCATTTGTGACTGTAGCAAATGCTTACGTTTTAACTTTGCAAAACATTTGTACTGTAACAAATGCGGAAGGGTAAAACTTTGTCAGCATTTGTATACTGTAGCAAATGTGATAGAACAACTTTTACTTTTACAACATTTACTTCAACAAATGCAAATGAACACTTAAGGAGTTCACATT
Source organism: Flaveria ramosissima (assembly GCA_025215565.1). NCBI lineage: Eukaryota > Viridiplantae > Streptophyta > Magnoliopsida > Asterales > Asteraceae > Flaveria > Flaveria ramosissima. Next base: position 51,562,462 of record CM046037.1, read on the forward strand.
TCTTAATCTTCAAACATCATGACAGGATAGTGTAAGCACCTTTATTTATTTTTGATACAAATACACAACAATGTTTCAGCACTGATCACCCCATTAAAAGAAATGCGACTGATCAAACTTGTCAGCATAAACAAATGCGGAAGAATAGAAAGTTGTCTGCATAAATAAATATGGTATACCAAAATTTGTCCGCATAAGTTTTTAATACTTAAAAACTTGTTGTACGCATTTGTATTGAAAGAAATGCAGTAGAACAAAATTGTCCAAATTAATTTCACTTGTGTTTTCCTTGAATCAAATCAGTTACCCGCATTTGTTATATGCCTAGGTTACCTTCACTAGCATTAACCAATGTTGTTACCCACATTAATTATTGACTTATCAAACATTAATGTTTCTGCAGTTGACAGATTTGACTGATTTTTAGTTGATTTTCTTAATTTTATGATGATGAGTCTTTTGATTTTTTATATTTATGAAGTTTTGACTGTTGCTTGGTTTGTCAATTCTTGCTTGAATTGAATTGAACACCAGATGTGATACAATGTTTCGAGATTTGACTTATATTGGACTTTTGTGCTTCCAAAAATATGCATACACTGAAATACTATGGTATAGCTTCTGCACCAACACAATCAATTTTTTAGTTGTTGTAAGTTTTAATAAGGGAAACAACTGTACATAATGATCAAATTTTAATTACTCCTCCTAAAGTTTATGTCCATATGGGATAGAAACTTTAAAGCTTTTAAAATTTTGAATGAAAAATATTTTTGTGATTTTTGTTTTCTTATATGTACATGACGATTAAATATATCTCTCTTGGGATCATATTAATCTTATCTTTCACAAGTGCAAGCAATTGTTAGTAAAACAGACATAATTATGAACATCTTAATTGTAGGTATGTTTGTCCTCTTAAACTCATACTTGGTTAATATTTTGATGCTAGTGATTTTTATCATGTTTTGATTGATTAAGTATTCAACATGTACCTCACACTCAAAAGCATGGCAAGATCAACCATCCATATGAAATGCATGGCATAACATTATCACAACTTACATAACCAGGTCATTTAAATTATAAAAACTCATTTTAATTGGTCCTCATTATGATTCTTTTACTTTGATCCTTTTGTTTATTTGATCCATATTGGGATTCTTTTTCACTTCACTTTGGTGATCCTTGTTTGGATTCTTTTTGTTCATTCACAAGGAATGTGTTTCTCTTATAACTTCATCCAAGGTGGATGTGTTCCATATTGGGAATCCTTTTGGATCATGACATCAACACTATGTGCTTGTATCTTCAGATCTTCACTTAGTAAAATGAAGAAGAAACTGATGTGTTTGAATGAGTTTCATAAGATATCATTACCTGATGTGCTTGGGTTACTAGACACACACATTTAGATAAGCCGATACTTACTTATACTCTAAGATGAATGCTTCACAGTTGAATATGAGTTTTTACTTTATCACAACATTTATCTTCTTTTCCAAGTTGAGCCTACCCACACATTAGATAAATCAACTAAGTCTCTAAGATTGTTGAAATAAGCATAATGAATGATATAACGACTTTAATTATATCATTCCCAAAGGTATTCATCAAATTCCTCAAAAAATGGATTCTTTTTGTATTTTTGGTAATTGTTGAACGTTTTTGAAAATTTTGATTTTTTAATCAAGATTAATCTAGCCAACTGATTGGAGTAAGAATTCAAACCGACTAGGGTCAAATGCCTTAGTGAATAAATCAGCTAATTGATTATCAGTGTGAACCGGAATCAATTTGATTAACCCCTTTTCAGCACAGTCCCTCAAAAAGTGATATCTAATTTCAATATGTTTTGTTTTTGAGTGCTGAACTGGATTGTTTGTTATAAACATTGATGGTATGTTGTCAATATGAATTGGAGTGTGCAAGAAGTTAAAACCATAATCAAGCATCTGGTTTTGAATCCAGAGAACTTGAGAGCAACAAGCAGATGCTGCAATGTACTCAGCATCTACCGTAGAACCATACACATTTGTCTGCTTCCTACACTGCCAGGAGACCAGTCCGGGACCAAGAAATTGACAACCACCAGATGTGGACTTCGTGTTGAAGTTGCATCCTCTATAGTTAGTGTTAGTGTAGGCATAGAGATTGAAGTCCCCTTCCTTTGGATACCATAATCCAAGTGCAGGCTTCCCTTGAGATATCTGAATATCCTTTTGATAACATTCACATGTGATTCCTTGGGATCTGCTTGATATATGGCATATACACAAACACCAAGCACAATGTCAGGTCTAATAGCTATTAGATACATAAGTGAGCCTACAATATATCGATAGTGAGTCAGATCCACTGATTTGCCTTTAGGATCGGGACCAATCTTTAATTTTGTTTCTACATGCGTTCTAATTGACTAACAATTGGCAAAACAGAACTTCTTCAGCATTGTTTCTACATATTTTGATCGATTGATGAAGATTCCATCAGCTGTTTTTTAAACTTGCACTCCTAAAGAGAATGTGAGTTCTCCCATTACACTCATATGAAATTTTGAATGCATGAGGTCTTCAAAGTCTTTCCAGAGTTGCTTGCTTGTTGAGCCAAAGATGTTATCATCCATATAAATCTGAACCAGCAACATGTCTTTTCCTTTTCTCTTTCTTAAAAGAAGTTTGGTCAATCTTTCCTCTCTCGTATACATTTTCAAAAAGGAACGATGATAGAGTCTCGTACCACTTTCTGGGTGCTTGAAGAAGAACATATAAGGCTTTCCGAGCTTGTATACCCTGTGAGGAAAATCAAGGTCTTCAAAGCCATATGGCTGGCTCACATAGACTTCTTCTGCTATTTTTCCATAGAGAAAAGCACTTTTCACATCCATTTGATATACGGTGAATTTCATGGATGTAGAATATACAAGGAAAAGTCTTATGGCTTCTAATCTTGCAACAGGAGCAAACACTTCATCATAGTCTATTCCTTCTTCCTGAGTGTAGTCATGTGAACTAATCTTGCTTATTTCTGATGACAATGCCCAAGTCATCGGTCTTGTTCCTATATAGCCATCTTGTACCGATAAGGTATTGTCCTTTGGGAAGGTCTACCAGTTGCCATACCTTTTGCTTCATGAACTAGAGCAATTCTTCTAGCATTGCCTCGATCTAGCTGTTGTCTTGAAGAGCAACTTTTATATTGTTGGGAATTGTTTGACATAGAAAGCACGAAAACAAACTAATGTTTGCAATACTTGGCTTGCTTCTTGTCATCCGCTCATCTAGTTCACCAATGATGCTTCACATCGGATGATACTTATGTATTCTGTTGATTGGAATGGAGTCATCAGCAACAGATACATCAAGATTAGAGACACTCAAAAAATCTTGGTGAGAGGAACTATATGTTGTGATATGGGATAGTGATGAAAATAATCAAAGTCTTCACCAGTGCCTGCTTCAGTAGTAGCAACACTTTGTTGACTTTCATCATTTTGGTTTCTCACAGGTTCAACTGGTGTGGTGGTTGGTTCTTGATTTCTCACTTCATTTGATGATTCTTCTGAAGGAGATAGAATTGTACTTCGACCAGCTTCAGTTGGAACACTCACATTTGGAGGTTCTTGTATGACAGGATCAGCTTGTAATGGACATCTACATCATGTTAATCAACATAATTAGGATGAATTATTGGAAAATCATCTCTTCTTTCAAATGTTGTATAAGATCCAGTAGATTGTATGTTTTCTACAGTTGACAAGCTAAATTGATCAAATGACCTTGTAAAAGAGTCAATATCAAATAGCTAGTCAGGACCATTTATAGATTTAGGAAAGAGTGCTCATTGAACTGAACATTGGTTGATTCATCAATAATGTTTAATCTAGGATTAAACACTCTAAAATCCATTGAGACAGAGGAATAACCAACAAATAATCCCTTATCAAACTTAGGAGAAAACTTTCCCAAATGGACACGGGTGTTCAATATGGAGATAAGACTACCAAATGACTTAAAAAAACAATGAATGATTTTCTGTGAGATATAAGTTCATAAGGAGTCTTGTTGCTTTGTTTGACGATCAGAGTTTGATTTTGAACAAAGCATGATGTGTTAACTGCTTCTGCCAAAAGGTAATTGGCATTTTGGCATCGGCTAGCATTGTTCGTGCTGCTTCAATTAGTGTTCTATTTCTTCTTTCTGCTACCCTATTTTGTTGAGGAGTTCAGTTGCACTAAATTGATGAGCAATGCCTTTGGTTGTACAATCTGAACTTAGATATTCATTTTTAAATTCAGTCCCATTATCACTTCTAATTGATTTGACTTTAAGATCAAGTTAATTTTAAATTTTAGTGATGAAATCTTTTATTAGTTGGGACGCTTCATTTTTATGAAGTTAAAAAGAAAACCAATGTAAATATAGATAAGTCATCAATGATCACCAAACAATATTGTTTCTTTCTAATGCTCCTAACATGAGTTGGTCCAAACAGGTTGTTGGGTTTTGATCAACAATAATAAATTGAATATTTCCAAGTCAACAGAAAAGTCAACATAGAAGATAAAGATTTGAAACTTGAAGTCAATAAGTCAACAAGTAGTCAATATTATTAGTCTAGGGTTATTATATTGTAATTGTCTTAGATTAGTATAAATAGCATGTAAATCATCATTTGTAAGGTAGTGGTGCACCACGAAGTGTGGGAATCACATTCCATCACCAACATCATATCATCATCCATCATGGATGATGAATTCATCATCAAATCAATAAACAACACGCATTAAACACTTTTTTATTCATCATTATTAAATTTTAGCATCTAATCATCAAATTTTGTTCTTATCAAATTGAATCCTAAGATCCTAGCTTAAGGATCCCATTCAAATCGGGAACACACAATTGGTATAAGAGCTGGAGTTGTTGGATTCATAATGATTTTGATCATATTTCATGGTTATATTGCTAAAATTGGTAGAGATTTGAAGAAACTTAGAAAAAGTGTCAAGTGTGTTCTTTATGAAAATCCAAGAATCTGAGGTGAATATGATGGATTTAGCTTGAATCTGATGTTGTCTGATCATCATCCATGATCAGTCATCAATTGGAAGCAGAAAAACAAAGTTTGGAACAGAATCCATGAGAGTTAGGATCTTCAGATTCATGTTCGTCATTTTCACACACTAGTGTGTGTTCTTGGTGTTCTTTAGAAATTCTCTGAACTAGATCATGGAAATGGAGTTTGTATTGATTTGGATTCATCAACATGATGCTACAACAACAATTTCATCAACAAATCAACATCAACATCATTTTTGGATCAAAATCAAAATCAATAGTAAGTGCGTTTTTGAATGTTATTCATGTTCTTCATTAATCCATGGATTTCGATGTGGATCAGGCTCTAAATTCGTGTTTAATTGATGAACAGTGATTTATTACATCAATTAAACATGAATCCATCATCAGCAACAACAAATTTGTACCTAAACGAAGCAATTTTTGGGCTGAAAATTGAAGAAAAGCTGATGGGCGCTATTCCTAGTGCTCCCCTTATGTTGGAAATTTTCAAATCATCCCCAAATCGATCCAAATCAACACAACAGCAATCCGTCTGGATCAAAACAAGTTCGGGAATGAAAATTGATCAAGTTAGAAGGCTCGGGAGTCGGTTGCACTATTCATGGTGGCCCCCTTTTGTGCTTGGTGTGCCCCCTTTTTGGTGGGCTGCGCATTTTTAGTTTGATTAAACATAAACAAGAGCAACTTGGGTCCTTTGTTTAGCATCATTAAAGCTTCCAAACCATCATAAACACCAACAACATCAATCACAACATGAAGATGATCATCAAACACGAATCAACAACAAGTAACTATGCTTGGTGCGCCCCTTATGGGACATGTAGTTTTGACAGCAAAAACATGAAAAAACGCAGCAGCAAATTGGCATTACAAAGAGCTATGTTTGGGCTGCATTTTAGCACAAAAACATCACCACATCAACATCAAAAGGGATGCACTCAATGAGAACGAACTACAGCAACTTAGCACCGCTGCAGCTCAACAAATAGCTCATGTGCACCTCCTTTGGGTTGCACGTGTGCAGAATTTGCAGCAGCAAATCATGGATTGAAAAGTATGTGTTGGCCTATGTTTTAGCATCAAAACAACAACAAAATGAACTAAAATGGGTTGCATTCATTCAGCAATCCAGTAGCAGCCCGTGCAACCCCAAACACCACTTGATGCGCCCCTTATGTTGGCTGCATCATTTGGGTAGCTTGTTCATGGTTCTAACAACAACAAAACAACATCAAGTGCCATCCAAATCGTCATCAACAAAAGGCCCAATATCAAGTACAACATCAAGATCATGAACAACAAGATCAAAGGATTATCATCATCATCTTCAAGTTTTCACCATCAACATAACTCACCTTCATTACCTCATCATCAAATCAAAATCAGAAAACCAAATCAGAAAATCAAAAATAAAAAAGAAGAAGATCAAAAAACAAGAATATCCTCACCACAATAATTGATTCAAGAACACAATTCCGCAACAACAACAATAACAACAATCTGGAATCAACTATTCATCATCACCTCATCAAGAAGGCTCAAATTCAAATCCTCAACCTTTATCAATGGAAATCTACAATTTAGGGGGAGTATTGTTGGGTTTTGATCAACAGAATAAATTCAATATTTCCAAGTCAACAAAAAAGTCAACATAAAAGATGAAGAATTAAAGCTTGAAGTCAACAAGTAGTCAAAATTATTAATCTCGGGTTATTATATTGTAATTGTCTTAGATTAGTACAAATAGCATGTAAATCATCATTTGTAAGATGGATGGTTCGCCACCAAGTGTGGGAATCATATTCCATCACCAACATCATATCATCATCCTTCATGGATGATGAATTAATCATCAAATCAATAAACAACAAGCATTAAACACTTTTGTATTCATCATTATTAAATTTTAGTATCAAATTTTGTTCTTATCAATTTGAATCCTAAGATCCTAGCTCAACGATCCCATTCAAATCAGGAACACACATAAGTCCATATGAAGAAGCTTCAATGGAGAATTGTTTGTGTTCACAAGCTTTGGTTTGTGGGAAGATTTATGTTGTTTTCCTTTGAGACATGTTGAACAGTGGTCAATGAAATTAAATTATTGTTAGGACCGTTTAGGTACGGAGTACTAACTGATTTAGATGTATACCAAACCAAATAGTGCGGAATCCTATTTGATTGACGATCCAATTAGTTAGAACGCTAGTATAATCGATCTAAAAATGAATCAAAATGTTAAGAACGATTGCAAGATGATTAACTGCGATCTATGAACTTGGAACAGGTGTTCTTGAGTCGCTGGACGGCTAGGGTACGCTTATGTGCTTAGGTATTTGAATTGTTCCATTTTTCCATGAATTAAGTGGTATTTATAGGTTAGGGTTTTCCATTCGTACGACTGAACCATTAGCATGGTTCAGTCGTGCGACTGAAACATGCGGTTGATCCATCCGCACGACTGAATGTTCAGTCGTGCGACTGAGTCAATCTCATGTCACAATCGTGCGACTAATCCAGTCTCCTGGTTTAGTCGTGCAATTGGTTCATTAGCATGAAGTATTCATGCGTATGGTCCATTCGCATGGTCCATTCACATAAGAACTTCACACAATTAAGTTTGAACATGTTTCTCAATCATTATTGACTAAGAATTATGTAAACAACCATAAACCTATATAGTTAGTTCAATATGTGTTATCACACAATAAACAATGAAATATTAAACATTATATGCATCAACCACACATTGTATTTCATTCATACCCATTCAATTACATATGTGTAAGACATGAAAGACATTTTACATTTAAGTTCCTAAACTAGTACACATTTATCTACAAACTTCCCCTTGGACCTAGTTTACTTTATTGTTTAACATTCTTCATCAACTCTTCAAACTTATTGTACTTCTCCTCTCTTGTAGCTCCAGCATGTATCTCAAATGCGAAACAGAGCCTTATAACATTTTGGAATTAGAGGGCTTGTATTATATCTTGTGCGTCATAGAACAGTGGCCATCTGTATAACGTGTAAACATTGTTAGCCGACAAGTTGGTTAGCCACATTGGGTCAAATACCCTGATAGTTTCCATATTTCCATCTATGTTCAAAACTATGACCACCTCACCTGTTCTCCAATTATAGTACCACCATTTAAAGTGTGGAGTGAAGTCTTGAGGCATTTCCCTTAGAGGGATTCTTGACATCGTGCACGGAGGACTCCACTTCAGCACTATCTTTGGCTTTCCAGTAATGGCATCAACTTCAGACCTTCTGATGTACCTTGTAGGTTGTTGGGGTCTGAAGTTAACCCACCTGGTGTGGTACTCTCTCTTCAATGCAGCTTCAAACCAGCCTAACATTTTTCTTGGGTCAACATACAACAGCTTCAGTTTGGCCAGCTGGTTGAGCTCAAAACCGGGTAGAGTCTTCAGATCGTGTAGGAATCTGAAGTACTCGATTCCCTTCTCCCTCTTGATAGCATATACATTTAGATAATCAAAATATGCTCATGTTATGATCTTTCCTGACACATTCAGATGCTTATTCACTTTGTAGAGCTTGGTGTAGGCACTCGGCTTTGGAGCACTCTGTTGGGCTCTGATCTCTGCAAAACATGCTGCCCATTCAGCCTTTTTGATGTTGACATCGGCGTCTGAGGCTTGGGCTTGATCCTTATTCTTCTCAGACTCTTGCTCCATCTGATCCAGTGTTGCAAACGTATCACTGACAAGAGTGTCACCCAGATTGGGGACTACATTTCCCTATTTGTCAGCATACTCTGGATAATGATCAGTAGTGACGTCCTCGATCTCAATTTCATCTATGTCATTGAGCTCATCATCACTTGTAACCTCAACAATAGGAGCGTCCTTGACAATCTCGTCCGGGTTGAGCCAGAACATCTCAGCAAGCTGGTCATCAGTAAGGTCATGAGTGATTTCTCCTTCTTCAGGAGTATAGCTTACAGACCTTCTGACTATCCCTTGCAAATCAAGAATCATTGTGAGTTGAGACTTGATTTGCTAAAAGGGAGCAATATCGTATTCATCTTGCTGATATGCTTGATCTGCTTAATATAAACATGTAACACATCCATCATTGTCAATAATCAAGACAGTTAAACATTAATTATATATAAACATTAAGTACAAAAGTTTAATACATGATTCAAGTACAAAAGCTTTCAAATACATAAATGTGTAATTATTACTTTTTCCCTGAATCACACGCTCGTAAGTAGGTGAGGCAAAAGATGAGGCCCCTTGGTCTTGATTTCTCTTTGTACGTCTCTCTTGACCCTGAGCTGAGGCAATTGCAGCTGCATCTCCTTCTTCTTCATCATCATCATTCTGCCCTTCCCTTGTCTCTTCATCATCACTGGCCTCATCATCTTCACTATCATCATCTTCATCATCATCATCATCATCATCATCATCATCATCATCATCATCATCATCATCATCATCTCCTTCTCTTATCTTGAGTGGCTCATCCTTTAATCCCTTGAGCTTGAGCATGATGGTCTTTTTGGCATCCTTCAACTCCTCTATATTCTTTGCTGATAGAACTTTATGCTCTTGGAGTTGGGCAATCTCTTGACCCTGAGCAGCCATCTGCTGAACTTGGTATTCTATTAGTTGGGCCTGCTGTGAGATTGTGCTTAGGCAGTATTTTGCTCCACAAGCTGTCGGATTTGTGCAGCTCTTTCCTCATCAGCTGCCAACAGCTTCAGCACCCTTCCGTTGAGTGCTGACAGCTGTTCCACTACCCCAATGGGGGGCAAAGATGATCCGGTAGTGAATGATGGGTGGGATGATGAAGATCATGTATAGGTTGGACTCACCTTAGTTTAGATTGCTTACTTTACTTGTAATAGGACTTTTGTTAATTTCCTTTTTGTATGTACTTAGTTTTGTGTGTTTTAGCAGTCTAGCGAAACTGTGAGCGAATCTGAAAATTCGCTCACAATTTGCTGTTCTAGTTTACCTGGCGAACTTATGTTCTGCCGGGCGAAACTATAGTTTCGGCATGATAGTTTCGCTGACAGCAAAACTGTTTGTGAAACTAAGACTGCTATATATACTCTTGTTTATTTTCATTGTAAGGTAAGCTTGCAAAACCCTAATCGTGGATCATTGTTGCAAGTTACCTATTTAAAGCAGTTATTACACAGAAATATCATTGTGCTTTATGTTATTGATTGTCATTGATCATTTTGTTATCAAGTATGAGTTAGAATTGTATTAAATCTTCTCTATTGTCATTGTTTAGCATGCTTGTTAAATATTGAGCAATTCATCACATCATTTGCACTGTTTTTCGATCACATGGACCAACAATATGGTATCAAAGCCTTAGTGCTCTTGATTTGTTGAGTTTTTGTGGTCTTTGTTCAATATCTAGTCTCAATCAATTTTCATTGAATTATACGGTGTTTTTGACATGGAAGTTGATTGAATTATGCTACTTTTCATTTGAGGAAGATCCTACAATCATCAGATCTCAAATTCATTGAGTATTGGATGATTTCAGATTGATTTTGAGTTGAAAAAGGGTTTTGAGATCGATCAGTGAATTTACTGTTCTTCCTGCGAAATTGCCATCTTCTTTCAGCGAAACTATGGGCTATTCTGCATCAGAAGTTGTTTTTCTAGTGGTTCTGCGAAACTAATCTTTTGAACGAAAGTTCATCAGTGTTTGTGAACGGTTAACAAGCGAAATTGCTGCTGAATTTGTTTTTGAATGAAAGTTCAAGCTTGTTTCGTGCGAAGTTATCAGCGAAACTAAGCCAGTGGTGTCTTTGGATTAGCGAAAGTGCTGCTGAAATTGCTAGCAAAATTAGCTTCCCCAGCGAAATTGTTAGCGAAAGTAATTCTTCAGCGAAACTGTTATTAAAGTCATCATCTTCTGCGAAAGTGTCAGCGAAATTAGCATCTTCTCTGCCGAAACTACAATGTCGAAGTTAACTACTCTCACACTTGCTGATCTTGAAAGTGTTGCTCCTAATAGGCCTCCAAGACTCATTAATGGAGATAATTTTGAAGATTGGAAGAGATGTCTCAAACCTTTCTTCTTCTACACTGATCATAACCAATGGGAATCGATTACTTCTGGTCCTCACATACCAACGGTTACTGTTGGTGATGTTGTCTCTCAAAACAAGGACCCATCTTCCTATACTGAAAGAGATCTGAAATTGATTGATCGTGATCAAAAGGCTTTTGGTGCTCTAACTCTCTGTCTAGCACCAGACATCTACAACCGTTTTGCAGAGCATAAAAATGCTAAATCTCTTTACGATGCTTTATGAGAATTTTATGATGGTAATGCAGATTTGGTAAAGGATAAGAGCATTCAGGCTGAAAAGGAATTCAATTCATTTGTGGGATACAAGAATGAGAGTCTGACAGATCTCACAAATCGTTTCTTAACTGTTTCAAGCACCTTAAAGAAATATGATGAAAGGCTCTCCAACAGTAAACAAGTTAAAAGGCTTCTTGATTCTCTTCCACCCCAGTGGAGTCTTCAGGTGAGAATGCTTAAACAAGAAAGAGGGTTCACATATTACAAGCTGATGGATATCATCAATAAGTTGAAATCCTTTGAGTTGGACATGAAAAGACGGGAATTTAACCAGACTATGATGCCCACATCTGGTTTTTCTCAAAATGCTGCTTTATTGTCATCCGCTGCAAACTCTCAAATACAAAATCCAATTCAAGGAGGGAGCAATACAAGTACTTTCTCGAGTGGGAACAGGCATGTTGGGAGAGATTCGGGTAATTCTAAGGCCAATGTTGAAACTCCAATTCCATCAGAAACAATGGCTCTTTTTGGAATGTTCGTTCAGAGCTATGAAGCACTTGTCGCTGGAGAACTGAAAGGAAAGGGAATGACTATGCAAGACATGTACCAGGTTGATCCTGATGATCTTGAAGAAGCTGATATTCAATGGCAGATGGCTATGTTAACCCTTAGAGCTCGAAGATTTATGGAAAGAACTGGACGAAAGAACTTTGGTGGTCAAACATCTACTTCAAAACTGGGGTTTGATAAGTCGAAATTGAGATGCTTTAATTGTAAACAATTGGGACATTTCAAACGTGAATGTCCATTTCCAATTGTCACAGCTCCTAGTAATTCTGGAGTACCAAGACTGAAAGCCGAGAAAGAAAAGGAAGATGTGAATCACAAAAAGGAGTCTGCTTTGATTTCTAACTTTGACTGGAGTGCCGAGGTTGAGGAAACAAGAACTGAGATAAATCATGCTTTAGTTGCTGAGTTTGTTGAAAGTAATGAAGAGGTAGATGGTAAAGATGGATTTGAGTTGTTCAAGGAATTCAAAAGAGAAAATGTGTCATTTGTAAATGAGAAAGAAGAAAAAGATGATGGAATTGGGGAAGACGGAACTGCAAGTTTATGTGAGAAAAGAAGTTCAAGAGCTGGGCTAAGAAAGGATAATGATGATGATGCTGCTACTATTGAGGAAAAGAAGTCAAGTACTCCAGTATGCCTGTGTGACAAAGCCTTAGCTGCTGAAAGGATGGTAATGGGACTTCCGTATGAGGTAATACAGGATATGTGCTCACCTGCTTGTAAAATTAGATTATTTGGGATTTATAAGGCTAACCGTCTATTAATTGATAATGAAAAGGATTTAAAGCGAATTAATGATGAACTTAAAATCCATGAATCAAAATATTTTGTTAAATTAAATGAGGCTTTAAAAGAAAATGATCATTTAAAACGAATCGTTTTGGAAAGGAATGTTGAGATTAATACTTTGACTGAAAGGGTTGCTCTTGCTGAATTTGAAGCAAGCAAACTTCAGTCAAGGTTAGATAAATGGACTATATCAGGAATGAAATATGATGATATTTGTAAATCTCAACGGGGAGCTAGAATTAAAACTGGTTTGGGTTATGAAAATGTAAAGGTTTATCCTCCGCCTAGTACATACTGTTATTCTCCTATGCCTATTCCTCATCCTTCAAATGATTTAATCAAAACAGATACTGACAGTATGTCTGCAGGTTTAGAGGGGATTAACTCTAAGTACATTCGTGAAGACTACGACTATGGACCAACTAGTGGGCTTGGAAGCACTAGTACTAGTACACCTGATTATCAGCAGTCTGTTTTAGATCACAAGTCTAGTTTAAATTCTGTTTTTGTTTCTAGTTCGGCTGTAACAGACTCTGTTGTCTCAAGTTCTCATGATAGTTTTATTTCATCTTGTAATTCAGATCATGGTAGTGATGTCTTTTGTTCTAATAATGATTGTAATGCATCTGATCTTTCTCCATAACCAACTGAGCAAATTAAAACTAATTGTTTTGAAAAGTTCTTTTCTCATCCTATTCCATCTTTCACTCCATTAAATATGACTTCATCTGATGAACGTATTTCTTCTTCATCAGACACCAGTACCAGTGGAACTAGTTTTACTGATATGTCAGATGAATCTTCATCTAATTTTGTAAATAATAATTCTTGATCAAATAAACGTCAAACTCATGGGTTGTATGAGACATTCAGTGATATTGATTCTAGTTTGTCTGAATGTGATGAGGAGATTATTATTGATCCTATTTTTACCCCATCACATCACAGACCTAGATTCAAACCTCATTGTTTCAGGTGTGGTCAAGAAGACCATCTTGTCAAGAATTGTCCTTCTTTGATTCAAGGATTTTCTAATAGGAACTGTTTTGGAAATAAATTGACAAAATAGGTTATTAATTTCTTTTGTAAAAAATCTGTTTCATCAAAAACCAAAGTTGCTCAATCTTGGGTTCCTATTACACCGGGCTAATTGATTTATTCATTCTTTTCAGGAGTCATCGTCAAAGATTGTAAACAGTTTATGGCATGTTGATAGTGGGTGTTCCAAACATATGACTGAATTAAAAGATTTGTTGACCAATTATCGGATTATAAATGGAGGATATGTTGCTTTTGCTGGTGACAAAAAGGGTGGAAAGATGATTGGACAAGGATAAGTTACCAATGGTTCTCTAACTCTGGAAAAAGTCAACTATGTTCCTGAATTGGCTTTTAATCTTCTGAGTGTTTCTCAAATCTGCGATAAAGACATTCCCGTTCTGTTTCAATCTGATGAATGTCTATTTTTAAAATCAGAGATTGTAATTCCAGATGATTTGATTCTTATGCGTGCTCCAAGAAAGCATGATACGTATCTTCTTGATATGAACTCAAGCGAGTCAAAGGCTACTGCAACTTGTCTTCTTTCAAAAGCATCAACTTCTAAGTCTCTCTTATGGCATCGTCTATTAGGCCATGTTAATTTTAAGATAATTAACAAATTAGTAAAGAACAATCTCGTTAGAGGACTTCCTTTAAAAGATTTTTCTGTTAATGAAAAATGTATGGCTTGTGCCAAGGACAAACAACATAAGAAACCTCATAAGCCCAAACTTCTAAATAGCATATCTTGTCCTCTCGAGTTGTTACATACTGATTTGTTTGGCCCAATTAGTGTTAAATCTATTGCTAAAAAATCATTTTGTCTTGTTGTTACAGATGATTTCTCAAGATATTCATGGGTGAGGTTTCTTGCACACAAAGGTGAGGTTGCAAAGGAATTGCAAAGATTAATTCTTTCTATCAAAACAATTAGCAAGAGAAAAGTTATGGGAATGAGAAGTGACAACGACACTGAATTCAAAAATCAGATTCTCGATTCATTTTGTGCTCAAAAGGGGATTGTGAGACAATTTAGTCCTGCGAGAACTCCTCAACAGAATGGTATTGCAGAACGAAAGAATCGCACTCTCATTGAAGCTGCTCGTACAATGCTGATAGAATCTTCATTACCCATTATCTTTTGGGCTGAAGCTGTAAACTGTGCTTCATATGTTCTAAACCGAGTGTTGATTGTGAAAGATAAAATGAAGACTCTTTATGAACTTTTTCATAAGAGGAAGCCTCTAATTGATTTCTTTCGGCCATTTGGTTGCTCTTGCACTCTTCTGAATACTCAATCTCAAAGGACAAAGTTTGGTGCTGTCTCTGATGAGTGTTACTTTGTTGGTTATTCTTCTTCTCAAAAGGCATATCGGGTTTATAACAAAAGAACACGTATCGTTCAAGAGTCGTTCTATGTGGATTGGCAGAAATCTAACTCTTTTGAAGTTAGATCTGAACCAGCATGGTTCTTTGACTCCGATACCGTGTTTAATTCGTTCAATTTGCCAGTTTTTGATGATGATACGTCCATTCCAAATGCTCAAACGAATATTATTTCATCATCTCCATCATCTGTTCCTTCCAACTCGTTAGTAAATGATGCTATTTCAACTGATGTTAGTTCATCGTCTCCAATGAATGATCCGGTACCAACATATGATTCTATATCTCCCACATCTTCTCCACTACCTGATCCAACAACAACCATCGATTCACTATCATCTAATATTTCACCATCCATGGGTGATATTTCTCCAAACATCTTTCATTCAGCCGGCAACTACAAAACCTTGAAAGATCATCCTCTTGATAACGTGATTGGAACTATTTCTGATGGTGTTCGAACGCGAAGTCAATCTGGTTTAATTAATGTTTGTCTTTTCTCATGCTTCATTTCTCAAACTGTCCCGAAAAACGTTCTTGCTGCTCTACAGGATCCTTGTTGGGTGGAGTCCATGCAATTGGAACTTCAACAGTTCAGAAAGCTTAAAGTTTGGACCTTGGTTGACTTACCTCCTAACAAATACCCAATCGGTACAAAATGGGTGTTTAAGACAAACCGGATGATCGAGGTGTAGTGGTGCGTAACAAGTCTAGACTTGTTGTGCAAGGTTTTGCTCAAGAAGAAGGGATTGATTATACTGAAATCTTTGCTCAAGTCGCTCGTCTTGAAGCAATCAGAATATTTCTTGCTCATGCTGCTCATAAACAATTTAAAGTCTATCATATGGATGTGAAGTGTGCTTTTCTCTACGGAGACATTGATGAAGAGATATATGTGTGTCAACCACCAGGTTTTGAGGATCCTGGTTTTCCTAATAAAGTGTTTAAGCTTGACAAATCTCTGTATGGTCTTCATCAAGCACCCTGGATCTGGTATGAGACCCTTACACAGTATCTTCTAAGCAATGGTTTCTCTCGTGGTACCATTGATATGACTCTCTTCAAAAGGGAAGTGAATGGTGAAATGCTATTTGTCCAAGTTTACGTTGATGATATTATTTTTGGATCTACCAATTCTCTATTATGTAGAGAGTTCGAAGAGGTAATGAGTCAAAGGTTTGAAATGAGTATGATGGGAGAAATGTGTTTCTTTCTTGGATTACAAGTTGAACAACAGAAAGAAGGAATTCTTATTCATTAGGAGAAGTATATTAAGGATATTTTAAAGAAATTTAAAATGGATGATGCTTCTCCTGAGATCACTCCATTTACTGCTCAGACTTGTCTCACTCCATATGAAAATGGAAATCCAGTTGACCCTCATCTTTTTAGATCCATGATTGGCTCTCTCATGTATCTTACTACAAGCAGTCCTGATATCACTTTTGCTATTGGCTACTGTGCTCGATATCAGTCGGCTCCAAAAGAATCTCATGAGAAAGCTGTCAAAAGAATATTTCGTTATCTCAAAGGATCATCTCGTTTAGGGCTATGGGATCCATATGGAGGGAATTTTGATTTAAATGCTTATTCTGATAGTGATTCCAATGGTTGCAGGTTAAACAGCAAATCTGTGTCTGGAGGGTGTCAATATTTGGGAAATTGTTTGGTCTCTTGGCAGAGCAAGAAACAAACCACTGTTTCTCTTTCTACAGGAGAAGCCGAATATATTGCTGCCTCTAGTTGTTGTTCTCAAGTTCTCTGGATTCAACATCAAATGATTGATTATGGAATTAATTTTCTTCATACACCTTTATTTTGTGACAATGAAGCAGCCATTGGGATTGCAAAAAATCCTATTCATCATTCCCGAACCAAGCATATCGAGACACGAATTCATGCAATTCGTGATGCTCAAGAAAAGGGTTTCATCGATATTATACCTATTGATACGAAACTTCAAAAAGCTGATCTTTTCACAAAAACTTTTGATAAACCCCGTTTTTATGAATTGATCTCTAT
Organism: Flaveria ramosissima; assembly: GCA_025215565.1. Lineage (NCBI taxonomy): Eukaryota > Viridiplantae > Streptophyta > Magnoliopsida > Asterales > Asteraceae > Flaveria > Flaveria ramosissima. Next base: position 51,579,666 of record CM046037.1, read on the forward strand.
GCTCGGGTTAATATCCTTTTAAATTTTCCTTTACAGTCCTTTATTATAAAAAAATAAAAAAATAAATAACAATATAATAATAACAAAAATTAATAAATAAATAATAAATAATTTTCATAATTTATATAAATTATCTATTCTTTGAAAATAAAATTTTGGGGGAGTAATTTCATATCCTGAGGTCGGAATTTAAAATGACGAGAAATGATTGTATATCCTCTAAGTATGTTCTTTATACATGACCGGTGCTTCATTCAGAAATGATAGTAACTGATACTGGTTTCTGTTTCACATAAAATTTTTCAAGAAGAATCGATCAGATTCTTTAACGATATGCTTGTGATAGGATCGGATCAATTAGATTTGAATTATGCAGCGGAATATCACGAAATAAGATCGAATTCAAGCAAGAAAAGTAAGTAATGAATATGCAAATACAAAATCACAATTATAAAGAGAATATTTCTGTTAAAGGAATGTTTTCATTCACGCGTAATGCTTCGGTTTAAATACAGCTAGGTCAACATCCCTTATATAGAGGAATGTGACGTCTACTGATGTCACTTGATAGTGACATCTAACAGAATTTACAAAACAACTGAAATAAGCAAACTACTGAAATGTTCTCAACAACTGATCACATCTCAGAGAATGCTAAGTACAAATACATAAAACTACTGACTTAAAACTACTGAAACAATAAACTACTGAAAGGTAAAATTACAAGTACTGAAAAGTAAAACCATCACAACTGCTGAAGTTAACAACTTCAGCTGTTGTGACAACTGCTGATCACCCTGGTCTTCGGTCTTTGTCTTGAGTACTTCACCTTCAGACTTTGTCTTCAGTTCTTTACTTTCAGACTTTGTCTTCAGACCTTTGTAATCAGCTGATGTCTTCAGCTGTTGTGATCTTCTTCAGCAGTTGTAATGTCTGTGGGACTTAGAGGTTTTTCTGATCAGGCTCATTGGTTCTTTTGGTCTAACAAACTCCCCCTGAACCAATGCAGCCAAAACCTCTAACTTTATTGAAGATCCCACTTATTCTTTGGCAAAAATACTCTCTTGATCAGCTTCAGAGGTAGACAAATAAGCATAGGCCGGGAAAAGGTTTCTAATCTTTTGATTGGCTAAGTATGGAAGGGAACTCTGTCTTGGGGAAACTGGACACACAGTCTTGTCCCAACCATGAAACCTATTTCCCATTGATGAGTCTGTAAGACTCCCTTGCATAGGCCTCAAGGAGAACAACTTGTTCCTCCTTAGTGAGTTCTTCTGCTTCTCCCTCAAAGAAGAATTCAGGCCTATAGTATTCAGACAGATACCTCACTGTCTTCCTATTCTTCAACTCAACAGTTGTGATCTCTCTGTATGCAAATTCATCTGGATGAGAGCCTTCAAGCAGCAACTGGAGTTCACTCTTTTGAAGATCTTCAAGTCTTTTGTATAACAACCCCTTCTTGATCATTTTGTTCTCAAGAATAGACATAGGGGTTGATTTGGAGGTGTGAGCTCTCTTGAATTCTTCAATGATTTCCCAGGGTGAGACTACCATGGCCAACATAATTGCAGCATTCAAAGTCTTTCTTACTTGGCCATGATATCTACTTGGTAAGTTTTTCTTGTGAATTCTGGAACTTACCCTGGGGTCTGGCCAAATCCTCACTCTTTCTTTTTGATGTTGAAAGGTATGTCTAAGAGTGTACAGCCTCTGAGCTTGTTTCTTTATTGCTTGAATGGATGAGGACTGAGGGAAGTCCTTGTCAACCATTCTAAGAAATTGCTCATCATGCTGCTTCTGCTGTTCTTCTTCTTCAATTTTGACCTTAACCATCTGCCTTTGAGTTTCAGGAGTTATTGTTTGTGATTGACTCCTAGGCTTCAATTTCTTCCTTTCAAGAATAGCAGATATTGGCAGATTATCCTCTTCATCCTCTTCTTCTTCTTCTTCCATCCTCAGCAGCCTTCTTTTTCTTTTGGGTGCATCACTGGTGGAATCTTGAATGGGTTTCTTAGGTAAAGGGGTTGGTTTAGAGGGTTGTGAGGTTGATTGTTTTGGAGGTTGAGAGGTTGGTTGTTTTGAAGGTTTTGAGATTGGTTCTTTTGGTTGTGAAGATTTTAAGGGCTGCTCTATCATTTTGTTGGTGAGGGTGGCTTTGGATAACTTGGCCATATCAGTTCTCTTCCCAGCACCAGCTTCATCAAGAGCTTCAATGATTAAGCCTTTGTTGAAGCTTTCAGATGAGCATATTTTGGTGGTTATCTCCAAAATGCTATCTCTGGACCATGACTTGATCTCAATGATAGGTCTTCCCAAGTGTTTAGAGAGGAATCTGATCATAGCCTCTAATCTCTCCCTTTCTTCTTCATTGCAGCTTGCCCATCGATTCTCAATCTCCTGAATCTCAAGTCTTCTGATCTCTGAATCAAGTTTGGCAGTATCAAATCCTTGCCTGAATAGCTGATCAATGATCCTGTCCATGGATCTGCTATGTTGTTCATCAGCTTCTTTGATCATCTCATCCAATCTCTTCTCATCCTCAGTTTGTTCACCAAAACTCTTCTTTCTTTTGTAGGTAATAAGCTCTTTGCCTTTAGCATCCTCCTTAGCTTCTTCCTCTTCAACTCTTTTCCTTTTATCATCCTTTACTGACTTAGACTCCCCCTTTTTGGTTGCATTGGGTTCAGGGGTTTGAATGTCAGAAAGGTGCTATGACACAGCATCAGTCACAAGGGATTTAAGATCTGAGGAGATCCTCTCATCAATGGTTTGATGGACAATAGATGTGATGATGGGGGTGATGAGAGGTAAGGAAGATTTGAAAACAGCAGCCATTTGCTCAGAGGGAATCTCTCCCTGAGAAATGGTGCCTGAAACAGAGGTTGGTGGCTTAGTTGATTTGAATGGCTCAGTGTTTGGTAAAGCTTGCCATCTGTGGGTTTATTAGGGCAGATGGACTTGATTCCTGAGACATGTTGGTAAGCAGGTCTTTTAATCTACAAACCTTAGTCTCAAGAATGGTGTTTTGGGCTAAGACTTCAAAGAAAAAGCCCAGGTCATCATCAGTATAAGCTGAATCAGCTGACCTCCTGAGTGAATCAGGATGAACATGTGCTGAGTGTAAATCAGTAATCACATGTGCCCCTTTGTCTTTGAACTGGGGACTTCCTGCCTCAGGAGCAAGTCCTTCATTGGCAGTTACCTCTGGTGAGGTCTTAGAGATGATACCTGCTTCATCCTGTTCATGTGTTGAAACAGGGGAAGAGGTAGCCTCACCAGATGTTCTAGGCTCCACATCTACACTAGGAGACTGAACGTTATAATCCCTTTGCTGTTGGTTGTCAACTACATTTTGGTCCTCTCCCTCAGCTGTTGAGGTTTTTCTAGTAGTAACAGGTTTCTGGGGAGGGGTAGAGGAATGTAGCTGAGTCAGCACTTGTGCAATGACTGCAGTTGGGCTTGTAGAGGTGGTATCAGTGGGAGATGGGGGTGAAAAGGTTTGCACCTGGGGAGAGTGGTGCTCTTCAATGGCAATCTTCTCAAGTGAGATAGATTCCAGTAATGTGGTTTCCCCAATGTTGGTTGCATCAGGATCCTGTAGAGAGGATACCTGAGCGGTTTCAGCTGGTGGAGTCATTGAAACTACAAGGGGATTAAGGCTTGTAGTCTCATCCTGCGTTTGTGCTACAGGTGCATCATCAGGGGACTCAACTCCCTGAGTAGCCTTTAGGTTTTCTTTGGTTTTGGTTTGGAGGGGACTTTAGATTTGGAGGTGGAGGCTGTGGGTTCCCTCTGCTTGGGTTTGAGCAGTTTGGCAGCCTCTTTGAGTTGTGGGTTTGAGTTGTGCCTGGAGTATACCTCTGGCAAAACCAGCAGAGCAGGGACTCTAAGGCCAACAAGGCCATCAGATTTTAATTGATTTAAAATTATAGCCATAAGAAACCTTGGATATAATATCCATCTATTTGCCACAGGTTTCATTGCCAAATCTTTTAATTCCAAAAAGATAATATCAGAAAAATTTAGATTTTGATGTTCAAGGATAGAGTATAATACGTGTTGCCATCTGGAGGACATTTGATCCCAAGAGGATGTTTTGGGAGCAAGACAGACATTGATCATGTGAAATATGAGTCGCTCGGCATCATGGAAGTGCTTCTTCAGGATGGTAGTAGCACTTAGGTCACCTTCATAACCATGATTAGCAAAAGATAGATCAATGGTGCCTTTGGGGTATTTGGTGGGATAGGTGGCATCATTCAGGTCTAGGGTTTGACGAATGATCTCAGGAGTGATGACCACCTGTTTCTGGTTGACAAACGACTGGAGAGTAATGGTGTCATCATTCTCAGCAGTATGAACAGTAACGTTTGTCCAGAATTGGCACAGGGTATCGGGGTAGATGGTAGGATTTAAGAGAAAGGCTGTGCGGTATTGGGAATCAACCATCAAGTCAATAGCAGCATCAAACTTGTTCCAGAAGGGTGATTTGGTAAGGTGAGCAACACAGTTGTGTCGAGGTTTGATTTGCATGGTCGCCATTAATTGAATATGAATGTTTGGAAAGTGGGTTATGAAAAAATTGAAGTTAGGGTTAGGTATATATAGGTTATGAAACGGCTGAGAGAAAACAACTGAAAGTGTTGGAGGTAGTCATCAGGTGTTAGAAAACAGCTGAAGACATGGTTTTAACTTTCAGATGTTGTAAACAACTGAGGACTTGGTGTTGGTCATCAGTAGTTGTAAAACTACTAAAGACTTGGTTTTGGCTTCAGTTGTTTGGAAATGAAACAGTTGTTGACGTCAATTCACAAAGTTCAGCTGTTTCAATGACCTTAACACTTACTCATCAGATCATCTGATTTTCAGATGTTTCATTGGTCATTAGTACTTATTTATTACAAAAGACATCAGTAGTTTGAACCACATCAGTACTTTCTAACAAATGAAGTACTTCAGTACTTTTAAGTAATTTAGTCTTCAGTGGTTATAAAACTACTGAAGATAAGATGACTTATCAGCACTTATTTTTGACAGAAGTATACTATTGCTCATCAGTATTTATTGACTAATAGCATCAGTAGTTGTCAAATTATTCTAGTTGCAGCATACCAAGCATGAGTACAATATTATGAAAAGTTGCACTATCCAAAGGCTTAGTAAATATATCTGCAAGCTCATCAGCACTAGGCAAAAACTTTGGATCGATCAGACCTTTTTCATAGCAATCCCTAATGAAATGATGTCTGATCTCAATATGTTTGGTCCTAGAATGCTGGACAGGATTCTTAACAATACAAAGAGCTGAAGAACTATCCATTAATAATGGAGTCTTAGTCTCTGTAATGTCATAATCCAATAACTGATTTTGAAGCCAGAGTACCTGAGATGTACAGCTTGCAGCTGCAATATACTCTGCTTCAGCTGTGGATGTAGCAACTGATGTTTGTTTCTTACTCTGCCAAGAGACCAAACAGTTGCCTAGAAATTGGCATCCACCAGAAGTTGATTTTCTGGTTAACTTACACCCAGCTTAGTCACTATCAGAAAAAGCAACCAATTTACAAGAGTGCCCGGTGGAATACCATAGTCCTAGAGATTGAGTTCCTTGCAAATATCTAAAGATTCTCTTGACTGCAATCATATGGGAATCCTTAGGAGCAGCCTGAAATCTAGCACAGACACAAGTTGCAAACATAATATCTGGTCTAGAAGCTGTTAGGTACATCAAGGAACCAATCATACATCTGTAAAGAGTCTCATCAACTGCTTTACCTTTTTGATCAGCATCCAGTTGTGTGTTGCTGCACATGGGAGTAGAACAGGGTTTACAGTTTTGTAAATCAAACTTGATTAACAAATCTTTTGTGTATTCTGACTGATGAATGAAAGTTCCATCAGTCAGTTGTTTGATTTGCAAACCCAGAAAAAACATTAATTCTCCCATTGCACTTATTTCAAACTTTTGTTGCATCAATTTTGTAAATGCATCACACAACTGTGGATCAGATGATGCAAAAATAATATCATCAACATAAATTTGAACAAGGAGCTTATGCATGCCTGCTTTCTTTATGAACAAAGTTTTATCTATGGAGCCTCTAGTGAAATTATTTTGAAGAAGAAAGTTAGATAATGTTTCATACCAGGCTCTGGGTGCTTGTTTCAACCCATAAAGAGCCTTATCAAGCTTATACACCCAATCAGGGTGTTTATGATCTTCAAAACCTGGTGGTTGACACACATAAACTTCTTCTTTTATTTTACCATATAAAAATGCACTTTTGACATCCATTTGAAAAACTTTAAGATTATGAAAAGCAGCATAAGCTAAAATCAATCTAATTGCCTCCAGTCTGGCTACAGGAGCAAAGGTTTCATCATAATCAATACCTTCTTCTTGTGAATACCCCTGTACAACCAGTCTGGCATTGTTCTTGACAATTTGGCCTTTTTCATCAGGTTTATTCCTTAACACCCACTTAGTGCCTATTGCACACTTACCTTGGGGTAGAGGAACCAGTTCCCACACTTGCTATTTTTGAAATTGAAGAAGCTCAAGCTGCATGGCTTCAACCCATCCATTGTCCCTTAAGGCCACATGATAATCCTTTGGCTCTTGCTGACTGATGAAGAGAGCATAGAGACAGAAATTGGACAATTGACTTCTTGTTGAAACACCAGCATTAATGTCACCAATGATCTGGGACATGGGATGATTCTTCAATTCTTGATATGCAATAATATCTGTGCAAGTGTTTGTAGGAGATTCAGCAGCAACAGATGATGATTCAGACTCTTGAAACCTAGACTGAGATGGCAGTTCAAATGAAGTAGAGGATTCAGAGATTTCATCAGCATTTGTTGTGGATGGAGCTGCTGAGGCTACAGGAACAGCAAGTGTAGTAGAAACAGGCAGATGATCACTACAACTTGCATTTGTATCTTCAGATGGAGAGGATGGAGCTTCAGAAACAACCACAGGTGGAGGCTGATATGGAACATATTGCAGTATGTCCAAGTCAAACATCTCAACAGGGTTTTGAAGAATCTTGTCTTTTGGAGATTCATTAAACTTGACATGCAAAGTCTCTTCAACAATATTTGTTCTGCAATTGAAAACTCGGTATGCCTTGAAAGTAGATGAATACCCAACAAAATACCCTGCATCCACCTTAGATTCAAACTTCTGAAGTATATTCTTTGTGTTAAGAATATAACATGGACACCCAAATGCTCTAAAGAATGAAATCAAAGGAGCCAAATGATGTAAGAGCTCATATGGAGTCTTCATCAACCTCTGATTCACTAAAACTCTATTTTGAACATAGCAAGCTGTGTTTACAGCTTCAGCCCAAAAGGTTAGTGGCAAACCAGAGTCAGCCAACATTGTCCTTGCGGCTTCAATAAGGGTCCTGTTCTTTCTCTCCACCACTCCATTTTGCTCTGGAGTTCTTTGAATACTATATTGTCTTTTGATTCCCTTAGACAAATAGAATTCATCAAGAGTGTGATTCCTAAACTCTGTCCCATTATCACTTCTCACACATTTGACTGGAAGTGAATGTTGCTTTTCTACATGTAACACAAAATAGATGATACTTTGAGCAGCCTCATCCTTGGAATGCAAGAAGAAAGTCCATACATATCTGGAGTAATCATCCACAATTACCAGACAGTACTTTTTCTTTGCCATGCTCATTACTCTCACAGGACCAAAGAGATCCATATGCAGTAATTGCAAGCAGGCAGTAGACTTTGGTTCTTCTATAGGAAGGAATGAAGCTTTGTATTGCTTTCCTTTTAAGCAAGCTGGACAGTTATCATCACACTTGAACTCCTTCAATGGCAAACCTCTCACTAAACCATGATGAATGAGCTGATTCATGTTCTTAAGATTCACATGACCAAGCCTTCTATGCCATAGTTCAGATTCTTGAGGAGAGGCTTTGGAGAACAGACATGGATGGCCTTTTAGATCAATTTTATTTGATAGATCTAAAGCATATACTCTTCCAATCCTGTTGGCCTTCAGGAGAGTATATTCATCCAATATCTTGTCAATCTTGTGTAAAACTTTGGAAGACAGAATCCTACAGTTTTGACTTGTGAAAAGTGCAACATGCCCTTTATCACACATTTGACTGACACTCAAAAGATTGTATTTGAGGTTCTCCACATGGTTAACATCATCAAATCTTATCTCCCCATTTGAGACAAAACCCTTCCCAATGATGTAACCCTTGGCATCATTTCCAAAAGAGACAAATCCCTTCTTCCTTTGGGAGTAGTCATGAAGAAGAGAGCTGCTCACTGTCATATGCATGGATCCTCCACTGTCCATATACCAGATGCTTCTTTGGCATGTTGAAGAACCCTGCATTTATCACAAACATTAGTTAGCCTTTGAGACCCAAACCTTTTTGGTTTTGGGTCTGTTTTCATCAACAGATGTTAAACTAACAGGTTGTGCATGATTAACAGCTTTTGAAGATGTAGATGGTGCTGAAATAGATTCCTTGGATTGTGGCTTAGGTGTCCTTTTCAGTGGTTTAATCACAGAAACATCTAATTGGTTAACTCTCCCCAATAGATGTTGAACCATCATCACAAGTTGTGTCTGATTGGTTGTCAGAGTTTTCAACTCAGTTGACACATCAGTACTTGTAGATGATTTGTTCTTGTGATTCACTACATCCTTCTTTTGAAAAGACACAGACTTAGTCTGAGTTTTTAATATTCCCTGAGGAATAATTTCAGCTGTTGTTTGACAAACCCCTTCCTTCTTAGTGACTTTTTGAGAAAGCTTAGGTTTATCAGAATGAAATGATTGTGGTACAAACTTGGTTTGAAATTCATTTTTCATTTTATGCATTTCCTTCTTAATGATTTTCTCTTTATTGAATTTTAAACCCTTGTTATACCAGCATTCATCAGTCAGATGATTGAACAAACCACATATTTCACATGGCTTTCTTTTCATCTTTTCTTGATCAACTGCTGAATTTGATGAAACTACTGAAGCTTTGTTCTTCAGTACTTTCTTCCTTTCAGTACTTTTGGGAAGTACTGAAGGATTTTCAACAACTGAAGATTTCTTCTTCAGATGTTTTCTATCAGTACTTTTTAGAGTCCTGATAGATTCTTCAGCAGTTGTCAAGGAATTCTTGTTTTCCTCTGATTTAAAATGCTCTTCAGGTGTTATGTTTTGCCCTTCAGTACTTTGAGTACCTTGTGGAACAACACCTGAATTTCTCAACCTCTTCTTGATCAAGGGTTTCGAAGCAGTGGGATCATCAGTTATTTGATTAACTGAGATACTCACACTATCTTCATCCTCAGATTTTGAATTATCATTTAAGGATGAAACACCTGATGATGTGGTTTGGGAATGACACTCAACCTCAGATTGTACTTCTAACTTGGGAGTAAAATCTGTGGGAGGTATGGTATGATTATACCCAATCCCAAACTTCACATTGGAAGCAGTTTGCTTACTGAGAAGCATTTCAAATCCCTTGCATGATGTTACCCAGCGTTCACAATCAACTTGGGTAGCTGCAAGTGTTTCTTTGAGATTCTTGTGATTTTCTAGAATGACCTCTACCTTTGCTTTTTCATCAGTAATTTGACACTTAAGTTTATAAATCTCCTCATCCTTCTCTTTTAAAACAGACTCAAACTCAGCTTTTCTTTTGGAAATTGCTTTTTCTAAGTCAAGGTTTTGATTAATTAAAGCTACATTTGCTTCCCTAATAGAAACAAAGGCAGCTATGCATGATTCAGAACAAAACTTGTCCTTAGCCTCAGAGGATACCTGTGGTACCTGTGATGATGAAGGATTTTCATTAGTAGATTCCATGGCCATTAAAGCAAGGTTTCCAAAAGGGTTTTCACCACCATGTTGACCAGCACCAGCAAATTGCTCAGAATAACCAGAGACATCATCTGGTAGGCTGCTCCAGTCAACAACCTCAGGGGTGAAAAAGCTCTAATGAGATTGAGATTGAGATTGCTGATTTGTTTGAGATGGCTGAGGATCAGGTAGAGCATGTGGTTGTTGAGCCATGGGTACAGAAACTTGACCAGACTGAGGCATGTAAAAACATGGATAAGGATATGGCATGGGGCTTTGAGGGACAAAGTATGCAGGAGATGATTGATGTGGTGAATGATGATCAGAACTGGTAGAATGTTGCCCTTTGGATTGTGAGCTATTGCTCGGAAAAGTCACAAAGGGTGCAGATGAGTTAGATCCAGATGATCTACACTCTCTAGCAAAATGTCCAAGTCTATGGCACTTGTGACATCTCACCTTGGTTTTGCTAGAGAGACCAGGGAATTTTCTACCTGTTCTTTTATAAAACTTTTGAGATCTGATATTAATCAATGCCATTTGGCTCAGAATATCCATCTCTTCCAGATCATCATCACCAATTCCTTTCAAATCATCCATCATAAAACACAAATTATCAACATTAAAACCTGAGTTTCCCTCAACTCCAACAAAAGCATGATTTCCACTGTTTGAAGAGAAATCAATATGCTCATCATATGAACTTTCAGATGAAGCATATTCAGACTCATGACCAACCAGAGCAGTGTTACCTGGTACAAAGTCATCAGTGAGCTTTCCAGATGAAGATAGTTTCCTTTTCTGTTCTATCTCTCTCAAATGTTAAGAGTTTCCCATGAAGTTGGGTGAGAGATAGAGTATCAAGATTTGCACTAGAGCGTAGGACAATGGTGTAAGTGTCCCATCTCTCAGGTAGGGATCTGAGGAATCTGTTATTCATCTGGCTGTTTGTGTATTCATGTTGAACCATTTTAAGCTCAGAGATCAAACATGAAAACCGCTCAAACTGTTGAGTCAATGTCTCACCCTTCCTATGAGAGAATGTCTCATATTGCTGGGCAAGGATTTCTCTGTTGTTTGCTAAGACCTCATTAGTTCCTCCAAATTGTTCCTTCAGAGCAACCCAGAGATCATAAGCAGTTTCATGATGCATAAGCCCGGAATAGATTTCATTAGGCAGTGCCATGGCCAGAATTCCATGGGCTTTAGCATCAATCTCAAACAGCTTTAAGTCCTCATCAGAATATTGTTCCTTCTTTTTAGGAACCATCTCATTGGTTTCAAAATTACTCGCCATAGGCTTGTATGGTCCATGAACCACAGACTTCCAACAACCTGAACTGTTAACAGACAGGTGATGGAGCATTCGGCGTTGCCATATGTTATACTCACTCCTAACAAGCATTGGAGGCTTAGTTGAGGAGCCAGTATTGTGAGGATCATTCATTGAAGTAGTCATTTTCACTAATTCAATCGAATTCAATGAGATTAAAATCGGTCTAGTTTAAAAACTCAACAACACAAATTGAAAACACAAGTAGAATCTCAATTAATTAACCGGAAGCAACAGAAAATCAATATCTATAATCAATTCTTGCAAAAATACTAATTCGATCAACCTTCGCTATCAAAAGAGCAGTTTCAATGATCAATTGTTAGATTGATCAATGATTAACCTTGCTCTGATACCATTTGATAGGATCGGATCAATTAGATTTGAATTATGCAGCGGAATATCACGAAATAAGATCGAATTCAAGCAAGAAAAGTAAGTAATGAATATGCAAATACTCAATCACAATTATAAAGAGAATATTTCTGTTAAAGGAATGTTTTCATTCACGCGTAATGCTTCGGTTTAAATACAGCTAGGTCAACCTCCCTTATATAGAGGAATGTGACGTCTGCTGATGTCACTTGATAGTGACATCTAACAGAATTTACAAAACAACTGAAATAAGCAAACTACTGAAATGTTCTCAACAACTGATCACATCTCAGAGAATGCTAAGTACAAATACATAAAACTACTGACTTAAAACTACTGAAACAATAAACTACTGAAAGGTAAAATTACAAGTACTGAAAAGTAAAACCATCACAACTACTGAAGTTAACAACTTCAGCTGTTGTGACAACTGCTGATCACTCTGGTCTTCAGTCTTTGTCTTCAGTACTTCACCTTCAGACTTTGTCTTCAGTTCTTTACTTTCAGACTTTGTCTTCAAACCTTTGTAATCAGCTGATGTCTTCAGCTGTTGTGATCTTCTTCAGCAGTTGTAATGTCTATGGGACTTAGAGGTTTTTCTGATCAGGCTCATTGGTTCTTTTGGTCCAACAGCTTGATAGACTCAGCCTGAAGAATAAAGTATACAGCAGCTCTATGATTAAATTAAAACATCATGCTTAAGGATGTCTGGATTTACTCAATTGTTTTGGCCTGCACAAAAACTAAGTCCTGACAAAAATTGGATTGAGAATGAATCTTTCACCCATCATGCTCATATAAGTCATATCTCTGGACCATGTCTGGTGTATTCTTGTACTTGTGTATCTTGTGTTTGTGCTAATCTCCTCTGCTGTACGAAAGTACTGACCTGGAGTGATGATCTCCTCTGCTGTACGATAGTACTGACCTGGAGCTCTCATCAGCACATGTTTAAATGGTCATCTCCTCTGTTATACTTGAGTATAGATCTGGAGCTCTCACCATTTAGATATAATTATGTCAAATCATCTAATCGATGAGTTCTTTTTCAGAATGAAACATTCTGTTTTTATTCACTTGCACACTAATGCACAAGCCTTGCTCCGTATAGATTGATTCAAAATTCAAGAAATCCTGAGGTTGGGTGGGAGTTTTTGTCATATGATTGTGGGGTCCTAACATTCTAAAGCATCTAATTGAACCTTAACAAATCATAAGCTGTTTGTTGAAAAAGGATAAGGCATGAGTTTAAGTGGACAAATATATCAGTAGTCGTTATTGATTTGTTCTAATTTCAACTGTTCATATGCAGATTGTGATATGATCTCGTATTCAGTATGATCTCATTGCCGGTCGATGATTTACGATCATCTTTGTGTTCATAAATACCTAGAGGATGTGATGTCTGATTGATTTCGATCTTATTGTATGACGTTCTTCATTATTCTAATAATAAAAAAAATATAAAATAAAAAAAAATAAAATAATATATATATATATATATATATATATATATATATATATATATATATATATATATATATATCTTAAAGGTGACGAAACTACTCTTTCGCTCATTGTTTCGCATGACGAAACTGCAATCTCGCTAGGCTTTCTTATTAGTTTTTAACTGGCTATCTCTTACTTAGCGAAATTGCAGATTCTCTGGGCGAAACTGTAAATTCGTCTGGCGAATCTATAGTTTCGCCGTCTGCGAAACTATTTGCTATATAAGTCGTTTTGCGAAATTATTCTCTCATTTTCGCAAGATCGACTTGAGTAGTTTTCTAGGGCTTATCCGTGACTTTGGTTGGCGATTCTGAGTTTTCGTTGTGTTTTGGTCCGATTGATTGTTCCTTTTGCTTCGCATGTGAGTTTCGAACATTGCACAATCATTTAATCTGGTTAATATTAACTCTTTTTAAGACATTTGGATTTTGACCCTTCGGTGTCTTCGCTGTTCATCCAGCGAAACTGCAGATTATTCTGCGAAACTGAACGAAAGTTCATTACTTCTCAGCGAAACTGTAAGGTTATGCTGTCCGTGTGAACTTAACATTTTCGCCAACCTATTTTCAGTTTCGCAGAATTTGGACTTAAGCTTGTACAGTTTCGCCTGGTCATATTTTCTTTTTGGACAGCGAAACTGTTATGTTTTTGCTAGCGAAACTATGTTTTCGCCTGCCGAAACTAACAGCGAATCTATTTTAAATAATTTTCACTAGTCGAAACTGTATTTTGGTGAGCGAAACTGACATTTTTTTAACTTGCCGAAACTGTTAGTTTTCATTGTTTTATTATTTTTTCTTATCTTCTTAATTTCTCATTTAACTTATCTGATTTCTTCTTCAGGTTATCATGGCTAATCTCAAGTTTGATGAGCGGAACAATGTCACCGCTATTTTAGATGATACTCATCCAAAGGCTACTGGATTTAGAGATTGTATCAGATGGCTTCAAAGATCACCTATAGCCCATGCCATATCTCATTCGCCTACCATCTATGATCTTCATATCAGAGACTTCTGGCGATCTGCAGAGTATGATACTCGAGGAGATTCACAGCGGATTACTGCTAAAGTCGTTGATCAAGAAGTGACGATCACTGCTGAGACTGTATCGAGGATTCTAAGACTTGAAGAAGATTCAGGAGATGAAGTCACCATGACAGATTCTGAGGTGTTCCAAGCCTTTAGAAGTATGGGATATGAGGGACCAGCTTTTGGTTCTCGGAAGGAGATCAAGAATTCATTTTTATCTAAAGAGTGGAGATACATTTCTCATGTTTTTATCATGTGTCTTGATCACCGTAAAGGTGGATCCGATGGTCTTAACATTGATTGGGCTAAGGCAATGGTGTTATGTTGTAAAGGTGAAAAGGCCAATATTACCAGACTAATTTTTGCGTGCATGGCTGAGAATGTGATGGCGTTAAAGAAAGACAAATGGCTGTTGTATCCCCGATTTCTTCAGATGATATTTGATGATCTTATACCTCATGTACCAAAACATGAAGAGATAAAGAGGCTGGTACAAATGAATCCCCATATCTTTGCTGACTGTTGTGCCATTCGCCACGACTTCAGTGGAAAGATCACCCATCTTTGGGAAAACATGTATCCTCCAGAACGCTGGAGCTATATTAAACGGGTGGATGAATCAGAAAATAAACAAGCTGAAGAAACTAGAGTACAGCAAGCTGATGCTACAAAGAAAAGAAAGAGATATGCCAAAGAAAAGGACTATGACTTTGAGGAAGATATTGCTGCACAAGCTGGGGAAGTTAGGGTTGAAAAAGAAAGAAGGTCAAAGAAGAAAACTGATTTTGCTGAACCTGAGAGACGAACCAAGCATAGACATGAAGGATTTACAACAAGAAGAGAGGCTAGTGGAAACCTTGATGAGGATATGATTCGCAATTTGAATACTTCGTTGGCTAATGAACTGAGTATGATCAAGACCAAACTCACAAACCAGGAAATCAGAGAAAAACAAAAAGATGAAGTGATTGAAGGTATGCAGAAGATGCTAGTTGAGCAAAACCGACTGATGAAGAAGTTGTTTGAAGAGATTACACAGCTGAAGGCTGCAGCCCGCCTACCTAATCAACTAACTCAATCTGAGTTAGATGATTTGACTGATACATCAAAATACCCATTTCTGAATGTGGGCACTTCATCTAAGGTAGGAGAGGGCACATCTGGTGCAGCAACTACTGATGCTGGAGATCGGGAAGCTCCAGGAGAGGATGTTGGAAGAAATGATGAGGAGGACATTATAGAGGCTGGGTTTGTTAATATGAAATTTGATTTTGAAAAGGATTTGGTTGGTGAAGAAGTTATAGTAACAGATACTGCTGAAGGAGTTCCTGAGAAAGGTAAGGGGTTGGTTGATGAGGAAGAGGAAGATGAACAGCTCATAGATTATGATTCAGAACCTGAGTTCTATGAAGTTGATGAACGATCATTGATCTATGTTGCTAAAAAGGGAGAGGATGATGCAGATGTGTTTGAGATGGATAAAAATGATTGGTTTGTGAAAGAGAAGGAGGTAGAAGAAATCACTCCTCTTTTCCAACACTTGGAGGGGTTGAGTAGGAAGGAGGCTGACAAGAAAATCATAAGCTGGTGTTATAATTCAAGCTTAAAGATGTTTATGATCAAGAGGCGGGGAGGTAATATCAGTTATATGCTTAAAAGGTAGGCTTTTAAGACCATGCCTAAATGAGATTTAAGGCGTTTGGCAACTCTACCACTGATTAATGCTCATCTGAGTGAAAGAGCCACATTTCTTGAAAAAGAGATAAAGAATGGGCTTAATGACAACTTTGAGTCTTTCGGGTATATGAAGGCAGAAAGAAAGAGGTCAAAGAAGGATAAGGACTGGGAGACGGGAAAGGGAAAGATTGTTCTAAGAGTTAAACCTCCAAAGACTGTAAACAGGGTAAGATTGGCTGATCCTCTTCCCCAACAACTACAGGACTTTGAGAAATGATTTTATGATAACAACACTGGAGAAGTTGTGATCAGAGTTAAACATGGAAAAGAGTTTAGAGTATTTGATCCAATGGCGCTGTTCAGTTTCTGTGATGAAGATCTACTGGTATTATGTGAAAATCACATTAAGGCTGGGGCTGGAGAGGAAACTAGGAAAGAAGCTAGTTTGTTTATGAATGTTGCCAACAAGACCAGGGGCGTAAGGTCTGAGGTAAAGAAGTTAGCTGAAAGGGTAAGGGCTCAGGATGACTTTAATATGGATGTTCAAGATCTGATCAGGCAATTTGCGAAGGCTAGTGGTCATTCCGAAGAAGCTAGTGATGCAGGAAAAGACCATGGAGGATCATTTGCTGAAGCTTCTAAGGAAGTAGCTGCAGGAGGTGATGAAGACAGATCAATCGCAGCAGAGGAAACCGGAGCTGACAAGACAAATCAAGAAGAGTGAAGACGGTGAGATCCAACCTAAGGGGAGTATTGAAGATCATGTATAGGTTGGACTCACCTTAGTTTAGATTGCTTACTTTACTTGTAATAGGACTTTTGTTAGTTTCCTTTTTGTATGTACTTAGTTTTGTGTGTTTTAGCAGTCTAGCGAAACTGTGAGCGAATCTGTAAATTCGCTCACAGTTTGCTGTTCTAGTTTACCTGGCGAAACTATAGTTTCGGCATGACAGTTTCGCTGAGCGAAACTGTCTGCGAAACTAAGACTGCTATATATACTCTTGTTAATTTTCATTGTAAGGTAAGCTTGCAAAACCCTAATCGTGGATCATTGTTGCAAGTTACCTATTTCAAGCAGTTATTACACAGAAATATCATTGTGCTTTATGTTATTGATTGTCATTGATCATTTTGTTATCAAGTATGAATTAGAATTGTATTAAATCTTCTCTATTGTCATTGTTTAGCATGCTTGTTAGATATTGAGCAATTCATCACATCATTTGCACTGTTTTTCGATCACATGGACCAACAGATGATGGTCCAGCTTGGTGGATGGTGGTGGTAATGGTGGCTGTGGTGAATATGGGTAGTGGTGTATGAGTAGGTGGTGAAGGGTAGGCTGTAGTGGTGGTGGAAGTAGTGTAAATAGGTGGTGGAGTGGCTGTGGTAGTGATGGTGGGTGAGGTGGTAGTAGGGGTGGTGGTAGCTGTTGTAGTGGGTGAGTGAGTGGTGGTGGTAGATATGGTGGCAGTGGTGGTGGAGGTAGGAATCAGCGTGAACCTCCGTCTTTTCGGCTTCATCCCATAGGGATGAGCCATCCTCTTCTTCCTCGAACCCCTCGAGGAGGATGCTCCCCCTAGGATGCTGGGCTGGTCTGGGGTATAAGTAGGATCTGTAGTAGTCTCCCCAGACGCAGCTTGGTGTCCTCCAACCGCCTCCATTCCACGTTCGGTGGCAACCACCCTGCTCCCCACCGTTCTCGTCAACGGCTCATCATCATTCTCCTCCTCCTCATCAGGTCTGAAATCGTGATGGAAACCTGCTATATCAGCTTCTCCATGAGTGGATGGTGGAGGTGTAACATCTGTAGTGGTGGTCATAGATGGAGTAAGGCCCGTGTCTCCACCATCGCCACTGTCATCATCACCTGCGTCATCAGTGGGGAGCACAATCTGCTCAGTATCGGAGTCGCTATCATCGTGGCGCCACTTCCTCCGTGACGGCGCCACATAGTCTTCCCAGGCCAGATGCCCAAACAATCGCCTCACAGGGGGTTTCACCTGCTTCCCCCTGTATACCTTCATCCTGCCCAAGGTGGTATCATCCATCACCTCGAGCACCACAGGGTCCTCCTTCTCCTTAGGTAGCCGAGGGAGCTTCTGATCAATGATCATCTGCATGAAGCGCGGTTACATACAAAATCCCTCCTTCCCCTTGGCCTCGATGTTCTCCACCATATAGGTGAAGACCATCCTAGAGAAGCTGAACGGATGGTTCAGCACCAACGCCACATAGGCGTTCTGAATCTGATCCGATAGCTCATCGAAGACTCCCTTCCTGGAGGCAATGCACTTAAGCAGCACATGTGCCAAGTACTTGAACTGGGGGCACAGGTTGCTCTTGTTGAGCACACCTGCGGTGATGTCCCCCGAGTACTTGCCTCGTAGGAAGCAGCCGCGCACTGTCAGTGGGTGCAGTCGGGTCGGATAGTCGGCGTCATCTCCAAGCTCTAAAATAGTCCTGAGATCCTCTTTAGTGATCTCTATAGCATGACCCAAGATAGAGATCCTAATACGGTAGGGCTCTACGGTCCTATCGACAACCGCGCCTTCCCAAAAGGCCTGCTGAGGTGATCGGTATGGTGTGCATGGAGTAGATATGGCACGGAAGATCCTCGATCTCCGTAGGAAAGTGATAATGCCTGAGAAATCTGCAGCATTCCTGGAGGTGAGATCTAGATGAGCACAAATATTATGCTTAATGCTCATGGGCCAACGACTCGTCATCTGTCACACAATGCAAATAAACGTTAGTGTGTGTCAATGTGGTACAATTTGATTCATTTGAACTTGAAGTTTTATGTTCTGTTGTGTGAATGAACTGTGCGACTGAGATTTAGTCATGCGATTGAGCTCTTACGCACGACTCGGCATGCGACTTGCATAAGTCGTATGCTATCTCATGCGGTTACCCCAGTCGTGCGACTTAACTCATCGCATGGTACAATCGTGCGATTGAGCCATTTGCCCAGCTCAGTCGTGCGACTGAAGTTCATCAGGGTGTCCATTCGCATGACATACAGACTGTTCAATTCAAATTCAAATGTTGAGCAAAACTTAATGGTAGACGTCGTGGTTTGGCTCATTAGTCTCGCAAATGACCGACAGAACAACTAATAACCTTTAATTTCACAATTTGCTTAGTTTTATTAGTTTCTTAGGTAAACTAAGTCTCGGTTCTGTTTAGGGCTTAGATTCAATCATTTAAGGCACAAATCGATGGACATTTGAGTGGATTGCACCTCACTTTACCTGTATAATCACTCAAAATCGTCAGTACACAATACTCAGTGGTCTAGAATGATCAAATGGAAATCGGGCAGAGTAACGGTGTAGTCGTGCGATTTGGGGGCGATTTGGGAGTGATGAATGACTGTGACCGACTCCCTCTCCTTTTATACTAGGGTTTCCTTTAGTCATGCAACTGAGCCCAGTCGCATACTTGATTCGGGCGACTAGAAGTCAGTCGTGCGACTGGCACAGTCGGGCACCTTCTGTCGTGCGACTAGGTTTCAGTCGTGCGACTGTCTCATTCGGTCACCTCCATTCATGCGATTGGTTCAATCTTTTGATCCAATCGTGTGAGTTTACTCATGCTTATGGTCCAATCGCACGTCTGGGCCATACGTGTGGTTTAGTCGTGCGATTGGGCTAATACGTATGGTCCAATCGTACGGCTTGTCCATACTCATGGTCCAGTCGTGCGAATGACTCATACTTATGATTTTGACTTTATGACCATTTGACACTTAGCCCTTTTTAACAGTTGATAAAACATTTCGAGCATTCGATCATCTCAGACATGATCATTTTAACTTAGAAAACCTTTGATCACCTCAGATGTGATCCTTTTTAAACAAAACACTTTGTCACCTTAGATGTGACTCTTTAAACATGTGAAAACCAGTTTGGTCACCTCAGACGTGACTTTTTTATGTGATTAAATCCCAGATAGAGTTCCGATGCGTAGTCTGACTTTTAACTACTAAATTAACTGAAATTAACTAACTTAACCAACTAGACATAAACAAAACTAAAGCATAATTTTGTATTTTTCGTGTGAGGTTGAAATCCTAAGATAAGTATCTACCAGATTTTTCTTTCTAGACAGTATAGCATCAAGTTACATTGATCATAACTGGATCAATTCATTATGGAATCATACAGGTTTATCAAGTCATTTGGGACATGTTACCAAAGCCTTTTGATGCTAGATTCTTGTTTTTATCGAGAGTCATTAGCATGTTTAGGAAATCATACTAGAGCTATAAGATGCACACACTGATTTGGACTTTCAAGAGTTGCTGCTCACGATGATTGTCAGTATACTTGTCCTCTTAAATCCATACACAGATTTTTGACACTCATTGGTGATGAATTAAGGTTTAATTATTTCAACAAACATTTGTGGATCCCACGCTTATATGGTAATCAACATTCCTCATGAGATTTTTGAACGGTCTACGGGTGTATTGACAAGAAGAAACTATTCTAAGAGCTTTTAAAGAGATGCAAAGCCTCAGGTGAGTGCCATCGCACAGCAGAGAGGCGCAAACAACAATGAATTCTAGAATATTTAGGTTATGCTTATCCTCAGGTCAGTGCCATCGCACAGCAGAGAGGCACACAACCTATCTTCTTGTGAGAGCATTTTTCTTTTCTTTTTGCACATAACGCACCAACAACTTTTGTTATTAGCTTGATTGTGTTTTCATAATTTTTTTTAATTTTTTTTTCGTGCTTTGCTCTTTTTATGGTCATCCGCACACATTTGTGGCATTGATTTTGCTTGTCACCCCTTATTGGAACTTCATTGGTTGTGTTAACCATGGATAAGATGATAATCCACAGCTTGTTGAACAACTTAGTTTGAACTTAAGTCACCAATGCGGTCTTCTCATCTATTGTGTTGAATCTAGCGACACATCATATAATGAACTTGCAACCTCTAAGTCTACGTTCTCTATGTTACGTTAGTAACATACTATTTTTACTATCATTTTTCCTTTTATTTTGCTTAGACTTCTCAGACTTATACTTCAAATTTTGCATCTTAATTAGTTAAGTTCTTTTAAAGTCTCAAACTCTTTGTTCCTGTGTACTATCATTTTCCATACACATTGAATCAGTATCACAGTTACGATCTCATTTCTATTAGCTAGACTGTCTAAGTACTGAAATTAAAACAACTAATTTAATACAAATTTAACCTATTCTCCCCCTAAAATTCTAAAACCGAAAATATTTTTTGCGTTTTTGGATTTTAAAGAGATAGGAAATGAAAATAAGAAAAATAAAAGAAAATAAAAGGAAATAAACAAAAAAACGGTGTCGGACTAAGCATTTTCATCCTCTGTGATCACATCACTTTTCTTTTTTACCCTGTTGACCTCTAACAGATATAAAAATCTTGGTTTATCAAAGGATTTTGTGTAGAGGTCAGCACGTTAAAAATCTGTATTAATTTTAACAACATCGATTAAATTCTTTTCAAAACAATCACGTATAAAGTGATATTTAATTCCGATGTGTTTGGTCTTAGGATGTAGGACCAGATTTTTAGTTACGGCCATAGCAGCAGAATTATCAACAAATATAGGAGTGTTAGAGAATTGCAAACCGTAGTCCCGCATTTGCTGTTGAATCCAGATGATTTGTGAACAGCAGCTTGCAGCAACAACGTATTCAGCTTCACAAGTTGACAGAGCAACCGATGTCTGCTTCTTACACTGCCACGTGACTAATCATCTCCTAAAGAATTGACATCCTGCTAAAGTTGACTTGTAGTTCATTTTGCAGCCGCCATAATCCGAATCGCTATCCACCAGAGTCCACACTCCTAACTTCTTGAATTGAAGAAGTTCTTCTTGCATGGCACTCACCCAAGTCTCATCATTCAAGGCGTCACTTACATATTTTGGCTAAAATTGAGACACAAAACATCGATAAGCACCGTCGTGAAGGTAGCCTTTTTCCATGACTGAGGCATAATCAGCTGAGTATAGCTGATTTCTTGTCTGTACTCCCGATTGTACATCCCCTATGACATTGTCCAGAGCATGATAAACATTTAGTCGAGATCCTGGAGTGGTGGGTACAACTACCTCATTATCCAGATTGTGAAGCGTAGGTTTAGTATCTGAGGTAGTGGGAGTATGGGGTTCCGAAGGGTCAGAGGCATCTACATTTGATGCTTGTGTACTTGTAGTAGTAGGAACCTGTGCATCTTGATCCACTTGAACGTTTTCCACTTCTTCATCGTCAGAAGAGGAGTCACTTACCTCCAGTGCTCCCCCTGAGTTACTAGAAGACTGATCTTGTGACTCGGATATTGTCAAGTCAACGGGCGGTGTGTTTAAGACATCATACATCATCTTTTTCGAAAGCTCATCATCAGAAGGGGTGAGAGTAATGTTGAATGACTTGAATAATCCATCATAATCGAAAAAGAAGGCGGGTCCTTTTCCTACAGGGGGGGTGGTGAATCTCTGAACATCGATGTTGCACCACACTTCTACTTGACCCGATGAGTTGTTGTAAACCCTCTTATTCGGTATGTTGTATCCTAGAAAAATACCTTCTTCAGCCTTTTCACTAAACTTTCCTGACTGATGTTTCATCAGTAGTGTACATGGTGCGCCAAACGGTTCAAGATACTCTAAATTAGGTTTACATCATTGGAGCAACTCGTAACACGTTTTACCATTTCTTTTAACCACCAAGACTCGATTCAAAGTGTAACATGCAGTTGCAACTGCCTCATTCCAGAATTGGATAGGCAGTTTCGAGTCTGCTAGCATCGTCCTGGCTGTCTCTATCAAGCTTTTGTTCTTCCGTTCAGCAACTCCGTTCATCTCTGGAGTGTAGGCAGATGTGATCTGATGTACAATTCCCTTTTCTTTGCAGAATGCCTCCATCCACTGATTCTTGAATTCTTTACTGTTGTCTGAGCGAATCTGACGTACCTTTAACTTGTATAGAGATTCCAATGTGGTCACAAGCTGTTTGAACGAATCAAATGTTTCTGATTTGGATTTCAGAAACATTACCCAATAGAATCCGGAATAGTCATCGACTACATAACAATACAGATCTCCAGCGACGCTCTTGGTGCTCACAGGACCAAACAGATCCATATGTAGAAGTTCAAGAGGCAATTCAATAGAGTTGACGTTCTTTTCCTTGTGAGACTTCTTGGTCTGTTTCCCTTTCTTACACGCCACACAGAAATCCGGAAGTTGAAAGTTTTTGACATTAACTCCATTGACCAAATCATTCAGAATGAGATGATTCATCTTCCTTGGATTTATGTGTCCCATTCTCCTATTCCAGGAGATGGATTCCTTCTCGGTTGCCTTTGACAAGAAAAATTGGACTTGATGATCGATTGTGGAGACCTTTGATAGATCCAGGACGTATAAGTCATTATACCTTGAAGCTAACATTAAAATTTGGTCCTCCGGAATGATGTACTCCTTCTTCAACACGTAGCACTTCTTGTTGTCAAGAACAACCTTGAAACCTTTGTCATAAATCTGTGATATAGAAAGTAAGTTATTTTGTAGTTGCTGAACATAGTTGACCTTGTCAAACTTAACTTTCTGATTTCCCACTTCTCCTTGTGTAGCGATGTAACCTCCTTTATTTCCAGCAAAGGAAACATGTCCTCCCTTAATCTGTTTGACGTTTGAGAGGAGTGACAGGTTCCCAGTCATGTGCCTTGATGCCCCACTATCAACGATCCAGGTATTTGTAGAAACACTACAGCGGACACCCTGCACATTTAAAGGAAATAATTAGTTTAAGTTAGGTACCCAAGCCTTAACTAGCTTGGGTGACCCAGAGGTATCACACATCATAAGTTCTGCCCACTGTCCATTTGAAGGTGAGGGCATATCATGCTTCTTACTGCTCTCAGTATCAGACATTTGATTTGATTTTTCTTTCCACATGCCATTTTTGTGCAAGGCCTGTTTGTGATAAACAGACGACTGGCTTATGGTTTGAAGTTTAGTTTTATTATTTCTTTTAGGTGGAGTAATATACCTCCTTTTAGAAGAAATCTGTTTAGTATCATGAAGTTCAACTTTCTTTTTGGTGTCTGATACTTAGGACAATTAAAAGCAATGTGTCCTCTCTTTCTATAATTATTGCACGATCGACCTTCAACATGTTGGGAAAGATGTCTCTGTGGGGAAGTGTGTGAGACCGGTGTGACTTTGGGCTTGTTGGGTTTTGTCACTTCTTGTTTAGATGTTTTATCTTCTTTAACAAAATTAATTGTATGAACCTTTTTATCATCTTTACCCTTTTGTTTATTTGGACTTAGACATGAATCACGTGATTGGTTAACTTGTTTGGTCTTTTTGGGTTCATTATTGGACGTTGTTGAACCTGAATTTACCTTAACCTGACTTTACCTTAACCTTCTCAAATTGCTCATCCAAATTAACGGTAGGCATTTTACCCTTAGATTTCAAAGTGTCCTCCTTCTGTTTAAAGACAGATTCCACCGTTTGACACGTGGAATCTGGATCACTAACTAGAGGGGTGGTCCCCACATGATCCTTAAAAGGATTGTTATTTACTGGTTGACATTTAGTATTTAACAAGATCTTATGTGGTGGTTGAACCACTTTGTAACCTAATTCCTCCCCGTTATTTCGTTCTTTCACTAAGTTTTTTACTATGTGAGAAGAACTAGTCCAACTATGCAGTTTTTGTTTTAATGAATTTACTTCGACTTCCAAAACTGCTTTTTCTTTTTTAGTTTCTTCAAGGGAGTTTAAATAGAACTTAATGTCATTTGCTTGGTTAAAAGCCACAACTTCGGTTTCCCTAAGTTGTTTATTTAACAGTTCTATTTTCTCTTTGTAACTGTGCTCATTTAGTTTTAAAAAGCGATTTGCTTCTGTGCACAGTTGCAAGCCCTTTACTAAGCTATCTTTGTGATCTAATAACCTAGCAAATTTCAAATCTATGCTTTCCCTAAATTTATTACATTCAGAACAAGCATGGTTGTCAAACAGTTGATCTTTAGTACTTACCTGTGAAGATTCAGTTGAATCTGCCATCAGTGCAGAGGTTGACTCTTCAGCTGCTGGAGATTCTGAACATGTTGTTTTGGTATCTTCTTCAATCAGGTGAGTGACCACAGTAATAGTATCTTCATGATCTGACATTACTATCTCAACTGCTATATCACCTTCGCTTGTCGTGTCATCATCCAAAACATCAACATTTGCGTTGTTGGACTCTCCCAGAGACACAAATTTGAAGGTCCAATCTTGTCCTTCGTCACCTTGAGCAGTCAAGGCCTTTGTCTCTGTACTAGACGAGGTAGCTCCACCTGTTGGTTTTTCCTAACGATTAAAAGTCGAGAATGGGTTTCCATTGCCTGTCTTCTTGGGCTTTACACACTTACGTTTAAAGTGCCCCTTCTCTCCACAGTTGAAGCAGGTAACTTTGGAGTTATCAAAACCAAAAGTAGTGTCTTTAGTGGCTATCAAATTTTGTCCCGTCTTCTTAACAAACTTTTTAGCTCTCCACACAGCACTTGCCAATGCCCACATTATGTCCATTCTCTCAAGCTCGTTCTCGTCTATCTGTCGGTAATCTTCATCTGCTAAATGGCCGTCACCAATCTTTCCTGCAACCAAACCGTCATATGAGTGAGCAACAGCTGCCAATAGATCCATATGTTCTTTAGCCACCTCCACAATGATATTCCTGAGATTCTCGGTCTTAAACTTGGTAGCATTAGCCTCAGGTGCAATATAATGGGTACTTGATGATCCAGACGTGTCAGACCCCGAAGCTATGGTTGGTGAAGAAGCAGATGAACTTGAAACAAATGCAGTCTGAAGGGGTGCTCCTGAACTGTCTGTTGTGGAAGAGGCGTTGTAAAGTGAATAGTTTTGGTCATATGTTCCTTTCTGCGACTGTATTTCATCCTAAGTTCCTCCTCTCTCAATTTGAGAATGAAGTCGTTCATATCTAATATTCCCAATATACTGTTTTGCCTCAAATTAGATACAAATGAATCCCACTTCTCTAGTAAGCCATCCGCCAAGCTTGATACCTTGTCTTCCCTTGACGTTGTAACTCCATGAATATGGAGCTCACTCATGAGATGATAGAACCTGTCGATTACATCATCCAGACTTTCTTTACCCATTGAAGAGAAGTTGTCAAACTCCTTCTTTAAAGCTTTTGCCTTTAGAGTTTTTAACGAAGCATTTCCTTCATAACGTTTTTCCAAGGCTATCCAAAGTTTCTTTGCCTGTTTATTCTCAGAAAATTGATGGAATATATCCTTTGGAATAGATTGAGTTAACAGGGCATAAACCTTCTTCTCTGCATTATATTTCGTCTTCTGGCTGTCAGTCATCCCTCCCAATGTCAATTTTACCCCATCTGCACCAACCGGCATGTCATATCCTATTTCAATTGATTCCCAAAGGTTGGGATCAACTCCATTAAGGTAGATCTCGAAACGTTGCTTCCACTGTGGGTAATCATCTAATGTTATAAGCTTAGGTGGTTTATTATGATTCCCAGTCTCATTCTCAAGAAGTAAGAGGTTCTCGGTCCGTGTGTCTCTACCTTCAGTGAACGCTGAGTATTTGTAACACCCAGTTATTTTAAAAAGACAAGAAATGAAGAATAAAAGAAAGAAAAGCAATAAAGTCCAAGTAGAAGGACTAAAAGTGTCCAAAAGGACAAAATCTTTGAAAAAGTGGGTGTAAAGGTGGCATGGCCGCCCATCACCTTTTCTACACTCAAAATTTCGGATCTTTTAGAGAGAGAAAGGAGGAGAGCAGAAACACTCTCGGTTTTGAAGAAGAAGAAGAAGAAGAAGAAGTCGAATTCAAGGTAAGAATTCGTGGTTTTTATGTGTTTATGTCGGGTTTTATCCCGGTTATATGTTTATGTGCTTATGTGTTATGTATGTGCTTGTGTGTGTGTGTGGTGGTGTTCTAGGTGTTTGAACTCATTTGCATTTGGGTTAGAAGGAAGATACACCCAAAGTTGCACCAGGTGAGTTCTAGACCCCAGTTTTACTTGTTTCTTTAAACTCTCTTTCGGGCTGAAAATGTATTAAAAAGTTTTTACAAAGTTTATGTATGTTTACCCGTATGTATAATGCATGTTAATGTTGATTGTTGAATGCTTATAGGTTGTTCATGTTTAGAATAACCATGTTAAGTTTAGAACAAATGGGTTTGATGAATTGGGGTTGAAAACATATTAGGAACGTGATATGCAGAAGGTTCATACGCCTGAAAATGCCATAGAATGAATCAAGTGTAATCCATGCGCCTAAACAGTAGCCCATGCGCCTAAGACTACCTTAGAAATGTTTTAAGTATAGCCCATGCGCCCGAATGACCCATGCGTCTGAATGGGCCATGCGTCTGAGTGGCCCATGCGCCTGATTAATCAATACGCCTAAGTGTTCATGCGACTTAAAGGGGTCACACGCCCCAATAGTACCCATGCGTCCGAATGGCCAAGCGACTAAGTGGTCCATGCGCCTGAATACCCATGCGCCTAAGTGTCCCATGCGCCCAAGTACCCATACACCTAAACAGGGCCCATGCGCCTAAATGGTGCCATGCGCCTAAACCCTTAGAATGTAATGCAGAATGTTTAGGAGTCTGTGCCTTTAGGGTTTTGACCGAGGGTTGACTAGGGTATATTAATGATGGGTTTCATGCATGATTATGATTGATTATGATTGTCTTATGATTGTTCCTTATTATTATTATTGCTATTAATATTATCACTTATAGAATGTGACTTTACGTGGTATATTTATTATCATAACGTAAAGTATATTGTAATAATAAAGAGAAAGAGCAATAAAGAAAAGAAGAGGAACATTAATAAAATGTTAACAAGTCTTGCAAGATTATAGGAGGTACACGACCGTGTTGTCGTTAGCTCAACTGTGCTGCGGGTTAGCTACCCTTTTATGCACACAGGGCCAGTCTTGGAGATTGGCAGGACCCTTGTAGCGTATCCTGGGTGATTGGGTCGGCCTTGTATACAGTACACAACACCCTTTCGAGGGATACAGTTCACCCTTTCGAGGGATATAGTTTACCCTTTCGAGGGATATAGATGGCCCATCACCCGTTTTCCATCGCGCATATAGTTCGGGTATTACTCATTGGTCCATACAGACAGTGAAAGATAAAGAATAAAGAAAAAATAATAAAAAAGGCATACAGTAAAGAGAACGAACAGTATTTGTTCATATAGTTGGTGCGTGCTCGCATATACAGTAAAGAGTTATATTTTAAAAGAAAAGAGTATTTTCATATACAACATACAGAAAGTATTTTATTACTTATAAAACTAGAACTCACTCAGCAACGCTGACTTTTATACATTTTCAGTTGGCAGGTAAATATTGCTGAGGATGGCACGAGGGTGAAGCTACTCGGCAGGAAAAGACTGACATCCATTCATAACTATTATTTCTGTTGTATTGTAATGCAAGTAAACAGTTCTTTTGTATTCAATCAAACAATAGTGTATTGCTTAACAACATGGGTTAATGATATGAAATGAATGGTTTTTGTTAAAATGATTCCGTTGCTTAAGTTTTTAAATTTATAATGTATTTAATGCTGTGAATGACCAACTGTGAGGTCTCCGGGAACGGGGCCTTACAAGTTGGTATCAGAGCCAAAGTTTAAGAGAATTGGGTTAAATAAATTTTTAAAACCTAAACTTAAACTGAAAATGGGACAAATAGAGGGATGCCAGCCCGAGTAGCTACGTGCCATCAAGTATGTCTTTTCTTAATGTTAACCGGTATTATGTGCGCATGTTATTTGATTTATGTGCTCTTAGGAGATTTAGATACTGATTAAGTCAGGATAGGAAATGCTTGGGGTATGAAGAGTAAAGTAAGTGGCTAATCACAACTGGCCACTATAATTAGGGACTTACTATACTTAACATAAACTGAGCTATTACCTTGAATGACCGCGTTAGTGTTTGAATCTTATAGTGTGCTTTAGAGGATGGCTGGCGGTAGATCTTCCAAGGCCTCTCGTGGTGGAGGTAACGGTGCTGCTCTGCGACCTAAGAGAGGAAGACCTAGAGTCGAGAAGGTGGTTCATGAGGGACCAGAGACCCCTCATCCGGAGGGTGGCGACGAGAGCGCCAATCTGAGAGCCTCCGTAAAGGAGGCTGTGGTAGAAGAGGTTCATCAGGTCATGCAGA
Source organism: Flaveria ramosissima (assembly GCA_025215565.1). NCBI lineage: Eukaryota > Viridiplantae > Streptophyta > Magnoliopsida > Asterales > Asteraceae > Flaveria > Flaveria ramosissima. The sequence continues at coordinate 51,608,688 of CM046037.1, forward strand.
CGATTCTACCGTCTGTGACGACCAAAGTGATCAAGGCATTAAAGGAAGGGGAAAGAAACCGGTCCTCGGGAGGACGGGAACAACCAGAGCCGGAAACGATTCTCTCTGATGATGATGAGGACGAAGAAGAAGAGCCTGCACCGGGGGCGACCTGAGGCTGTAACTACGGGGCGTTTATGAGATGCAAGCCCCCTACCTTCGATGGAAACGGCACTGCGGCTGCTGCTCACCGGTGGGTGAGGGAAATGGAGGCCGTCCTTGATATCAGTGAGTGTCGTGAGGATAAGAAGGTGAAATTCGCTACCCACTCCTTTGTAGACTCGGCTTTGTGCTGGTGGGACAACATTGTCCAAGCCGAGGGTAGCAGGGCCATTAGGAGAATGTGGTGGCCTGAACTGAAGAAGTTAGTGATTGAGGAATTCTGTCCACACAGAGAGATGGACAAGGTAGAAAAAGAGAGTTCCTGCAGCTGGAGGCGGGAACGATGACACACCAGCAGTACACCACAAAATTTAATGAAATGGCGTGACTGGTGCCCGATCAAGTGACACCACTGTCACGAAAGATTAAGAGATACATTCAGGGGCTGTCGGCGGATATCCGTAGGCATATGATTGCCGCCCGGCCGAGCACCTTTAGATCGGCGGTTGATTTGGCTGGCAGATTGTATGATGAGCGCAAGGTGGTGGTGGCTGAGGTGAAAAAGAAGGGTGGAGGTGACCGTAACTGGAATGGGAAACGGTTTGGACGTGGAGAAGCCGCTCCAAACAAAAAGGTGGCGAAGGTGGGTGACCGACGTTTGGTCAAAACTGGTGCAGAATGGAAGAAGTGTGGCAAATGTGGAAGGGAGCATACTGGTGAGTGCAGGATGGGGATGAACGTATGCTTCAGGTGTGGCCAGCCTGGCCACATCGCTAGGGACTGCAAGAAGCCGAGGGCATAGAAGCTCGGGAGCAGGGAATAAGAAACCAGAGGAAGGAGGGCAGAGGGCAAGTGCTAGAGCTTACACTATGACCCGGGAGGAAGCCAGAGCTGATCCTGATATTGTGTCAGGTATGTTTCTAGTAAACCAAATTTATGCCTCTGTATTGTTTGATTCCGGTGCTAGCAGGAGTTTTGTTTCCACTACTTTCTGTGCTAAGATGCCTGTTAGTAGTAGAAAGATTAATTAACCATTCGATGTAGAAACTGCTATTGGTATGTCCACTAGAATTACTGATGTGATAGAGGACTGTGCCATAAAGTTAGAAGGACATAGGTTCGCTGCTAGGTTGCACGTGATACCCCTAGGTGGATTTGATGTAGTACTAGGGATGGACTTGTTAGCAACCTATGAAGCAAACATCGTGTGTCGCAAAAAGATGATTCGGTTAATTGCGCCCGATAAGAGTTTGGTTACGATTCATGGAGATCGCGTCACTACGATTCCGAAGATGATTTCGATGGCGGTGGCAGGGAAGTGCATGAGACGTGGATGTAGTGCCTATTTAGCCTACGTAAAAGATGTGGACACGTTGGTACCACAATTGTCTGAGGTAACTGTGGTGCGCGACTTCCCGGACGTATTCCTAGAAGACTTACCCGGCGTGCCACCGGACCGCGAGATTGAGTTCCAAATTGATTTGATACCCGGTGCTCAACCCGTTGCTAAAGCATCGTATCGGTTAGCTCCAACAGAAATGAAAGAGCTGATGGAGCAGTTGCAAGAGCTGCTCGATAAAGGATTCATTAGACCGAGTATCTCTCCGTGGGGTGCTCCGGTATTGTTTGTAAAGAAAAAGGACGGTAGTATGAGGATGTGCATTGACTACCAAGAGCTGAACAAGTTGACGGTGAAGAACTGATACCCCTTACCAAGAATTGATGATCTGTTTGACCAGCTCCAAGGTGCCAGTTGGTTCTCGAGGATAGATCTACGATCTGGTTACCATCAACAGAAGGTGAAGGAGCAGGATATCCCTAAAACAGCTTTTCGCACGCGCTACGGTCATTACGAGTTCCTCGTTATGTCGTTTGGTTTGACCAATGCGCCAGCTGCTTTTATGGACTTGATGAATCGAGTGTGCCGGCCAATGTTGGATAGATCAGTGATTGTGTTTATTGATGATATCCTGATTTACTCGAGGAGCGAAGAAGAGCATGCCGACCACATTCGGGAGGTGTTAGAGACCTTAAGAAGGGAGAAGTTGTATGCTAAATTCTCCAAGTGCGCATTCTGGTTGCGCGAGGTCCAATTCTTAGGTCATGTGATAAATCCCGAGGGGATTATGGTAGACCCGGCAAAGGTGGAGGCAGTGATGCAATGGAAGTCTCAAAAGACGCCATCCGAGATTCGTAGTTTCTTAGGTTTGGCGGGCTACTACAGAAGATTCATCCAAGACTTTTCCAAGATTGCTTCTCCGCTAACCAAGTTGACCCGTAAAGATGTGAAGTTCGTGTGGGGTGAAGAGCAAGAAAGGGCTTTTGAGGAGTTGAAGACAAGACTAACCCAAGCCCCAGTGTTGTCATTACCCGAAGGAAGCGAGGATTTGGTGGTTTATTCAGATGCTTCCTACTCAGGGTTGGGTTGCGTGTTGATGCAGTGAGGTAAGGTGAAAGCCTACGCATCCCGACAACTGTAGGTGCATGAGGTTTATTATCCTACTCATGACCTGGAGTTAGCAGCAGTGGTCTTCGCGCTAAAGATTTGGAGGCACTATCTGTACGGGACGAAGTGGACCATCTTCACTGACCACAAGAGCTTGAAGTACTTCTTCGAGCAGAAGGATCTGAACATGAGGCAGAGACGATGGTTGGAGCATATAAAGGATTATGACTGCGAAATCCATTACGATCCGGGCAAAGCCAACGTGGTGGCTGATACCCTTAGCCGAGAAGAGAGGCCCGAGCCGATTTGGGTGAAAGCATATCAACTAATCATGACCTCTGATGTGATGAAGCAAGCCAAAGAGTTTCAAGATGAGGCACTAAAAGAAGATCATCTTAACTCTGAAAGAATGAGAGGTCTAGTTGGGGAATTGGTTGAAAACACACTTGGTGTTAAAACTCGATTTGGACGAGTGTGGATTCCTCGTTTTGGGGATCTACGTGTGAGGATTATGGATGAATCTCACAAGACTCGATACTCCATTCATCCTGGTGCCACGAATATGTATCAAGATATGAAGAAAGATTATTGGTGGCCGGGTATGAAGCGTGATGTGGTGGAGTATGTGAGTAAGTGCGTTACTTGTTTACAAGTGAAGGCCGAGCACCAAAAGCCGTATGGGAAGATTCAACCTTTGGATATACCGGAATTGAAATGGGAGCACATCACCATGGATTTCATTACGAAGCTGCCGCGTACGCCGAAAGGGTACGATGCCATATGGGTGATTGTAGACCGTTTGATGAAGACTGCTCACTTCCTACCGATCCGCCAGACATATTCATCCGAAAGGTTGGCTGACCTATTCATCAAGGAAATTGTAGCTCGTCATGGTGTGCCGGTGTCCATCGTGTCTGATTGTGACACTCGGTTTACCTCTAAATTTTGGAAGAAATTCCACGACGCCATGGGGACGAGATTACACATTAGCACGGCTTATCATCCCTAAACTGATGGTCAGTCAGAAAGGACCATTCAGACATTGGAAGAAATGCTTCGGGCATGTGCGATTGATTTTGGGGGAAGTTGGGATGACCACTTACCGTTAGCAGAATTCTCGTACATTAACAGTTATCATGCCAGTATTGGCATGCCACCATACGAGATGCTATACGCTAGAAGATGTAGGACGCCCGTATGTTGGGGAGACGTTGGGCAAAAAGAATTGGGAGGTGCCGAGGTAATCGAGGCTACGACCGAGAAGCTCGAAAAGACTAAAGCCTTCATGAAGGCAGCCAAAGATAGACAGAAGCCGTATGCCAATACACGACGCAGACCGATCGAGTTCTAGGTGGGTGACCGGGTTATGTTGAAAGTCTCACCTTGGAAGGGAATCATCCGATTCAGGAAACGAGGTAAGCTAAGCCTGAGATATATAGGCCCTTTCCGAATCATTGCTCGAGTTGGGGAGGTGGCCTATAGATTAGAGTTACTAGAAGAGTTAAGTGGAATTCACCCGACATTCCATGTATCTCATCTGAGAAAGTGCTTATCTGATGAAGACATAATTGTCCCACTGGAAGATATCGAGGTAGACGAAAGGCTTATTATATGGAGCAACCAGTGGCAATCATCGATAGAAAAGAGAAGAGGCTGAGGAATAAAGTGGTTCCTCTTGTGCGTGTAAAGTGGAAGCACAGGAAGGGATCCGAATCTACATGGGAGACTGAGGAAGAGATGAGGCAGCATTACCCTCATATGTTCGAGGAATAACAGGTTTCGGGGACGAAACCTATATAAAGGGGGTGGACTTGTAACACCCGGTTATTTTAAAAAGACAAGAAATGAAGAATAAAAGAAAGAAAAGTAATAAAGTCCAAGTAGAGGGACTAAAAGTGTCCAAAAGGACAATATCTTTGAAAAAGTGGGTGTAAAGGTGGCATGGCCGCCCATCACCTTTTCTACACTCAAAACTTCGGACCTTTTAGAGAGAGAAAGGATGAGAGCAGAAACACTCTCGGTTTTGAAGAAAAAGAAGAAGAAGAAGTCGAATTCAAGGTAAGAATTCGTGGTTTTTATGTGTTTATGTCGGGTTTTATCCCGGTTATATGTTTATGTGCTTATGCGTTATGTATGTGCTTGTGTGTGTGTGTGGTGGTGTTCTAGGTGTTTGAACTCATTTGTATTCGGGTTAGAAGGAAGATACACCCAAAGTTGCACCAGGTGAGTTCTAGACCCCGGTTTTACTTGTTTCTTTAAACTCTTTTTGGGGTTGAAAATGTATTAAAAAGTTTTTACAAAGTTTATGTATGTTTACTCGTATGTATTATGCATGTTAAATGTTGATTCTTGAATGCTTATAGGTTGTTCATGTTTAGAATAGCCATGTTAAGTTTAGAACAAATGGGTTTGATGAATTGGGGTTGAAAACATATTAGGAACATGATATGCAGAAGGTTCATACGCCTGAAAATGCCATAGAATGAATCAAGTGTAATCCATGCGCCTAAACAGTAGCCCATGTGCCTAAGACTACCTTAGAAATGTTTTAAGTATAGCCCATGCGCCCGAATGACCCATGCGTCCGAATGGCCCATGCGTCTGAGTGGCCCATGCACCTGATTAATCAATATGCCTAAGTGTCCATGCGACTGAAAGGGGTCATACGCCCCAATAGTACCCATGCGTCCAATGGTCCATGCGACTAAGTGGTCCATGCGCCTGAATACCCATGCGCCTAAGTTTCCCATGCGCCCAAGTACCCATACGCCTAAACAGGGCCCATGCGCCTAAATGGTGCCATGCGCCTAAACCCTTAGAATTTAATGCAGAACGTTTAGGAGTCTGTGCCTTTAGGGTTTTGACCGAGGGTTGACTAGGGTATAGTAATGATGGGTTTCATGCATGACTATGATTATTATTGCTATTAATATTATTACTTATAGAATGTGACTTTACGTGGTATATTTATTATCGTAACGTAAAGTATATTGTAATAATAAAGAGATAGAGCAATAAAGAAAAGAAGAGGAACATTAATAAAATGTTAACAAGTCTTGCAAGCTTATAGGAGGGTACACGACCGTGTTATTGTTAGCTCAACTGTGTTGTGGGTTAGCTACCCTTTTATGCACACAGGGCCAGTCTTGGAGATTGGCAGGACCCTTGTAGCGTACCCTAGGTGATTGGGTCGGCCTTGTATACAGTACACAGCACCCTTTCAAGGGATACAGTTCACCCCTTCGAGGGATATAGTTTACCCTTTCGAGGGATATAGATGGCCCATCACCCGTTTTCCATTGTGCATATAGTTGGGGTATTTGTTAGGACCTGGTATTTGAACGAAATACCGAGTGATTGCGTGTTAAACCAACTCAAATAGTGCGGAATCCTATTTGATTGGCGATCCAATCAGTGAGAACACACGATGAATCAATCAAGAATTGAAATCAACGTCAGAAATCGATTAGGAACCGATCTGATGTGTTCTGTTAACTTGGAGAACGATTTGGGAGGCTTCTGGACGGCTAGGGTACGTCTGGAATCGTAATGGGATGAATGCTTACGTTTTCCCACGAATTGGGTCTATTTATAGGTTAGTATTGTTCAATCGTGCGACTGGGCCATAAGTATGGTTCAGTCGTGCGATTGAACCATGCGGTTGATTCATCCGCACGACTGAGTGTTCAGTCGTGCGATTGAGTCAATCTTATGTGTCAATCATACAACTGATCCAGTCTCCTGTTTCAATCGTGCGATTGAGTCAATCGTATGAAGTTATTCATGCGTGTGGTCCATTCGCATGGGCCATCCGCATGAGAATTTCATTAAGTTAAGTTTGAATGTTTTAATTAATATAACATAATGTACAATCAGTCAAACATTCATAAACCCAATCAATTCAATTACAACTTATTAATGAAATATTAAACATCACAAGTAACAACTAACTCATATCATTTCATTAATGAATACAATTACATCATAATCAGACAGACAAGATTTATTACATTACAGCTCATGATGTAGGGACATACATGCATCAACAAACTCCCCCTTGGACCTAGATCTATCTATTCTCTTGTCTTCTGCATCACCTCCTTATACTTTTTGTACTTCTCCTCTTTAGTGACTCCTGCGTGTATCTCAAACGCAAAGCAGAGTCTTATGACATTTTGGAATTGGAGGGCTTGTACAATATCTTGCGTGTCATAGAATAGTGGCCACTTGTATAATGTGTAGACATTATTAGCAGACAAGTTGGTTAGCCACATTGGGTCGAATACCCTGATAGTATCCATTTGTCCCTCTTTATTCAACACTATGACAGCTTCAGCGGTTCTCCAATCATAGTACCACCATTTGAAGTGGGGAGTGAAGTCCTGTGGCATTTCCCTGAGAGGGATTCTTGACATAGTGCGCGGAGGACTCCACTTCAGCACAATCTTTGGTTTGCCCGTAATGGCATCAACCTCAGACCTTCTTATATACCTCGTAGGCTGTTGTGGTCTGAAGTTAACCCATCGGGTGTGGTACTCCTTCTTCAGGGCAGCCTCAAACCAGCCTGACATCTTTCTCGGGTCAGCATACAACAGCTTTAGCTTAGCCAGCTGGTTGAGCTCAAAACCAGGTAGAGTCTTCAGATCATGTGGGAACCTGAAGTACTCTATGCCCTGCTCCCTCTTAACTGCATAAGCGTTAAGGTCTTCAAAATAAGCCCATGAGATAATCCTGCCTGACACCTTATGGTGTTTCTTGACTCTGTAGAGCTTGGTGTAGGCATCTCTCTTTGGTGCAGCATGCTGGGCTCTTACTTCTTCAAAACAGGCAGCCCACTCAGCCTTGCGAATATCTACGTCTGCATTGGAGGCTTGGGCTGTTCCTTCAGTCTTTTCCGTTTCCTGCTCCATCTTGTCTAGTACCTCAAAAGTATCACTGACTAGGGATTCACCCAGATTGGGGACCACATTTCCCTCGGCGTCAGCATACTGAGGGTACTCTTCTGCAGTAATGTCTTCAACCTCAACTTCATCAATGTCATTCAGTTCCTCATCACTGGTTGAATCAACTGTTGGAGCGTCCTTGACTATTTCATCGGGATTGAGTCTGAACATCTCTGACAGTTGCTCATCAGACAGGTCATGAATTATCTCCCCTTCTTTAGGGGTATAACTCACAGACCGTCTCACTATCCCTTGTAGGTCAAGAATCATGGTTAATTGAGTCTTGACCATTTGAAGGGGAGCAAAGTCAAACTCATCCCTTTGAAAGTTTGGATCTGTTTGATATAAACATTCAACACATAAACCATTAGTAATTAATCAAACATGCTTATATGAACTTAATATATATAAACATTTAATACACTTGTTTTCCATTACATGATTCAAGTACAAAATAAATAAATACATAAAACATCTAATCAGTACTTTTGTCTTGAATCTGGGGCGTGTCGCTTGGAGGAGCAGAAGTAGTGGATGACTGGTCTTGTCGATGCTTAGATCTCCGCTCTTGACCTGAAGCAGAGGCCGATGCAGCCGCATCCCCTCCTTCTGCCTCGTCATCATCATCACGTCCTTCTGTCCTGTCTTCTTCAGTCTCCTCATCATCATCATCTTCCTCATCATCATCCTCATCTTCATCATCATCATCTCCATCATCCCCGTCTCCTTCCTTTAGCTTCAGGGGCTCATCTTTCGACCCCTTCAACCTCAACATAATAGTCTTGTTGGTCGTCTCCAACTCCTCTATTCGTTTGACGGACTGAGCCTGCATGTCCTGGAGTTGGGACACCTCGACTCTCTGCTGGTCGATCACCCGAGCCTGCTCTGCCAGTTGCTGAGACTGGGCAGCAGTCAGGTCGGTCAGCTGGCGGATCTGCGCCGCCTTCTCCTCATCCGTAGCAAGCAGACGCATCACCATACGGTTTAGCGCTGAGAGCTGCTCCTCTACCCCGCTGTGAGGTAGAGTGAATCCATAAGCATGTGAAGGCTGGGCTGAAGGTCCAGCATGATGTGTGGTGGTGGTGGCAGTGGCAGTGGTGAATATGGGTCGGTGGGCTGATGCTGGTGAAGTAGGGGTGAATGGTCTGGTGGTGGATGGGAAGGATACGGTGGTGGTAGGTAAGGTGGTGGATGTGGTAGTGGGAGTAGTGGCTGTGGTGGCTGTGGTGATGGGTGGTATGTCAGTAGTGGTGGTAGTGGTGGAGGTAGTGGTAGCTGTGGTGCTGGAAGTAGTAGTAACGAAGGTCAAGCGACGCTTCTTCTTCTTCAATCCATGGGGTTGAGCCATCCGCTTCCTCCTAGTTCCGGTGGAAGTGGATGCTCCCCCTGCAGCTCTGCTTACTGAACCCGGAACATAGTTCGGGTCAGTGTCTCTCTCTGAGGAGTCCCTAGGGTGTTCACCAACCACCCTAAGCCCGTGGTCTGTGGGAACAACTTTACTTCCCACAGTCCTGGTGAGGGGCTCCTCATCTGACTCCTCCTCCTCTATATCACCAGTCACAAACTCTTGATGGAAACCGGCCATCTCAGCGACCTCTCCGGCAGTGGCTGACCCCGGGGGAATAACGTCTGAATCAGTGCCTCTAGATGGGGCAGGCATATCATCCCCGGCGTCGCCGCTATCATCATCATCAGAGTCGGTATCTGGTATGGCAATATGCTCAACATCCGAGTCACTGTCCTCGTGGCGCCACTTTCTCTTGGCTGGCGCCACATAATCAGCACGGGCCAGATGCCCAAACAACCTCCTGACAGGGGGCTTCACCTGCTTCCCCCTGTATACCTTCATCCGGCCAAGTGTAGTGTCGTCCATAACCTCAAGAACAACAACGTCCTCCTTCTCCTTCGGCAGGGAGGGAAGCTTCTGGTCAATGATCATCTGTAGAAATCTGGGGTACATACAGAAGCCTTCATTCCCTTCCCCTCGAGGTTCTCCACCAGGTAGGTGAATATCATCTTGGAGAAGCTGAACGGGTGGTTCAGCACCAACGCAGCATATGCGTTCTGGATCTGGTCGGAAAGCTCATCAAAACCTCCCTTCCTGGATGCTATACACTTCAGCAGCACGTGCGCAAGATACTTAAACTGGGGACAGAGGTTACTCTTGTTGAGTACCCCAGCATTGATGTCCCCAGAGTACTTGGCTCTCATGAAGCATCTTCTGACAGTGAGGGGGTGAGACGAGTGGGCCTCAGCATCGTCCCCAGACTGTCAGAACAATCCTGAAGATCCTTCATCCGATACAGTGATATCCTCCAACCAGTGATACTCACCAAAATCGAACTTCTGATGCAATGAGGCTCAGGTGGATCTATCAAACGACGAGCGCCTTCCCAGAAGGCCTGCTGCACTGATCTGTATGGTGTGCATGGGAGTCGATATAGCATGAGCGATCCTGGATCTCAGCAGAAATGTATAATGCCTGTGAAGTCAGCTGCGTTCCTGGATGTCAAATCCAGGGTGAGCACATATGTTGTGCTTGGTGTCATGTTCCATCGACTCGCCATCTGTAACACATAATAATATAAACGTTAGTTCCGTTGGCTAAGAGTATAATGAAACACTTAGACTTTGAATGAAAATATCTGTCATGCGATTGAGGTTGTACGACTGAAGACAGTCGTGCGACTGAATGTGCGATTGAGGTTCAGACGTGCGATTGACCTCATGCGCACGACTGAGTGTGCGACTGGACTCATGGCATGTACTCTTGCGGTTACACCAGTCGTGCGACTGAGTCTCATTCGCATGGTTCAGTCGTGCGGTTAAGTGAATCGCTCCCTTCAGTCGTGCGACTGAAGTTCATCCGGACGACCAGTCGTCTGTCTCAGGTGTTCAGTCGTCCAACGTTCGAATCTACACAAACTAAGTCTTTATAACTCAATTAACCGGTTCTTTAGTGTCGCATTCTCTTTACTAACAACCTATTTACTTAATTTTAACATTTTGCTTGGTTTTAATAGGTTATTAGGGTTTGCATGTCTCGTTCGCATTCACAGTCGGTTAACCCATTTAGGGTTCCAATCTTTCTGTTTTTGATGGAAGAAGACTTCAAAATACCTGTATGATGATTAGCGAACGTCAGTAACACACAATCAATGAAGAAAACTAGGCAAATCAAATTTTGGCAGAGTAACGGTAGGATGTGCGATTTAGGGGCGATTTGAGGGTGATGAGTCTCTGCGACCGACTCCACCTCTATTTATATCAACCCTAGATCCAATCGTGCGACTGAGTTCATACGCACCTTTCAGTCGTGCGAGTGGGACTCAGTCGTGCGATTGGGTCAGTCGCCCTTCTCCAGTCGTCCGACTGAAGTTCAGTCGTGCGACTGACTCACTCGTTCGCACTTAAGCCTCCGACTGGACTAATCGTATGGGCCATTCGGTTGGATGGTCCATACTCATAGTTCATTCGTGCGAATGGACTTCATTCGTATGGTTAGTCCATACGTATGGTCCATTCGTGCGAATGGGTCATACTTAGTTAATTTTCTGCCTTTTTTACCAATTTACATTTAAACTCTTTTATATTAAAATAACATTATGAACTTTGATCATCTTAGACATGATCCTTTTATCTGGAAAACATTTGATCACCTCAGACGTGACCATTTTTTTAAACACTTTGGTCACCTCAGACGTGACCCTTTTAAAAACACTTTGTCACCTCAGACGTGACTATTTAACCTTTCAAAGCACATATGGTCATCTCAGACATGACCCTTTTAGTGAGTTGATTCCTTCTGATTTTCCTGATGTAGCCCGACACTTGACTCAATTAAAACTTAAACGACTAACTAATTTAAGACTTTAAACTAATTACATAAACAGACATATTTTTGGCTTTGTGAGAGATAAATCCAGAGATTGATATCTACGGGATTTGGTTCGGAGTAGATAGCTTCAACTTAGATTGATCATATCTGGACCAATTCAATTTTGGAATCATACAGGCAATTCAAATCATTTGGGACTAGTTATTAAACCTTTTGATGCTCAAGTTCTCGGTGTTCATCCAGAGTCGTTAGCAACATAAGGAAATCATACTGAAACTCTTAGATTTTCACATTGATTTGAACCTTTGAGAATGTAGCCACAATGATTGTCAGTATGTTTGTCCACTTAAATCCATACACAGACTTTTGACACAGACTGGTGACTTATTTAGGTTTAATTATTTCAACTAACATTTGTGGATCCCACACTTATATGGTAATCAACATTCCTCAGGAGCTTTTGAGCGGTCTACGGTATTATTACAAGAAGAGACTATTCTTAGAGCTTTCAAAGAGAAGCCTGTCCTCAGGTCAGTGCCATCGCACAGCAGAGAGGCGGCAAACAACAATGAATTCTAGAATATCTAGGTTATGCTTATCCTCAGGTCAGTGCCATCGCACAGCAGAGAGGCACACAACCTATCTCCTTGTTAGAGCAGCTTATTTTATTTTGCACAAAATGCACCAACAACATAAGTCATTAGCTTTATTGCATTTGTCTTTCAATTTTTTCTTGCTTTGCTCTAGTTATGGTCATCCGCACACATTTGTGGCGTTTAATTGCTCATTACCCCTTATTGGAATTGTTGATTGTGTTAACCAGTGATAAGATGGAAGCCCACAGTCAGTTGAACAACTTAGTTTATCTTGAATCACCAATCAGGTCTATTTGTCTATTGTGTTGAATCTACCAACATATCATTATGGTCTAGCAGCCTCTAAGTCTACTCTTTGTGTCACCTTAGGAGTTGCCAGTTTTCTATCATCTTTCCTTTTAGTATTGCTTAGACTACACAGATTTATACTTTGAACTTTTGCATCTTTCTAAAACTTAAATTTTAAAGTCCCTCTTGATTTGTTCCTGTGTACTATCATTTTCCAAAGGTATTGAATCGGTATCACAGACACAATCTACCTTATTTCAGCTAGCTACTCCTTCTCCCTCATTTTTTTTTTTAATGTTAACTTGCTGACATATTCTCCCCTAAAATACTAAAATCATTTCTGGTTTAATTATTTTAGGATTTTAATAAACAGCAAAAATAACATGAGTTTAAATAAAATAAAATCAAATAGACAAATCAAATTAAATAAAATAAAATTTAACTAAACTACATCGGACTACACATTTTCATCATCAGGAATTACCTCACTTTTCTTTTTAACGCCGTTGACCTCTAATAAATATTGAAAACGTGGTTTATCAAAGGCTTTAGTATAGAGGTCAGCGCGTTGAAAATCAGTATTAATTTTAACCACATCAATTAAGTTCTTTTCAAAACAATCTCTTATGAAATGGTATTTAATACCGATGTGTTTGGTCTTAGGATGTTGGACCGGATTTTTAGTTACTGCAATTGCAGCAGAGTTATCAACAAAAATAGGAGTAGAGATGAGAATGAGAATTTAAAACGTAATCCCGCATTTGCTGTTGAATCCAGATGATTTGTGAACAGCAACTGCTGCAGCAGCAACATATTCGGCTTCACAGGTTGACAATGCAACCGATGTCTGCTTCTTACACTGCCAGGTAACTAATCTTCTCCCAAAGAATTGACACCCCGCTGATGTAGACTTGTAGTTCATCTTGCAGCCCCCGTAATCCGAGTCACTATACGCGGTAAGCTCAAAGTCATCATCATGAGGGTACCACAATCCAAGTGTGGGTGTACCCTTCAGATAACGAAAAATCCTCTTGACCCCGATCAGATGGTTGACCTTTGGTTTAGCCTGATATCTTGAACATAGACATGTAGCATACATAATATCAGGTCTGAGGCAGGAGATACATGAGGGATCCGATCATTCCTCGGTACATAGTGGCATCTACTAGATCTCCATTCTCATCAGGTGCTATATCATGATTCGTAGCAAGTGGAGTCCCAGCAGCAGAAGCATTCTCCATGTCAAAGCGACTGAGAATGTCTCCTACATACTTGGTCTGATGTAGAAAGATCCATTAGGTGTTTGATCCACCTGTAACCCGAGAAAGAACTTCATCTCCCCCATGGCACTCATCTCAAACTCTTTCTTCATTACTGCTTCAAACTCTTTACATAACTCTTCGTTCTTTGACCCGAAGATTATGTCATCAACATATATCTGTACAAGCAGTAGGTCGCCATCCTTTTCCTTAATAAACAGTGTACAGTCAATTACTCCCCTGCGAAAGCCGTGTTTCACAAGATGAGTTGAGAGTTTCTCATACCAAGCTCGAGGAGCTTGATGAAGCCATATAAAGCTTTGTCGAGCTTGTAAACTCTATCCCGATGATAAGGATCTTCAAAACCCTCGGGTTGACTTACATAGACTGTTTCTCTGATTTCCCCATGAAGGAATGCACTCTTTACATCTAATTGGTAGACTTTGATCTTCATGTACGATGCATAGGCAAGGAAGATACGAATAGCTTCCATCCTTGCCACGGGTGCAAACACCTCATTGTAGTCAATTCCCTCGACTTGGCGAAAACCTTGAACCACCAGTCGAGCTTTGTTCCTGATAATGACCCCTTGGTCATCCTTCTTGCATTTTAGTACCCATTTAGTGCCAATGACTTTAGCACCTTTAGGTCTATCAACCAGAGTCCATACACCTAACTTCTTAAACTGCAGAAGTTCTTCTTGCATGGCACTCACCCACGCCTCATCATTTAGTGCCTCACTGACATATTTTGGCTCAACCTGCGAGACAAAACATCGATAAGCACCATCATGAATGTAACCTTTCTCCATAACCGAGGCGTAATCAGCTGAGTATAACTGATTTCGGGTTTGTACTCCTGATCTGACATCCCAATAACATTGTCAAGGGGATGATAGACGTTTAGTCGTGATCCTGGAGTAGTAGGAACAGCTACCTCAGAACCAAGATTATGAACATTTGGTTCTGCATCTGAGGTAGTTGGAGTTTGAGGTTCTGAAGTCGAAGGTGCATCACTCGTAGATGCTTGTGGACTTTCAGGAACTGGAACCTGTTCCTCCTGACTGTTCTGGTCATCTGCTTCAGTTTCATCTTCAGAGGAGGAGTCACTGTCATCGACTACTCCCCCTGACTGAGTAGATGATTCTCCCTGTGTGCTAGATGGTGTATTCAGAATATCATACATCATCCTAGTAGCTAACTCATCATCCGAGGGAGAGAGAGGTATGTTGAAGGATTTGAAGAATCCATCATAATCGAAGAAGTAGGCAGGTCCTTTGCCTGTAGGTGGGTGGTATATCTCTGAACGTCGACATTACACCACACTTCTACAAGACCCGTTGAGTTATTGTAAACTCGCTTATTCGGTATGTTGTATCCTAGAAAGATTCCTTCATCTGCCTTCTCGCTGAATTTCCTTCTTGTGTCTTCTTCAGAAGTGTACACGGCGCGCCAAAAGGTTCAAGATACTCCAAATTCGGTTTGCGTCTTTGTAGTAGCTCATAACATGTCTTTCCGTGGCGCTTGACTATTAGGACTCGATTCAGTGTATAACATGCATTTGCTACTGCCTCATTCCAGAATTGGATAGGCAGTTTCGAGTCAGCCAGCATAGTCCGTGCAGTCTCTATCAAGCTTCTATTTTTCCTCTCAGCAACACCATTCATCTGAGGCGTGTAGGCTGAAGTGAATTGATGAACAATTCCCTTTTCCTTGCAGTATGCCTCCATCCATTGATTCTTGAATTCTGTCCCGTTGTCTGAGCGTACTTGTCTCACTTTAGCTTGTAGAGGGATTCCAGAGTGGTGACTAATTCCTTGAATGACTCAAATGTTTCTGATTTGGATTTCAGAAACATTACCCAAGTGAACCTTGAGTAGTCATCAGTGACCACAAAACAGTACAAATCGCCTGCAATGCTCCTTGTACTGACTGGACCAAACAGATCCATGTGAAGAAGTTCAAGAGGAAGTTCTATTGAATGAACTTTCTTTCCTTATGAGACTTCTTTGTCTGTTTGCCTTTCTTGCAAGCTACACAAAAGTCAGGAAGTTGGAAGTTCTTGACATTTACTCCTCTCACTAAATCCTTCTGAATCAAGTGATTCATCTTCCTTTGACTAATGTGTCCCATTCTCCTATGCCAGGAGATTGAGTCCTTCTCAGTAGCTTTAGATAGAAAGCACTGCACCTCATGATCCGTTGGAGCAGCTGTTGACAGATCCAAGACATAAAGGTCCTTATATCTTGAAGCAGTCATCAGAACTTGGTCCTCTGGAATCATATAGTCTTTCTTCAGCACGTAACACTTCTTGTTGTCGAAGATGACTTTAAATCCTTTATCGCAGATTTGGGAAACAGAAAGTAAGTTATTCTGAAGTTGTTGAACGTAGTTCACCTTATCAAACTTAACTTTCTGATTTCCCACTTCTCCCTGTGCTGTGATGTATCCTCCCTTGTTTCCTGCAAAGGAAACATGCCCTCCTTTTATTTGTTTGACGTTTGATAAAAGGGCTCTATTTCCTGTCATGTGCCTGGATGCTCCGCTGTCTATAATCCACGTGTTAGTCTCAGCGCTATACCGAACACCCTGCACATATCAAGTAAATGTATTAGTTTAGGTTAGGAACCCAAGCCTTTACTGTCTTGGGTTTCCCAGAGGCATCACACATCATAAACTCTACCCATTGACCTTTAGAAGGTGAGGGTAGCTCAGATTCTTCTTGTCATCAGTATCAGACACACAGGATGACTTCTCTTTCCATAAGCCAGATTTGTGCAATGCCTGTTTATGATAAACAGTCGTCTGGCTTACAGGTTGGACTTTAGGTTCACTAGATCTTCTAGGTGGAGTTAGAGAACTCCTCTTAGAAGACCTAGGTCTAGAGTCCTGAAGATCAATCTTCTTCCTAGGTGTCT
This sequence comes from Flaveria ramosissima, assembly GCA_025215565.1. Taxonomy (NCBI): domain Eukaryota; kingdom Viridiplantae; phylum Streptophyta; class Magnoliopsida; order Asterales; family Asteraceae; genus Flaveria; species Flaveria ramosissima. The sequence continues at coordinate 51,625,116 of CM046037.1, forward strand.
GATAGAAAGGACAATAGGAAGCAATATGTCCACATTCTCCACAGTTGTAGCACAATCTGCTATCAACTTTATGAGTAGACTTTCTTTGTGGAGAAATGCGTGACACTTTAGGAACATCAATCAGTTTAGGTTTTGACTCTTGCATGTTTGATGTTTTCTCTGGTTTAACAAATTTAACTGTTTTAACCTGTTTAACTTGTTCCACTTTTTGGTTAACTGGTTTTTGACTTGTAGCATGTGAAAAATTAACGTTTGAAGTCTTTTTGGTTCTGATTTACTCTGTTTGACCCTGACTTTAAGTTAACTTTTTCAAATTCATTTTCCAGATTAACACAAGGCAATTTACCCTTTGCCTTTGAAGTGGCCTCCTTTTGTTTCTGTCCAGATTCAGTAGATGAACATGATGTGTCTGGATCAGTAACAAGAGGAGTGGTCACCACATGATCCTTGATTGGGTTGTTGTTTACTGGTTAGACTTGGTGTTCATCAAGGTTTCAGGTGGTGGTGGAACCACTTTGTAGCCTAATCCCTCCCCATTATTCCTTTCTCTCACTAAGTGTTGAACTATGTGTGAAGAACTAGTCCAACTATGCAGTTTCTGTTTTAAGGAATTAACTTCTACTTCTAGAACTGCCTTTTGCTTCTTAGTGTCCTCTAGGGAGTTTAGATAGTACCTAATGTCATTTGCTTGATTAAAGGCAACTACTTCGGTTTCCCTAAGTTGTTTAGTCAATAGGTCTATCTTTTCTTTATAACTATGCTCATTTTGTTTTAGAACTCTATTGGCCTCAGTGCATAGTTGTAAATCTTTTACTAAGTTATCATTGTGATCTAATAACCTAGCAAATTTTTCATCAATGCTATTCCTAAACATATCACAGTTAGAACAAGCATGATTATTAAACATTTGGTCAGTTGTACTTACCTGTGTTGTTTCAGAAGAGTTAGCCATCAACGCAGCATCAGACGTCTCTGGTTCTGGTGATTCTGACTTTTCTGTTTCTGACGTGGAAGTCTCCTCCTTTGGCTTGTAACTGACCTCAGCTGCAGTTGTTTCTTCACTGTGTGACATCGCTATTTCAACTGCTAGATCACCTTCACTCGCAGAATCATCATCAATATCTTCAACACTGGCAATGTTAGATTCTGGTGAGACAAATCTAAAACTCCTAGTCCTGTCCTTCATCACCATGAGCAGTCAAGGCTTTTGGGTCCTTGTTGATGAAGTAGAACTGGAAGCTTGCTTGTCTTGGCGAGTAAAGGATGAGAACGGGTTCCCATTACCCGTCTTCTTTGGCTTGACACATTCCCTCTTGAAGTGCCCTTTCTCTCCACAGTTGAAGCAGGTCACTTTGCTCTTGTCAAAGCCAAATGTGGTGTCCTTAGTAGCTATCAAATTTTGTCCTGTCTTCTTAACAAACTTCTTTGCCCTTCGGACAGCGTAGCTAAGGCCCACATTATATCCATTCTTTCAAGCTCCATTTCATCTACCTGCTCGTAGTCTTCATCTGCCAGATGGCAGTTTCCAATCTTCCCAGCCACAAGTCCATCATATGAATGAACTACTGCGGCTAGAAGATCCATATGCTCTCGTGCTACTTCTACGGTCACATTACCGAGGTTCTCGGTCTTCAATTTGGCAGCACTTGCTTCTGATCCAATATAGTGGGTACAAGATGACCCTGACGTGTCTGATCCAGAAGGAGAAGCATGTGAAGGACCTGACGAGCTAGACACAAATGCTGTCTGGAGAGGTGCTCCAGATGTCTTAGCTTGAGGCGTGGCGTTGTATAAAGCTGGATTCTGTGTGTACGCAGACTTTTGAGCTCTATACTTCATCCTAAGAGCTTCTTCACGCACTTGAGAATGAAGTCATTTATATCCAACTTTATAAGCATTTCATTCTGTCTAAGGTTCGACACAATGAAGCCCACTTATCAGGCAATCCGTCTGCGAAGTTGCTTACTTTCTCTTCCATAGTCGCTCCATGTGTATGCAACTCGCTCATCAAGTGGTAGAATCTGTCTATGACTTCATCTAAACTCTCGTTACCAATCAATGAGAAGTTATCGAATTCCTTCTTTAACTCCTTTGCCTTGATTGCCTTCAATGATGCATTCCCATCATATCTCTTCTCTAGCTCATCCCACAGTTTCTTGGACTGCTTGTTCTCTGAGTACTGTGGAATATGTCTTTGGGGATGACTGAGTGATCAATGCATAAACCCTTTTCTCTGCATTGTACTTTACTTTCTGTGCGTCAGTCATCCCACTTAACGTTAATTTTACTCCATCTGCTCCCACCGGTGTACTATAACCAACCTCGATAGCTTCCCACAGATTAGGATCTACTCCATTGAGGTAGATCTCGAAACGTTGTTTCCAGTGGGAAACTCATCTAAAGTCAAGAGCTTTGGTGGTTTATTGTGATTACCCACCTCACTCTCAAGCAACAGCAGGTTCTGAATTCTTGAGTCCTTCCCAGCAGTAAAGGCTGACATCTGATCTTCCATGGCTAATAAACTTAGAATCTAATCAAATAAACTTTAACTGATGCGACTTAAGGATGCGAATGGTCTTATCGTGCGTATGAACTCTGCGATTGGTTCAACCGTGCGACTGAACAGGGCGAATGGTTCAGTCGTGCGAATGAATCTGGTGCGTATGAGCTATGCGAACGAACGGTTCAGTCGGGGAATGAGGGTGCGACTAGGTCCAGTCGTGCGAATGAGCACTGCGAATGGAGTCCAGTCGTGCGAATGGATCACTCGTGCGACTGAAGCTGCTGTTTTGCGAAAATTTCTAGGTTTGACGGGTTTCAGCCGTAAAAATTCGAAATTTCGCAAGTCCAAATCGCCTAAGTCTGTAGAAACTGAACTTCGATGAGCAGGGAACGTCCAAGATCACTTTTGATGCTAAAGATTGCGTTTTTCGTGCAAAAACACAAACTTTTATGCAATCTTGATTGAATCAACACGAAATCAAGAGATAATGCTCTGATACCACTTGTTAGGACCTGGTATTTGAACGAAATACCGAGTGATTGCGTGTTAAAAACCAACTCAAATAGTGCGGAATCCTATTTGATTGGCGATCCAATCAGTGAGAAACACACGATGAATCAATCAAGAATTGAAATCAACGTCAGAAATCGATTAGGAACCGATCTGATGTGTTCTGTGAACTTGGAGAACGATTTGGGAGGCTTCTGGACGGCTAGGGTACGTCTGGAATCGTAATGGGATGAATGCTTACGTTTTCCCACGAATTGGGTCTATTTATAGGTTAGTATTGTTCAATCGTGCGACTGGGCCATAAGTATGGTTCAGTCGTGCGATTGAACCATGCGGTTGATTCATCCGCACGACTGAGTGTTCAGTCGTGCGATTGAGTCAATCTTATGTGTCAATCATACGACTGATCCAGTCTCCTGTTTCAATCGTGCGATTGAGTCAATCGTATGAAGTTATTCATGCGTGTGGTCCATTCGCATGGGCCATCCGCATGAGAATTTCATTAAGTTAAGTTTGAATGTTTTAATTAATATAACATAATGTACAATCATTCAAACATTCATAAACCCAATCAATTCAATCACAACTTATTAATGAAATATTAAACATCACAAGTAACAACTAACTCATATCATTTCATTAATGAATACAATTACATCATAATCAGACAGACAAGATTTATTACATTACAGCTCATGATCTAGGGACATACATGCATCAACAGTATTGCTCATTGGTCGATACAGACAGTGAAAGATAAAGAATAAAGAAAACAGAATAAACAAGGCATATAGTAATGAGAACGAACATTATTTGTTCATATAGTTGGTGTGTGCTCGCATATACAGTAAAGAGTTATATTTTAAAAGAAAAGAGTATTTTCATATACAACATACAGAAAGTATTTTATTACATATAAAACTAGAACTCACTCAGCAACGCTGACTTTTATACATTTTCAGTTGGCAGGTAAATATTGCTGAGGATGGCACGAGGGTGAAGCTACTCGGCAGGAAAAGACTGACATCCATTCATAACTATTATTTCTGTTGTTTTGTAATGCAAGTAAACAGTTCTTTTGTATTCAATCAAACAATAGTGTATTGCTTAACAACAGGGTTTAACGAGATGAAATGAATGGTTTTTGTTAAAATGATTCCGTTGCTTAAGTTTTTAAATTTATAATGTATTTAATGCTGTGAATGTCCAACTGTGAGGTCTCCGGGAACGGGGCCTTACAGTATTGTTCTTCCATCTCGTTAACTTTAAACTTTTGAGATCAAGTACTTCACTTGTGTGATGGACCACTCGTGCGATTGAACTTATGCGAATAAGTCAATCGTGCGAATGAAGAGTGCGGATGAATTCAATCGTGCGATTGGATTTAGTCGTGCGTAAGGAGAGTGCGGTTGGAGTCTATGCGAATGAAGTTGGTCAGTTGTACAAATGAACAAGGCGACTGAGTTCAATCATGCGTATGGGAGGTGCGAATGGGTTCAGTCGTGCGATTGAAACAATCGTGCGATTGAAACAATCGTGCGACTGAAGGCTGCTGTTTTTGCAAAAACGAAGGTTTTGAACACTTGGACGCTAAAACACCAATTTCTCATGAACCCTAATTGCCGTATACCGAAAAACGTTAACATTTTGACCTGGAGACGTCAAAAAACACTGTTTGACACAAAAGATTGAGTTTTTGAGTGAAAACGTGATTTTTATATCAAAATCGATTGAATCACACGCAAATCAAGAGCCAAAGCTCTGATACCACTTGTTAGGATCGTTTAGGTACGAATTACTAACTGATTTACGTGTATTCCAAACCAAATAGTGCTGAATCCTATTTGATTGGCGATCCAATCAATGAGAACGCAAGTATAATCGATCTAAAAATGAATCAAAATGTTAAGAACGATTGCAAGATGATTAACTGCGATCTATGAACTTGGAACAGGTGTTCTTGAGTCTCTGGACGGCTAGGGTACGATTATGTGCGTAGGTATTCGAATTGTTCCGTTTTTCCACTAATTAAGTGGTATTTATTGGTTAGGGTTTTCCATTCGTACGACTGAACCATTAGCATGGTTCAGTCGTGCGACTGAAGCATGCAGTTGATCCATCCGCACGACTGAATGTTCAGTCGTGCGGCTGAGTCAATCTAATGTCACAATCGTGCGACTAATCGAGTCTTCTGGTTCAGTCGTGTAATTGGTTCATTAGCATGAAGTATTCATGCATATGGTCCATTCGCATGGTCCATTCGCATGAGAACTTCACACAATTGAGTTTGAACATGTTTCTCAATCATTATTGACTAAGAATTATGTAAACAACCATAAACCTATATAGTTAGTTGAATATGTGTTATCACACAATAAACAATGAAATATTAAACATTATATGCATCAACCACACATTGTATTTCATTCATACCCATTCAATTACATATATGTAAGACATGAAAGACATTTTACATTAAAGTTCCTATACTAGGTACACATGTATCTACAATTCTTTTTATGGTAAACCAATGACATAGTTTCCTTTGACCAATCTATTCGTATTTTTTAAATTTGTATGTCCCAAGCTTCTATGCCAAAGTTGTGACTCATCAAAGTTTGTTTTTGACAACAAACGTGTTTCTTCTTTAGGAATTGCAGCACTAAGATTTAAGACATAAGTATTATTCTTCCTCGGGATCTTCAAGACAACCCATTCTTTAGGATTTGAAATCCTGGTTTCAGAATGTAACAATGAGTGTTAGTGAAGTGAGTGGAATATTTCTTGTCATAGATCTGATACATGCTGAGAAGATTAAAGTTCAGTTGCTCAAAATAGTTCACTTGATCAAAGCTCAGCAACCCGTTTGTCACAGATCCTTCACCCATAATTTTATCACCCTATAAATCTCCACCAAATGCTACAGCAGTTCCTTGAATTTGCTTGAAATGATGAAAGAGGGAACTGTCTATTGTCATGTGTCGGGAGCATTCATTGTCCACGTACCTCAACCTGTTGGACATATATGGACGACCCTACAAGAAAGAAGAACTAATTAGAATATGGAACTCAAGCCATGATGGTCTTAGGTTTCCCGTTCCTATCCATGATTGTAACTTCTTGGTACTTTCCTCTAGGTTTTGGTTTAGACAATGAAGCTTTGATGGATTTATGTTGGTACTCTTTTGATTTCATTTGATCAATCTCAACAAAAGAGTCAAAGGAGTTGTCAAATATTTGGTCCTTGTTTTTGTGAAGAAATTAGACACGTTTTTTATTTTCATAAATATTTTTTGCTCTATCTCTTGGATGAAAATCATGTGACTGTTTCATATTTTGTTTAATGAATCTTTTGACACTCTTTACTCCTCTTTGATCATAGAAGTCATCATCAAAAGTTGAAACTCTGAATTGTGTGTTATATGTTGGATTTCTAATATTAGGTTTCCTATTGAAATTGGTGAGATGGGCTTGTTTTGTTGAATTCTCAAGTCTTTTTGTTTGAAGAAACAATCAAATATGTTACGATTAGTCATATCACAAACTGAAAAATATTTGTTGAAGTAACAATTTTTGGTTCAATGGTTTTTCATGTCACAGATTGAGCAGATTTGTTGACATAACACTTATCTGTTTTGTGATTTGACATATCATAAATGTCACAATACATTTGTTTGTCTATTGATGTTGATCTTGAAGTTGATGCTGTCACACCCCGGGCCCAGAGAGGCGGGACGTAACGGTTGGTAAACAACAACCAAAATGCAGCGGAAACTAAATGGTTTAATATAATACATCTCACAATATTTACATTAGGATATGGGTTTAGTTTCAGTTTACAAGGTGCCTCAATCTACAATCCATGGGTATCATGACCTATCTCTTTGTCAATATTTCTTGAGGCTTCAGTAACTAAGGCTTCTGGCTCGACCTTTTCCTTCAACACCTACCCTCACTTCTTGCTTCGGATTTGGATATCTTCTATAGCTCGGCTAATCTACCTAGCTGTACCTGAAAGACATGCTCAAAAGATTTTGTGTCAACATAAAGTTGGTGAGTTCAAGTGCTTAATGTTTAAAAACAAAAGGACTTAACAAATCCTTCTTTGATTAAAAAGAAACTAATTATTGTTTAAACATCGTGGGAAAAATCATAATCAACCCTGCACTCAGTCCCGGTTGGCCTCTTCAAAAATTGTGTTTAACCGGATATTCCCGAAGGAAGAACTGAGCCCCAAACCAATGAACCATACCTGCCCGGATGGCTCACCCTAGTTTCTTAACAAAACCCGTTACATGCCACAAACGACCCCTTAGGATCTCAGTGGGGTAACCTTCCTGGAACGGAAGCCACTGTGTGTGGGGGATTCCCCAAATAGATCTATTCATATAAAACAAGCGGTTCACGAAAGAATTAATGATCATGATATAAGTATCAGCAGGTAACCATAAATCCCACATACAATCATCAAGTAAAGCACGATTATAGTTCATAAATAACAGAGCATGTTTCATCCCAAAACAATAGTAAAAAGGGGATCACTACAACTCACTTGGTATCCTTATATAAATTCTGAACTCGGTAAAGAAATGTGAAGGTCACCAACAAAGCAATCCTAATTAGAACATATGAGATTCATGTTTAGAATTAGTACGATGTCATTACATGCGTGCGGTTGAGCTCTTTAGTTAACTTAAAGTTAACGATTAGTATCATTGATGTACATTAGCTCTTGTGAAATCATCATTTGTTATGTACTAGTTCTCGCTTATTTGGTTAATAAGTGCCTTTACTCGAGTAATGATTCTTTGTACAAAGATTGTAACAATAATCGGTTGATAATTAGGATTTTCAATCTTTACAGATAATTATTATTGATGATATTAGAAATCTTTAATGTTCCAATTATTGTATTAGATGTTCTAATAATATTTATATCGTTTATGCAGATTCTTTAAGTGTGTGATACTTGCATAGGTATGCATGTAATCAAACCTCTAACTGTTTGGTAGTAATAGCAATCTAAAATGCATCAAATATTATGAATTAAACTCTTATGTCATGATGTTATGTTATTTTCACATGCATAGCATATATATACTTTTTAAGATTGCTCACTTAGGCCATTAAAATGCTTAGTTCATTTATGCATTACTTAGATGGTTCACGGATAGATATGATTAAATTCTTCTTAATGCGTTTAGTGCGATCCAAAAATATATTTTAAACAATAAGTGTAAGTACACCTTCAAAGATTCATCCATATTCCATAATTATATAGATATATTTCTACCAATAATGTAGTTAATATGATGTTAGAATAATTTGAGTATCAATAATAGTTGTCATTATATCGAATAAAAGGGTGATACAAATAATATTTATTCCAATAATAACGAGATTATCGATTATTAATAATAATAATACGATGGATTAGTATAGAATTATGAGTCTTAAATAATTATGAGTGAGCATCGGTTAACCTAAAGTATCCATTGTATATATATATATAAGTATATAGGTATTTACAATTGCATTTTATATATATTAATCATCTATACGTCTTGTAAGAATTTTATATGACATGAGATTAGATAACTTCATATATATATTTCTAATATCTTTGTTCATATGAATACTTTTCAAATGTTGTTTTTTCATTATGCGATTGCCCATGTTATTTCAAATTTACGTATCCATTCATGATGGTTTATAAGCTAGTTAACATTTTATACATTTTTGAAGCTCAACACACACAAGTTAATATATATATAACCATTATATTCACGTATATGGATGTCTAACGCACGATTATACCTAACTCTCCCGCATCGCGTCCTAGAATTCGCTTGATCCGACCCGCATCGCGTTGACTGTCCTTTGACCAGTTTGACCAGCTTTGACCAAAGTTAAACCTAACCAAAACCACACCAAGATTACATACATCACTATTATTTTGTTATCTAGCAACCAAACACAACCATAACCACACTATTCGTTACCAAACACCTCGGTAGAGGCTTCTACCACCGTAGTCCATCACTTGCAGCCAAGATCAACCATGGATAGCCAAGGGGCACCACCAGCCGCCCTAGAGCCGCCGTCTAACTCGCCGAAGAACGACTCCAAACCACCAATTCACGAAGATCTTGCTTTGAATTCAACATGCAGCCACCAATACAGCATCAAACGGCTCTACTTCTCCTCAAACAGCAGCAACCACCACTGGCCCTTGCCTCCGGCCTGCATTGCCACGGCCGGCAGCCACCAAAACCTCCAAAACCTTGCTGCAGTCATCTTCAAATGCCCATAAATTTCAAGATGTTAAGAGTTAGACAACGCAGCTACCACCGTTGGCAAGATCTCGTCGAGACAAAGAAGAGCATGGGTGGCACTCGCCGCCACTCGCCGCCAGTCGCCGGTGCCGGCGGCCTGAAAACTCGCCGGAACCCTAGCCGCCGCTGCCTTCTTTCTTCCATATCTTCCACACCGTTGCGAATTAGAAGAAACCGCCACCATCATCGTGATCAGGAGGTCGAGATTAGGGGGGGTAGGCCAAGACCTGGCCGGAAACCGCCGCGCCGCCGCCGTGGAGCCTCCTGCTCCGGCGAAGTCAGCTGCAGCAGCTCTTGAGAGCATTTTCAGTGTTTTTTTAGGGTTTGCAAGTGAAAAATGAGAGAATAGTTTGCTTTTATACCTAGGGTTTTCGAGTGGGCTTGATTTAAAAATCGCGTATACGTCCCGAAACTTCGTTATCGCGTATTGAACGGTATTTTGGATAAAAACTCGTTAGAAAACCTATAATAGATTTATCTAATTACTTTAGATTTGAATAAAAAAATTCGGTATTTTTATGGTCAAACGCTCGGGTTTGACCTATTCTCAGGCCGGTCCACGCTTTAGTCGCGACTCGAACCACATTGCTTTTGGATAACCGTCTCACTCTCTAATTTAGAATATGATAATAAATATATAATAATTAGATAAACATTTATGACGTTATAGGGCTCGGTTGTCGTATCAGATGTCCGTTAAATGCCGGTGTATTCAGTATTCGCGTTTTTCCGACGTATTATAGCTGATTATACACGTTTGGTTAGGATCTTTTAGCAAGTACTGTTTACAGTGTGCATCATGATTAAAAATGATTTTAAAAGAGTATAGACCATTATAAGTATGTTCCGATGTAAATTACACGTTAGTACGCGTTAGATTACCGGACTTTACACGGTATAGGTTTTGAATATGTTTTTGGTTGGGATTCTTATCGTAGTTGCTTCGAATCACAATTTAATTTATTATCTTATGATCACTTATTTAATTAGATGGTAAATGGGTATTGGGCCTTAAATGGGCCTTGTTTATAAGTTTGGGCCCTTATTGGGCCTATTGGGCCTAAAAAGGCTAGTTTCTTTTCCAAGTTTTCTTTGTAGCCCAATTCAATCCGGACCTTTATTAGGTCCTATAATACATTAAGTTTTCTAATTGGGCTAGATTTCAGAGGTGTTACATTCTCCCCTCCTTAAAGAAATTTCGTCCTCGAAATTTTAGTATCGCTAATATTGTTTCCGAGTGTGATGCACTCGTAGTATGAGTCTTGAGGATTTTAAAGTTATTTAGCTGAGCATTCCAGGACGAAAGTTGTCGATTATGCATCAAACAACCAGGTTTGATTTAGATTCAAGTAATTATCCCAACGTTAGAACAGGTTTGACAAGATCAGTGAGTCGTTTCATGAATAGATTTTTGGCTTCACAATCAGGTCATTTAACATTTGAACAAAATTAACAAGAAGAGATTCTCCACTAAGGTTTAATGCACAATCCTACTAGGTAGATCTAGCAAGGAAACAAATACTAAAAATCCTGGCAATATCACCGTCCTCAGGGAGGGTCTTACGAAAGGTTGTGAAGTATCAGATGTTGATGTGAATCCTTCAATTAGACTTAATACTCAAGTCGGCTACACTAATAACTCCTTAGAATCATAAGGTAATAGGTCGTAAGATGTCATAGATTAAAGTCTTCAGATCAAGGAGGGTTTTGGTTCCCTAAGGATTATTGATTAACATTTAGGAACCGTATGATTATTCCCACAAAGCTAAAACTAAGAAGTTTTCACGACTAATAAGAACGAAGAGGTTTGGTCACACAAAAACGGTCACTACTTTTCCAGCCTTCCTACTCCGGAACGATACTGCATGCGATAATCCTAGTCTTCGAGTAGTTCCATCTATCTTAACTTACGTATGTCGAGGGTTTTCCCAATTAGGATGTGTCATAAGCTCTTGTGAACTGACGTTGGAAGAATTCGCAAGTTCACGATGGGATACGGGTGAAGTCAGTAGAAGAAAAGCCTAAATGTAGGCTATCCGCATCCATCAATACGGGTAAGTAGAGACAAACGCGGCCAAGATTTGTTCTTTCACATTTAGAAATGCGAGCGTCTTAGGACAAATACGGATGACGGCCTCCTATCCGCACTTGTCAATGCGGTTAATATTACCGATTGATGATCACCCTATGTGTTTGAACTAGTATTCTAATGGGTAGTCGGGAGAGTAGTACAGCTAATGTATCCGAATGCATATTTTATTTTGTAAAAGTCGCGCCCCATAGTTCCAGTTTCTGTATAATGTAACTCTTCACGTGATTCTTAAATTGTCGGGCGGCTAGAAGCTTGTCTTGTATCATTGCACCAACACACATCTGAAGCCTTCTGATCCGTGTCCTAACGGATTTGGCATATTCCTGGGATTACGACGCCAGTTGTATAGCTGCACGAGTGAAGCTTTTATTGATACTCCTAAAATTTTCGCTTAACCCTAAACGTTGACATAACTCAATGAGTTTTTACTACTTCTCGGACTTAGATAGCCCCAAATTTTAGCGAATTGTCTCGAATTTCATGCTTACTAGCAATGTCGAGATAACAAGCATGCCTAAGTATGACTTACTGAATCCCATTCATCAGGCTCATGAATACTGTGGGTGTGTGAGCCAGCCCTAACAAGCTTGAACGTGATTTTCCTATTGACTCTAATGTATTTTAAATGCAATCCTTGGTAACGTCTTTATCACTTATATACCCGGCTGATAGCATTAGAAGTGTAGTCAGTATCTTACAACTGATTAAGCAGGTTAACAATTCTGGAAAAGGGGTTATCACTTCTTCTAGGTAACTTTATTCAACTCTTGATAGTTTGTCCATATTAAGAGCATTCCATTCCACTTCCCACAAAGTGTATTAGGGTTCTTCAAGGTGACACACTATGTCTTATGAACCGTTTATCTAACAGTTGTCAGATCTCCCTTCCTTCCACGAGCTTCTTATCATATTTCGAATTTCATAGCACCATACATTACTACTCCTCTCCGATTCACCTTCCTTTAGGGCAACTCCAGCTGTCATCTTATCTACAGAATCATTGTATATTCTTCCACTAATTCCCTTGTAGTGCTTCCCAATCAAGGTCAACCTTCTAGATGACCTCTTTCTCGCTTCCCTTTCTCCAAAGTAACCGTACCCTGTAGGGGTCCATTCGTGCAACAAGTAATCCTCATCTAAAACCTAGTTACTTATAGGCCTATCAATTGTTCCACTAAAATATGATAGTAAGCCTTCTGGCTCGGATTTCATCGTACGGAGTTTACTAGGGTATGCTATTGGTGAATTGCTCTATAAAAGGTTTAGAAATTTAGAGGGGAAAATATTTAATGCTTACGACTGGTTATTGCTATGCTGGTCTTTCTCGCCTACTATCTTCTACATGTTTCATTACTACGTCGTAGTTGGACCTCAAGTGATTTAACACATGAGATTTCTTGTAGCTGATCTTCTATGCTTCTTAGTACATCTTTTGGAGCAACACATTCCTCTCAGCTCCAACTGAGAGTCTTCTCGCATGAATTATTTGTTTTCACCGGCACCTTGACTTGATAGAGTTCTAAAACTTCATTAAGGTGCTTATTAGTTGTAAGGCCCCGTTCCCGGGACGCTTACAGTTGGTCATTCATCGCGCATAAAACGTATAATTACAATTTCATTAAGAAAACATTGCAGCGGAAACATCCAGAAATGACATCACATTTCATTATAAATACTTTTGTCAAATAATACATCATTATCCGGTTACAAAATTCATGTTTGCATTACATCACAAAAGCTATATAATTGGATGCCATCCCAAAAGAGCTGAGTAGTTTCGCCGTGCCATCCTCAGCAATCATCTACCTGCCAACTGGAAAATGCAATAAAAGTCAGCGTTGCTGAGTGAGTTCTAGTTTTAATAATAAAACATACTTTACATTCATTAAAAACCATTCCTTTATCATGCGATCATGCAACATACGTATACACAGATAATTTCATTATTATCTTTCGTTTCATTCATTATCTTCCATTCTTTCGTTCATTCTGTCTTCCGAGTCTTTTGCGACAACATGGTCGCTCACCTCAATGGCAATCTCAATGATTGCTCGCTATCCGAGTCTTTTGCACCCCTAAGGTTGCTCACCCCAATTGCCCATCACGATAGCAAGCTATCCGAGTCTTTTGCAACAACAAGGTTGCTCACCTCAAGGCAACATCACGATAGCTCTTACTCGAGTCTTTTGCAACACAAAGTCGCTCACCCCAATAAATATGCTTGCGAGCCTTTCTTTCGTTCATTCATCGTTCATTAATGCATGCATTCTTACTTCATGTTCCTCTTTCATTATCTTTCGCTTTACATTACGTAATACTTCATTCATTCATTCATTCATTCATTCATTCATTCATTCATTCGTTCATTCATTAGCATGACATGTAAAGCCATAAGAAAGATAAGCATACATCATAGTAAGGAACATATATTACACATTCATCATATCATCATATAGGGCAATATCATACATTCATAATATGCATAAACATGCAACATCATCATCAATATCATCATCATCATGCCCTACATGCTCTCTAAGGCCATAATCATTCTCTTACATGCTCTTACGGGTTACTTTACGTCAACACTTACATCTGCACCTTTCCCCGAAGGCCAGAAGTCAAACTACACATTCCTTCGAGTGTAACAGCCCTATTCGGGCGTATGGACACCCTTCAGTCGCATGGCCTCCATGCGACTGAACATCATGCGACTGGACCCATGCGGATGGTCATCTATGCGAATGAACCTCCAATCGTGCGTATGGACCTTGTGCGAATGGGATTATTGCGAATGGGCACCTATGCGACTAACCTCATGCGTATGGACTCATGCGACTAAGCATCTATGCGACTGAACCCTCAGTCGCACATCCCTCATGCGACTGGACTCCCAGTCGTGCGACTGAGTCCCAATCGTGCGAATGAACCTTCAATCGCCCTCATTCGGCCGTATGGCCTTCATTCGGTCGCCTAGCCCTAGCTGGTGCAGAATGGAGTTCATCCCGAACCCAATCTGCCATTTTCGGCCTCCAAGCTCATCCAAACCCATTCTAAGCCTAAATCAACCCTCCTGGACCTTAGGAATGCATACCTTAACACCATACAAGCACACACAAGCCCGAAATCATACTCTAAACACACCATACACATCACACCCAAATGGGTCAAACATACACACACATAAAAACGGGTTTTGCACACTTTCCAGCCCCAAAATCGGTTGAAAACAAGTAAAAGTGGGGTCCTAGAACTCACACAATCGAGCACAAGGACAAGAGCTTCGATTTGGCTTGCTACTCGACGGATTTGGACACCCGAATCACCCGAATCAACCCTTTTCTCCCTTTTTCTCTTCTTTCTCTCTTCTCTCTTCTTTGTGAACTGAATTTTGGTGTGTGTGGGGAGAGTGGGCTGCCCTCTCCCTACACATACCACCACATCTCCCAATTTTTCTTCGTTGGCGAGTTTGGTCCCTCGACTTTGGACTTTATTTCTTTTCTTTCTTCGCCGGCTTCAAAATAATAAATTTCCGGGTGTTACAAGTCCACCCCCCTTAAATAGGTTTCGTCCCCGAAACCTGTCATTCCTCGAACAAACGTGGATAATGTTGTCTCATTTCTTCCTCAGTCTCCCACGTTGACTCGGATCCCTTCCTGTGCTTCCACTGTACACGCACAAGAGGAACCACTTTATTCCTTAGCCTTTTCTCCTTGCGATCGATGATTGCCACTGGTTGCTCCACATAATTGAGCCGTTCATCTACTTCGATATCTTCCAATGGGACAATCATATCTTCATCTGCTAAGCACTTCCTTAGATGAGATACATGGAATGTCGGATGAATTCCACTTAACTCATCTGGTAACTCCAGTCTATAGGCCACATCTCCTACTCGAGCAATGATTCGGAAAGGGCCTATATACCTTGGGCTCAACTTGCCCCGCTTTCGGAAGCGAATGATACCCTTCCAAGGTGAGGCCTTCAACATAACCCGGTCACCCACCTGGAACTCAATCGGCCTGCGCCTTTTATCAGCATACGACTTCTGTCTGTCTTTGGCTGCCTTCATGAAGGCTTTGATCTTCTCAAGCTTCTCAGTCGTAGCCTCGATTACCTCGACGCTCCCCAATTCCTTCTGACCAATATCCCCCCAACAAACGGGCGTTCTGCATCTCCTACCGTATAGCATCTCATATGGAGGCATACCAATGCTGGCATGATAACTGTTGTTGTATGAGAATTCGGCTAACGGTAGGTGGTCATCCCAACTTCCACCAAAATCAATCACACATGCCCGAAGCATGTCTTCTAGTGTCTGAATGGTCCTTTCTGACTGACCATCAGTCTGGGGATGATAAGCCGTGCTGATATGTAACCTCGTCCCCATAGCATCGTGGAACTTCTTCCAGAATTTAGATGTAAACCGAGTGTCACGATCTGACACAATAGACACCGGTACACCATGACGAGTCACAACCTCTTTGATGAACAGGTCAGCCAACCTCTCAGATGAATATGTCTCGCGAATCGGTAGGAAGTGAGCACTCTTCGTTAAACGATCAACTATCACCCATATGGCATCGTACCCTTTCGGGGTACGCGGCAGCTTTGTAATGAAATCCATGGTGATGTGCTCCCACTTCCATTCCGGTATATCCAAAGGTTGTATCTTCCCATACGGCTTTTGGTGCTCGGCCTTCACCTGTAAGCAAGTGAGGCACTTACTCACATACTCCACCACGTCGCGCTTCATACCCGGCCACCAATAATCTTTCTTCATATCATGGTACATCTTCGTGGCACCAGGATGAATGGAGTACCGAGTCTTGTGAGCTTCATCCATTATCTTCCCCCGTAGATCCCCAAAACGAGGAATCCACACACGATCAAATCGGGTTCTAACACCAAGCGTGTTTTCACCCAATTCTCCAACCAGACCTCTCATCCTTTCAGAGTTAAGATGATCTTCTTTCAGTGCCTCATCTTGAAACTCTTTAACCTGCTTCATTACATCAGAGGTCATGATCAACTGATAGGCTTTCACCCGAATCGGCTCGGGCCTCTCCTTCCGGCTAAGGGCATCAGCCACCACGTTGGCCTTACCCGGATGGTAGTGGATCTCACAATCATAATCCTTTATAAGTTCCAACCACCGCCTCTGCCTCATGTTCAAATCCTTCTGCTCAAAGAAGTACTTCAGACTCTTGTGGTCAGTGAATATGGTGCACTTCGTCCCGTAGAGGTAGTGCCTCCAAATCTTTAATGCAAAGACCACGGCTGCCAGCTCCAAGTCATGAGTAGGATAATTGACCTCATGAACCTTCAACTGTCGGGATGCATACGCTATGACCTTTCCTCTCTGCATTAACACGCACCCCAACCCCGAGTAAGAAGCATCGGAATAAACCACCAGATCTTCACTTCCATCGGGTAATGACAGAACAGGAGCTTGAGTCAATCTCGCCTTCAATTCTTCAAACGCCTTCTCTTGAGCTTGACCCCATACGAACTTCACATCTTTTCGGGTCAACTTAGTCAGTGGAGAAGCAATCTTAGAGAAGTCTTGGATGAATCTTCTATAGTAGCCCGCCAAACCCAAGAAGCTACGAATCTCGGATGGCGTCTTTGGTGACTTCCATTGCATAACCGCCTCCACTTTCGCCGGGTCCACCATTATCCCGTCGGGATTCACCACGTGACCCAAGAACTGAACTTCGCGCAACCAGAACGCGCACTTGGAGAATTTTGCATACAACTTCTCCCTTCTCAACGTCTCTAGAACCTCCCGAATGTGACCAGCATGCTCTGCTTCGCTCCTCGAATAAATCAGGATATCATCAATAAACACAATCACTGATTTATCCAACATAGGCCGACACACACGGTTCATCAAATCCATAAAAGCAGCTGGCGCGTTGGTCAAGCCAAAGGACATGACAAGAAACTCGTAATGACCATAGCGCGTACGGAAAGCTGTTTTAGGAATATCCTGCTCCTTCACCTTCAACTGATGGTAACCAGATCGAAGATCTATTCTCGAAAACCAACTGGCACCCTGAAGTTGATCGAACAAATCATCTATCCTTGGTAAGGGGTATCGGTTCTTCACTGTCAACTTGTTTAGCTCGCGGTAGTCGATGCACATCCTCATACTACCGTCCTTCTTCTTTACAAACAGGACCGGAGCACCCCAAGGGAGATACTCGGTCTAATGAACCCCTTATCAAGCAACTCCTGCAACTGCTCCATCAACTCTTTCATCTCGGTCGGAGCCAACCGATACGGTGCCTTGGCGACAGGTTGGGCACCCGGTATCAGATCAATCTGAAACTCGATCTCTCTGTCAGGTGGCACTCCTGATAAGTCCTCTGGGAACACATCTGGAAAGTCACACACAACCGGTACATCGGCTAGTTGTGGTGTTGGCGTATCCACATCCTTTACATAGGCCAAGTAGGCACTACATCCACGCCTCATACACTTTCCCGCCACTGCCATCGAGATCACCTTCGGAATCGTAGTAACCCGATCACCATATACCGTCACTGAACTACCGTCAGGCGCCAACAACCGAATCATCTTCTTGCGACACACAATGTTCGCCTCGAAGTCCGCTAACCAATCCATCCCAAGAACCAAGTCAAAACCACCTAAGGTCATCACAAACGGTCTAACAGGAAACTTATGACCCTCGAGCTCCACATCACAATTCTCTATCATCTCAGAAATCCTGGTCGACTTACCTATGGCAGTTTCTACATCGAAGGGCGCATCAACGCATCTACTACTAACAGGCAGTTTAGCACAGAAAGCAGCAGAAATAAAACTCTTACTAGCACCCGAATCAAATAACACAGAAGCTAAAGTTTGGTTCACCAGAAACGTACCGGACACGACATCAGGGTCCGTTCTAGCTTCCTCCTGTGTCATGGTGAATGCCCTGGCGCTCGCCCTCGGTCCATCACCTCCCGTCTTCCTTGCCCCTGAACTCTCAGCCCTCGGCTTCTTACAATCTTTGAGCACGTGACCCTCTTCACCACAGTTAAAGCATCGGACCGCACGACAGTCCTTTGCCATGTGTCCCGCCTTTCCACACCTGAAGCACAAGTTCGATCCAAACCTGCACTCCCCGCTATGCTCCCGTCCACATTTACCACACCTTCTCGATCCCGCACCAGACATAACCACACGGCGATCATCCACCCGTGCCTTCTTATTACCCGTCGAGGCATTACCCCGACCAAACCTCTTCCCCTGCCAGTTCCGGTCACCACCGCTCTTCTTGCCACCATCAGTCACCACCACCGTCCTCTCATCATACAATCTTCCCGCCAAATCCACCGCCGACCTAAACGTGCTCGGCCGGGCGGCGATCATGTGCCTGCGAATATCCGCCGGCAAACCCTGTATATACCTCTTGATCTTTCGAGACAGAGGTGTCACTTGATCCGGCACCAGACGTGCCATCTCGTTGAACTTCGTGGTGTACTGTTGGTGTGTCATGGTTCCCGCTTCCAGTTGCAGAAACTCCCTTTCAACCTTATCCATTTCCCGGTGAGGACAAAACTCCTCGATCACCATCTTCTTCAGTTCGGGCCACCTCATTCTCCCGATTGCCCGATTACCCTCTGCTTGGACAATGTTGTCCCACCAGCATAGTGCCGAGTCCACAAAGGAGTGGGTGGCAAACTTGACTTTCTGATCTTCTCGGCACTCGCTGATGTCGAGAACAGCCTCCATTTCTCTCACCCATCGGTGAGCAGCAGCAGCATTACCGTTACCATCAAAAGTTGGGGGCTTGCATCTCATGAACACCCCGTAGTTACAGCCTCGTGCCACTTCCCGCACAGGCTCCTCTTCCTCTTCCTCCTCATTGTCGGAGAAAATCGTTTCAGGCTCCGGTTGTTCCCCCGAGGCCCGGTTTCTCTCCTTCCTTTCCCCTTCCTTCACAGCCTTGATGACTTCGGTCACCACAGACGGTAGGATTGTCTGCATGACCTGGTGTACCTCCTCCACTACAGCCTCCTTTACTGAGGCCCTCAAGTTCGCACTCTCATCCCCAACTTCTGGATGAGGAGTCTCAGGTTCTGCAGGAACCTCTTTCTCAGCTCTAGGCCTTCCTCTCTTAGGGCGTGGTTCAGCAACAGGGCCATCACGGCCTCCACCCCTAGAAGCTCTAGAAGATCTACCACCAGCCATTCTCTAACACACTGAAAGATTCAAACACCAACACGGTCATTCAAGGAAACAACTCAGTTTATGTCAAGTATAGTAAGTCCCTAATTACAGTGGCCAGTTGTGATTAGCCACTTACTGTACTCTTCATACCCCAAGTATTACCTGTCCTGACTACATCAGTATTCAAATCTACATACAACACATAACATATACCATGCGCACATAAAACCGGTTAACTTTAAGAAAATACCTGATGGCACGCAGCTACTCAGTTTGGCATCCCATTCCCCATTCGTCCCATTCTCAGTTTAAGTTAAGGTTTATTTTGAAAATTTACCCATTTCACTTAAACTTTGGCTCTGATACCAACTTGTAAGGCCCCGTTCCCGGGACGCTTACAGTTGGTCATTCATCGCGCATAAAACGTATAATTACAATTTCATTAAGAAAACATTGCAGCGGAAACATCCAGAAATGACATCACATTTCATTATAAATACTTTTGTCAAATAATACATCATTATCCGGTTACAAAATTCATGTTTGCATTACATCACAAAAGCTATATAATTGGATGCCATCCCAAAAGAGCTGAGTAGCTTCGCCGTGCCATCCTCAGCAATCATCTACCTGCCAACTGGAAAATGCAATAAAAGTCAGCGTTGCTGAGTGAGTTCTAGTTTTAATAATAAAACATACTTTACATTCATTAAAAACCATTCCTTTATCATGCGATCATGCAACATACGTATACACAGATAATTTCATTATTATCTTTCGTTTCATTCATTATCTTCCATTCTTTCGTTCATTCTGTCTTCCGAGTCTTTTGCGACAACATGGTCGCTCACCTCAATGGCAATCTCAATGATTGCTCGCTATCCGAGTCTTTTGCACCCCTAAGGTTGCTCACCCCAATTGCCCATCACGATAGCAAGCTATCCGAGTCTTTTGCAACAACAAGGTTGCTCACCCCAAGGCAACATCACGATAGCTCTTACTCGAGTCTTTTGCAACACAAAGTCGCTCACCCCAATAAATATGCTTGCGAGCCTTTCTTTCGTTCATTCATCGTTCATTAATGCATGCATTCTTACTTCATGTTCCTCTTTCATTATCTTTCGCTTTACATTACGTAATACTTCATTCATTCATTCATTCATTCATTCATTCATTCATTCATTCGTTCATTCATTAGCATGACATGTAAAGCCATAAGAAAGATAAGCATACATCATAGTAAGGAACATATATTACACATTCATCATATCATCATATAGGGCAATATCATACATTCATAATATGCATAAACATGCAACATCATCATCAATATCATCATCATCATGCCCTACATGCTCTCTAAGGCCATAATCATTCTCTTACATGCTCTTACGGGTTACTTTACGTCAACACTTACATCTGCACCTTTCCCCGAAGGCCAGAAGTCAAACTACACATTCCTTCGAGTGTAACAGCCCTATTCGGGCGTATGGACACCCTTCAGTCGCATGGCCTCCATGCGACTGAACATCATGCGACTGGACCCATGCGGATGGTCATCTATGCGAATGAACCTCCAATCGTGCGTATGGACCTTGTGCGAATGGGATTATTGCGAATGGGCACCTATGCGACTAACCTCATGCGTATGGACTCATGCGACTAAGCATCTATGCGACTGAACCCTCAGTCGCACATCCCTCATGCGACTGGACTCCCAGTCGTGCGACTGAGTCCCAATCGTGCGAATGAACCTTCAATCGCCCTCATTCGGCCGTATGGCCTTCATTCGGTCGCCTAGCCCTAGCTGGTGCAGAATGGAGTTCATCCCGAACCCAATCTGCCATTTTCGGCCTCCAAGCTCATCCAAACCCATTCTAAGCCTAAATCAACCCTCCTGGACCTTAGGAATGCATACCTTAACACCATACAAGCACACACAAGCCCGAAATCATACTCTAAACACACCATACACATCACACCCAAATGGGTCAAACATACACACACATAAAAACGGGTTTTGCACACTTTCCAGCCCCAAAATCGGTTGAAAACAAGTAAAAGTGGGGTCCTAGAACTCACACAATCGAGCACAAGGACAAGAGCTTCGATTTGGCTTGCTACTCGACGGATTTGGACACCCGAATCACCCGAATCAACCCTTTTCTCCCTTTTTCTCTTCTTTCTCTCTTCTCTCTTCTTTGTGAACTGAATTTTGGTGTGTGTGGGGAGAGTGGGCTGCCCTCTCCCTTCACATACCACCACATCTCCCAATTTTTCTTCGTTGGCGAGTTTGGTCCCTCGACTTTGGACTTTATTTCTTTTCTTTCTTCGCCGGCTTCAAAATAATAAATTTCCGGGTGTTACATTAGTAGAGAGGGAACTATCTACCACTCTATTAACCCCTTATATAACATCAGGATTGTAATCTAACTTTGTGATCTTTGCTCTCGCTTCACGAATTCATCACCCTAATAGTAGAGCTCTCGAGGTAGAGGTGATTTACGAGTATCCAGGGCTGTTCGCATTGACGACCATGAGTTTTTACGATGACGGTCGTGATCATGGGTTTAGGGTGATTAGCACCATTTGATAGTTCAAGAATCTCATAAGAATAAGTCCGGAACAAAGTGTGTGAAAACAGGGAATTCACCAACATTGTAGACTCAGATTTTTGTTTCAAAAGCTCGAAGATCAAATTTTCTCGGCGAATAACTTTGGCACTCGGGCTATTTATCTTTGTGGAAATCGGGGCTATAGGATGAGGTTTCATTTCCTACTTATTCTGGCACTCGAAAGGTTACCAAGAACACGGCCAGTTAAAAGCATGGTCAAAATAGTTCAACTTATGTTACGATCGAAGTTTGTCACCGGGTGACTAACGGTTGAGGATGATGAAGGATTTCACAAACATAGTAGTATGAAAAGATGGTTAATTACTATCGAAGCTGATATTAAGAATAGTGCTTGGGTTAAGGGGTTCTATTACCATGAATAGATGTAGAGAAATTATATTCATCAAGGACTTTAAGAAAAATATCAGAGGTATTCTAGACTCCAGAATGCCCTATGAAGTGTGAGCTAATAGGGAAAAAGGAAGTGACAAGTCCTTTATGCCATTGATCACAATAGGTGCTTCTCGTAAATCTGTTACTCCGGTATATCCTCGGCTGCAACCATTATGTTAGAGGGTCCCTTACTATGTTAAGGAAGTTTTGTCGAGTCCTATGCTAGGTAGGAAGAAATTTCCAGACATCGCGAAAAATAGCGCGGCTAAAGTACACAGACAACTTAGGTGAAGTGCCATACTTTCGGCACCAAACTGGATGGGTTTGAAACAACATTTGATGATCTCCTGGGTTGGATAGTTGTATCATTATACTTCCGATAGGAGAGCAGAACAAAGAAAGAGAGAGAAAGAAAAGGGATAATTACTACAATATCATCCTTGGTAGCTCTTCAAGAGTTAAATGGTTTCTCTCAGCATGGAAGTTTTAAATCTGTAATTGTTGAATATATATTGGATATTGGTGTTTAATCTTGAATGTTCTAGTTCCTTGAGTGTTATACCTTGACATTAGTTTACATGACAGGGCCCACTAGAATTCAAGGGTACCTGTAAATTCACCATTACGTGTGCA
Organism: Flaveria ramosissima; assembly: GCA_025215565.1. Lineage (NCBI taxonomy): Eukaryota > Viridiplantae > Streptophyta > Magnoliopsida > Asterales > Asteraceae > Flaveria > Flaveria ramosissima. The sequence goes on from CM046037.1 coordinate 51,648,378, forward strand.
CCCGTAATCGTCAATTTACCTTACACTATCATTCTAGTTGTTCCCATCATAAGTTTCAAGTTTTTGTGTAATTAGGTTCTGGAGCTAAAATTTTTCATTTGGTCATCATCTGCAATTAAGCACATTTAGATTCTAGTTATGCTAACATTCTTGCTAACCCAACCATTTTCAAAGTACAGTTCAACAAACCAGGTAACGTGCAATCAGGTACAAGCTATAATAGGGAGCAGATCAAACAAAAAGGCATCATGGTTGCTATCCTATCACTGTATTCCAACAAGTATCATCATATGACGAAGCATATAAGCAAGTATCACTAAAGCAGTTGTCTAACGTAATGACACAAGTCGTATCAAGTATTCAACTAATAGCAGTTGTTTCATATAGTGTCAAAAGTCAGTTGTGCAATACAGATAAGTATCTCCCAAGAATTTGAGTCTTAATATACCTGCACATCTTTGATTCATATTATACCTAGTCCCAGTGCTCAGGGGTCCTAGTAGTCAACTCCAGAAGATTCCAAATATTCTTAGTTTTACTCGGGTGCAACTATCATATATAGTACCCTAATGCAACAAGGTTTCTTATAGGGTAGGGAATTCTTAACAGTATCTATCCCATGAGGTATACTGATTAAAGACGAGTGTCCTTAAAGGAATCTATTCTGTTGTAAGCTTTAGATCACTAATTCATGGAAACAACCTACCAGGCTGGTCCTATTTATGGTTGTAGCTTAGGTGTCTCGAAGTAAACCCACTTTCCTATAACCTTGGCTTAACTAAACTCGGAAAAGTCTTCTTACAAAGGTGGTCCTATAAGGTTCATATGGTTGTAGTTTAGGTCTCGCGAAGCAGACCTACTTCTCTACAACCTTTGGCTCTGATACCAATCTATCACACCCCGGGCCCAGAGAGGCGGGACGTAACGGTTGGTAAACAACAACCAAAATGTAGCGGAAACTAAATGGTTTAATATAATACATCTCACAATATTTACATTAGGATATGGGTTTAGTTTCAGTTTACAAGGTGCCTCAATCTACAATCCATGGGTATCATGACCTATCTCTTTGTCAATATTTCTTGAGGCTTCAGTAACTAAGGCTTCTAGGCTCGACCTTTTTCCTTCAACACCTACCCTCACTTCTTGCTTCGGATTTGGATATCTTCTATAGCTCGGCTAATCTACCTAGCTGTACCTGAAAGACATGCTCAAAAGATTTTGTGTCAACATAAAGTTGGTGAGTTCAAGTGCTTAAAGTTTAAAAACAAAAGGACTTAACAAAACCTTCTTTGATTAAAAAGAAAATAATTATTGTTTAAACATCGTGGAAAAAATCATAATCAACCCTGCACTCAGTCCCGGTTGGCCTCTTCAAAAATTGTGTTTAACCGGATATTCCCGAAGGAAGAACTGAGCCCCAAACCAGTGAACCATACCTGCCCGGATGGCTCACCCTAGTTTCTTAACAAAACCTGTTACATGCAACAAACGACCCCTTAGGATCTCAGTGGGGTAACCTTCCTGGAACGGAAGCCACTGTGTGTGGGGGATTCCCCAAATAGATCTATTCATATAAAACAAGCGGTTCACGAAAGCATTAATGATCATGATATAAGTATCAGCAGGTAACCATAAATCCCACATACAATCATCAAGTAAAGCACGATTATAGTTCATAAATAACAGAGCATGTTTCATCCCAAAACAATAGTAAAAAGAGGATCACTAGAACTCACTTGGTATCCTTATATAAATTCTGAACTCGGTAAAGAAATGTGAAGGTCACCAACAAAGCAATCCTAATTAGAACATATGAGATTCATGTTTAGAATTAGTACGATGTCATTACATGCGTGCGGTTGAGCTCTTTAGTTAACTTAAAGTTAACGATTAGTATCATTGATGTACATTAGCTCTTGTGAAATTATCATTTGTTATGTACTAATTCGCGCTTATTAGGTTAATAAGTGCCTTTACTCGAGTAATGATTCTTTGTACAAAGATTGTAACAATAATCGGTTGATAATAAGGATTTCCAATCTTTATAGATAATTATTATTGATTATATTAGAAATCTTTAATGTTCCAATTATTGTATTAGATGTTCTAATAATATTTATATCGTTTATGCAGATTCTTTAAGTGTGTGATACTTACATAGGTATGCATGTAATCAAACCTCTAACTGTTTGGTAGTAATAGCAATCTAAAATGCATCAAATATTATGAATTAAACTCTTATGTCATGATGTTATGTTATTTTCACATGCATAGCATATATATACTTTTTAAGATTGCCTCACTTAGGCCATTAAAATGCTTAGTTCATTTATGCATTACTTAGATGGTTCACGGATAGATATGATTAAATTCTTCTTAACGCGTTTAGTGCGATCCAAAAATATATTTTAAACAATAAGTGTAAGTACACCTTCAAAGATTCATCCATATTCCATAATTATATAGATATATTTCTACCAATAATGTAGTTAATATGATGTTAGAATAATTTGAATATCAATATTAGTTTTCATTATATCGAATAAAAGGGTGATACAAATAATATTTATTCCAATAATAACGAGATTATCGATTATTAATAATAATAAGACGATGGATTAGTATAGAATTATGAGTCTTAAATAATTATGAGTGAGCATCGGTTAACCTAAAGTATCCATTGTATATATATATAAGTATATAGGTATGTACAATTGCATTTTATATATATTAATCATCTATACGTCTTGTAAGAATTTTATATGACATGAGATTAGATAACTTCATATATATATTTCTAATATCTTTGTTCATATGAATACTGTGAATCCAAGGATCGTCAACAGGAATTATCAGTGTGAATCGATGACAAGTCAACGTTTGCGGAATTAACGTTGATTTGGTTTAATTGTGTTTAAACAAGTTTAAATATCAATGAAATATCAAGAACACACGTAACAAAACACAATTAATGATTAATCAGTATTTTATTATAATGTATTGATGATTACAAAAGAATTGAATGTACGATATCAAAGAATGCTATGATGTTGTGTATGCTAAAGTTGATCGGAAGACTTTTGATGATTGTTGTATTGCTATTACTGTTCTCAATCAATCAATCGTCTAACTCAATCGTTTTTTAATCGAAACCTAGGATCCATATTTATAGACAGAGGTGTTTCAGTTATAGGAAACACCGGATCTCTTGGGATTTGATTTGTTTCTGTTAAGGAATCATCGGATTTCTCGGGATTCGCATAACCGCCTTGTTGACTTGTTGACTTGTTGACTTGTACCACTTGTATAATACAAGTGTTTGGACTCCGCAGGAATATTGTCTTCAGTAATAATTTGTTCTTCCGTAGGTAATGTTCTTCCGAAGATATCTTGTTCTTCCGAAGGTATTGTTCTTCCGAAGGTATTGTTCTTCCGAAGGTGACTTGTTGTTCATCCGCAGAAGATCTTTGGATGTATAATTACTTGTAAGAAATATATCTACGGAAGAACAAAATGTTCATCCGTAGATGTTTCTTACACTTGGTCAAATTCACAAATTGACCAATTATAATTTTTGTTCCTTCAACCATATATAAACCAACACATATATAAATGGGTTAACCTATATATTTAATGCATACACAATAATGAAATACAATAGTTCATTACAGATATTAATTCAAGTACTAAGCCTATACATAATGACTAGATCTACTGATTCTAGACCTAACAATACTCCCCTTAGGCTTAGATACTTGCAATCAGTTCTTCAAAGCTGCAAGATCCTTGATTCTGGCAATCATTTTGTTGTAGAAGTAAGAAACAGCAGTCTTCTGATCATCGTACTTGTAGTTGATCTTCATCTTGCTGATCTTCTTCAGAGTTTCATAACTGATTCCCAAAACATCTTCCTCTGTAGTGAGTGTGTCTAACACCTTGTTGTTATTCACCACTTCTAGCTCATCTTGTTCTGAGATTCTTAGTTCTGTTACTTCATCAAAAGTTGTTCCCTTCAGCAGTCCAACATTAAATCTTCTTCTTTTGTATGCTTTGGCATGTAGTTTGTCAATTACTTCAATCACATGGACATGCAGGAACAGATCATTTTGTTCTTTTTCATCAGTCAGCTTGGGGAAGAATTTGTCATTAAGGTATGAGGTGTAGCTGGGATGGAGTAGTTTGATTTCCACAGGATCAAAGATCCTGATCTTGTCAGCTTTCTTGTTCTCAGCATTTCTCAGCAGGACCAACTCTTTTGTCTTCTCAACATATCCCCATTCAGTGATTGGGTATGTGAATTGAGTCCCTTCAATGCATTTAAGTGCTGCTTTGTTTCTGTTGTTGTAGCCAACCCTCTTCAAGAATTCATCATCTACATGTTCTGAGGCATTGGACTTGAATCTTTTGAGCCCTTTGATTCTCTTTTGATGTTCTATATCTTCTCTTTTAGCTTCTATAAGCACATCATCTTTAAACTTTGTCTTCAACTTTCCCACTAGGGTTGAGAAATCTCTTCCTCTAGGGTGAATTGGATAATTGCTGATGATTAAGCTTTGAAGATCTTTGATGTCATTCTCTAACAGACTCACCATTAAGAGTACATCATGGAAGTATTCAACTCTTCCAGATGTTCTTTTAATAATGGCACAATCCCAGTCTGGATCATATTTCCAGGCCATGATCCCGTTTTCTTCCACAGAGCTGGGAGTTGTGAGGTGATCTATCAGTTGAATTAGAGTGGACTTTTGCTCAGTTATCTCTCTAACTGCAGTCCCAAGTGGCCATACTTTGCCGGGTATAACTTCTCTTGGCTCTCTAATCAATTTCTCCTTTCCTTTGTGTTGATCTTTAGGTTCAACTGTTATAGGTTCAGCAGGAAGTTTGCTTTTTTGTTCATAAGATGGATGTGGAGCTTCAGTTCTGAATTTTACTCCAGTATCTAGCTCAACTTTCATCACATGCTCCATCATCCTTCTGAGTTCCCCTACTGATCTTCCTTTAAGCTCATGAGGTTTGTAATTATGTCCTTGTAACCAGCAAGTCATGTTGTATTTGCTTAGCTTGGCTGTGTCACAATGTCCCAACTCCTTCTTTGTTTTCTGAATTGATTGAAAGGTGCTGAAGGCTTCATAATCACAATTTGGAATCATAAAGCATGCAAGCTCAAATTCTTTTAACAGGTTCTTCATCTCTGTCATGTTTAGTCTCTCAACCATGTCATAAGGGAAACCATGGTTTATAAGTGTCATGAACATGGTTGATTCAGGCCTCTCTTCAAATATGTCACTTGTAGTCAGAAGATCATCAGCCTTTGAGACTTCTTGTTTTTGTGGAGAGTCTTCTTTGATTAATTCTTCCCACTCTTTATCACTTTCATCTCCCTTTAGAGAGATGGGCTTCTCAGTAGATAAATCTACTGAAGGGGTGTGTTCAGGAGAAGTCAGCTTTTGTTTCTTTGAGACACTTTCATCAATAGTTGGCTTCTTCTCAGCAGTACCAAGGTACTTTCTTTTCCTTGAGTACAGGATCATTTCTTTTGCTGCCTCAGGACCTTGTTTTGTTTGAGCAGTTGAAGCCTTAGCATGAGATTCCAATGAATTGATCTTCAATTTAAGTTGCTCAATCTCTTCTTCTTTTCTCTTTATAATATTTGATTGAGCAGTCATAGTGCTAGACGCTTGTTCAAATTTCTTCATGATCTTTTCTTTTTCTTTCTTCTCAGACTCAGCTGACTCTTTAAGCTCAGCTTCCTTGTCTAGCAAAGCATCAATGACTTCTTTATCACTTTGAGCATCTTCTCTCAGTCTTTTTATTCTTGCTTGCTGTCTTATCAATTCTTCATCCTTTTCTTTTATCATTCCCTTCAGCTTTTGTATTCTTTCCTTTCTTTTGTTTGATTTGAGTACCAGCTTGTTGTACTCAGCAACCAGATAGCTCTTGCTCACAGGAATGTCATCATCACTTAGATCATCTTCATTATAAGCAATAACATCAACATGATCTGCTGCTGCATCTACTTCCTGATGCTGAGACTCAATCTCATCTTCTTTAACTTCCTCATGATCAACACTTGCTGAGCTTGACCTTGGTTCAATGGCTTGATCTACATGCTCTTGAGGAGTTTGTTGTTGTTGATGATCAGTCACTGGAGATACTTGTTCAGTTTCATTTGAATGCACAGGGGATTCAGTCTTGGATAATGACAGTTTAACCGTACTTGCTTCTGAGACTAATTCTGTCTCCCCAGTGTAGATGCTCTCAGTAGCTGAATTTGTAGGTTGTTGCTAAAGTTGCATCTGAAGCTGATTTGGTGATTGGGGTTGAATGGGAGATATTGGTTCAGTATTTTGGCTAGCTGGTGATTGTGGTTGGGGTGTTTGTTGTTGTTGTGGTGATAGGTGGAGGATTGGAGAGATAGGTTCTGTATTTTGGCTGGGAGGAGATTGTGGTTGAGGTGTTTGTTGTTGTTGAGGTGATGTTTCTGGTGAAGGAGTGTCTTGAGCAGAGCTGGTAGCAGAGTTCTCTTCATCAATTTCCCAAACAAGCTCTTGAGGTATGTCTACATTAGCATCAATCACATGAGCAAACATGTCTATGTCACCTCCTTCATATTTCCCTAAGATTTTGTTCAGCACAGATCTGCCAAGGTGTGCTTGGATAAACACACCACCCTCCACAGATGTTCCAGGCAGGTCTGCATTAATGATGAGCTGAATGAATCTTGGAAACATGTACATCTTATCAGCCTTTTGTACTCGAATGTGATCACACAAACAATTGAAGATGTACTTTGAATAATTGTATGTCCTTCCCTCAAAGATGCCAATGATACCAGATGATATATGTCTTGAAAATCTGTCAAGCCCAGATTTTCTGTTTGACATACACTTCTAATAAGTGTGACACAAAAATCTGTATGGCTTACAGAGTCTTCCTTTCTTAATTTCTCCCTTTTCAAGTCTCCATCATACCCCATTAAGAGAAAAACTTTTTCTATGTATTCATTTTCAAATACATCAGAGTGTCCAGCTTCAACATCTCCTAGTTCTAGAACCCTTCTTATTGTTTGTTCATCAATTCTCAGCCTTCGATTCTTAACTTCTGCAATAATGCCTTCACCATCTTCTTCTATGTGTGCAGAATTCCAGAAATCACTGATATGAGTGCAATAAATCGTCGGCTCTGCTGATTGGGCATAGAATATCCTCGATCTTCTCAAATATCTCATAATTTCTTGGCATCCTTCTGACACAGGATCGTCAGGGTTTAAGAAAGCACACACATTATGTTCTTTTGCGAATCGTTGATCCATCTGTTCATAAGAAAAGACTTCGTTAGAATCACATTATTGATATGAGAATACGAACAGTTATGAGATAAAACAAGAATCAACTGGTTCATTCTTGATGATTACGACATGTTTTACCTTAATAAACGCTGATTAAGAACACAACTATATTTTTGCTTAAGGTTTTGATTTGATAAATTTTGAATGTTGAGGAAGTGGGAAAAGTTTTGTTGAGTGAGATTTTCTAGGTCTGAAAAAGTGAACGAAAAAGTGAATAATGAATTTGACAAGTCAAACCTCATTATTTATACCCTCAGACATATTAATTTTCTCTGATTTATTAAGTGGGTCCCACATTGTATTCTTCCGTAGAAGTAATTTCTCATTAATTAAGTGGGATCCACAATTTACTCTTCCGTAGAACATCTACGGATCAATAACTTCTGCTGATGTGAAATTGTTATCATTAAATTATTGATCTTTATTCATCCGTAGTTTACCAATCTACGGATAAACATTAAGATTGATTTCCACACAGTATCTTCTGCTGATGCACCGAAAATATTGTTGTATGTATGGCCCAAATCCATTGGTTAGACCATTTATTGCTTTAGGACCTCGTTGGCTTTGTATACATGACAATTTAGTGCAAGAAAATTTAAAATAGAGATTTTTACTAAAAAATTTTCATGTATCCAACAGCTAAGATGATGCTCAGATTTCAATTTCTTCAAATTGATAATGATATAGACATTGTTGCTGCTGATTGAGATGCTTGTTCATGAATTCTACTCCCCCTAAATTTGTGATTAATGATGAACTTAAGCATTTATCATAAATTTCTTTAAGAGGAGTAACATGAATTTGAACTATATGATAATGATCAGATACACATAGGATGGGATCATACTATAATGCTAAACCTCTTCCTGATTCGTTATGTTGTTTATGTGATACAAGAACAAGTTCTGATTGCAAGTATATTGTCCATATAAATCCATACAAGAGCTCATGTATCAACTAGGCATGCTGTTTATTATGTTTTCATATTGTTTTTGAAATAACTGTTATGGGCTTCACATTCAATTCACAAAGGTTTTGTCCTCCCTTTGCAAGTCAAATCATCACTTTTTCACACTTAAGACTATGTACTTTAAGTTATAATAGCTATCTTGAGATGTATTTGGCATCTCATTGATGCAATGTTGATAAAGCTCAAGATAATATACAGTTGATCACTTAGGATTCTTTTGAAAGCTTTAGATATGATCATCATCAGGTCACCAGGTCTTTACTCACGTAAAACAGAGGTGCCTTTAACCCAGGTCTTTGTTCACACAAAACAGAGGGATGATGAGGATCATGATCTTTTCACCTTTTGTAACTGATATTCAGTACGGTGATTATACACCCAGATCTTTGTTCACACAAAACAGAGGGAGTATGATTTGCAAAGATAGATAGTATAAAGTGTTTTACATAGTGTGTTTAGATGGATGATTTGATCACATTAGGATAAGACTCATTTTGTTTTCTCAAAATGAAGTTTCCCACAGACAATTATTATAGTATTATGTTTTGCATGTACTCAGGTTTGTTTCCACTCAAGATGAACCTACTCACATATCAAGAAACTTGCTGAGATATATTGTTATTTGTTTATTCGGGAATAGGCAAATTTATAGTGTACTATCATTTCCCATGCATATGTCATACTGATGCATTATTACACACAGCATGTTGTTTGTTTAGACTTGATTAATCTAAGTTAATCATACCTAGAGACTCAATCAGAAAATTAAATCTGACTGAATCAAAGTGTTAGGACCTGGTATTTGAACGAAAATACCTAGTGATTAGCGTGTAAACCAGATCAAATAGTGCGGAATCCTATTTGATTGGCGATCCAATCAGTGAGAACACACAAAGAATCAATCAAGAATTGAATCTAACGTTAGAAGTCGATTAGGAATCGATTTAATGTGTTCTGTGAACTTGGAGAACGATTTGGGAGGCTTCTGGACGGCTAGGGTACGCCTGTAGTCGTAATGGTATGAATGCTTACGTTTTTCCACGAATTGGGTCTATTTATAGGTTAGTATTGTTCAATCGTGCGACTGGACCATAAGTATGGTTCAGTCGTGCGATTGAACCATGCGGTTGATTCATTCGCACGACTGAGTGTTCAGTCGTGCGACTGAGCCAATCTTATGTGTCAATCATACGACTGATCCAGTCTCCTGGTTCATTCGTGCGATTGAGTCAATCGTATGAAGTTATTCATGCGTATGGTCCATTCGCATGGGCCATTCGCATGAGAACTTCATTAAGTTAAGTTTGAATGTTTTAATTGATATAACTTGATGTGTAACCGTTCAAACAATCATAAACCAATTAACCAACTCAATAACGACTCATTAATAAAATATTAGACGTTACAAATCACAAACAATTCATATCATTTCATTAATCAACTCATATTACATCATAGTCAGACAGACAAGATCTATTACATTACAAATTATGATCTAGGGACATACATGCATCAACAAACTCTCCCTTGGACCTAGATCTCTCTAATCTCTTGTCTTCTGCATAACCTCCTTGTATTTCTTGTACTTCTCCTCTTTTGTGACTCCCGCGTGAATCTCAAACGCGAAGCAGAGTCTTATAACGTTTTGGAACTGGAGGGCTTGTACAATATCTTGCGTGTCATAGAACAGTGACCACTTGTATAATGTATAGACATCATTAGCCAACAAGTTAGTAAGCCACATCGGGTCGAATACCCTGATCGTATCCATTTGTCCCTCTTTGCTTAGGACTATGACCGCTTCAGCTGTTCTCCAATCATAATACCACCACTTAAAGTGTGGAGTGAACATTTCCCTGAGTGGGATTCTCGACATTGTGCGCGGAGGACTCCACTTCAACACAATCTTGGGCTTGCCAGTTTTGGCATCAACCTCAGACCTTCTGATATACCTAGTAGGCTGTTGGGGTCTGAAGTTAACCCATCTGGTGTGGTACTCCTTCTTAAGGGCAGCCTCGAACCAGCCTGACATCTTCCTCGGGTCAGCATACAAAAGCTTTAGCTTAGCCAGCTGGTTGAGCTCAAAACCTGGTAGAGTCTTCAGATCATGTGGGAATCTGAAGTACTCTATGCCCTGTTCTCTCTTAACTGCATAAGCATTAAGATCATCAAAATAAGCCCATGCTATAATCCTGCCAGACACCTTGTGGTGTTTCTTGACTCTGTAGAGCTTGGTGTAGGCGTCTTTCTTCGGTGCAGCATGTTGGGCTCTAACTTCTTCAAAACATGCAGCCCACTCAGCCTTTCGAATGTCAACATCATCATTTGAGGCTTGGGCTGTTCCTTCTGCATTCTCAGTTTCCTGCTCCATCTTGTTCAACACCTCAAACGTATCACTGACGAGGGACTCACCCAGATTGGGGACCACATTACCCTCATTGTCAGCGTACTGAGGGTACTCCTCTGCGGTGATATCTTCGACCTCGACTTCATCAACATCGAAGAGCTCTTCATCACTAGTCAAATCAACTGTTGGAGCATCTTTAACTATTTCATCCGGATTGAGCTTGAAAATCTCTGCGAGTTGCTCGTTAGATAGGTCATGAATTATTTCCCCTTCTTCAGGGGTATAATGCACGGACCTTCTTACGATCCCTTGCAGATCAAGAATCATGGTTAGTTGAGTCTTGACCTGTTGGAGGGGAGCAACATCAAACTCATCTCTTTGATAGTTTGGATCTGTTTGATTTAAACATTCAACACATAACTCATTAGTAATTAATCAAACAAAAAATACATTAACTTAATATATAAACATTCAATACATTGTTTTTCAATACATAATTCAAACACAAAAGTAAGTAAATACATAAAACATCTAGTCTTTACTTTTATCTTGGATCAAAGTCTCATCACTCGGAGGAGCAGAGGTGGTAGCTGATTGGTCCTGTCTGTTCTTCGACCTCCTCTCTTGACCTGATGCCGAGGCCGATGCAACCGCATCCCCTCCTTCTGCATCATCATCATCCTCCTTCTTCTCTGTCCTATCTCTGTCGGTTTCCTCCTCATCCTCAGTATCATCCTCTTCATCTTCATCATCATCTTCATCTTCATCATCACCATCATCTCCATCGTCTCTATCCCCTTCCTTGATCTTTAAGGGCTCATCCTTTGATCCCTTTAACCGTAGCATGATGGTCTTGTTGGTGGTCTCCAACTCCTCTATCCTTTTAGCTGATTGAGCATGCTGCTCCTGGAGTTGGGACATCTCTACTCTCTGTGCATCCATCAGCTGGGTCTGCTGCTCTATAACACGAGCCTGCTCTGCCATCTGTTGAGATTGGGCAGCAGTCAGGTCGGTAAGCTGGCGTATCTGTGCAGCTTTCTCCTCATCGGCAGCTAGTAGGCGCATCACCATCCGGTTGAGCGCCGACAGCTGTTCCTCTACCCCGATTGGTGGTAGAGGTGATCCATAAGAATGTGAGGTATGGACTGACGGTCCTGCTTGGTGTGAGGTGGTGGTGGTGGTGGCTGTAGTGAAGATGGGTCGGTAAAATGGTGGAGGTGAGGTGGGTGTAAATGGTATGGAGGAGGATGGGACATGTACTGTGGTGGTAGGTATGGTGGTGGCTGTGGTAGCTGTGGTGGATGTGGTGGCTGTGGTGGTGGATGGTATAGCTGTGGAGGTGGTAGTGGTGGCTGTGGTGGTGGATGTAGAGGCTACTGTAGTAACGAAGGTCAACCGACGCTTCTTCTTCTTCATACCATGGGGCTAAGCCATCCTCTTCCTCCTTGTCCCTGTGGAAGTGGATGCTCCCCCTGCAACCCTGCCTGCTGAACCCAGAGCATAACTCAGGTCAGTCTCAGTCTCTCTGGAGTCTCTCGGGTGTTCACCAACCACCCGTAGCCCGTGTTCTGTGGGAACAACCTTGCTTCCCACGGTTCGCGTGAGGGGCTCCTCATCAGACTCCTCCTCCTCCTCAGCACCAACAACAAACTCCTGATGAAATCCGGCTGTCTCAGCGATATCCCCAGCTGGGGCAGACACCTGGGGAATAACATCAGACACAGTGCCTCTCGGTGGAGCAGGCATATCGTCCCCGGCATCTCCACTATCATCATCATCCGAATCAATCTCTGGGAGGAGCAGCCTCTCATCATCAGAGTCACTGTCCTCATGACGCCATTTGCGTCTGCCTGGTGCCACATACCTCTCGTTGGCCAGGTGGCCAATCAATCTCTTAACTTGGGGCTTCACCTGCTTCCCCCTATAAACCCTCATCCGACCCAGAGTCATATCATCCATGATCTCTAGAGCCACTACATCATGACTCTCTTTGGGCAGATGTGGCAGCTTCTCGTTGAAGATGAGCTGTAAGAACCTGGGGTACATGCAAAACCCCTCCTTTCCCTTGGCCTCCAAGTTCTCCACCAGATAGGAGAATATCATGCTAGAAAAGCTGAAGGGGTGGTTCAGCACCAGTGCCACGTAGGCATTTTGGATCTGGTCTGAGAGGTCGTCGAACCCACCCCTCCTCGAAGCCACGCACTTAAGGATCACGTGTGCTAAGTACTTGTACTGGGGGCACAGGTTGCTCTTGTTGAGCACACCTGAGTTTATGTCCCCAGCGTACTTTATCCTCAGAAAGCATCCTCTCACGGTCAGTGGGTGTAATCTGGTAGGATGATCAGTATCATCCCCAAACTCTAGGACCCTCTGGATGTCAGCAGCAGTGATCTCGATGTCATGACCCAGTATAGAGCTCCTAATGCTGTAGGGCTCACGAGAGCGGTCTACAGAGGCATTCTCCCAGAAAGTCTGATGTAGTGATCTGTATGGCGTGCAAGGAGTGGAGATAGCCTTATGAATCCGGGACCGTCTAAGAAAGGCTATAATATCGGTGAACTCGGCCCCGTTCCTAGTAGTGTAATCCAGATGAGCACAGATGTTGTGCTTTGGGTTTATGGACCATCTTTCAGCCATAATCCTGAAAAACACATGACATAGAACCATTAGTACATAATACATGAAAATTCTGTTCTAAGTGTAATGTTGAAATTCATTCTGCTTCATTCGTGCGAATGAATCATGCGACTGAAGTCAGTCGGCTGTCCTTTCATGCGACAGAGCTCATTCTGGTCAATGTGACATGCGATTGGGTTCAGTCTGCTGACTGAGTCTGCGAATGGTTCAGTCGGCCGACTGAGCTCAATCGTATGGTTCATTCGGGCGATTTACCCAATCGCAAGTTTCAATCGTGCGATTGGAGTTCATCTGGGCGACCAGTCGCCTGTCCTGTAGTTCAGTCGCCAATCGTTCAAATCTTTAACAAAACAAGTGTTTTAACATAGATAACCGGTTCAATAGACTCGCATTCTTGTTACTAATAACCTATTAGACTTAATTTTAACGTTCTGCATAGTTTTGGTAGGTTATTAGGTCTTTTAAGTCTCGGTTCTTGTTATACAGTCGAATAACCCAAATTAGGGTTTAAATCCTTCAGGTTTTGGGAAGATGGAACTTCAAACTACCTGTATAATCAATAGCGAGAGTCAGTGAATCAAGATCAAGACGAAAACAAAGTCTAATGAAAATTTGGCAGCGTAACGGTAGGGTGTGCGATTTGAGAACGATTGGGGTGTGATGAATGAAATGCGATCGACTGTGCCCTTTAAATACTGAGGCTGAGTTCAATCGGCCGACGGGCCTCAGTCGCTCAGTTCATTCGGGCGACTAAGGCTCAATCGTGCGATTGGCCCAGTCAGTCGCATGCTGTTGACCGACTGAGGTTCAGTCGGTCGACTGACTCAGTCGTGCCTTTCATTCGCCTGTTCAGTTGACCGAATGAGTCTCAGTCGGTCGACTGACTCATTCGCCCCCTTCCAATCGGTCGATTGGGTCATTCTGATAAGCCATTCGTGTGAAAGGCTCAATCTCATGTCCATTCGTGCGACTGGGAGTCATTCGCATGGTTGGTCCATTCTCATGGTCCAATCGTGCGAATGGGTCACACTTAGTTAATTTTTCTGCCATTTTTACCAATTTACATTTAAAACCCTTTTTAACTTTTGAAATTAACGTCATGAGCTTTTGATCATCTCAGACATGATCATTTTAACTTGAAAACCTTTTGATCACCTCAGACGTGATCCTTTTAAACAATTTAGTCACCTCAGACTGGACCTTTTTAAACAATTAAGTCACCTCAGACGTGACTGTTTTAAACTTTTAAAGCACATGTGGTCATCTCAGACATGACCCTTTTAGTGAGTTGATTCCTTACTGATTTTCCTGATGTAGTCCGACAAACTAACAAACTAAAACTACGAACTAACTTAGAAAATTTAAACTAAATACACAAAACAAGACTTGTTTTTGGCTTTTTGTGAGAGATAAATCCTAAGATGGACATCTACAGGATTTGGTTCTGGAATAGACAGCTTCAACTTGGATTGACCACATCTGGACCAATTCAATTTTGGAATCATACAGGCAAGTCAAATCATTTGGGACTTATTGTCAAAATCTTTTGATGCTCAAATCTTGGTGTTCATCCAGAGTCATTAGCAACTTTAGGGAATCATACTGGAACTCTTAGACTTTCACATTGATTTGAACTTTCGAGAATTGCAGCCACAATGATTGTCAATATATTTGTCCACTTAAATCCATACACAGACTTTTGACACAGACTGGTGATTGATTTAGGTTTAATTATTTCAACCAACATTTGTGGATCCCACACTTATATGGTAATCAACATTCCTCAGGAGCTTTTGAGCGGTCTACGGGTATTATTACAAGAAGAGACTATTCCTAGACCTTTCAAAGAGAAGCCAGTCCTCAGGTCAGTGCCATCGCACAGCAGAGAGGCGGCAAACAACAATGAATTCTAGAATATCTAGGTTATGCTTATCCTCAGGTCAGTGCTATCGCACAGCAGAGAGGCACGCAACCTATCTCCTTGTTAGAGTAGCTTATTTTATTTTGCACAAACTGCACCAACAACATAAGTCATTAGCTTTATAGCATTTGTCTTTCATTTTTTTTCATGCTTTGCTCTAATTATGGTCATCCGCACACATTTGTGGCGTTTACATGCTCATTACCCCTTATTGAAATATTGTTGATTGTGTTAACCAGTGATAAGATGGAAGCCCACAGTCAGTTGAACAACTTAGTTTGATCTTGAGATCACCAGTCACGTCTAATCATCTATTGTGTTGAATCTACCGACATATCATTTGTGGTCTAGCAACCTCTAAGTCTACTTTCTTTGTGTTACCTTAGGAGTTACCAGTTTTCTATTATCTTCCCTTTTATATTGCTTAGACTACACAGACTTATACTTCGAATTTGTGCATCTTTTCTAAACTTAAATTTTTAAAGTCCCTCTTGATTTGTTCCTGTGTATTATCATTTTCCAAAGGTTTTGAATCGGTATCACAGATACGATCTCCCTTATATCAGCTATCCACTCCTTCTCCCTCATATATATATATATATATATATATATATATATATATATATATATATATATATATATATATATATATATATATATATATATATATATATATATATATAATATATATATATATATATATATATATATATATATATATATATATATTTTAATGTTAACTTGCTGATATATTCTCCCCCTAAAATACTAAAATCATTACTGGTTTAATTATTTTAGGATTTTAATAAGCAGCAAAATAACATGAGTTTAAATTAAACAGACGAAAATAAACAGATAAAATAAAATAAAATAAAATAAAACTTTAACTAAACTACATCGGACTACACATTATCATCATCAGGAATAACCTCACTTTTCTTTTTAACGCCGTTGACCTCTAGCAAATATTGAAAACGTGGTTTATCAAAGGCTTTAGTATAGAGGTCAGCGCGTTGAAAATCAGTATTAATTTTTACCACATCAATTAAGTTCTTTTCAAAACAGTCTCTTATGAAATGGTATTTAATACCGATGTGTTTGGTCTTTGGGTGTTGGACCGGATTTTTAGTTACTGCAATTGCAGCAGAGTTACCAACAAAAATAGGAGTAGAAGAGAACTTTAAACCGTAATCCCGCATTTGCTGTTGAATCCAGATGATTTGTGAACAACAACTTGCAGCAGCAACGTATTCAGCTTCACAGGTTGACAATGCAACCGATGTCTGCTTCTTACACTGCCAGGTAACTAATCTTCTCCCAAAGAATTGACACCCTGCTGATGTAGACTTGTAGTTCATCTTGCAGCCCCCGTAATCCGAGTCACTATACGCGGTAAGCTCAAAGTCATCATCATGAGGGTACCACAACCCAAGTGTGGGTGTACCTTTCAGATAATGAAAAATCCTCTTGACCCCGATCAGATGGTTGACCTTAGGTTTAGCCTGATATCTAGAACATAAACATGTAGCATACATGATATCAGGTCTTGAGGCAGTGAGATACATGAGAGATCCAATCATTCCTCGATACATCGTGGCATCTACAAGATCTCCATTTTCATCAGGTGCTATATCGTGATTCGTAGCAAGTGGAGTCCCAGCAGCAGAAGCATTCTCCATGTCAAAGCGACTGAGAATGTCTCCTACATACTTGGTCTTATGTAGAAAGATCCCATTTGGAGTCTGATCCACCTGTAACCCGAGAAAGAACTTCATCTCCCCCATAGCACTCATCTCAAACTCTTTCTTCATAACTGCTTCAAACTCTTTGCATAACTCTTCGTTCTTTGAACCGAAGATTATGTCATCAACATAGATCTGTACGAGCAGTAGGTCGCTATCGTTTTCTTTAATAAACAGTGTGCAGTCAATGACTCCCCTGCGAAAGCCGTGTTTCACAAGATGAGTCGAGAGTTTCTCATACCAAGCTCTGGGAGCTTGATGAAGCCCGTATAAAGCCTTGTCGAGCTTGTAAACTCTATCCCGATGATAAGGATCTTCAAATCCCTCGGGTTGACTGACATAGACTGTTTCTCTGATTTCCCCATGAAGGAACGCACTCTTCACATCTAATTGGTAGACTTTAATCTTCATGTACGATGCATAGGCAAGGAAGATACGAATGGCTTCCATCCTTGCCACGGGTGCAAACACCTCATTGTAGTCAATCCCCTCGACTTGGCGAAAACCCTGAACCACCAATCGAGCTTTGTTCCTGATAATGACCCCTTGGTCATCCTTCTTGCATTTCAGGACCCATTTGGTGCCAATTACTTTAGCACCTTTAGGTCTATCAACCAGAGTCCACACTCCTAACTTCTTGAACTGAAGAAGTTCTTCTTGCATGGCACTCACCCACGCCTCATCATTTAGTGCATCACTGACATATTTTGGCTCAAACTGCGAGACAAAACACCGATAAGCACCATCATGAATGTAACCCTTCTCCATAACCGAGGCGTAATCAGCTGAGTATAGCTGATTTCGGGTTTGTACTCCTGATCTGACATCCCCAATGACATTGTCAAGGGGATGATAGACGTTTAGTCGTGATCCTGGAGTAGTAGGAACAGCTACCTCACAGCCAAGATTATGAACATTTGGTTCTGCATCTGAGGTAGATGGAGTTTGAGGTTCCGAAGTCGAAGGTGCATCACTGGTAGATGCCTGTGGACTTTCAGGAACTGGAACCTGTTCCTCATGACTGTTCTGGTCATCTGCTTCAGCTTCATCTTCAGAGGAGGAGTCACTGTCATCGACTACTCCCCTTGACTGAGTAGATGATTCTCCCTGTGAGCTAGATGGTGTATTCAAAATATCATACATCATCCTAGTAGCTAACTCATCATCCGAGAGAGAGAGAGAGGGATGTTGAAGGACTTGAAGAATCCATCATAGTCGAAGAAGTAAGCGGGTCCTTTGCCAGTAGGTGGTGTGGTATATCGCTGAACGTCAACATTACACCACACTTCTACAAGACCCATTGAGTTGTTGTAAACTCGCTTGTTCGGTATGTTATATCCTAGAAAGATTCCTTCATCTGCCTTCTCGCTGAATTTGCCTTCTTGTGTCTTCTTCAGAAGTGTGCACGGCGCGCCAAAAGGTTCAAGATACTCCAAATTCGGTTTACGTCTTTGTAGTAGCTCGTAACATGTCTTTCCATGGCGCTTGACTATCAGGACTCGATTCAGTGTATAACATGCATTTGCCACTGCCTCATTCCAGAATTGGATAGGCAGTTTCGAGTCTGCCAACATAGTCCGTGCTGTCTTTATCAAGCTTATGTTCTTCCTCTCAGCAACGCCATTCATCTGAGGCGTGTAGGCAGAAGTGAATTGATGTACAATTCCTTTTTCCTTGCAGTATACCTCCATCCACTGGTTCTTGAATTCTGTCCCGTTGTCTGAGCGTACTTGTCTAACCTTCAGCTTGTAGAGAGATTCCAGTGTGGTTACTAACTCCTTGAATGAGTCAAATGTTTCTGATTTGGATTTCAGAAATATTACCCAAGTGAATCTCGAGTAGTCATCAGTGACCACAAAATAGTACAAGTCGCCTGCAATGCTCTTTGTACTGACTGGACCAAACAGATCCATGTGAAGAAGTTCAAGAGGAAGTTCTATTGAATGTACTTTCTTTTCCTTATGAGACTTCTTCGTCTGTTTGCCTTTCTTGCAAGCTACACAAAAGTCAGGAAGCTGGAAGTTCTTGACATTAACTCCTCTCACCAAATCCTTCTGAATCAAATGATTCATCTTCCTTTGACTAATGTGTCCCATTCTCCTATGCCAGGAGATGGAATCCTTCTCAGTAGCTTTAGATAGAAAGCACTGAACCTCATGATCCGTTGTAGCAGCTGTTTACAGATCCAAGACATAAAGGTCTTTATATCTTGAAGTAGTCATCAGAACTTGGTCCTCTGGGATCACGTAGTCTTTCTTCAGCACGTAACACTTCTTGTTGTCGAAGATGACCTTAAATCCTTTATCACAGATTTGGGAAACAGAAAGCAAGTTATTTTGAAGTTGTTGAACGTAGTTCACCTTATCAAACTTAACTTTCTGATTTCCCACTTCTCCCTGAGCTATGATATAGCCTCCCTTGTTTCCAGCAAAGGAAACATGCCCTCCTTTTATTTGCTTGACGTTTGATAAAAGGGCCCTATTTCCTGTCATGTGCCTGGATGCTCCGCTGTCTACAATCCACGTGTTAGTCTCAGCACTGTATCGAACACCCTGCACATACAAAGTAAAGAATCAGTTTAGGTTAGGAACCCAAGCCTTTACTGGCTTGGGTTTCCCAGACGCATCACACATCATAAACTCCACCCATTGACCCTTAGAGGGTGAGGGTAGCTCGGGTTCCTTCTTGTCATCAATATCTGACACGCAGGATGACTTCTCTTTCCATAAGCCAGATTTGTGCAAAGCCTGTTTATGATAAACAGTCGACTGGCTTACAGGTTGAACTTTAGGTTCACTAGTTCTTCTAGGTGGAGTCAGAGAGCTCCTCTTAGAAGACCTAGGCTTAGAGTCCTGAAGTTCAATCTTCTTCCTAGGTTTCTGATAGAAAGGACAATAGGAAGCAATGTGTCCACATTCTCTACAGTTGTAGCACGACCTGCTATCAACTTTATGATTAAGCTTTCTCTGTGGAGAAGTGTGTGACACTCTAGTAACATCAATCACTTTAGGTTTTGACTCTGGTTCTTTTGATGTTTTCTCTGGTTTAACAAATTTAACTGTTTTAACCTATTTAACATCTTTCCCTTTTTGGTTAACTGGTTTTTGACTTGAAGCTTGTGAAAAGTTAACATTAGAAGTCTTTTTAGGTTCTGATTTGATTCTGTTTGACCCTGACTGTAAGTTAACTTTTTCAAATTCCTTTTCCAGATTAACACAAGGCAATTTACCCTTTGCCTTTGAAGTGGCCTCCTTTTGTTTGTGTCCAGATTCAATAGATGAACATGAGGTATCTGGATCACTAACAAGAGTAGTAGACACCACGTGATCCTTGATGGGGTTATTATTTACTGGTCTAGTCTTAGTGTTCATCAAGGTCTCAGGTGGTGGTGGAACCACTTTGTAACCCAATCCCTCCCCGTTATTCC
Source organism: Flaveria ramosissima (assembly GCA_025215565.1). Taxonomy (NCBI): domain Eukaryota; kingdom Viridiplantae; phylum Streptophyta; class Magnoliopsida; order Asterales; family Asteraceae; genus Flaveria; species Flaveria ramosissima. The sequence goes on from CM046037.1 coordinate 51,668,776, forward strand.
TTTCTCTCACTAAGTGTTGAACTATGTGTGAAGAACTAGTCCAACTATGCAGTTTCTGTTTTAATGAGTTTACTTCTACTTCTAGAACTGCCTTTTGCTTCTTAGTGTCTTCTAGGGAGTTAAGATAGTACCTAATGTCATTAGCTTGGTTAAAGGCAACTACTTCGGTTTCCCTAAGCTGTTTAGTCAAAAGGTCTATCTTTTCTTTATAACTATGCTCATTTTGTTTTAATACTCTATTAGCCTCAGTGCACAGTTGCAAGTCTTTTACTAAGTTATCATTATGATCTAATAACCTAGCAAATTTTTCATCTATGCTATTCCTAAAGGTATCACAAGCAGAACAAGCATGATTATCAAACATTTGGTCAGTAGCACTTACCTGAGTTGGTTCAGAAGAGTTAGCCATCAACGCAGCATCAGATGTCTCTGGTTCTGGTGATTCTGTCTTTTCTGTCTCTGACATGGAAGTCTCCTCTTTAGGCTTGTAACTGACCTCAGCTGTACTTGCTTCTTCACTATGTGACATCGCTATCTCAACTGCTAGATCACCTTCACTTGCAGAATCATCATCAATATCTTCTACACTTGCAATGTTTGATTCCCCTGGTGAGACAAACCTAAAGCTCCAATCCTGTCCTTCATCATCATGAGCAGTCAAGGCTTTTGGATCCTTGCTTGATGAAGTAGAACTGGAAGCTTGCTTGTCTTGGCGAGTAAAGGATGAGAACGGGTTCCCTTAGTGGCTACCAAGTTCTGTCCGATCTTTTTGACAAACTTCTTCGCCCTCCGGACAGCACTAGCTAAGGCCCACATTATGTCCATCCTCTCAAGCTCCATTTCGTCCACTTGCTCGTAGTCCTCGTCTGCCAGATGGCAGTTTCCTATCTTCCCAGCAACAAGTCCATCATATGAATGAACCACTGCAGCCAAAAGATCCATATGCTCTCGAGCTACTTCCACAGTCACATTACCGAGTTTCTCGGTCTTCAGTTTAGTAGCACTTGCTTCAGATCCAATATAGTGGGTACAAGAAGACCCTGACGTGTCTGATCTTGAAGGAGAAGCATGTGAAAGACCCGACGAGCTAGACACAAATGCAGTCTGGAGAGGTGCTCCAGATGTCTTAGCTTGAGGCGTGGCGTTGTACAAAGCTGGATTTTGTGTGTACGAAGACATCTGAGCTCTGTACTTCATCCTTAGTGCTTCTTCTCGCAACTTAAGAATGAAGTCATTAATATCCAGCTTTGCAAGCATTCCATTCTGTCTCAGGTTAGACACGAATGAAGCCCACTTATCAGGCAATCCGTCTGCAAAGTTACTAACTTTCTCTTCCATGGTCGTTTCCACCCCATGTGTATGCAGTTCGCTCATCAAATGGTAGAATCTATCGATGACGTCATCTAAACTCTCGTTACCAATCGATGAGAAGTTATCGAATTCCTTCTTTAACTCCTTGGCCTTGATTGCCTTCAACGAAGCATTCCCATCATACCTCTTCTCTAGCTCATCCCACAGTTTCTTGGACTGCTTATTCTCTGAGTACTGGTGGAATATGTCTTTGGGGATAGACTGTGTAATCAATGCATAAACCCTTTTCTCTGCATTGTACTTAACTTTCTGCACGTCCGTCATCCCACCTAACGTTAGCTTAACTCCATCAGCTCCCACCGGTGTACTATAACCAATCTCGATGGCTTCCCATAGATTAGGATCCACTCCATTGAGGTAGATCTCAAAACGTTGTTTCCAGTGAGGAAACTCATCTAAAGTCAAGAGCTTTGGTGGTTTATTATGATTACCCACCTCACTCTCAAGCAACAGCAGGTTCTGTATCCTAGAGTCCTTCCCAGCAGTAAAGGCTGACATCTGATCTTCCATGTCGAATAACTTTAAGTCTAATCAAACAAAGTTTCACTGATGCGACTGAAGGATGCGAATGGTCTAGTCGTGCGTATGAACTCTGCGACTGGTTAAATCGTGCGGCTGAACTGGGCGATTGGTTCAGTCGTGCGAATGAATCTGGTGCGTATGAGCTATGCGAACGAATGGTTCAGTCGGCCGAATGAAGGTGCGACTAGGTCCAATCGTGCGAATGGGTCACGCGAATGGAGTCCAGTCGTGCGAATGGGTCACTCGTGCGACTGAAGCTGCTGTTTTGCGAAATTTTCTAGGTTTGACGTGTTTCAGCCGTAAAAATTCGAAATTTCGCAAGTTCTAATCGTCTAAGTCCGTAGAAACCAAACTTTGATGAGCAGGGGACGTCCAAGATCACTTTTGACACCAAAGATTGCGTTTTTAGTGCAAAAACACAAACTTTTATGCAATCTTGATTGAATCAACACGTAATCAAGAGCCAAAGCTCTGATACCACTTGTTAGGACTTGGTATTTGAACGAAAATACGTAGTGATTAGCGTGTAAACCAGATCAAATAGTGCGGAATCCTATTTGATTGGCGATCCAATCAGTGAGAACACACAAAGAATCAATCAAGAATTGAATCTAACGTTAGAAGTCGATTAGGAATCGATCTAATGTGTTCTGTGAACTTGGAGAACGATTTGGGAGGCTTCTGGACGGCTAGGGTACGTCTGTAGTCGTAATGGTATGAATGCTTACGTTTTTCCACGAATTGGGTCTATTTACAGGTTAGTATTGTTCAATCGTGCGACTGGACCATAAGTATGGTTCAGTCGTGCGATTGAACCATGCGGTTGATTCATTCGCACGACTGAGTGTTCAGTCGTGCGACTGAGCCAATCTTATGTGTCAATCATACGACTGATCCAGTCTCCTGGTTCATTCGTGCGATTGAGTCAATCGTATGAAGTTATTCATGCGTATGGTCCATTCGGATGGGCCATTCGCATGAGAACTTCATTAAGTTAAGTTTGAATGTTTTAATTGATATAACTTGATGTGTAACCATTCAAACAATCATAAACCCAATTAACCAACTCAATAACGACTCATTAATGAAATATTAGACGTTACAAATCACAAACAATTCATATCATTTCATTAATCAACTCATATTACATCATAGTCAGACAGACAAGATCTATTACATTACAAATTATGATCTAGGGACATACATGCATCAACACAAAGGCTTTAGTGAATAAATCAGCAAGCTGATTTGATGTATCCACTTTGACTAACTTAATCAATTGCTTTTCTGAGCAATCTCTCAGAAAATGATACCTAATCTCGATATGTTTTGTTTTACTATGTTGCACAGGATTAGCAGTAATAAACATAGCAGCAGAATTGTCTATATAGATTGAGGTTTGAAGAAAGTTGTAACCATAGTCAAGCAATTGGTTTTGTAACCAAAGTACTTGAGAGCACCCAGCTGAAGCAGCAATGTACTCAGCCTCAGCTGTGGATACAGAAACATTTGTTTGTTTCTTGCACTGCCATGACACTAGCCTGGGTCCAATGAATTGACATCCACCGGTTGTTGATTTTCTGTTGCTGTTACATCCACCATAGTCACTGTCTGAGTTTGAGTAGAGTGTAAAGTCTCCATCCCATAGACCAAGTCCTGGTTTTCCCTTGAGGTATCTGAAAATTCTTTTGACAGCATTGAGATGTGACTCCTTTGGATCAGATTGGTACCTAGCACATACACACACAGCAAACATAATATCAGGTCTACTGGCAGTTAAGTACATAAGTGAACCTATCATAGATCTAAATAATTTTTGATCAATAGATTTTCCAGTGGGATTAGGAGCAATCTTATCAATTGTTGATGCTGGTGTTTTGCATGAGGATACTTCAGCAAGATTGTATTTCTTCAGTAATTGATGTATGTATTTTTCTTGATTGATGAATATTCTATCTGCTTTTTGATGAACTTGAAGGCCAAGGAAGAATGTTAATTCACCCATTGAGCTCATCTGAAATTCAGATTTCATCAGCTCTTCAAAATTCACACACAATCTCTTATTAGTTGATCCAAATATATTGTCATCAACATATACTAGAACTACTAAGAGATCTTGATGTTCTTGTTTGAGAAAGAGTGTCTGATCAATAGTTCCTCTTTTGTAGCCATGCTTGAGTAAGAAAGATGATAGTGTTTCATACCATTTTCTTGGTGCTTGATGAAGACCATACAAGGCTTTATCTAGTTTGTATACCCTGTGAGGATAATGAGGATCTTCAAATCCGGGGGGTTGAGACACATAAACTTCCTCATCAATTTTCCCATACAAGAATGCACACTTGACATCCATCTGATACACAGTAAATTTCTTATATGATGCATATGCCAAGAACACTCTTATTGCCTCAATTCTTGCAACTGGTGCAAAAACTTCATCATAATCTATGCCTTCTTCTTGAGTGTATCACTTTGGCTCCTTGTAGTTCTCTTTTCAGGATTTCCAATGATATTGTCAAGTGGACGAGACTTATGAATTCTCATTGAGGGAGTTGACTCAACTGGAATAGATGATTCCAGATTAGTCATTTCCATTGCCTCTGACTGATTCATCTCAATTTGAGAATTCAAGAAATAATCAAATTGAGTCTCTATTGATTGAGCTACAGGAGTATCTGCAGTTGGATTTCGCTCTTCCGTAGGAACTTCTGCGGAAGCATTTTGGTCTTCCAAAGGAATTTCTCCGGATGTATGCTGATCTTCCGAAGGAACCTCTCCGGATGTATGCTGATCTTCCGAAGGAACTTCTCCGGATGCATGTAGGTCTTCCGAAGGTACTTCTCCGGATGCATGCTGGTCTTCCGAAGGTACTTCTCCGGATGCATGCTGGTCTTCCGAAGGTACTTCTCCGGATGCATGCTGGTCTTCTGAAGGTACTTCTCTGGATGCATGCTGTTCAATTCCACATGTAATATCTGCTTCTGCTGAAGTATTTTCACCTGAAGATGGATGTATCCTTGGGGGATCAGCAGATAAAGTTACTTCAGTCATAATAGGTGGAACAAATGGATAGCATACTTCATCAGATCCTACATTGGTCAAATGATCATAGTTAAAAGATTTAGACAAAGCATCTATGTCAAATAACCATGATGAACCTTTAACTGACTTAGTAAACACATTTTCATCAAAAGATACATTAGGGGTCTCTTCCACAATGTTATGTTGTGGAATATACACTCTATATGATTTTGATGTTGAAGAGTATCCACAAAGAAACCATCATATGCTTTTTCTGAAAATTTTCCTAATGACTCTCTTATGTTCAAAACAGTTACTTGACATCCAAATACTCTTAGATATCCTATGTAAGGTTTTCTTTTGAATAGGAGCTCATAAGGAGTTTTGTTATGTTCTTTGACAATTAATGTTCTGTTTTGAACATTGCATGCAGTATTCAAAGCCTCAGCCCAAAAGGTAATAGGTAGTTGTGAATCAGCTAGCATTGTTCTTGCTGCTTCAATGAGAGTTCTGTTTCTTCTTTCAGCAACTCCATTTTGTTGTGGAGTCCTTGGTGCATTGAATTGTCTTGCAATACATTTGCTCCTGCAAAAAGAATCTAGTTCAAAGTTGACAAATTCAGTACCATTATCACTCCTGAAAATTTTGACTTTTGTATCAAGTTGATTCTCAATCTTGATTACAAAGTCCATTAATGTTTCTAATGTTTCACTCTTTTGTTTTAAGAAAAAGACCCATGTAAATCTAGTGAAATCATCAACTATCACCAAACAATATTGCCTTTTTCCAATGCTCATTACATTGGTTGGACCAAAAAGATCCATGTGAAGCAATTTGAGTGGTGTAGTATTAGTATTGATTGTTTTGGGTTTATGTGACACTCTATGTTGTTTTCCTTTGTAACAAGAAGAACAATGAGTTGAGCAATGAAAAACTTTATTTGGCAATCCAATGACCAGGTCATGTTTCACCAATTTATTCATGTTCTTCATGTTAGAATGAACAAGCCTTCTATGCCATAATTGTGACAAATCTTCTGAAAGTTTAGATATAAGGCAAGTTTCATGTTTTGTGAGAGAAGTGTTGTTCATATCCAAAACATAAGTGTTTCCTTTTCTTGCTGCTTTGAGGAGAATCCAATCTTCAGGGACAATAAATCCTGGCTTTAGAATGTAACAGTTAGTGTCATCAAACAATGTAGTGTAGTTTTGATCACAGATTTGAGATACACTAAGTAAATTATACTGTAAGTTTTTACAGTAATTTACTTTATCAAATTTAAGTACACCATTAGTTATCATTCCTTCACCAACAATTTTACATCCCTTTTTATCCCCACCAAATGCCACATAAGAAGCATTTTTATGTTTGAAATCATGGAGAAGAGAACAGTTTCCTGTCATATGCCTGGAACAACCACTGTCAACATACCACATGTTGTCAGCTCTCCAATATTGTTCCTGCAATCAGAAAAGAAAGTCAATTAGAAGTGACAACCCAAGTCTTAGTGATCTTGGGTTTGTAAACAGGATCTAAAACAGTTACTCTTTCATGAACATTTTTTGAAGTTTCAGTTTCAGATTTAATTGATTCATTTTGATTTGATTTAGATGAGGATGATTCTGCTGAATTGGATGTTGATGAAGTAGATTTATGATTCACATTGTCTGATTTACTCAGAGTAACTTCATTTGTTTGAGTCTTTTGTTTTGATAATGAACCTTTAAATGTTTCACTATCTTTTGTTTTTGAAAGAGGTATATGAATGCCTTTGTCAAATTTATCAAAGAATGAATCATCATCCTTTGATTCTTTGTCTGACAAATCTACTCTTTTGTGTGGTGTTTTTGACTGCTGAAAAGATGGTTTTTTCCTCAGTATATAAACACTTGATGATGATTTGTCCTTTGGTTTTGCTTTTGATTTTTGTTCAAACTTCTTCAGTTTTGAGCCCTTTGCAGAATCCGTAGATTGACATCATCAGGTGATAGATCTTTCGTACTGATTGGTTGATTTTTGTCATTATAATCCGGCCCAAGAGTGGGTGGAATATAAGGACCTTCAGTGATGGAAATCCACAAGTCAGAATCAGTATAGTTTACATGATTCCTGAACTTGATTTTCCAAGACTTGAAGTCTGCTTTTGTTTCCAACTTCGAAGGTTGGTAAGATGAACCACTGAAGTTGCTCATGATGTTAACAAGATCTGCTATTCAATTGATTTGAATATAGAAACAAGTTAATTAAAAACGATTGCATTTAAACGAAATCAAACACAATTAAAACACAACTAACACTGATAGATCAATTGATCTAAATCAATGAGCACTTGGCTCTGATACCACCTGTGAATCCAAGGATCGTCAACAGGAATTATCAGTGTGAATCGATGACAAGTCAACGTTTGCCGAATTAACGTTGATTTGGTTTAATTGTGTTTAAACAACTTTAAATATCAATGAAATATCAAGAACACACGTAACAAAACACAATTAATGATTAATCAGTATTTTATTATAATGTGTTGAGGATTACAAAAGAATTGAATGTACGATATCAAAGAATGCTATGATGTTGTGTATGCTAAAGTTGAGAGGAAGACTTTTGATGATTGTTGTATTGCTATTACTGTTATCAATCAATCAATCGTCTAACTCAATCGTTTTTGAATCGAAACCTAGGATCCATATTTATAGACAGAGGTGTTTCAGTTATAGGAAACACCGGATCTCTTGGGATTTGATTTGTTTTTGTTAAGGAATCATCGGATTTCTCGGGATTCGCATAACCGCCTTGTTGACTTGTTGACTTGTTGACTTGTTGACTTGTACCACTTGTATAATACAAGTGTTTGGACTCCGCAGGAATATTGTCTTTAGTAATAATTTGTTCTTCCGTAGGTAATGTTCTTCCGAAGATATCTTGTTCTTCCGAAGGTATTGTCCTTCCGAAGGTGACTTGTTGTTCATCCGCAGAAGATCTTTGGATGTATAATTACTTGTAAGAAATATATCTACGGAAGAACAAAATGTTCATCCGTAGATGTTTCTTACACTTGGTCAAATTCACAAATTGACCAATTATAATTTTTGTTCCTGCAACCATATATAAACCAACACATATATAAATGGGTTAACCTATATATTTAATGCATACACAATAATGAAATACAAAAGTTCATTACAGATATTAATTCAAGTACTAAGCCTATACATAATGACTAGATCTACTGATTCTAGACCTAACAAATACTTTTCAAGTGTTGTTCTTTCATTATACGATTGCCCATGTTATTTCAAATTTACGTATCCATTCATGATGGTTTATAAGCTAGTTAACATTTTATACATTTTTGAAGCTCAACACACACAAGTTAATATATATATATAACCATTATATTCACGTATATGGATGTCTAACGCACGATTATACCTAACGCTCCCGCATCGCGTCCTAGAATTCGCTTGATCCGACCCGCATCGCGTTGACTGTCCTTTGACCAGTTTGACCAGCTTTGACCAAAGTTAAACCTAACCAAAACCACACCAAGATTACATACATCACTATTATTTTGTTATCTAGCAACCAAACACAACCATAACCACACTATTCGTTACGAAACACCTCGGTTGAGGCTTCTACCACCGTAGTCCATCACTTGTAGCCAAGATCAACCATGGATAGCCAAGGGGCACCACCGGCCGCCCTAGAGCCGCCGTCTAACTCGCTTAAGAACGACTCCAAACCACCAATTCACGAAGATCTTGCTTTGAATTCAACATGCAGCCACCAATACAGCATCAAACGGCTCTACTTCTCCTCAAACAGCAGCAACCACCACGACCACCACTGGCCCTTGCCTCCGGCCTGCACTGCCACGGCCGGCAGCCACCAAAACCTCCAAAACCTTGCTGCAGTCATCTTCAAATGCCCATAACTTTCAAGCCGTTAAGAGTTAGACAACGCAGCTACCACCGTTGGAAAGACCTCATCGAGAAAAAGAAGAGCATGGGTGGCACTCGCTGCCACTCGCCACCAGTCGCCGGCGCCGGCGGCCTGAAAACTCGTAGGAACCCTAGCCGCCGCTGCCTTCTTTCTTCCATATCTTCCACACCGTTGCGAATTAGAAGAAACCGCCACCACCATCGTGATCAGGAGGTCGAGATTAGGGGGGGTAGGGCAAGACCTGGCCGGAAACCGCCGCGCCGCCGCCGTGGAGCCTCCTGCTCCGGCGAAGTCGGCTGCAGCAACTCTTGAGAGCATTTTCAGTGTTTTTTTAGGGTTTGCAAGTGAAAAATGAGAGAATAGTTTGCTTTTATACCTAGGGTTTTTGAGTGGGCTTGATTTAAAAATCGCGTATACGTCCCGAAACTTCGTTATCACGTATTGAACGGTCTTTTGGATAAAACCTCGTTAGAAAACCTATAATAGATTTATCTAATTACTTTAGCTTGAAATAAAACAATTCGGTATTTTTATGGTCAAACTCTCGGGTTTGACCTATTCTCAGGCCGGTCCACGCTTCAGTCGCGACTCGAACCACATTGCTCCTGGATAACCGTCTCACTCTCTAATTTAGAATATGATAATAAATATATAATAACTAGATAAACATTTATGATGTTATAGGGCTCGGTTGTCGTATCAGATGTCCGTTAAATGCCGGTGTATTCGGTATTCGCGTTTTTCCGACGTATTATAGCTGATTATACACGTTTCGTTAGGATCTTTTAGCAAGTACTGTTTACAGTATGCATCATGATTAACAATGATTTTAAAAGAGTATAGACCATTATAAGTATGTTCCGATGTAAATTAGACGTTAGTACGCGTTAGATTACCGGACTTTACACGATATAGGTTTTGAATCTGTTTTTGGTTGGGATTCTTATCGTAGTTGCTTCGGATCACAATTTAATTTATTAACTTATGATCACTTATTTAATTAGATGGTAAATGGGTATTGGGCCTTAAATGGGCCTTGTTTATAAGTTTGGGCCCTTATTGGGCCTATTGGGCCTAAAAAGGCTAGTTTCTTTTCCAAGTTTTCTTTGTAGCCCAATTCAATCCGGACCTTTATTGGGTCCTATAATACATTAAGTTTTCTAATTGTCTTGTCAGCTTCAAGATATAATGATCTGTATGTCTTGGATCTATCAAAAGCCTCCACAACTGATCACACTATTCAGTGTTTCTTGTCAAAGGCAACTGAGAGGGATTTAGTCTCATGGCAAAGGAGAATGGGACACATTAATCCAAGGAAGATGAATCATTCGGTTCAGAATGATTTAGTAAATGGAGTAACTGTCAAGAATTTCCAGCTTCTGGATTTCTGTGTAGCATGTAAGAAAGGGAAATAGACCAAGAAGTCTCACAAGGCAAAGAAAGTGAATTCTATGGATATTCCTCTAGAGCTTCTACACATGGATCTGTTTGGTCCTGTAAGCACAAAGAGCATTCCTGGAGATCTATACTGCTTTGTAGTAACAGATGATTACTCAAGATTCTCTTGTGTGATGTTTCTGAAAGCCAAATCAGAAACTTTTGAATCATTCAAACATCTAGTAACTACATTGAAATCACTCTACAAGCTAAAAGTAAGGCAGATTCGATCAGACAGCGGCACAGAATTCAAGAATCAGTGGATGGAGGCATATTGTAGAGAGAAAGGAATTGTACATCAATTTACCTCTGCCTACACTCCACAGATGAATGGCATTGCTGAAAGGAAAAATTGGAGCTTGATAGAGACTGCCAGGATAATGCTAGCCGACTCGAAACTGCCTATTCAATTCTGGAATGAGGCAGTGGCTAATGCGTGTTTCACGCTCAATCGAGTCTTGCTGGTCAAACATCATGGTAAAAGATGTTATGAACTGCTCCAGCGACGTAAACCAAACTTGGAGTATCTAGAATCGTTTGGCGCACCGTGCATGTTTTTGAAGAAAACGCAGACTGGGAAGATTATTGAGAAGGCAGAAGAATGTATCTTTCTCGGATACAGCATACCGGGCAAGAGAGTTTATAACAACTCAACGGGTCAGGTAGAAGTGTGGTGTAATGTTGATGTTCAAAGATACACCTCCCCCCTGCTGGAAAAGGACCCTCCTTTTCTTTGACTATGATGGATTCTTTAAGTCCTTCAATCTACTGCCTTCTCATACTGATGATGAGCTTTCTGCTAGGATGATGTACGATGTTCTGAACACTCCACTACTAGACTCAACATCAACGGCTCCATTAGATGATACTTCTAGCCTTTCAGGGGGGAGAGCTTGAAGTAAGTGATTCTTCCTTTGGTGATGAAGCAGTTGAGACTGAAAATGTGGACCAGGAGGAACAGGTTCCCACCAACGAAAGTACACAAGCATCAAATCCTGATGCCTCTGTCACTTCTGAACCTCATACTCCAACAGCTACAGATACTGAACCTGGGTTTCACAATCTGGATACTAAGGTAGTTATTCCCACCACTCCCAGATCTCGGATTAATGTTTATCATCCCTTGGACAACGTCATTGGAGATGTTCGATTAGGAGTACAAACACGAAATCAGCTATACTCAACTGATTATGCCTCAGTCATGGAAAAGGGATATCTTCACGATGTAGCATATCGGTGTTTTGTGTCTCAATTTGAGCCAACATATGTGAGTGAAGCCTTAAGCGATGGGGCATGGGTTAGTGCAATGCAAGAAGAACTCCTACAGTTCAAGAAGTTATGAGTATGGACCCTTGTGGATAGACCAAAAGGTGCTAAGGTGATAGGCACTAAATGGGTGCTAAAGTGCAAGAAAGATGACCAAGGGGTCATAATTAGGAATAAGGCTCGGCTTGTGGTTCAAGGATTTCGACAAGTCGAAGGCATAGATTACAATGAAGTGTTTGCACCGGTGGCAAGGATGGAAGCAATACGTATATTTCTAGCCTATGCATCCTACATGAAGATTAAAGTTTATCAATTAGATGTAAAAAGTGCATTCCTTCATGGTGAAATCCGTGAAACAGTCTAGGTCAGTCAACCCGAAGAATTTGAGGATCCGTATCATCGGGATAGAGTTTACAAACTGGACAAGGCTCTTTACGGGCTCCATCAAGCCCCTAGAGCCTAGTATGAAAAACTGTCAACTCATCTTGTGAAACACGGTTTTCGCAGAGGAGTTATTGACTGTATATTATTTATCAAAGAAAAGGAGGGTGATTTACTGCTGGTACAGATATATGTGGATGACATAATCTTCGGTTCCAAAAACGAAGAATTATGTAAAGAATTCGAACCTGTAATGAAAGCAGAGTTTGAGATGAGTGCCATGGGGGAGATGAAGTTCTTTCTTGCCTTACAGGCGGATCAGACACCCAAAGGAATCTTCCTGCATCAGACCAAATATGTAAGAGATATCCTCATTCGATTCGACATAGAGAATGCTTCAGCAGCTGGAACTCCACTTGCCACGAACCATGACGTGGCACCCAATGAAAATGGTGATCTGGTTGATGCCACCATGTACAGAGGAATGATCGGATCTCTCATGTACATCACAGACTCGCGTCCTGATATTATGTACGCCACATGTCTATGTTCCAGATATCAGGCAAAACCAAAAGTAAATCATCTCATCGGAGTTAAAAGGATCTTTCGTTATCTGAAGGGTACTGCAACACATGGGTTGTGGTATCCTCATGACGATGACTTTGAGCTTACAGCGTATAGTGACTCGGACTATGGTGGTTGCAAAATGAATTACAAGACAACATCAGTGGGATGTCAATTCTTTGGTAGACGGTTAGTCACCTGGCAGTGTAAGAAGCAAACATCAGTTGCTCTGTCAACATGTGAAGATGAATACGTTGCTGCTGCAAGTTGCTGTTCACAAATCATTTGGATTCAATAGCAAATGCGCGACTACGGTTTGCAATTTTCAAACACCCCTATTTTTGTTGATAATTCTGCTGCAATTTCTATAACAAAAAATCCTGTCCAACACCCTAAAACAAAACACATCGGTATTAAATATCACTTTATACGTGACTGTTTTGAAAAGCAATTAATAGATGTGGTTAAATCTAATACTGATTTCCAACGCGCCAACCACTACACAAAAAACATTTGACAAACCACGGTTTTTATATCTTTTAGAGGTTAATGGCGTAAAGAAGAAAAGTGATGTGATTCAAGAAGACGACAGTTCTACTTCCGACAAGTAGGTTCTTAGTTTATTAGTTATTTTATTTTATTTTATTTTATTTTCATGTCTATTAAAATCTAAAAACACAAAAAGATTTTCGATTTTAGAATTTAAGGGGGAGAAAAGTTTTACTTTAGTATTTCTTTACTTATAAAAAAATAAAAAAAATGAGGGGGAGGGCAAGTTAGCTGAAAGAAATGAAATCATATCTGTGATTATGATTCACTGTTTATGGAAAATGATAGTACACAGGGAACAAATTGGTTGGGACTTCAAAACTAATTTGCTTAAAATGCGAAATTCAAATTATAAGTATGAGAAGTCTAAGCACAACTAAAGAAAAATGATAGTTAAACTAGTCTGCTAATGAGGTAACATAGAGAAAGTAGACCTAGAGGTTGCTAGTTCATTATATGATATGTCGGTAGATTCAACACAATAGATGAGTAGACTTCATTGGTGAATCAAATTCAAACTAAGTTGTTCAACTTTCTGTGGGTTCTCATCTTATCCCTGGTTAACACAATCAACACATTTCCAATAAGGGATGACGAGCAAAATAAACACCACAAATGTGTGCGGATGACCATAAAAATGAGCAAAGCACATGGAAAAAATGCTTAGCGCAATCAAGCTAATGACTAATGTTGTTGGTGCGTTATGTGCAAAAAGAAAAAAAATTGCTCTAACAAGAAGATAGGTTGTGTGCCTCTCTACTGTGCGATGGCACTGACCTGAGGATAAGCATAACCTAAATATTCTAGAATTCATTGTTGTTTGCGCCTCTCTGCTGTGCGATGGCACCAACCTGAGGCTTGGCATCTCTTTGAAAGCTCTTAGAATAGTTTCTTCTTGTCAAATACCTGTAGACCGCTCAAAAATCTCCTGAGGAATGTTGATTACCATATAAGTGTGAGATCCACAAATGCTTTTTGAAATAATTAAACCTAACTTATCACCATTATGAGTCAAAAATCTGTGTCTGGATTTAAGTGGATAACTATACTGACAATCATCGTGACAGCAACTCTTGACAGTCAAAATCATTTTGTGCATCTTATAGCTCTAGTATGATTTCTTGAAAGTGCTATTGACTCTTAAACAAAATAAGAATCTAGCGTCAAAGTGCATATTAAAAAGGTCCCAAATGATTATGATATACCTCTATGATTCCATAATGAATCTTTCCAGAAATGATTAAATTAACTTGAAGATTTTCTGCTCAAACCCAAAACCACAAAAATATGTCTTGTTTTTCCTTTAAACTTCAAAGTTGTTTTCTATTTTCTAGTCTTTTGTAGTGTAGACGTCGGACTATACAACTAGATGAATTCTGTGAATCACTCACTAAAAGGGGTCACGTCTGAGGTGACCAATCAATTTTAAATTAAAAGGGTCATGTCTGAGATGATCAAAGGGCAGAATGGTTTTATATCAAAAGTTAATAATTTTAAGTGTTTGAAAGTGTATGAGTTCAAACTCATAAGTATGAGCTAATCGTACGATTGAATCATAAGGATGAGCCAATCGCACGTTTGAACCATACGAATGAGCCAGTCACACGATTGGACCATGAGTATGGGACAACCATGCGATTGGACCACAAGATTGAACCAATCGTACGAATGGATGAAGGAGTATGATCCAGTCACACGACTGAAACCTAGTCGCAGGAATGAAGCATGCATATGGGTCCAGTCGCACGACTGAAATTTAAAATAGTATAAATAAGGGGTTCAGTCGGTCGTAACCCTTACCACCCTTCAAAGTTCTCTGAAATCGCCCATACACACACACCCTACCCAAATTTCTACTGTTGTGATTACTGCCTGATTTAAGATACTAATGTGTGTTCTACTCATCTACAGGTACTGGGGCGACTGAAATCGATCCAAATGAACATCTTAATCGCATCTTTAGGGACCGATTATGCTAAAACCTAGAACCGAGACTAAACCCTAAAAATAGACCACTTAAATGGACATTAAAGTTGATTTAAAGGACATTAAGTGCTATTTAGAGTCTCTGCGGTCCAAATGAGTCTAAACACAAAGTCTAATATAAAGTTTTGACAAAGATCCAAATCTAGGGTGTTCAACAGTGTAGGATGCGAATGGATATGGTAATGAACTTTAGTCGCATGATTGAGCCAAACACACGATTCAATCGCACATATGAATCATGCCTATGGGTTCAATCGCACGACCGATTCAACCGCATGGCATAGCATACGACTAAGTTCAGTCACAGGCTCAATAGCACGACTGAACTTAGTCGCAAGCTCAATAGCACGACTGAACTCAGCCGCAGGCTCAATCGTACGACTAAAACTCAGTCGTATGGTTCAATCGCATGACTGAGCCAGTTTGATCACAACAGTTTAAGTTCCTACTGTCTTCTGTTATGCACAAATCTAACATATGTGTATCTTGTGTTGTAGCAACATGGCTGATAGATGGACGATGAGCACCAAACACAATATCTGTGCTCACTTAGATGCTACTACTCGGAATGCTTCCGAGTTTGCTGGGATCATAGCCTTTCTGAGGAGATCGAGGATCTTCAAGGCCATATCTACACCCTGCACGCCATACAGATCGTTACAGCAGACCTTCTGGGAAGGTGCTACAGTTGACAGGTCCGCTGAGCCCCACTGTATTCGGAGCTCAATCTTCGAACAGGAGATTAGGATCACTGCAGAAGATCTAAGGCGAGTCTTGGATCTGGGTGAGGATGGTGCTCACCCAACCAAGCTACATCCTCTGATCGTTCGGGGATGCTTTCTGAGGATGAAGTACACCGGGGACATCAATGCAGGTGTACTCAATAAGATCAGCTCGTGCCCCTAGTTCAAGTACTTAGCTCATGTCATTCACAAGTGCATAGCGTCAAGGAGAGGAGGATTCGACGAGATGTCAGATCAAATCCAGAACGCATATGTTGCTCTGGTGCTGAACCACCCGTTTAGTTTTTCGCTCATGCTCTTCTCTTATATGGTCGAGAATCTGGAAGCTAAAGGCAAGGAAGGCTTCTGCATGTACCCAAGGTTTCTACAGATGATTATTGACGAGAAGCTTCCCCTGCTACCAAAAGAGATAATGATGCTGTGATTCTAGAGGTGATGGATGACACGACTTTAGGTCGGATGAAGGTGTACCGGGGGAAGCAGGTGAAGCCCCCGGTTAGGAGATTGTTCGGGCATTTGGCCAGTGAAGATTATGTGGCGCCCTGTCGTAAGAAGTGGCGTCACGATGATAGCGACTCCGACGTTGAGCCAATTGAGCTACCCACCGACGAAGAAGACGACGATGATGACGACCATGATGATGGTCAAGGTGATGATGCACCTGGTGGAACAGATAAGGCTGCCTTCCATCAAGACTTCCTGCTCGATGAAGAGGAAGAGTCTGATGATGAGCCACTGGTTAGGATAGTTGGTAGCCAGGTTGTGGCCACCGACAAAAGGAAAGAGGCGGTTGGCGGACGCTAGGCTGGGTCAAAGGGTGATGATACTGATGTCATTGATCCTACTTATATACCTGACGAGCACATTAGCCCATGGGGAGCTTCTACTGCCAAGAGCTCCAGGAAGAAGAGGATGGCCCACCCTTATGGCAAAAAGGGTAAGAGGCCATGATTTACTTTGATCACATCTTCTACTACCACTGCCACTGCCACCACCACTACCACACCCACTACCACCACTGCCACAGCCACCACCACTACCACACCCACTACAACAGCCACCACCACTACCACACCCACTACCACAGCCACCGCTCCATCCACCACTCATACACCTACTCATTCACAATCCATTCCCGTCCCTCTCCCCATTTTCACCACATCCACCACTACCACAACCACTCACCAAGCTGGTCCCTCCACCCAATCCACATTCACACTCGGACCTACTCTACCCATGGTCGGGTTAGAGGAGCAGCTGGCTACCCATGGTGCTAAAGCTTATTGCTACTGATGATCTGAGGGCTACTCAGATCAATCAGCTGATGGCGGTAAATGCAGCCCAAGCCAAGCAAATAACTCAACTCAGTGAGAAGAATGCACTGTACGAGAGAGCGTTAGGCCAAGCCCACCACGCACTAAAAGGTCAAAAAGAGTCGGTGTTGGCGTCGGTAAAGAGGATTGAAGGTCTTGAGAAGAAGATGTAAATCCAGGATAATCACACTTGAATCAAATCATGAAAATTATAGATCAAAATATGTTAGAACCCTAGAAAGATTAGCATTTTAGTCTTTAGTTTTGTTTTTGTCATAGTGTAGGGACTTATTATGTAAATATATGTTCCTTATTTCTCTCTTGTTATTAGTATAAATAGGATTACTTGTTTTAGTGCAGGTAGGGACGTTTAGAAGACTTTGAGAGATATTTTGATATTTTCTCTCAATTGCACTTTGTAATCCTACTAATATCAATGAAAAGACTATGAATTTTTGTGATATTTGTTAGTTTTTATTATATTGTTCATATAATTGTCAATTGCTTGATAACAATCACAGATCGATCCATTTGACATATCAAATGGTATCAGAGCTTTCGGTTCAGTGATTTAAAGTTCAAAATCAACTTTTGAGCTCTTTTGAATCACTTGAATCTGTAATTTGATCGCAAATTGTTCAATTAATTGATGATTTAGTTGTGTTTCATCACTAGAAACATGAATTGCATCACAATTGAGTGAATTTACATCATCAAATCTGAATTTTTGTCGAATTTGTGTTCGAACTGTTCTTCGTAACTCGAACACTAAATTTGTAAAATTGAGAATCAAAGTGTTGCTAATTGAAAGAAATGATGTTAAAGGATTGATTATCGGTGTGTTAGTGACTTGATTGAAGACTTTCAAATCATTTTATCAAGTTTTAAAAAGTTTGTTAAGATCTGGTTGTTACAAAGAAGATGAATTAGGCGTTTGAGGTGTTGAAATCATTTGAAAATTACCTATGTGTTTAGGCTTATGAACACTGTTTAGACGCTTTAACACTGTTTAGGCGTTTCAGAGAGTTTGTTTTGACAATTTGTGGCGTTTAAGCACTGTTTAGACGTTTATCAGAAATCTGAGTCTTAGACATTTTGGAACTATTCAGGCGCATCAACACTGTTTGGGCGTTTTGAAACTGTTCAGGCATTTCTACTCTTGAAAACTCAGAAGTTCTCTAAGGCAATCCCTTAGGCGTTTCTAAGACAAGTTGGGCATTTCTCTATTGTTTAGACATTTAACTACTGTGCAGGCGTTTCACAACTGTTCAGGCGCATCTAATTCAGACGTTTCACTTAACACTTAGAAAATTTCTCCAAAATCTAAAATCAAGATCTTTTCTTTTCTTTGATTCATTTCAAAATTTAAAAACAACAAAAATAGTATATTTTCTTAAATTCAAAGTTTAAAAATGACAAAGTCTGAAGATTCAGAGAATAGATTACGAAAGTTGAAGAACATAGCTGACTTCAAGAATTGGACACTCAGGCTGAAACATCACTTAACTCAATTAATACTGACTTATGGAAATCAATTGTGAAAGGACCTCATATCCCTGTTACTTCTGATGGTCCTGATGGATTTGTATACACTAAAGATACTGAAGAGCCTTACCCAAAAGATGGATTAATAGAGGATGATCTGAAGAAAGTGAAGAATGATGTTAAAGCATATTCTCTCATGTGTAAAGGATTACCTTTAGAAGGTCTATCAAGGCTTGAGAATTACCAAACTGGGTACACCTTATATAAAGCTTTGAAAGTTGTATGTGAAGGAGGAAAAGAGATTCAAGATCTCAAATGACAGAAGTTGAAAAGACAACTTGAATTGTTCGAGCATATCTCTGGAGAAACTGTCAACCAGATGATGAACAGATATGTGCAGCTTATCACAGAAAAGTCAACTTAAGGATTTAAGAATGATTTTAAAGACCTAAATGATATACTATTAAATGCACTTCCATCATCTTGGAAACAAACAGTAACTTTGTAAAAACATACAAAAAAGTTTCCCATGGATCTTGATTAGTTGATTGCAAAGATTGAGTCAGTGAAAATTGATGAAAGCTCAAGAAATAATGATAGAGCTGCAGCCACTTCTCAATAAAAGTATGTTGCTTCTACATCAAATACTGTAGAGATTGAATTTCTTGCTAAAGATAAAGCTACTACAGAAGATGAGGGTGATCTGTTTGTAGGAGCAGGATTCTTTACTAGCACCCCTGTCTATTCAACTCAGCAACAACCACAGTCTCCTCCAAAAGCTCAAACTGCTAAAACTCAAAATGATACTCCATCTTCTAACTCTGCTAACCCTAGCAAAGTTAAAGATGTAATAAACATCCTTCTACAGGATGAAGAGTCTAAATCTGCATTTACAGCCTTTATGGCAAGTTTTCAAGCTTATCAGGGTAGTCATTTAACTCAAGTTGATCTGATTTTGCAGGATTTGTTCGAGATGGATCCAGATGACATTGAAGAAATGGATCTCAACTGGAAAATGGTGATGATTGCTTACAGAACACAAAAGCACTCATATGTCAACAGAAACTACAAACCTAGTGCCAATAAAATTATTGGCTTGGACAAGTCAAAGTCAAGGTGTTTTAAATGTAACAGCTATGGCCATTTTTCTAGAGAATGCAAGGCTCTAAGAGCTCAAGGAGGAAATGGTAAAAGTAGCTCTAATAGTCAGAGATATCATCAACAGACTCAAAAGACATTTCAGAAACCTTAGCAGAGTCTTCCAATGCCAGAACTGAAGGAAGAATCTAAAACCACTAAAGAACCAAAGAAAGCACTTGTCGTCAGCATCAAGGATGGATATGATTGGAGTGCTTATGCAGAACAGTTCAGTGAAGATCTTACCGCAGGTCTAACACTTGTTGCTGAAATGGACGAAGATTGGTCTGAAGAAAATGATCCAAAAACAGAAGGAGATTCAGATGATGAGGAAGATTATGACTGGAGTGACAAATCAGATCCAAAGGATTATTCTGAAGAAGTTGCTCTTATGGCACAGTCTGAACAACCCAGGGTTGTAAACTCTTCATCTGAAACTGACACTGAATTTTCAAACTCATATCCAGAAATTCCAGTGGAAGTAAGAGAAAAAATGTGCACTAAAGCATGTTTTGAACAGGTTGAACATTATAGAAATTACTCATTCAAAATATATGACAAATTGAAACAAGAAGAATTAATGCACAAGAAACTGAAAGATGATCATAAAATTGCTTATGATAAAATCATGTCACTTCAAGCAAGTTGGAAAAAATCTTTAAAAGAACTCGAACTTGTCAAGAAACAACTTGAAGAAATGACAAAAACTCTTGAAAAAGAAAAATTGGCACATGTTGCAACTGAAGTTGACTTGGCTAAAGTAAAAAGCTCAAAGACCATAGTTGAGCAACTGGTAAATGGAAGAGAAGATAAAGATAAAACATGATTAGGTTTTACACATGAACCTATGCCTGAATCAATCTCTAATACTTTACCAAAAAATTTCAATACTCATGATCATTCTCCAAAAAACAAAGCCAAGCTTAAGGAATTTCAAGAGAAGAAAAGAAATGTTCAATCTAATGTCGAGAGTGAAATTGAAAAGATAAATATTGAAATATTTGAAGAAAGAGATTCTGAGAAGATAAATAATGGTCATCCAATTAGAATCAAATCTTATGAACCTCGACTTAAGACTAAAAAACTGTTTGTTCCAAAAGATGAATGTATCAGAGAGAAGTGTAAAACTGATCAAGAGATTGAAAGAACAAATAAGAACAATCTCAAAATGACAGGAAAATGTCAAGAAGAGAATTCTGACACTTCATCTTCTGATGATCTAAGCTTAAATGAGTTAATTCAAAACAAAGAATCTTCTCAAGATTCAATTAACTCACAAAAAATTAAGAAGTCATCAAGAAATCAAAGAAGAAAACCAACTTCAAAAGCTAAACAGTCTGAACAAAACAACAAATAAAGTCAGATTAAACCTGTAAAGTTTGTGTCAGCAGGAACCTTTGACATGAATACAATATCTGAATAAACATCTAAATCTAAGATCAAATCTAACTCTGATCTGAAAACAGGTTCAGGTCCGAAGACTTCTGTTGTGCATAAAAGATTTGAATCAAAAGAGTTAAAGAATTGTGAACATGTTAAGAGGAAAAATCCTCAATATCATAAGACCAAAGTTAAACAGACAAAACAAAAGTTTAATCAGTCTATTCCTAAAACCAAACAAGGGTCTAATGTGACATCTACTTCTATGGTTAAACAAATGTTGTTTCAAAAACCACAAAAATACTGCGATATATGTGACATGTACAATCATAACACATCTGAGTGTTATTTTAACAAATATTGTCACATATGTGATATGACAAATCATAACACAACTAATTGTTATTTTAACAAATACTGTGCATTGTGTGATGAAAGGAATCATAACACAGAGGATTGCTATTTTAGAAAGAACTCATCCAGAAAAGATTTTGATAGTCAAGGATATGCTAATCCAATTATTCAAAGAAATCATTATAATGGATTTAAAAATCTTACTAAAACACCTTCTCTGGGTTTGAGAACTTTTTGAAGAATCAATTCTGATTATGATAATCAGTATAAAGTCAAATCACAACAGTATAATCAAGAACCTTTTATTTCAAGTTCAGTGAGAATGAAAAATGAAACATATAATAAGAAAAATGTTTATAATGTTTCAAACAAGGGTTCAAAATCCCTTGATGATGATCTTGAAAACAAATTTAATATTTTGAAATCCAAACAAAGAAGAGACAATCAAAATGTGTCTCAAAGAGTATTTGAAAATCATAAATCTCAAAACAAACCTGACATAAACAAACTCCATCACAAACAGTTTACCATCATAGATAAATTTGGAAAGCCCAAGACAATTTCGGCTTGGGTTACTAATTCGGTTTAAATATATTGAATGCAGGTACGCCCACGGAGACCCGTAAACACATGGTATGTTGACAGTGGGTGTAGCCGGCACATGACAAGCAATCAAGCATTGCTTCAAGATTTTAAGCTGAAAGATGGTACACATGTGGCGTTTGGTGGAGATTCAGGAGGAAAGATAACTGGTGAAAGAACAGTATCTAACGGAATAATAAGTTTTGACAAAGTCAACTTTTGTGAACAATTGAATTTCAATCTTTTAAGTGTCTCACAAATATGTGATAAATCGTACTCTACATCATTTGATGATTCTTTTTGTTATATCTTAAAGCCAGGATTTTTAGATTAGCAAAGTGTGGGTGGTTGTTGTGACATCCCTTAATTTTGTTAACTTAGAAGATTACTTTGTTATATCTTAAAAGGGTCTTTTATGTCATTTTGAAACTTTGGGGCTTGTTATACTTAATAATTAATTTGGTGATTAACAAATTAATATAATAATAATAACATTATAAGTGTTATAATGTTTGCTTATTAATATAAAATTTAAAGTGTTGATAATCCTAAAGAAAATAATCACTATTATTATTATTATAATAATGACACTAATAATAATAATATTAGTGATAATAATATTAATAACAATAATAATCATAACAACAAGATTAATAATAATAATCATAATAAGTGTTAATCTTTGAAATAAATAAAAATAATACAAGTTTCTATTATCTTGAAACTTGAAATTAATAAGTTATGCATGAAATAATAACACTTTAAACTTCAGGGGCCAAACTGTAAATTGGTTTAACTAAAAATTAAACTTTGAAAACAACATAACAAAACATAAACTACAGGGACTTGATGTGTAAATTAGTAAAACCAAACCCCCTTCCCCTTTTATTCCCGTATTTCCGGCCGAGGAGTCCGGCCACTCTCCGGCCGACTCCGGCGAGTTCTTTTCACCCAAAACCTACCGATTTAAACCCAATTAAACACCATCGAATCGTTTACTCAACTGTTTCGAACCTTTTACTACACTTTAATTCGATTTTAAGGGCTGTTATGAGCATTCAAACATGAAACGGAAGTCGACTTTAACCACAAAGCCGTTTGGGCATTCAATCATAATCATAATTCAATCAAACTAACGTAAACACTCATCTGACTATCGAAAATAAAATACAACTTTCTATTTCATTTGTAACACACAATCACGTCTCATTGAATCACTCCAAAGTCGCGACCTGCACTTCAATTGAACGTCGCCAATTTGCCAAATTAAATCGAAATTGATAAGGGGCTTTGGATCCGGAGCATCACTCGAATCTGTCCACGAGTTTAATTTGGTTTTCATACTTGGTTGGCTACAATTTGAGTCAACTCTCAGTCGCGGTTGTTCATCGTCATGTTTGAATTCGAATCAACTCCAGTCGGGTAGTTAAGCTTACATATATATTCGTTTTGACTTGATGAATGAAAGCCCTATGAATTTAAGCTTTAACTATAATGAATTGATCTCCTATTTGGCACAAATCGAAACTAGGGTTCTTGTTATTTGGGGGGATTCTGTTTGATTTGCTTTATAACATATAGAAATGGGATTTTATCAGGCATAGGCGCCCAGCCTAATTGGTAAACGCACACATTGTCCACCTTGAGGTCCCGGGTTCGAACCCGGGCACCTCCATTTATTTTTTTAAGCCTTTTAATTACAAATTAAATTACAGAAAAATTATAATTAATATAAAAACCATCTTTGATAATTAATATAATGGTTTTTAGACACTAAAATATTTTCTGCAATTTTTCTAATTTAAATATATATATATATATATATATATATATATATATATATATATATATATGTATATATATGTGTATATATATATATATATATATATATATATATATATGTATATATATGTATGTATATATATATATATATATGTATGTATATAGATATATATATATATATATGTATGTATATACATATATATATATATATATATATATATATATATATATATATATATATATATATATATATATATATATATATATATATATATATATATATATATATATATATATATATATATATATATATAGTTATTCCTTATAATATGGATTTAAAATGATGGTTTTAGTTAATAAATTATCATTGATCCAAACGTTACTTTTAAAATCATGATTGTTTTTTTTAAAAAAATATGTATTTATTTAAATTTTTATATATTTAAACTTTATTAGTTGTTACAAAAGGTTTTCTTTTAAATTAATTAAATATTTATTTATGGTTGGACTTAAAAATATTTATGAACACTTAATTCTTTAAAGAATAAAATTCATAAATTGTAGTAATTATATATAATTACTTAAAATATTTAAAAATATTATTATAAAACATATTTTAGCTAATTAATATTTTGTTATTAATCAAAATGCTATTTTCTTATTATTCTTAGATAATTAAAAAGACTTAATTGTATACTGAACCTCATCATTATTATATTTAATTTCATTTTTAAATTCTTAAATACATATATAATTCTTCTAATGGGTTTAAAATGAGAATAATTATTCTATAAATTTAGTTACTTGTCAAAACTCCTTAAAACTATCAAAGCCCTAATCATTAATAGAACGTTAATCTTATTATTAACTTTAATCTTTACCTTGTAATATATATGTTAGGTGCCTTGTAATGGATACGTTGGATTATCTTTTAATCTTTTATACCATCTTGAAATGCATATATCAATGTGAGTATTTCCATACCCCTTTTTTTTATTTTCACACTTTGGGGTGAAACATGTTAACTTATACTATTGCACTTGTAAACTTATTTGAGACTTGTAAACTTATGGCAATTCATCTTGTAAAGTTGTGGTTAGTTGAACTTTTGTGGTTACCATGTTATGGCGTTATATGTACAATCATTAACTATTACTAGCCCAGCGAAGTCATAGATCTATGGGCAAGACAAGCCTGCTTTGGTTGATCCAAGTACACTTAGCTGATTGTATATACTTTTAAACGTTTGAGACTTGTAAAACTTTGTCGAAGTTTGATTGTTGCATTGTTCATAACATCCCTAATCACTTGATTCACTAACTTATGACTTGAATTGCCATCTTTTATATACTTATGTATTGAAAACTATGGAATGCTCACCAACATTTTTATGTTGACCTTTTATTTTTAACATGTTTCAGGAATACCTCAAGTATGTGTTCTACTCTTGAAGCTTGCACATCTAGGAATGGACCTATATAAATAAATAAAATAAGAATGATTTGTTACATTCTATGTTATTCTTTTATTTTCTTTGAGACTTATGTTTGTAATGTGACAATTGAAACTTATGTTTAAATTATATTTGAATTATTAATAGCGTTATGTGGCTGTGAACGATCTTAACTCTCACTCCTCGACGTTTCCGCCGTCAAGGTTGGGGTGTGACAGATTGGTATCAGAGCCCATAACTATAGGGATTTAGGTTATTAGAAATGGTGACCTAGACTATAGTTGCATGAACCTCATAGAAAGATCCTTATACCTTTGTGCTTATATGTTGTTTGCATGCTACATAATGCTATGCCTTTTGGGCAACTTGATGCCTTAGCATAGGATTGCCTTATGTATGCTTAAACTTAGTTACTTGTCTCCCTAAACTTAACTTTGACTCTTTGACTCTCCCCGACAAAATGAACTTCCTAAACTTATTCTTAACGACATGTGGAATCTACACTTATCATCTGGGTTCAATTCCTTAGACTCTATGTCTAATCTATGAAAATCTCATCAAGGTTTTGATTTCATAAACCAAAGAAAGTTGTGTGACACATAGACACCTGCATTCTGGATTTCCTGGCAAAAGGCCTTCGGGCTAAGGCAAGCATATCGTATAAATCTCATTGTGAGACCTGTTATGCTTACCTGGGGATTTCTGGGATGAGTGATAAACTATGGTCAACATACACAAGTCTCTATGGCAAATGGGTCAATTTACCTTGACGTGTCAACGATTCCAAATGGTAATGCGTTACCAAATGGAACCATCCTCTTTGTATCTTAAAAATCTTTGATTCTTGGATTGGTATCTCTTCATCCTTATCACACATAATGTTCCTGTTAATATCGAACCTAACCTACATTTCAACTCTTACGTTTAAACACCGTTATACGTTGAGCGTTTCATGTAACTAATTCTATATCTTGACCAACGTGAACGTGGATCTTAATATACCCAAAGATATTGGGAATCTAAACCGAATGGTCATCAAAACTTTAAACCGTTACTTATGGTTCTCAAGTCTTCTTAAGGATGTGTTCCATAACTAAGAACATGCAATGCTATAGGTGGAATTCCTACATCTTGAGATACTTTGTCTAGGCAAGGTGTAAATGGTGATTTGACTCGATCATTGAATCCATTCACTTGACTCGAAACCCTTGAGATGAGTGATCACTTATAAGTACGCGTGTCTTCAATAAGGCTATGGTTGACCACATATCTTGAGAAGTCCATGTATTCCTTTCGATTGTGAATCGAATGTTCACATCTCATTGTGGTGTTGAATAATTTCCTGCTCTTGATTTCGTCTTCCCGATTGAAACCATTCAAGATTTGAACACCATCAAAACAAATTCTGCTATCTCGAACTTTGATCTTAAGCTTGTAAGCATGATTTTTCCTTTTGTTACATTGATGTAACTTGAAATTTTCCAAATTTCTAATTGATATTATTTTCCTTTCGTCGTTAAGTCAAACTTCGTACCATCTGCACCGTGAGAGATGCAAGTGTTTGCAAGTCAACCTATGACTAAGAACACTCGTATCCCCTAAATGATTCTAACTCATCAAAACCAGGGTGATTCCCTTACTTTGATGATTCTCTATTCGTTTCAATAAATGGTTTCCAATTGTGATTTATAAAATTTCATCCTCTGGATCGGGGTGATTTCCTTATCCCAAGGATTGACTTCAATTATTTTCTTTGGAATGGCATTTCACAAATGACATGATCTCACCAAAATAGGATTGAAACCCGTACTTTGGTGACAAATGTCAATCTTCGATTGTTTTTCTTACTATTATGAAATTCAATCATCAAGATAGGCGTGAATTCCATACCTTGATGATAATATCATCTTTATGAATTGTATTTGTTCAAATGAGACGACTTCATCAAAGTAGGAGTGAATTCTGGATTTTGATGAAGAAGTTTATCTTGTTATATTTTGTTTTTGTAAAACTTCACCGATAAGATAGGAGTGATTTCCCTTACCTTAATGGTGAGTTACCTCGTTTTATTTCTGTGGATCCTCAACAAGGAGTTGGGATCGAACTTTTTGATTGGTAAGTTAGTGGTCATACCTTGGGAATACACCATCAAGTTAGGAGTGATAACCACACCTTGATGACTATTCTCATTTCTTGATCTCCAACTTACCAAGGTTTAATCAAGTGACAAGAAACATGTAGTAACTTGAAGGGTGAACCAATGTTAGTGTTGGACCTATCAAGCCAAAGCATGATTTCTGAACTTGAAAGGAGACCTGATCACTCTAGGTTAATTTTGATTCCGAGCTTGGAGCATTTGAGTTCTTAAATCGATTTCTTTCCCTTTATCTTCATGTTTTGACTCGATCTAGCTACATCGAACCATTTATTTCTTACTTATCAACTTACATTTTGAGTTATCATCAACACATGCTTGTGTGATGGTAGCCTTCTTAAACAATCTTTCTACTAAATAAGGGCATTATCAACTTGTGTTCATGTCTTTCTAACTTTCCCAGATGTGCTTATGGGTTTGATGAACTGCGTATGCAAACTGTACTTGGAAACTTGCTACCTTGCAAAACATGTTTACAAATACTTTTCTTAATGTTTGCATCATTTCTTGAATCGCTTTTGAACCCTTAACCTTGAAAATCATTGAAATTTTATCTTGGTTTTGAACAACAAGACTTGTTATTATCTTCATTGCGATGTGGATATAAAGGTTCATAAAATTTCGTAATTTGAAGACATGGGTTTGGCATAAAAGGAAAGACATAACTTGGCATGTGTCCAAGTGTCTTACCTTCACATATGACAAAATCTAACCTCCATATTCCCGGGAATCTCCTGCTCAATTTCTCATCACCGAATGTCTCTTATTTTGGATGTCATACTGAAAATTGGTGTATTATAGACCAATTGACTAATCTCATATTGACTCATGTGATATAATGGGTCGATAAATAGACTTGTATCTAACTCAAGAATTCGTATACCGTAGTATGGCGTTAAAACATCGATCGTTATTTTGAATGAACGATTCATTTTCTGCTTTTAATAATGTTCCCAACCATCGTCGTGAACTTATTTCAAAATCTTCGCATATCGTATTATTCTTAGACCGATGATTGGTCAAAAGAGAGATACATATTCACAAGATATGCGTTAAGACCGTTTCATATAGTGACGTTTGGGATTCTTAAATTCTGACGGTTAACCTTTCTTATCATTGTTGGTCCTTTATTGATTTCTAGACATCAATTTACTACGAAATTACATTCTAGAAGTTGTGACATATGAATCTAAGGTACCACGGTAGCTCGTTATCGTTTTTCAACGTTTTATCTCAAAACGTCTCGCGTTTATTATGTTAAGAATCTTGTAAGATTCCATAAAGTGAAGCGTTCCACCTGTAATCAAACGTCAAACATTGTTCGTTGAACACTCACCTTTCATTACAATTCCATTGTTCATTTAAGTTCATTCTTATCTTAATTTCGGGACGAAATTCTTTTAAGTTGGGGAGACTGTGACATCCCTTAATTTTGTTAACTTAGAAGATTACCTTGTTAAATCTTAAAAGGGTCTTTTATGCCATTTTGAAACTTTGGGGTTTGTTATACTTTGTTGATGCATGTATGTCCCTAGATCATGATTTGTAATGTAATAGATCTTGTCTGTCTGATTATGATGTAATTTGTATTGATTAATGAAATGACATGGATTGTTTGTTATTTGTAATGTTTAATATTTCATTAATGAGTCGTGATTGAATTGATTGGGTTTATGATTGTTTGAATGATTACACATAATGTTATATTGATTAAAACATTCAAACTTAAATTAATGAAGTTCTCATGCGAATGGCCCATGCGAATGGACCACACGCATGAATAACTTCATACGATTGACTCAATCGCACGACTGAACCAGGAGACTGGATCAGTCGTATGATTGACACATAAGATTGGCTCAGTCGTACGACTGAACACTCAGTCGTGCGGATGAATCAACCGCATGGTTCAATCGCACGACTGAACCATACTTATGGCCCAGTCGCACGATTGAACAATACTAACCTATAAATAGACCCAATTCGTGGAAAAACAGAGGCATTCATACCATTACGATTCCAGACGTACCCTAGCCGTCTAGAGACCTCCCAAATCGTTCTCCAAGTTCACAGAACACATTAGATCGATTCCTAATCGACTTCTAACGTTAGATTCAATTCTTGATTGATTCTTCGTGTGTTCTCACTGATTGGATCGCCAATCAAATAGGATTCCGCACTATTTGAGTTGGTTTAACACGCTAATCACTAGGTATTTCGTTCAAATACCAGGTCCTATCAAGTGGTATCAGAGCTTTGGCTCTTGATTACGTGTTGATTCAATCAAGATTGCATAAAAGTTTGTGTTTTTGCACTAAAAACGCAATCTTCGGTGTCAAAAGTGATCTTGAACGTTCCCTGCTCATCGAAGTTTGGTTTCTACGGACTTAGGCGATTAGGACTTGTGAAATTTCGAATTTTTACGGCTGAAACCCGTCAAACCTAGAAAATTTCGCAAAACAGCAGCTTCAGTCGCACGAGTGACCCATTCGCACGACTGGACTCCATTCGCATTGCTCATTCGCACGATTGGATCTAGTCGCATCTTCATTCGGCCGACTGAACCGTTCGTTCGCATAGCTCATACGCATCAGATTCATTCGCACGACTGAACCAATCGCTCAGTTCAGCCGCACGATTGAACCAGTCGCAGAGTTCATACGCACGACTAGACCATTCGCATCCTTCAGTCGCATCAGTGAAAGTTTGTTTGATTAGACTTAAAGTTATTCGCCATGGAAGATCAGATGTCAGCCTTTACTGCTGGGAAAGACTCGAGGATACAGAACCTGCTGCTGCTTGAGAGTGAGGTGGGTAATCACAATAAGCCACCAAAGCTCTTGACTTTAGATGAGTTTCCCCACTGGAAACAACGTTTTGAGATCTACCTCAATGGAGTAGATCCTAATCTTTGGGAAGCCATTGAGATTGGGTATAGTACGCCGGTGGGAGCTGATGGAGTTAAGCTAACGTTAGGTGGGATGACGGACGCACAGAAAGTAAAGTACAATGCAGAGAAAAGGGTCTATGCATTGATCACTCAGTCTATCCCCAAAGACATATTCCACCAGTATTCAGAGAATAAGCAGTCCAAGAAACTGTGGGATGAGCTAGAGAAGAGGTATGATGGGAATGCTTCGTTGAAGGCAATCAAGGCAAAGGAGTTAAAGAAAGAATTCGATAACTTCTCATCGATTAGTAACGAGAGTTTAGACGACGTCATAGATAGATTCTACCACTTGATGAGCAAACTGCATACACATGGAGTGGAAACAACCATGGAAGAGAAAGTGAGTAACTTTGCAGATGGATTGCCTGATAAGTGGGCTTCATTCGTGTCTAACCTGAGACAGAATGGAATGCTTGTAAAGCTGGATATTAATGACTTCATTCTTAAGTTGCGAGAAGAAGCACTAAGGATGAAGTACAGAGCGCAGAAGTCTTCGTACACACAAAATCCAGCTTTATACAACGCCACGCCTCAAGCTAAGACATCTGGAGCGCCTTTCCAGACTGCTTTTGTGTCTAGCTCGTCAGGTCCTTCACATGCTTCTCCTTCTGGATCAGACACGTCAGGGTCGTCTTGTACCCACTATATTGGATCAGAAGCAAGTGCTACCAAACTGAAGACCGAGAACCTCGGTAATGTGACTGTGGAAGTAGCTCGAGAGCATATGGATCTTTTAGCTGCAGTAGTTCATTCATATGATGGACTTGTTGCCGGGAAGATTGGAAACTGCCATCTGGCAGATGAGGACTACGAGCAGGTGGATGAAATGGAGCTTGAGAGGATGGATATCATGTGGGCCTTAGCTAGTGCTGTCCGAAGGGCGAAGAAGTTTGTTAAAAAGACTGGACAGAACTTGGTAGCTACTAAGGATACCACACTTGGTTTTGACAAGAGCAAAGTGACCTGCTTCAACTGTGGAGAGAAGGGGCATTTCAAAAGAGA
Organism: Flaveria ramosissima; assembly: GCA_025215565.1. Taxonomy (NCBI): domain Eukaryota; kingdom Viridiplantae; phylum Streptophyta; class Magnoliopsida; order Asterales; family Asteraceae; genus Flaveria; species Flaveria ramosissima. The sequence continues at coordinate 51,700,154 of CM046037.1, forward strand.
ATGTGTCAAGCCAAAGAAGACGGGTAATGGGAACCCGTTCTCGTCTTTTACTCGCCAAGACAAGCAAGCTTCCAGTTCTACTTCATCAAACAAGGATCCAAAAGCCTTGACTGCTCATGATGATGAAGGACAGGATTGGAGTTTTAGGTTTGTCTCACCAGGAGAATCAAACATTGCCAGTGTAGAGGATATTGATGCTGATTCTGCGAGTGAAGGTGATCTAGCAGTTGAGATAGCGATGTCACAAAGTGAAGAAGCAACTGCAGTCGAGGTCGGTTACAAGCCAAAGGAGGAGACTTCCACGTTAGAGACAGAAAAGACAGAATCACCAGAACCAGATACATCTGATGCTGCGTTGATGGCTAGCTCTTTTGAACCAACTCAGGTAAGTACTACTGACCAAATGTTTAATAATCATGCTTGTTCTGATTGTGATACTTTTAGGAATAGCATAGATGAAAAATTTGCTAGGTTATTAGATCATAATGATAACTTAGTAAAAGATTTACAACTGTGCACTGAGGCTAATAGAGTACTAAAACAAAATGAGCATAGTTATAAAGAAAAATAGACCTATTGACTAAACAGCTTTGGGAAACCGAAGTAGTTGCCTTTAACCAAGCAAATGACATTAGGTACTATCTAAACTCCCTAGAAGACACTAAGAAGCAAAAGGCAGTTCTAGAAGTAGAAGTAAATTCATTAAAACAGAAACTGCATAGTTGGACTAGTTCATCACACATAGTTCAACACTTAGTGAGAGAAAGGAATAACGGGGAGGGATTGGGTTACAAAGTGGTTCCACCACCACCTGAGACCTTGATGAACACTAAGACTAGACCAGTAAATAATAACCCCATCAAGGATCACGTGGTGTCTACTCCTCTTGTTAGTGATCCAGATACCTCATGTTCATCTACTGAATCTGGACACAAACAAAAGGAGGCCACTTCAAAGGCAAAGGGTAAATTGCCTTTTGTCAATCTGGAAAATAAATTTGAAAAAGTTAACTTAAAGTCAGGGTCAAACAGAGTTAAATCAGAACCTAAAAGGACTTCAAATGTTAATTTTTCACATGCTTCAAGTCAAAAACCAGTTAACCAAAAAGAGAAAGATGTTAAACAGGTTAAAACAGTTAATTTTGTTAAACCAGAGAAAACATCAAACACACAAGAGTCAAAACCTAAAGTGATTGATGTTACTAGAGTGTTACGCACTTCTTCACAAAGAAAGTCTACTCATAAAGTTGATAGTCGGTCATGCTACAACTGTGGAGAATGTGGACACATTGCTTCCTATTGTCCTTTCTATCAGACACCTAGGAAGAAGATTGATCTTCAGGACTCTAAACCTAGGTCTTCTAAGAGGAGTTCTCTGACTCCACCTAGAAGAGCTAGTGAACCTAAAGTCCAACCTGTAAGCCAGACGACTGTTTATCATAAACAGGCCTTGCACAAATCTGGCTTATGGAAAGAGAAGTCCTCCTGCGTGTCTGATACTGATGACAAGAAGGAACCTGAGCTACCCTCACCCTCTAAAGGTCAATGGGTGGAGTTTATGATGTGTGATGCCTCTGGGAAACCCAAGCCAGTAAAGGCTTGGGTTCCTAACCTAAACTAATTCATTTACTTTGTATGTGCAGGGTGTTCGATACAGTGCTGAGACTAACACGTGGATTGTAGACAGCGGAGCATCCAGGCACATGACAGGAAATAGAGCCCTTTTATCAAACGTCAAGCAAATAAAAGGAGGGCATGTTTCCTTTGCTGGAAACAAGGGAGGCTATATCACAGCTCAGGGAGAAGTGGGAAATCAGAAAGTTAAGTTTGATAAGGTGAACTACGTTCAACAACTTCAGAATAACTTACTTTCTGTTTCCCAAATCTGCGATAAAGGATTTAAGGTCATCTTCGACAACAAGAAGTGTTACGTACTGAAGAAAGACTACGGGATCCCAGAGGACCAAGTTCTGATGACTGCTTCAAGATATAAAGACCTTTATGTCTTAGATCTGTCAACAGCTGCTACAACGGATCATGAGGTTCAGTGCTTTCTATCTAAAGCTACTGAGAAGGATTCCATCTCCTGGCATAGGAGAATGGGACACATTAGTCAAAGGAAGATGAATCATTTGATTCAGAAGGATTTGGTGAGAGGAGTTAATGTCAAGAACTTCCAACTTCCTGACTTTTGTGTAGCTTGCAAGAAAGGCAAACAGACAAAGAAGTCTCATAAGGAAAAGAAAGTTCATTCAATAGAACTTCCTCTTGAACTTCTTCACATGGATCTGTTTGGTCCAGTCAGTACAAAGAGCATTGCAGGCGACTTGTACTGTTTTGTGGTCACTGATGACTACTCAAGGTTCACTTGGGTAATGTTTCTGAAATCCAAATCAGAAACATTTGAGTCATTCAAGGAGTTAGTAACCACACTGGAATCTCTCTACAAGCTAAAAGTTAGACAAGTACGCTCAGACAACGGGACAGAATTCAAGAATCAATGGATGGAGGCATACTGCAAGGAAAAGGGAATTGTGCATCAATTCACTTCTGCCTACATGCCTCAGATAAATGGTGTTGCTGAGAGGAAGAACAGAAGCTTGATAGAGACAGCACGGACTATGCTGGCGGACTCGAAACTGCCTATCCAATTCTGGAATGAGGCAGTGGCGAATGCATGTTATACACTGAATCGAGTCCTAATAGTCAAGCGCCACGGAAAGATATGTTACGAGCTACTACAAAGACGCAAACCGAATTCGGTGTATCTGGAACCTTTTGGCGCGCCGTGCACACTTCTGAAGAAGACACAAGAAGGCAAATTCAGCGAGAAAGCGGATGAAGGAATCCTTCTAGGATACAACATCCCGAACAAGCGAGTTTACAATAACTCAACGGGTCTTGTAGAAGTGTGGTGTAATGTCGACGTTCAGAGATATACCACACCACCTACAGGCAAAGGACCCGCATACTTCTTCGATTATGATGGATTTTTCAAGTCTTTCAACATCCCTCTCTCTCCCTCGGATGATGAGTTAGCTACTAGGATGATTGATATCCTGAATACACCATCTAGCACACAGGGAGAATCATCTACTCAGTCAGGGGGAGTAGTCAATGACAGTGACTCCTCCTCTGAAGATGAAGCTGAAGCAGATGACCAGAACAGTCAGGAGGAACAGGTTCCAGTTCCTGAAAGTCCACAAGCATCTACAAGTGATGCACCTTCGACTTCGGAACCTCAAACTCCAACTACCTAAGATGCAGAACCACATGTTCATAATCTAGGTTCTGAGTTAGCTGTTCCTACTACTCCAGGATCACGACTAAACGTCTATCATCCCCTTGACAATGTTATTGGGGATGTCAGATCAGGAGTACAAACCCGAAATCAGCTATACTCAGCTGATTACGCCTCGGTTATGGAGAAGGGTTACATTCATGATGTGCTTATCGATGTTTTGTCTCGCAGGTTGAGCCAAAATATGCACTAAATGATGAGGCGTGGGTGAGTGCCATGCAAGAAGAACTTCTGCAGTTCAAGAAGTTAGGTGTATGGACTCTGGTTGATAGACCTAAAGGTGCTAAAGTCATTGGCACCAAATGGGTACTAAAATGCAAGAAGGATGACCAAAGGGTCATTATCAGGAACAAAGCTCGATTGGTGGTTCAAGGTTTTCGCCAAGTCGAGGGGATTGACTACAATGAGGTGTTTGCACCCGTGGCAAGGATGGAAGCCATTCGTATCTTCCTTGCCTATGCATCGTACATGAAGATTAAAGTCTACCAATTAGATGTGAAGAGTGCATTCCTTCATGGGGAAATCAAGGAAACAGTCTATGTAAGTCAACCCGAGGGATTTGAAGATCCTTATCATCGGGATAGAGTTTACAAGCTCGACAAGGCTTTATACGGGCTTCATCAAGCTCCTCGAGCTTGGTATGAGAAACTCTCGACGCATCTTGTGAAACACGACTTTCGCAGGGGAGTCAATGACTGCACACTGTTTATTAAAGAAAAGGATGGCGACCTACTGCTTGTACAGATCTATGTTGATGACATAATCTTCGGCTCAAAGAACGAAGAGTTATGCAAAGAGTTTGAAGCAGTGATGAAGAAAGAGTTTGAGATGAGTGCTATGGGGGAGATGAAGTTCTTTCTCGGGTTACAGGTGGATCAGACACCAAATGGGATCTTTCTACATCAGACCAAGTATGTAGGAGACATTCTCAGTCGCTTTGACATGGAGAATGCTTCTGCCGCTGGGACTCCACTTGCTACGAATCACGATATAGCACCTGATGAGAATGGAGATCTTGTAGATGCCACGATGTACCGAGGAATGATTGGATCCCTTATGTATCTCACTGCCTCAAGACCTGATATTATGTATGCTACATGTTTATGTTCTATATATCAGGCTAAACCAAAGGTCAACCATCTGATCGGGGTCAAGAGGATTTTTCGTTATCTGAAGGGTACACCCACACTTGGATTGTGGTACCCTCATGATGATGACTTTGAGCTTATTGCGTATAGTGACTCGGATTACGGGGGCTGCAAGATGAACTACAAGTCTACATCAGCAGGGTGTCAATTCTTTGGGAGAAGATTAGTTACCTGGCAGTGTAAGAAGCAGACATCGGTTGCATTGTCAACCTGTGAAGCCGAATATGTTGCTGCTGCAAGTTGCTGTTCACAAATCATCTGGATTCAACAGCAAATGCGGGATTACGGTTTAAAATTCTCGTCTACTCCTATTTTTGTTGATAACTCTGCTGCAATTGCAGTAACTAAAAACACGGTTCAACATCCTAAGACCAAACACATCGGTATTAAATACCATTTCATAAGAGACTGTTTTGAAAAGAACTTAATTGATGTGGTTAAAATTAATACTGATTTTCAACGCGCTGACCTCTATACTAAAGCCTTTGATAAACCACGTTTTCAATATTTGCTAGAGGTCAACGGCGTTAAAAAGAAAAGTGAGGTAATTCCTGATGATAATAATGTGTAGTCCGATGTAGTTTAGTTAAAGTTTTTCATTTGAGTTTATTTGATTTGTTTATTATCGTCGGTTAAATTTAAACTCATGTTATTTTGCTGTTTATTAAAATCCTAAAATAATTAAACCAGTAATGATTTTAGTATTTTAGGGGGAGAATATGTCAGCAAGTTAACATTAAAAAAAAAAAAACGAGGGAGAAGGAGTGAATACCTGTGCTTTGAAAGTACCGATTCAATACCTTTGGAAAATGATAGTACACAGGAACAAATCAAGAGGGACTTTAAAAATTTAAGTTTTGAAAAGATGCAAAAATTTAAAGTATAAGTCTGTGTAGTCTAGGCAATACAAAAGGGAAGATGATAGAAAACGGGTAACTCCGAAGGTAACACAAAGAAAGTAGACCTAGAGGTTGCTAGACCACAAATGATATGTCGGTAGATTCAACACAATAGATGATTAGACTTGACTGGTGTTATCAAGATCAAACTAAGTTGTTCAACTGACTGTGGGCTTTCCATCTTATAACTGGTTAACACAATCAACAATATTCCAATAAGGGGTAATGAGCATGTAAACGCCACAAATGTGTGCGGATGACCATAATTAGAGCAAAGCAAAGAAAAATGAAAGACAAATGCTATAAAGCTAATGGCTTATGTTGTTGGCGCATTTTGTGCAAAATAAAATAAGCTGCTCTAACAAGGAGATAGGTTGTGTGCCTCTCTACTGTGCGATGGCACTGACCTGAGGATAAGCATAACCTAGATATTCTAGAATTCATTGTTGTTTGCCGCCTCTCTGCTGTGCGATGGCACTGACCTGAGGACTGGCTTCTCTTTGAAAGCTCTAAGAATAGTCTCTTCTTGTAATAATACCCGTAGACCGCTCAAAAGCTCCTAAGGAATGTTGATTACCATATAAGTGTGGGATCCACAAATGTTAGATTGAAATAATCAAACCTAAATCAATCATCAATCTGTGTCAAAAGTCTGTGTATGGATTTAAGTGGACAAACATATGGACAATCATTGTGGCTGCAATTCTCAAAAGTTCAAATCCATGTGACAATCTAAGAGTTCCAGTATGATTTCCTTAAGTTGCTAACGACTCTGGATGAACACCGAGAATTGAGCATCAAAAGATTTTGATAACAAGTCCCAAATGATTTGACTTGCCTGTATGATTCCAAAATTGAATTGGTCAAGGTGTGGTCAATCCAAGTTGAAGCTGTCTATTCCAGAACCAAATCCCGTAGATGTCTATCTTAGGATTTATCTCTCAAAAAAAAAAACCCAAAAACAAGTGTGTTTGTGTATTTAGTTTAATTTTTCTAAGTTAGTTAGTAATTTTAATTTTAATTTTATTAGTTTGTCGGACTACATCAGGAAAATCAGAAAGGAATCAACTCATTAAAAGGGTCATGTCTGAGATGACCACATGTGCTTTGTAAGTTTAAAACAGTCACGTCTGAGGTGACAAAGTGTTTAAAAGGGTCACGTCTGAGGTGGCTAAATTGGATAAAAGGATCACGTCTGAGGTGATCAAAATGTTTTCAAGCTAAAATGATCATGTCTGAGATGATCAAAGGCTCATAACGTAAATTTCAAGAGTTAAAAGTTTTTTAAATGTAAATTGGTAAAAACTGCAGAAAATTAACTAAGTGTGACCCATTCGCACGATTGGACCATGCTAATGGACCAACCATGCGAATGGCTTTCATTCGCACGAATGGACATATGTATGAGCCATTCACACGAATGGCTTATCAGAATGGCCCATTCGACCGATTGGAAGGGGGCGAATGAGTCAGTCGACCGACTGAGACTCATTCGGTCAACTGAACATGCGAATGAAAGGCACGACTGAGTCAGTCGACCGACTGAACCTCAGTCGGTCAACAGCATGCGACTGACTGGGCCAATCGCACGATTGAGCCTGAGTCGCCCGAATGAACTGAACGACTGAGGCCAGTCGGCCGACTGAACTCAGCTTCAGTATTTAAAGGGCACAGTCGATCGCATTTCATTCACCACACCCCAATCGCTCTCAAATCGCATACCCTATCGTTACGCTGCCAAATTTTCATCAGACTGTGTTTTCGTCTTGATCGTCATTCACTGACTCTTGCTATTGATTATCCAGGTAGTTTGAAGACTCATCTTTCCAGAACATGAAAGATTCAAACCCTAATTTTGAATACTCGACTGTGAAACAAGAACCGAGACTAGGAAGACCTAATAACCTATCAAAACTAAGCAAAACGTTAAAATTAAGTCTAATAGGTTATTAGTAACAAGAATGCGAGTCTATTGAACCGGTTTTAGTTAATAAATTATCATTGATCCAAACGTTACTTTTAAAATCATGATTGTTTTTTTTAAAAGAATATGTATTTATTTAAATTTTTATATATTTAAACTTTATTAGTTGTTACAAAAGGTTTTCTTTTAAATTAATTAAATATTTATTTATGGTTGGACTTAAAAATATTTATGAACACTTAATTCTTTAAAGAATTAAATTCATAAATTGTAGTAATTATATATAATTACTTAAAATATTTAAAAATATTATTATAAAACATATTTTAGCTAATTACTATTTTGTTATTAATCAAAATGCTATTTTGTTATTATTCTTAGATAATTAAAAAGACTTAATTGTATATTGAACCTCATCATTATTATATTTAATTTCATTTTTAAATACTTAGATACATATATAATTCTTCTAATGGGTTTAAAATGAGAATAATTATTCTATAAATTTAGTTACTTGTCAAAACTCCTTAAAACTATCAAAGCCCTAATCATTAATATAACGTTAATCTTATTATTAACTTTAATCTTTACCTTGTAATATATATGTTAGGTGCGTTGTAATGGATACGTTGGATTATCTTTTAATCTTTTATACCATCTTGAAATGCATATATCAATGTGAGTATTTCCATACCCCTTTTTCTTATTTTCACACTTTGGGGTGAAACATGTTAACTTATACTATTGCACTTGTAAACTTATTTGAGACTTGTAAACCTATGGCAATTCATCTTGTAAAGTTGTGGTTAGTTGAACTTTTGTGGTTACCATGTTATGGCGTTATATGTACAATCATTAACTATTGCTAGCCCAGCGAAGTCATAGATCTATGGGCAAGACAAGCCTGCTTTGGTAGATCCAAGTACACTTAGCTGATCGTATATACTTTTAAACATTTGAATACTTGTAAAACTTTGTCGAGGTTTGATAGTTGCATTGTTCATAACATCCCTAATCACTTGATTCACTAACTTATGACTTGAATTGCCATCTTTTATATACTTATGTATTGAAAACTATGGAATGCTCACCAACATTTTTATGTTGACCTTTTATTTTTAACATGTTTCAGGAATACCTCAAGTATGTGTTCTACTCTTGAAGCTTGCACATCTAGGAATGGACCTAGATAAATAAATAAAATAATAATGATTTGTTACATTCTATGTTATGCTTTTATTTTCTTTGAGACTTATGTTTGTAATGTGACAATTGAAATTTATGTTTAAATTATATTTGAATTATTAATAGCGTTATGTGGCTGTGAACGATCTTAACTCTCACTCCTTAACGTTTCCGCCGTCAAGGTTGGGGTGTGACAGTTGTCAAAGCTGTTTGTGATAGAGATGTCCACAACTAGACATGTCTCAAGTTGATCCAACAACATAAACAACCTGTCTCATTGCTAGTGCATCAAATGATGAAAGTCACCTTTGGCATAGACGTCTCGGTCATTCAAACTTCAAGAACATGAACAAACTCGTAGCAGGAAATCATGTTATTGGCATTCCTTTAAGAAGTTTGCAACATCAAACCTCTGCAAAGCCTATCTGAAGGGAAAACAACATAGAGCGTCTTATAAGACCAAACCGATGAACTCAAATTAAAACCTTTACAAATGTTACACATGGATCTATTTGGTCCTGTAAACATACAAAGTATGGGAAAGAAATCGTACTGTTTAGTCATCATTGATAATTATACGCGATTTTCTTTGGTTTTCTTTCTTCATGCCAAATCTGAAACAGCTGATCTTTTAAAAGAGTTCATCATTAAAGTAGAAAGCCAATTAGATCAAAAAGTTAAAATAATCAGAAGTGATAATGAAACAGAATTTAAAAATGCTAATATTGATAGTTTTTGTGCAGGCAAAGGAATAGCTCATCAGTTCAGTGCTCCTCGAACTCCACAACAAAACGGAGTTGTAGAAAGGAAGAACAGAACTTTAATTGAAGCAGCTCGTGCAATGTTAGCTGATGCAATGATTCCTATCACATTCTGGGATGAAGCAATATCAACTGCCTGTTTTATTCAAAATCATACTCCGTTGGTTAAGGAGAAACATAAAACTCCTTATGAGTTAATGTTTGGCAGGAAACCAAATATTAATTTTCTTAAATCTTTTGGATGTCATGTGTTGATTTTAAATGCTAATGACCATCTAGGCAAATTTGATTCAAAGTCTGATGATGGATTCTTTCTTGGATATTCGTCCGCTTTGAAAGCGTATAGAGTTTATAACTCTAAGACGAATGTTATCATTGAAACGTTTAATGTTAAATTCCTTGAAAACTCTTTTCCATCAGTTGCAAATGGCCCAAAATGGTTATTTGATTTAGATTCATTAACAAATTCATTTAATTCTAATCTGTTTGAATCTTCATGTGTCAACAGAAAACAAACAGGAGATCTTGGAACCTCTGATTCTGATGATATGGATGATACAAGTTCAGATTATCCATTCTTCTCTTTTGCAAGAGATCCTTTATTCTCTACTGCAAATCATGAGCATCAACATGTTCCTACAGATTCTGATGTTTCTCATTCTATTCCTAATGATGGACCAGAAATTCACCATCCTGAGTCTGGAACTTCATCTGTATCAAGCGATATAGATGTGAATGACAAGTTTGATTACTTTGTCAATTCTCCATCTCAAGTTCCAAATTTCATTCCACATTCCTCAAACTTGCTACCTCAGCTTTCCGACTTGAACCAAACCAATCTAAAGGTGAATGTTCAACAAGACGAGATTTAAACTACTCGTATTCACAAAAAAATCCTATCTCACAGATTATTGGTCCTTTGAATGAGAGAACAACGAGAAATCATACAAAGCAAGCAAAAATTTGCTTATACTCATGTTTTCTTTCTCAAATTGTCCCTAAAAACATCACTGAAACTTTATAGGACAATAGTTGGATAGAAGCTATACAAGAGGAGTTACTTCAATTCAGTAAACAAGAAGTGTGGAATTTAATGGATTTACCTGAAGGAGAGAATGCCATTGGCACAAAATGGTTATTCACAAACAAATTATATGACAAAGGAATAATTATTCAAACAAAGCTCAATTAGTAGCTCAAGGATACACTCTGGAGGAAAGAATAGATTATGACGAAGTATTTGCTCCAGTTGCAAGACTAGAAGCAATTCGGGTCTTTCTGGCATATGCTTCTTATATGATATTCAAAGTGTATCAAATGGATGTTAAGGGCGCATTTTTGTATGGTCCAATCACCGATGATGTGTATGTTAAGCAACCTCAAGGTTTTGAAGATGCTGAATTTCCTCATCGTGTGTACAAGCTTAGCAAAGCTCTATATGGTTTACATCAAGCTCTAAGAATCTGGTATGACACATTATCACAGCACTTCATCCAACATGGATATACAAGAGGAAAGATTGACCCTACTTTATTCATCAAGAGGGATGCATCTGATCTTCTTTGTGTACTAGTGTATGTAGATGATATCATTTTTGGATCTACCAGTCAAAAACTGTGCTCAAAATTTGAAGAAATCGTGAAATCACATTTCCAGATGAGTTCTATAGGAGAAATCAATTTCATTCTTGGATTGCAAGTTACTCAATCTGCAGATGGTATTTTCATCAATCTTGAGAAGTTTGATAAACTATTGAATAAATTCAAGCTGCAAGATTGTCAATCCATCAGAACTCCAACTGACATAAACACCAAGATTGATCCTGATCCAAAAGGAAAATCAATAAACCAAACATTATACAGATCTATGATTGGTTCTTTGATGTATCTAAATGCAACTAGACCTGACATAATGTACGTTGTTTGTGTTTGTGCCAGGTATCATTCAGACCCGAAGGAATCTCATCTAATTTCTATCAAACGCATATTCAGATATCTCAAAGGAAAACCGGCTCTAGGGTTATGGTATTCTTATGAAGGAAATTTCGAGTTACATGGATATACTAACAGTGATTATGGGGGATGTAGTCAAGATAGAAAATCTAGTACGGGTGGTTGTCAGTTTTTGGGTCCCAGATTAGTCTCATGGCGATGTAAGAAATAGACAAACGTCTCAATATCAACTGCAAAAGCTGAGTACATTGCTGCCTCAGCAGGATGTTCTCAAGTCCTTTGGTTGCAAAATCAACTACTGGATTACGGGTTCAATTTTCTTAAAACTCTTATTTACATTGATAACACTGCTGCTATGTTTATAATAGCTAATCTTGTTCAACATTCTAAAAAACAAAACATATCGAAATTCGATATCATTTTCTCAGAGATAACTCTGAAAAAGGTTTAATCAGTTTGATTAAAATTTCAACTAAAAAACAACTAGCTGACCTGTTTACTAAATCCTTTCTACCAGAAAGGTTTGAGTATCTGGTTGAGTCTATTGACCTTATTAATCATGTTGAAAAATGATTTTGTTTAATCAAAATGATAATAACCCTCCCACCTATTGTAAACTTCAAAAAGGGAAAGCATCAAAAGTGACTGCCTGATTGTATATTCTATGTGTGTGTGTGTTACATGAAAAAGCAAGCATCAATGTTTTAACAAATATTGTCACATATGTGATATGACAAATCATAACACAACTAATTGTTCTTTTAACAAATACTGTGCATTGTGTGATGAAAGGAATCATAACATAGAGGATTGCTATTTTAGAAAGAGCTCATCTAGAAAAGATTTTGATAGTCAAGGATATGCTAATCCAATTATTCAAAGAAATCATTATAATGGATTTAAAAATCTTACTAAAACACCTTCTCTGGGTTTGAGAACTTTTTGAAGAATCAATTCTGATTATGATAATCAGTATAAAGTCAGATCACAACTGTATAATCAAGAACCTTTTATTTCAAGTTCAGTGAGAATGAAAAATGAAACATATAATAAGAAAAATGTTTATAATGTTTCAAACAAGGGTTCAAAATCCCTTGATGATGATCTTGAAAACAATTTTAATATTTTGAAATCCAAACAAAGAAGAGACAATCAAAATGTGTCTCAAAGAGTATTTGAAAATCATAAATCTCAAAACAAACCTGACATAAACAAACTCCATCACAAACAGTTTACCATCATAGATAAATTTGGAAAGCCCAAGACCATTTTGGCTTGGGTTACTAATTCGGTTTAAATATATTGAATGCAGGTACGCCCACGGAGACCCGTAAACACATGGTATGTTGACAGTGGGTGTAGCCGGCACATGATAAGCAATCAAGCATTGCTTCAAGATTTTAAGCTGAAAGATGGTACACATGTGGCGTTTGGTGGAGATTCAGGAGGAAAGATAACTGGTGAAAGAACAGTATCTAACGGAATAATAAGTTTTGACAAAGTCAACTTTTGTGAACAATTGAATTTCAATCTTTTAAGTGTCTCACAAATATGTGATAAATCGTACTCTACATTATTTGATGATTCTTTTTGTTATATCTTAAAGCCAGGATTTTAGATTAGCAAAGTGTGGGTGGTTGTCAAAGCTGTTTGTGATAGAGATGTCCACAAACTAGACATGTCTCAAGTTGATCCAACAACATAAACAACCTGTCTCATTGCTCGTGCATCAAATGATGAAAGTCATCTTTGGCATAGACGTCTCGGTCATTCAAACTTCAAGAACATGAACAAGCTCGCAGCAGGAAATCATGTTATTGGCATTCCTTTAAGAAGTTTGCAACATCAGACCTCTGCAAAGCCTATCTGAAGGGAAAACAACATAGAGCGTCTTATAAGACCAAACCGATGAACTCAAATTAAAACCTTTACAAATGTTACACATGGATCTATTTGGTCCTGTAAACATACAAAGTATGGGAAAGAAATCGTACTGTTTAGTCATCATTGATAATTATACGCGATTTTCTTTGGTTTTCTTTCTTCATGCCAAATCTGAAACAACTGATCTTTTAAAAGAGTTCATCATTAAAGTAGAAAGCCAATTAGATCAAAAAGTTAAAATAATCAGAAGTGATAATGAAACAGAATTTAAAAATGCTAATATTGATAGTTTTTATGCAGGCAAAGGAATAGCTCATCAGTTCAGTGCTCCTCAAACTCCACAACAAAACGGAGTTGTAGAAAGGAAGAACATAACTTTAATTGAAGCAGCTCGTGCAATGTTAGCTGATGCAATGATTCCTATCACATTCTGGGATGAAGCAATATCAACTGCCTGTTTTATTCAAAATCATACTCCGTTGGTTAAGGAGAAACATAAAACTCCTTATGAGTTAATGTTTGGCAGGAAACCAAATATTAATTTTCTTAAATCTTTTGGATGTCATGTGTTGATTTTAAAATGCTAATGACCATCTAGGCAAATTTGATTCAAAGTCTGATGATGGATTCTTTCTTGGATATTCGTCCGCTTTGAAAGCGTATAGAGTTTATAACTCTAAGAAGAATGTTATCATTGAAACGTTTAAAGTTATATTCCTTGAAAACTCTTTTCCATCAGTTGCAAATGGCCCAAAATGGTTATTTGATTTAGATTCATTAACAAATTCATTTAATTCTAATCTGTTTGAATCTTCATGTGTCAACAGAAAACAAACAGGAGATCTTGGAACCTTCAGTGACGATTCTGATTCTGATGATATGGATGATACAAGTTCAGATTATCCATTCTTCTGATGTTTCTCATTCTATTCCTAATGATGGACCAGAAATTCACCATCCTGAGTCTGGAACTTCATCTGTATCAAGCGATATAGATGTGAATGACAAGTTTGATTACTTTGTCAATTCTCCATCTCAAGTTCCAAATTTCATTCCACATTCCTCAAACTTGCTACCTCAGCTTTCCGACTTGAACCAAACCAATCTAAAGGTGAATGTTAAACAAGATGAGATTTAAACTACTCGTATTCACAAAAAATTCCTATCTCACAGATTATCGGTCCTTTGAATGAGAGAACAACGAGAAATCATACAAAGCAAGCAAAAATTTGCTTATACTCATGTTTTCTTTCTCAAATTGTCCCTAAAAACATCACTGAAACTTTATAGGACAATAGTTGGATAGAAGCTATGCAAGAGGAGTTACTTCAATTCAGTAAACAAGAAGTGTGGAATTTAGTGGATTTACCTGAAGGAGAGAATGCCATTGGCACAAAATGGTTATTCAGAAACAAATCATATGACAAAGGAATAATTATTCGAAACAAAGCTCGATTAGTAGCTCAAGGATACACTCTGGAGGAAAGAATAGATTATGACGAAGTATTTGCTCCAGCTGCAAGACTAGAAGCAATTCGGGTCTTTCTGGCATATGCTTCTTATATGAAATTCAAAGTGTATCAAATGGATGTTAAGGGCGCATTTTTGTATGGTCCAATCACCGATGATGTGTATGTTAAGCAACCTCAAGGTTTTGAAGATGCTGAATTTCCTCATCGTGTGTACAAGCTTAGCAAAGCTCTATATGGTTTACATCAAGCTCCAAGAATCTGGTATGACACATTATCACAGCACTTGATCCAACATCGATATACAAGAGGAAAGATTGACCCTACTTTATTCATCAAGAGGGATGCATCTGATCTTCTTTGTGTAGTAGTGTATGTAGATGATATCATTTTTGGATCTACCAGTCAAAAACTGTGCTCAAAATTTGAAGAAATCGTGAAATCACATTTCCAGATGAGTTCTATAGGAGAAATCAATTTCATTATTGGATTGCAAGTTACTCAATCTGCAGATGGTATTTTCATCAATCTTGAGAAGTTTGATAAACTATTGAAGAAATTCAAGCTGCAAGATTGTCAATCCATCAGAACTCCAACTGACATAAACACCAAGATTGATCCTGATCCAAAAGGAAAATCAATAAACCAAACATTATACAGATCTATGATTGGTTCTTTGATGTATCTAAATGCAACTAGACCTGACATAATGTACGCTGTTTGTGTTTGTGCCAGGTATCAATCAGACCCGAAGGAATCTCATCTAATTGCTATCAAACGCATATTTAGATATCTCAAAGGAAAACCGGCTCTAGGGTTATGGTATTCTTATGAAGGAAATTTCGAGTTACATGGATATACTAACAGTTATTATGGGGGATGTAGTCAAGATAGAAAATCTAGTACGGGTGGTTGTCAGTTTTTGGGTCCCAGATTAGTCTCATGGCGATGTAAGAAATAGACAAACGTCTCAGTATCAACTGCAAAAGCTGAGTACATTGCTGCCTCAGCAGGATGTTCTCAAATCCTTTGGTTGCAAAATCAACTACTGGATTACGGGTTCAATTTTCTTAAAACTCTTATTTACATTGATAACACTGCTGCTATGTTTATAATAGCTAATCTTGTTCAACATTCTAAAACAAAACATATCGAAATTCGATATCATTTTCTCAGAGATAACTCTGAAAAAGGTTTAATCATTTTGATTAAAATTTCAACTAAAAAACAACTAGCTGACCTGTTTACTAAATCCTTTCTACCAGAAAGGTTTGAGTATCTGGTTGAGTCTATTGACCTTATTAATCATGTTGAAAATGATTTTGTTTAATCAAAATGATAATAACCCTCCCAGTAAACTTCAAAAAGAGAAAGCATCAAAATTGACTGCCTGATTGTATATTCTATGTGTGTGTATGTTACATGAAAAAGCAAGTACAAAATTAGAATCTTATAAAAAGAAAAATACAAAAATATTAGTTTAGATATTTCTTTATTTAGGATTGCATCTGCCTTTGCAACATGTGAGCAATGATAGTACATTAGATATAATCTGTTGCATAATTCACTGAATAATAAAGTCTGACATGATCAGATATGATGTGCTGGTATAGTCATGCAATTATACTGAAAAAGTAGATTATTGTGATTTAACTAAATCATTATGCATTGTGGGTATTCATCTTAGGTCTTATGAGTGGTCTTAACTTTTCTGATTGATTGCTTGTCAAGTCAAAAACTCACACCTGATGGTGATATGTATAACCATGAGATCTGTTTACTGCATCTGTTCACTTCTCTGTTATGAGTCATCATAGACCTGAAGTGACGAGGTATCCTCTGTTGTAAGTGATTTCAGACCTGGATATTCTCACTTGATGCAAAAGATGCCAATGTGCACAATCCTTTCAAAAGTCCAAAATGGATGTCCTCTGATTCTTATGAATCATCTATATCCAATTCTTTATGAAACGGATTCGGGAATTACCTAATGGCATGTCCATGGTGGTTTTCTCAGAGATTATCAAATGGTTTTACCATGATGATTCTCTCATTGACCTAAACATGAGATCTGGTTATTCATATATATCAGGTAATTAAGTTAAGAAAAAGTGTTTGCTTGCATACCTTGAAGAGGGTTGGACTCTCTAAGTCTAAGTGTGGGGTCCATAATGTCATATCTAATAGAACCTTAATAATCCAAGAATTGAAAAAATAAGTGTGCTGATACTTTCACCAAAACTACTTATTATCTGTCCTTAGATCTTGTGTCTCCTTTGCTGCAATATTGCTAACCTGGAACACACTTGATCAGGATTTAATCAATGTTCATGACTATTCCTCATGTTTTTTCTTTAATGTGCTGATTATTCTCTGGTATGAGCTCACTGAAGGCATATAATTCAGTGTACATATAGTAATATTTTGCTGATTATGCTTTATTTTAAATTTTTGCATGTTTATGTGTGCAGGCATGTCAATAATGATTGTTTTTCTCAATTTCCACACATATAAACTTCTAAGTTTACGAACTTAAAAGTTTAGGGGAGTAAAATTTTGAAAAAGATAAAATCAAAATTGTCACACCCCGGGACCAGGTAGGGTGGGACGTCACAGACTAGCAACAACATATGGCAGCGGAAACAAACCATTACAAGAGCTCAAAGGAGAGAATATCACATGACATTAAATGTTTTCAAAAGGTACCAGGGCTAGAAACAAATCAAGCCCCCAAATGAGTTTTACAACCAACATTGAAATAAATTGTACTTGTTCAACAAAGATGTAAAATTGTGCAAATTGTTCATTAAGGAAAATAAGCCAATGCCATGGTCGCGGGGATAAGTCTAAGTCTTCACAACAGCTAGGATCTCTTCATAAATTACCTGAAACATGCTCAAAAAGAAATTTGTGTCAACTAAAAAGTTGGTGAATTCAAGTGCTTAAAGTTTAAAAACAAAAAGGACTTAACAAATCCTTATTTGATAAAAAGGAATAAATCATAGCTTCAACATCGTGGGAGAATCATAATCAACCCTGCACTCAGTCCCGGTTGGCCTCTTCTAAAGTTGTGTTTAACCGGATATTCCTGAAGGAAGAACTGAGCCCCAAACCAGTGAACCATACCTGCCCGGATGGTTCACCATAGTTTCTTAACAAAACCTGTCACATGCCACAAACGACCCCTTAGGATCTCAGTGGGGTACCCTTCCTGGAACGGAAGCCATTGTGTGTGGGGGATTCCCCAAATAGATCTATCCATATAAAACAAGCGGTTCACGAAAGAATTAATGATCATGATATAAGTATCAGCAGGTAACCATAAATCCCACATACAATCACCAAACAAAGCACAAATATTGTTCAAAAATAACAGAGCATGTTTCACCCCAAAACAGTAGTAAAAAGGGGAATCACTAGAACTCACCTTAGGTGTTAAGTCAAAATACTCTTCGTGTGCTGGGAGTGTCTCAAGTCTAGCACCCTAACATAAATATATTAAGTGATAAGCAATTGCTCTAAACTTATTCAAGGTTCAACAACCGTGTCAAGAATTTAGTTATCGGATAAGGCTTTGATTTCGCGAAGGTTTGTATAAAAAGTTTCCTTTTATGGCAGGTCGTGGTTTCTCCATGTAATTTGGGATTTTTACATCATTAGGTTAAGGATATAAGGAAATTTTGTTGTTCAAGTGATTATTAGTTTCATAGGAGTCGGTTATAAAGTTTGATAAAATATTTACAATTTAGTCCCTCAAGTTTCAAAATTGACTGTTTCTACCCTCAAGTTTGGTTTCTTGTTCTTTAGGACACTTAAGACCAAATATCAGGTTCTTAGAGTAAAAATTGACTTATTATTGAGTAAGTGTTCCAAAATTCCAGTTTATGGGTCCGGTTTAAAAACTATGCGTTTAACGCTCCCGGTTGCGGTAAAACCGGAGAGTTTTAACGGTTAATTTAGGATTTCCATAAATTTGAGTCTTGGACCAGTAGGTATCATCTAAAAGATATTTTTATAAGTTTTAAGTCCTTAAATTTTGAAATTTTCCCTCTAATATTTGAAAGTCTCGTTTTTACGTTTAACCCGTTAAAACGCGTTTTTAACCGAATTTGACCATTTAAAGCTTGTTTGACCAATATTTCAAATCCTTTAGGTTTTTTATTACTTAACTTGCAGAAATTACATGATTTTTATAAATCTTAGCTTTAAACTCCTTTTTCTTGGATTTTTCTCAAAAACGATGCCTGGTTCGTACCCTATTTTAGTTAAAACGCCATTTAATTGTTCTTTTGACCATTTAAATTACCCATTGACTCCAGAACACTTTATTAACCATTATTAAGCCTGGAATACTTTTCAAGATGGTTAAAACCATGTTTTACTATTTTTAAGGTTGTTTTACCATGTTTCGGGTCCCGAAAATAACTAAAATGGGTCTAATCTTAACATGTCCTTAATTTCCAGAGATCAACCATTTGTCACACACTTAATATTCATCAAAACGTTCTGAATCATGTCCCAAACTCACGGCTAGGTTACCCAACACAACAATGAACCATCAACTTAGTGATTTAGCCATAACCGACCATAACACATGTGTAAATCCGTGCAACCTTGTGTTTAAACATTACCAAAACCTCATTCAACTTTAATATCAGATTATTAGGGTGTTATAAAGTCGTTCAGGAGCAGGTTGTAAACCTTGGTTGAGAGGGTTTTCAAACAAGTGCTTAGATTGTAACATTTCTTGTAAAAAGAAGGTTTTTAAGGTGTATCTTGAGCTACAACCACATATTCACGGTGTATATTCTTTTGTAACTTTCGAAACAGGTTATTAGGAGTCCATTAAACCATTAACAAGCAGGTTATAAGTTTTGCTTTCAAGGGTTACAAGATTTACAAGTTGGATGGTGCAAAAAGTCCAAAAAGAGGGTTTTCATGGTGGAAATCGGTTTCCACCTTAAGAATGACCAATATAACGTGTGAGATACCTCTTGTGAAGTTGAAAGCTCCTCAAGAACAAGATAATAGCATCGGGTTTCTGCTACAACAAAGAGAGAAGGTATTTTTAAAAGAGAAGTGAAGGAAATACATGAAATGACCATTTTCGGGTGTCATGAAGCTTACACTTGGTGTTGTTCACGTTTTGGAGAGTGTAGATGGTCTGGGAGATCACGAAACTCCTTGGACAAGGCTGGAGAATCTTCGAACAAGGCTGGAAAAGTCGAACAAGATGCAGAGGTGTGTCCAAAGCTCGCGAATATGGCCACCTTCTTGCGGTTTTCGGTCGGCCGAGTATGTGTATGCCTTGTTCTTTGATGAACAAGGCTGGAAATCTAAAGAGAATGGTTGTGTGTGTGTGTTTTTGAGAGTGTTTTCAACTGATGAGAGTTTGAGAGAATGAGAGAGAGGTGTAGTGTGATAAGGATCTTGCATGTAACTTGAATGGTGAGAGTGTGGGTGGTGTAGAAGAGAGGTGAGTGGAGGGAGAGGGGGCGGCCGATCTTGGCCTTATGTGGAGGAGTTTAAAATTTAATTTTTAATTGTAAATAATTATTAGGTGGTGTAATTTTGTAGTATTGGGTAGAATATACTATTTGGTGGATGATGTTAATTGTAGTGTCTTGTGCATGTCCATGCATGCATGAACCGAAAATTTATAAGTGTGAATGTATGCTCACATTTTAATTATTTCACTTGAGATTAAAATTTGTAAGGGTGGCTAGTTAACAATCCCGGGACACCAAGTTTTAAATAGGTAAAACCTAAATTGACTAAAAATCAATAAAATCACGTGAAATCATAAAATGAAACAAATAGCAAGAAATGTTTCCAAATTCACTGATAGGGTTGGATTGTTTCTATTATTAGTACTTATAAGACGGATAATGAGCAAGTAAATTAGGGTTAGAATAACAACCTAGAGGCCGGTTGTCACATTCTCCCACCGTTTAGGAAATTTCGTCCCGAAATTTTAGCTTCGATTAGAGTCTGAACGGGTGGGTTTGAAGAGGTGTGGATAATTCTTCCTCATCTCATCTTCACGTTCCCAAGTAAATTCAGGTCCTCGCTTTGAGTTCCATCTAACCTTGACCTTGGGTATGCGGCTCCGCCTGAGCTGCTTGACCAAGCAGTCCGTGATCTCCACGGGCTCTTCCATGAAGTTCAGCTTGTCATTGATTCTTGCTTCTTTCAGCGGTAGCTCCAGGGTTTTGTCTACCATGCACTTATTCAAGTTCGACATATGAAAGGTGTCGTGTATGTGGCTCAACCCCTGGGGTAGCTTCAACTTGTAAGCCAATCTCGGGCTTAACTTTCCTCTCTTTCCGAACCTCACGGTTCCCTTCCATGGTGTTACCTTTAGCATTACTCTGTCACCCACTTGAATCTCTAAAGGTTTCCGTGTCCTATCAGCGTACTTCTTCTGTCTGTCTCTGGCTGCTTTTAGTCGCTCCTTAATTTTAAAGATCTTGTCAGTGGTCTCCACCATGATGTTGGGTCCCATCACTTGGCTATCACCGATCTCATTCCAGCTCAATGGTGATCGGCATTTCCTGCCATATAGAGCCTCATACGGAGCGGCTTTAATACTCGCGTGGTAACTATTATTGTAGACGAATTCCACCAAAGGGAGATGGTTGTCCCAGTTTCCGCCAAAGTCAATCACACAAGCTCTTAACATATCTTCCAACGTTTGAATAGTCCTTTCACTCTGACCGTCGGTTTGTGGGTGGTACGCGGTGCTTAGATCCAAACGGGTTCCTAAAGCCTGCTGGAATGATTTCCAGAAACGTTAAGTGAAACGGCTATCACAGTCGGAGATGATCGACAAAGGCACTCCATGCCTCGTTACTATCTCGTCGACATATAGTTGGGCCAATTTCGTCATGTCGTAGTCTTTTCTAATTGGCAAAAAGTGAGCTGACTTCGTTAGCCTATCCACTATCACCCAAATAGCATCATGGCCCCTAAACGTTCCGGGTAACTTTGTAACAAAATCCATCGTGACATTATCCGATTTCCATCATGGGATTTCGGGTTGTTGTAACGTTTCTGACGGTTTTTGATTTTCAGCTTTTACCATGGCACAGGTTAGACATTTCCCAACATAAATAGCGATTGATTTCTTGATTCCAGGCCACCAAAAAAGTGCCTTTAGATCCTTGTACATCTTATCACTTTCAGGGTGAACCGAATACCTAGACTTGTGTGCTTCGTCGAGGATTACTTCTCGAATTCCTCCGTGCTTGGGTACCCAAGTTCTCCCTTCGTACCTGTATGTACCATCGCCCCCTGTCTCAAATCGTTTTTCCATTCCGGTTAACCCTTCTTCTTTTAACCTTTCTTCCTTTAATGCTTCGTTTTGAGCTTCTTTCAGTTTTGCGATAAGGTTGGTATACACACTCATCCTTAAGGCTCGTACACGAAGAGGCTTTTCTCTCTCCTTTCTGCTCAACGCATCTGCCACAACATTGGCCTTACTGGGATGGTAGCGGATTTCGCACTCGTAATCGTTTAACAGCTCGACCCATCTTCGCTGACGCATGTTGAGCATCTTTTGGTCAAGAATGTGTTGCAAACTTCTATGGTCAGTGTAGATGATGCACTTCGTGCCATAGAGATAATGCCTCCACATTTTGAGAGCAAACACCACGGCACCCAATTCCAGATCGTGCGTCGTATAGTTCTTCTCATGATCGTTCAGCAGTCTAGATGCATAAGCAATCACCTTATTGCGTTGCATCAATACACATCCTAGTCCTTGACGCGAAGCGTCACAATAGACCACGAAGTCTTCTACTCCTTCTGGAAGAGCAAGGATAGGTGCACTGCATAACTTCTCCTTAAGCGTTTCAAACGCCTCGTTCTGCTCTCGCTCCCACACAAAGGTTGTGTTCTTCTTAGTTAGCACGGTCAAGGGTTGCACTATGCGCGAGAAGTCCTTTATAAACCGTCGGTAGTAACCGTCCAGCCCTAAGAATTGCCTTATCTCCGTGGGAGTTTCAGGAATCTTCCAATTCTTTATGGCCTCAATCTTGGAAGGGTCGACTTGAATCCCATTCTCATTCACCACATGCCCTAAGAATTGAATCCTACGCATCCAGAATTCGCATTTAGAGAACTTGGCATATAGTTGCTCATTATTGAGTAGTTCAAGTATTAGCCTGAGATGCTTCTCGTGCTCGTCTTTACTACGGGAGTAGATCAGTATGTCGTCGATAAACACGATCACAAACTTGTCGAGGTAAGGGCGGCAAACGTGGTTCATGAGGTCCATGAACGCTGCTGGAGCATTAGTCAATCCAAAGGGCATGACTAAATACTCATAGTGTCCATACCTAGTTCGGAAGGCCGTTTTTGGTATGTCCTCTTCTCTTATCTTCAGTTGGTGGTAACCTGACCTCAAATCTATTTTGGAGAAATAACTTGCTCCTTGCAGTTGATCAAATAGGTCATCTATTCTCGGAAGAGGGTAACGGTTCTTTTTGGTCAGTTTGTTCAATTCTCTGTAATTAATGCACATTCGCAAGATTCCGTCTTTGTTTTTCACAAACAGTACCGGGGCACCCCATGGAGAGACACTCGGATGTATAAATCCCTTGTGTAGTAGTTCTTGAATTTGCGCCATTAGCTCATTCATCTCAGGTGGAGCGAGTCGGTACGGTGCCTTGGCTACTGGTGCAGCGCCAGGCAGTAAATCTATCTGGAATTCGACTTGTCGGTTCGGGGGAAGTCCCGGTAGGTCTTCCGGAAACACTTCTAGGTATTCAGAAACCACGGGAATATCTTCAATCTTCTTCTCCTTTTGGGTCTTCATCACATAAACTATGAAAGCTGGGCATCCCTTCATTAAGCTCTTGGTAACTTTCAAGTGGGATACCATGGGGTATAGGGTGTTACTCCTTTCGCCTTGTACCACTAACACTTCCTTGTCGCTCAACGGTATCTTGAGTAGACGCTCATCACATACGATTTCGACTCTAAGCTTAGCTAGCCAGTCCATACCAACAATCACATCGAATCCTCCTAACCTAATGGGCATCAGGTTTATCCTAAATGTATTTCCCTTTAGATTCAGCGAGCAATTCCTGATGACTTCATTAGATTCTAAAATGTTACCATCAGCTAATTCTACGGTAAACGTATCGGTCAAGGCACACGCGTCTAAGTCAATCAAAGGCCTAAAAGTCCTAGAGACAAAACTAGCAGTCGCTTCAGTATCGAACAAACAGTAGCAGGATGATTGTTTACAAGGAACGTACCGTTAACCACATCAGGTTCCCTACGAGCTCCAGCTGGGTCCATAATGAATGCTCTTCCCTTTGGCTTGTTGTGCTTGGCATCCTTGTCTCTACCCAGCTTAGGACACTTGTTCCTCAGGTGCCCTAGATCTCCGCATTCATAGCATTGTTTTCCTGGTGCGTAAGTGCAGTTTTGATTAAGTGACCTGTTCTCTTGCATCTAAAACAGGGCATCGGGTTACATTCCCCTTGTTGGTGTAGTTGGCACTTGTTGCAAAACGGGCTTGTCCCTGAGTACAGTCTCCGGGTCTTGGTGTAGTTTGCACTTGTTGCAAAACGGGCTTGTCCCTGAGTACAGTCTCCGGGTCTTGCTTCTCTGATCATCGCGCCTTGCACCTTCAGAACTCTTTCTACCTGGCCCGCTACTACTTCCAACCACTCTCTTTACTTCAAACCACTTTCTTTTCTCACCAACAAACTTCCTCTTCTCATCAGCCCTTGCTTGCTCAGTCCATCCAGCCCTAATTAGGTCATCAGTCAGACTGCTGGTAAGGTCAACCGCAGCTTGTAGGGTTAAAGGCTGGGAGGAACGGACCATTCCCCTAACTCTTGGGTGTAGCCCCCAGATGAATCGTGCTACACCTTTAGTTTCAGGTGTCACCAGATGGGGAACAAGTCGGGATAGGGCTAAGAAACGATTGATATATTCCGTGTAGTTGGGACCTTTCATTTCGAGACTTAGGAATTCTGTCTCCAGCTTCTCAAGTTGATTGATGGGGCAATACCTGCTGGTCATTAGCTCTCTGAATTCGGTCCAACTCATTCGATTAGCCACATTTCTTCCACGGGTTTGAGTAATCGACTTCCACCATTCAAGAGCTGATCCCTTGAGGGATTGTGATGCGAACCTGACCATATGATCCATCTTGCACTCGCTAATGTCCAAGACAGCTTCCACTTCGTCAATCCATCTGTATGTCTCTATAGCACCCTTGGTGCCGTAGAAGTCCTTAGGCTTACATGCCATGAAGGTCTTATAGGAGCATCCGTTCTTTAACACCTCGGCTTCCTCATCGTGGCCCTCGTCGTTTGCTGGCCGATCATTACCATTAGCATTATCCTGATGAGCATTGATCTGAGCGATAATGGTCGGGATGGCGTTAGCCAGTTGCTGAGCTATGAGGTTAGCAATTCTCTCATCGCTTTCTTGATTAGCATTTTCCCTGTGGGGAGTTCCTGGTGGAGTAGGTTGGTTTCCAGTTTGTCTGGCTTCCTCACAGCGGCCCCTAGTGGCTCCTCGCCGTCCAAATCGTGTTCCTTTGCGAGTCGGCATTCTGATTGTATCACAAATAGATTCGTTTAGCATCTCCAAACTAGTTTCGAATATGCATCATTACCTTATTACACCATGCCTCGGGAAGAGGGATCATGGCGTGCACATATGTATATACAACCCACTAAGAAATTCTTACAAGGTCTAATTCAAAGCATGTCATAACAGTTAGACAATCAATTAGAAAGGGGCACAGACCAATTACAAAGCACGACACAACATATTGCAATTAAATTTAAATAGCCCAATAATCTAGCATCCAAACAAACAGTTCATAGATAAATAGAGATAGAAACATCATTCAGCAAAGTTGAATCAGAGTCAAGCTCTTACAAATTGGAAGGTGCCATCACCCCCATGATAATAATAATAATAATAGTATCGAATAATAATTCAAATAGTTTCCTTCTACTGTCTAAAGATAGATAATTCCGCTGCTTACCCCTGCTCTCACATCCACTTTTTCTTCAGCCATCCAAACCATCCTGAACTCTTCTTTCTCTGCTCCTGCTCCAAACGTTGCACTCCATGCATAGCCATCATAACCTGGAATTGAGTAGACTGGGAGGTCTGAGTGGCGTGCTGAAGAGTCAACTCGTGACGACGAACAGTCTTCAAGATTTCATCCAGTGTCACATCAAAGGGTCCTACGTCGCTTGCCCGGCGACTCGACTGGGAGTACCTATCACCAGCCAGTACGCTAGGGCCGTCATACATACTGTGCCTCGGTGGCATTAGGTGCTCATCACGTGGGTCAAACAGCGGAGGTGCCAGCATCAGAATCCTAACAGGCGGGGGAGGAGGAGGAGGCATCCTAAAGGATACTAAGGATCCTGGCCTAACACTCGTGCGAGAACGGGTGACAGTACGCGCACCCATATTCCCAATAGGTGGGATGGATGAGTGGGTAGAAGCAGCTACGTGAGGAGAGTGGGAACACGTTCGGCTCTTGGAAGGTGATATGGAGGAAGAGTCCTTAGAAGCTTCAGTGTCATCTGACGTGACGGATATCCATCCTGGATGTCCGCATCTCCGGAGGTACGCTTCATACTCAGTCTAAGGCTTCGCCCTTCTTAGGGTCCCAGTAGGAGTGGTCTCAGTGTTAGGGTGAGCAGGCGCCTTACCTTTATCAGCCATAGTCGTTGTGTCCTGTAAGAAATACATCATGAGTAATTTGGTTTCTCATAGCTCATGATTATAATAATAGTACTAGTAATAGCAGTGATGGCAATAGTATATGTTATTCCAACATATAATTGTCTGTGTTGCCCAAATCAATAGTCTCTTGAAATAGTATCGGATAACATAGTTCATCATAAAAATCATTTAAATCCCCTTTTTGAAATAAGTTTCAAAATCATCAATGTAAATCAGAAAAAGTCCAACCATAACCTAAAGGTCCGTGATGGAAATTACGCGTCCGGTAAATTCATAATTACGTTGATCAAGTGTAATCATCAATTTACCCAACCCGATCATCCCAACACTTCCCACAAGGACAGTCCTAGGGTATCAGGGTTGTAGCCTAGGGTCTACTATGGTATTCCCGACTTCTCTACAACCTTTGGCTCTGATACCAATCTGTCACACCCCGGGCCCAGGTAGGGTGGGACGTCACAAACTAGCAACAACATATGGCAGCGGAAACAAACCATTACAAGAGCTCAAAGGAGAGAATATCACATGGCATTAAATGTTTTCAAAAGTGTCCGGGGCTTAAACAAATCAAGCCCCCAAATGAGTTTTACAACCAACATTGAAATAAATTGTACTTGTTCAACAAAGATGTAAAATTGTTCAAATTGTTCATTAAGGAAAATAAGCCAATGCCATGGTCGCGGGGATATGTCTAGGTCTTCACAACAGCTAGGATCTCTTCATAAAGTACCTGAAACATGCTCAAAAAGAAATTTGTGTCAACTAAAAAGTTGGTGAATTCAAGTGCTTAAAGTTTAAAAACAAAAAGGACTTAACAAATCCTTATTTGATAAAAAGGAATAAATCATAGTTTCAACATCGTGGGAGAATCATAATCAACCCTACACTCAGTCCCGGTTGGCCTCTTCTAAAGTTGTGTTTAACCGGATATTCCTGAAGGAAGAACTGAGCCCCAAACCAGTGAACCATACATGCCCGGATGGTTCACCATAGTTTCTTAACAAAACCTGTCACATGCCACAAACGACCCCTTAGGATCCCAGTGGGGGACCCTTCCTGGAACGGAAGCCACAGTGTGTGGGGGATTCCCCAAATAGATCTATCCATATAAAACAAGCGGTTCACGAAAGAATTAATGATCATGATATAAGTATCTGCAGGGAACCATAAATCCCACATACAATCACCAAGCAAAGCACAAATATTGTTCAAAAATAACAGAGCATGTTTCACCCCAAAACAGTAGTAAAAAGGGGAATCACTAGAACTCACCTTAGGTGTTAAGTCAAAATACTCTTTGTGTGCCGGGAGTGTCTCAAGTCTAGCACCCTAACATGAATATATTAAGTGACAAGCTACTGCTCTAAACTTATTTAAGGTGCAACAAGCGTGTCAAGAATTTAGTTATCGGATAAGGCTTTGATTTCGCGAAGGTTTGTATAGAAAGTTTCCTTTTATGGCAGGTCATGGTTTCTCCATGTTATTTGAGATTTTTACATCATTAGGTTTAGGATATAAGTAAATTATGTTGTTCAAGTGATTATTAGTTTCATAGGAGTCGGTTATAAAGTTTAGTAAAATTTTACAGTTTAGTCCCTCAAGTTTCAAAATTGACAGTTTCTACCCTCAAGTTTGGTTTCTTGTTCTTTATGACACTTAAGACCAAAAATCAGGTTCATAGATTAAAAATTTACTTATTATTGAGTAAGTGTTCCAAAATTCCAGTTTATGGGTCCGGTTTAAAACTATGCGTTTAACGCTCCCGGTTGTAGTAAAACCGGAGAGTTGTAACGGTTAATTTAGGATTTCTATAAATTTGAGTATTGGACCAGTAGATATCATCTAAAAGATATTTTTATAAGTTTTAAGTCCTTAAATTGTGAAATTTTGCCTCTAATAGTTGAAAGTCTCGTTTTTACGTTTAACCCGTTACAACGCGTTTTTAACCGAATTTGACCATTTAAAGCTTGTTTTACCAATATTTCAAATCCTTTAGGTCTTTTATTACTTAACTTGATGAAATTACATGATTATTATAAATCTTAGCTTTAAACTCCTTTTTATTGGATTTTTCTCAAAAACGATGCCCGGTTTGACCATTTAAATTACCCATTGACTCTAGAACACTTTATTAACCATTATTAAGCCTGGAATACTTTTCAAGATGGTTAAAACCATGTTTTACTATTTTTAAGGTTGTTTTACCATGTTTCGGTACCGAAAATAACTAAAATGGGTCTAATCTTAACATGACCTTAATTTCCAGAGATCAACCATTTGTCACACACTTAATATTCATCAAAACTTTCTGAAATCATGTCCCAAACTCACGGCTAGGTTACCCAACACAACAATGAACCATCAACTTAGTGATTTAGCCATAACCGACCATAACACATGTGTAAATCCGTGCAACCTTGTGTTTAAACATTACCAAAACCTCATTCAACTTTAATATCAGATTATTAGGGTGTTACAAAGTCGTTCATGAGCAGGTTGTAAACCTTGGTTGAGAGGGTTTTCAAACAAGTGCTTAGATTGTAACATTTCTTGTAAAAATAAGGTTTTTAAGGTGTATCTTGAGCTATAATTGAGACATAAGATTTACTCGGTCGCACGACTGAACCTTCAGTCGTGCGTATGACTCAATCGCATGAATCAGTCGCACGACTGAACCATGCTAATGGTTCAGTCGTACGAATGAAAACCACTAACCTATAAATACCACCTAATTCGTGGAAAAATAAAACACTTGAAGAGATATTTCGAATACACATAAACCCTAGCCGTCCAGAGCGTCCCAAACAGCCTGTCCAAGTTCATAGTTTATTCCTGATCGATTCCTACTCGTTCTTAACATTTAGTTCAATATTATATCGATCGGGTTATAGTTCTCACTGATTGGATCGCCAATCAAATAGGATTCCGCACTATTTGATCCGGTTTAAACGCAGAATCAGTTAGTACTCCGTACGAACACGGTCCTAACAATCGTATTTGTACTTGATATCCATTGTGCATATCCTTTGAAGAGTCTTAAAACTTAGTCCCAAATGTCCTCTTAAGTTGTTAGAGTTTCCACCACACTTTGATTGTGAACTATTTCAAGTTTATCTTCTTCTGAGATTCGTAGTTCTGATACTTCTTCAATGTCAGCTCCTTTCAGCAGCCCATCATCTAGTCTTCTTCTTTTGTATGCTTTAGCATGTAGTTTATTCACCACTTGAATCATATTAACATATAAGCATAAATCATTTTGTGCTCTTTCATCAGATAGCTTTAGGAAGAATTTGTCATGCAAGTATAATGTGTAGCTGGGGTGTAGCAGCTTGATCTCCACTGGATCAAAGATTCTCATCTTTTCTCCTTTCTTTCCTTCTGCATTCCTCAACAACACCAATTCTTTGGTCTTCTCAACATATCCCCATTCTGTTATGGGATATGTTGTATCCAACCCTCTTCAAAAGCTCATCATCTATCAATGTAGAGGAGTTGGTTCTTGATCTTTTCACCCTTACCATTATTCTCTTATGATCAACATCTTCTCTTCTTGCTTCCTTCAGTACATCATCTTTGAATTTGGTCTTGAGTCTTCCTACTGACACAGAGAAGTCTCTTCCTCTTGAGTAAATTGGGTAATTAGTAATAATTAAGCTCTGTAGATCCTTGATGTCACTTTCTGGCAGGTACAATACTTGTTCTACATCATGGAAGTATTCAGTTCTTCTAGATGTCCTCTTGATGATTGCACGATCCCAGTCTGAATCATATTTCCAGGCCATAATCTTGTTTTCTTCCACAGAACTAGGAGTTGTGATGTGGTCATACAGCTCTATGAGTGTAGATTTTTGTTTAGTGATTTTCATGACTGTTGTTCCTAGAAGCCATACTTTTCTAGGGATAACTGCCCTAGGCTCTCTAAAGTTTCTCTTTCCCTTTGTGCTGATCTTTAGATTCAACAGTTACAGAATCAGTAGGGAGTTTGCTTTGTTGCTCATAGGATGGGTTTGGAGCTTCGGTTATGAATCTCACTCCTGTGTCAAGCTCAACAGCCATTACATGTTCCATCATCCTCCTAAGTTTACTAACTTTTCTTCCCTTAAGCTCATGTGCCTTGTAATTGTGACCTTATAGCCAACAGATCATATTATACTTGCTAAGTTTTGTTGTGTCACAGTGGCCAAGATCTTTCTTGATTTTATGAATGGCTTGAAATGTTGTGAATGTTTCATAGTCATAATTAGGGATCATGAATCTAGCCAGCTCAAATTCTTACAGCATATCTTTCATCTCTCTCATGCTTATCCTTTCTACCATGTCATACAGAAAGCCATGATTTATTAGGGTCATAAACATTGCGGATTCAGGCCTTTCTTCCAATATGTCTTTGGTGGTCAGCAATTCATCAACTTTTGATTCTTTGTATGTTTTAGGAGATTCATCCTTTATGAGCTCATTCCATTCAACATCACTCTCAGCTTCATCATTAGGCTTTGAAGTTAATACATCCATTAAAGGAGTGTGCTCAGGTGATGTAGGCCTTGATCTTTTAGGAGAATCTTGTACTTCAATCACTTTCTTCATAACAGGACCCAAGTACTTCCTTTTCCTTGAATATTGAATGATTGGCATTAAAGCTTCAACAGATTCTTTTGTTTGTTTTGATGTAGGAGCATTAGTTTCAATGTCCTTTATATGTTTTCTCAGTCTTTCAATCTCCTCATCCTTTCTTTTTAGCTAAGTCAGTTGTTCTTGTATATTCTTGTTAGCTTTATTGCTCTCCAACACAAGCTTTTCTTTTTGAGCCTTCTCATGTGCAATTGACTCTTTTTGTTCTCCGACAAGATCATGTGGAGCATCAATGACTTCATTGCTTTCTTTTATATTTTCTCTTAATCTTTTCAGACTAGATTCTTGCTTCATCAGCTGATCATCATTTTCTTTTATCATTCCCTTCAACTCTTGAATTCTTTGCTTTCTATTGTTAGACTTTACAACAAGCTTGTTGTATTCAGTAACCAGATAACTTTTGCTAGCTGGGATATCATTATCACTTAGTCATCTTCATTGTAGGCAATCACATCAACATAGTTGGCCTCTTCTTCTTCTTCCTAATGTTAAGCAGCAATCTCATCATCATTTACTTCTTCAGGGGCTACACTTGCTTAGCTTGAACTTGACTCAATGACTTGATCTGCCAGTTCTTCATGTGGTTTTTGTTGTTGTTGATGGTCAGAGACTGGAGAGACTGGTTCTGTGTCATTTGAATGGACATGGGATTCAGTCTTGGTTAATGACAGTTGAACTGTACTTGCTTGTGAGGCTAACTCTGTCTCCCCAGTGTATAAGCTCTCAGTAGATTAATTTTCAAGGGTTGGAGGTTGCTGAAAAAGTTGTATTTGAAGTATTTGGTGATGGATGATGAATTGGAGAGATTGGTTGAGTGTTTTGACTGGCTGGTGATTATGGTTGGGGTGATTGAGGTTGTTGGTGAATGGGTGATTGATGAGGTGAAGGTGAAACTTCCTCAGTGTTAGCAAGTGAACTTCCTTACTGGTCCTCCCATACCAGTTCTTGTGGGAAGTTGGCATTAGCATCCACCACATGAGCAAACATTAGCATGTCTTCTCCTTGATATTTTCTACTAATCTTGTTCAGTATAGATCTTCCTATGTGTGCTTGAACAAACACATCACCATCTCTATCAATACCAGGTAGATCAGCATTGATGATTAATTGTAAGAACCTTGGAAACATGAACATTTTATCATTCTTCTCCACCCTTATTTGGTCACATAAACAGTTGAAGATGTACTTAGAGTAGTTATATATTCTTCCTTCAAAGATTCCTATGATTCCAGAAGAGATGTGCCTTGAGAATCTATCCAGTCCAGATTTACTGTTTGAGATACACTTCAGGTAAGTGTGGCACAGAAACCGGTAGGGCTTGCACAATCTCCCTTTTTTGATCTCTCCTCTATAAAAGTCACCATCATTACCCATCAGTAGAAATATCGACTGCATTTACTAATGATCAAAGATGTCTGGGTGACCTATTTCTTGTTCTTCCAACTCTAGTACCCTTCTTATGGTCTACTCATCTATCCTTAGTCTTTCATTCTTAATCTCAGCCACAATCACTTCAGATTCTCCATCTCTCTCAATTTAAGCTGAGTTCCAGAAATCGACTATATGATCTTGATGAATCACATGCGCTGCTGTTAAAGCATAGAAGAGCATGGATCGTCGTAAATATCTGATGATGTCTCTGCATCCTTCCGACACGGGGTCGTCTGGATTTAAGAATGCACACACATTGTGCTCCCTTGCAAATCGATTAGCCATCCGTTCATAAAAATAAAGATGATTATGTTAGAACTTGGTCATCATATTTAAAAATACGAAGAGAGAAAACGACAATAATGAATCAATCAGTTCACTATTGATATTTATGATGTGATTTACCTTGAGATTAAGACTCGGAACCAGTTTTAAGCTTTAATTGATGTTTAGGATTTGAGTAATTTTGAAATCAAATAAGGGAGGGATGTGGTTTTGACTAACAAACTTCTAGGTCAAAAAGGTTTTGTAAAAGTGAATAATGAATTCCAAGTCAAAAACATCATTTATACTCCCTCGGACACATTTATTTCATTTATTTAATGAAGTGGGTCCCACTTTTCTTATTACTCATTCGGGGAATTTATTTGTTCCGTAGATTTCAGTTCATCCGTAGCACATCTGCGGATGCCTAACTTAAAAAAATGATTTAAAAATTGAATTGAAGTATAACTTGATTTTCCATAGGTTACCAATCTACGGAAATGAATTATACTTGTAAAATATTAACTCATTCTTAGGATACCAATCTACAGATAGTCATATTTTACTCCCC
The DNA here is from genome assembly GCA_025215565.1 of Flaveria ramosissima. Lineage (NCBI taxonomy): Eukaryota > Viridiplantae > Streptophyta > Magnoliopsida > Asterales > Asteraceae > Flaveria > Flaveria ramosissima. The sequence continues at coordinate 51,733,304 of CM046037.1, forward strand.
CTTAAGTTTCACACTGTAGCTTCTGCTGATGTTTACAATGCACTATAGCTTCTGCTGATGCTTAAAATGCCACAATTGAAACTTATGTTATTGTATGGTCCTAATCAACCCTAATCAACTGATAGAACCATTTATTGCTATTGGACCTTGTTGACTTTGTATTCATCCCAATTGTGTACAAGAAGGTTTATATTTTAAAAACTTCATGTATCCAAAAGCCAAGTTAGTACTCAGGTTCTAATTCCTTCATATTGATAATTCATTTGACAATTTTGTTGCCAACTTATTTTCATGATTCTACTCCCTGTAAATTTTTGATTAATGATGAATGAATGCATTTATCATAAATTTTTAAGAAGAGTATCATGAAAGACACATGTCTGTCCAAACAAAAAGAAATTAAACTAAACAAATTGAAATGAGGACTATTGTGCGGACCGTGTACGTACGGTATACTAACTGATAATGCGTGAAAGCAGATCA